>JAVBJF010000025.1:0-1200000 GCA_033439095.1 Pseudococcus viburni
TTTTAAATTAAAATTTGACTTTACGAAATGATATAGTTCCGAGGTTAATTACTGAGGAAAAAGATCGTTTCAAATCCTAGGGCTAGTACTTAGGGTTTTTGTGTTCAATTAAAGCTAGGTTCAGAAAGTGTAATCTAGTCTTTAACAATACGTATGCTTATTTAGAAAAGCATACAAATATTTAGGTACCTATCGGGTTAGGTACATAATTGTCCTGTACACGTTTTCCACTGGTGGAGGTGGAGATTCGTGGCAGGCAATTATTTTTTAATTTTTCATCTACGTTTAGGAATGATAGAGTTAGGGTACCGAGTGTGATGATCTTTTTCATATAGTTATGAAATAAGACTTCAATTTACTTAGAATAAATTTTCGATTTTGAATAGGTAAATAGGATTCGGTTACTCGGGTCATATTTTCACGTGAAAATATGACAGTAATTTCTAATTCATAGATGATCGGTTATACATAAGAAGTAAATGTATACATTTTTTGTAATTTTGTATATTTTTCTTATGTAATTGTTGATAAATGCATAATTCGAAAATGTATTTATTTTTGTAAAATACAAAAGAAAGTTACCATTTTTTATAATTTTGTACTTGTATTCTTTTGTATTTTTTGGTGTTACGTTTTGAAGCTTGAAAAATTTCGATAAATTTCGCAAGTGTTGTCTTCGATATTGGTAAGTGAGAAATCTACCTGGTTTGAAGTCTCTGTCTACTCTGGTTTTCGGCTAAGTTTTAATAAACGATTTTCGAACTTGTGTTTTCATTTCGGGTGTTACGTCTTCGGATGTACTCCTCGGGAGGGGCAGGGACGGGGAGTCGGGCCTCTGACCCGATGGTGAATCTTGGACCAGTTTTCGTTGTGTCCCGAGAATGCATCTGCGACGTATTACTCGGTGGGGCAATGAGCTGGTAAGGAATATTCCTACCAAGATTGCACCATTGTGGGCGAGGTAGATAGGTAGATTCGGGTAGGTACGTGTAGCTTAGGCGAAACGTACGCACCGGCTACCTATCTACGCGATAACTCGCTAGGCTGTGTAGATAATGCTCATCTAGTAATTACAGTACAGCGGTTCGTACATAGGCTATCGTTACGTATGTAACGGTGCGTTATCGTAAAGATAATGCCAGGTAGAATAGCGGCTCGATAGTGCACTACTTCGAGAACATTCGGTAGCTATCTACCTGAGCATTATGTCACATCCCGCTACTGTGATTGGCCCATTGGCTGCTAGAGGACATTATTTATCAGCCAATCAGGTGTGCTAGCTTCCTAAAGCCAGGTAGCTCGCGAGTATAAATAGCGGAGCAACACAGCGCGAGCTTCAATACGTTTTTAATCTTGTTACTAGTCGCACCTTCGTGTGTTAAATGTTATGATCTTTTGTTAGTCGTGCATTTGTATTTGAAAACGTATTCTATTTGCTCTATGTACATTAAGGAGTTACTGTGCGTCAATATTATTCGAATACAGTTATCCCACGGTTATTCGCGTATTTATTCGTACATCTCGGTACATAGTGTATGAGCTGATTGATTCAGATCTCCTGACGTTCCTATCTTGAAGAGATAGGTGGACCTATAGCTCGTGCCTACTTGACCCCCACGAGTCGATAGGTTGGAGCAGAGTTATCCAGCACTCAACTCTCCAGTTGGATGCTTAAAATCAACACACTCCATCAAGGAGAAAATTATCACACCAGTTCAGATTATCCATATTAGTGACTTATTTGATCGATTGAAACACAATTTTCCAAAATTCGTAATTTTGAGTTCAAATTCGCATTTTTGGGCAAGAATTTTTTTTATGTGCTGGAAAATTCCAAAATTTTCTGGTAGCTCCGAAACGTCTCGAAACCCTTTCCCATGGATTCGGGAGGCCGAAAACAGGGTGTATACCAAGTTTCAACTTTTTACCTCGATGTATACTTACGCATTAGGCGAATTTTTAATTTTTTTCCCCAGGAAAATTTCTTGCTAAGAAATGCGAATTGAACCTCAAAGTTACGAATTTTGGAAAATTGTGTTGCAATGGATAATCCGCGATCATAGGTGCTGAAGTGCTTATGAGCCATTTTTATGGGCTTTTCTCCAGCGCTGAAAAATTTCAAAATTTTCTGGTGGCTCCGAAACGTCTCGAAACCGCTTCCAATCGATTCGGGAGGTTGAAAATAGGATATACCTATACCAAATTTCAGCTTTTTTCGTTGATCAGATCAAATTTTCATATTTCCCAGGGCGGAGGTTATTTTGAAATTTCAAAAATTCGCCAAAAATCGAGAAATGAACTTCAGCACCTGAAATTTTGGACACGGGGTCCTGTTATGATGTACTTTCGATTTTATTTTGTTTGGGCCCAAAATTTTACTTTGAGTTGGGATATCTTCCGTGTCAGGGAAAAGTAATGAATTAAATGAGAAGAAAAAGTGGTCAAAAAATTTAATTAGGTCTACAAATTTGTGACATCAATCCCCCCTCCCCCAAAAATCAGTCTGTTTCGTGCCTGAATAAATTGATTTTCAAAATTTTTCAAAAATCTAGTGTCCTTTCGAACTTCGGTACGTAACTGCACACTTCGCAACACCACTGATTTTATGAAACCAAAACTTTACTTAAAATTTATTTAATTTCTAAAGTCGGAAAATTTCAGTTTCGAAGTTGGAAAAAGTGTGAACGCCCCCCTCCCAACCCCACCCCACCCCAGAAAAATACTTCGCTACACCACACGAATGTTGCCGAACAAATATATCGAGCGAATTATAAAAAATTCCTGGTTTTCAATTTCTGTACAAATCCTTGTGTTTCAACATTCTTCGAATCGAGGGATCATAATTTTATTTGAATCTACTCATTAAATAAATTTTACGTGCAAATCTTCTTCATCATTTTCGTGACTTTTTTAACCTCTCATCCCGAGCGATTAATTTCACTGATTGATGTCGATTAAATCGAGTGCGAAGAAAAACATAAATTTGCCATCAATTGAAATCATCAACATCGATCTATTGGCGATTTTACGACCATGTTTCAATATTTTTGAGAAATTTCTACCTATTCGGATAACTCGACGATTTAATTTTTATACGAATATTTATGCGAAATTTCAAGATTTAAAAGATATACGCGTAGCGAGATAGGAAGATGAATGAAAAACCCGAGGCGAAAGAATGAACCTTCCCCGCCCATCGTTAAAGTTACTTTTATTTATGGCGGATCGTTAAAGAAATTAAATAGTCGGCGCGCAAAATGATGCGAAAAAAGGTGAAAAAATGAACCGAACGGGGAAAAAAAAGGTGGGAATTAGCGAAAAATAAAACGAAGAAGAAAGGCCGAGAAAGGTAAAGGCGAGATGATGTAGGCGCTACGTAACGCCGTCGTAGTATAAAGTAGTAAAATTAATCTTGTTCGTTGAAGCGTATAGTAATGGTCGGTATAGTATACATACAAATACATCAAGCAGTAAGAACGCGAGCGCGAATTGTACGCGGCCCAGGTGGCGAGGGAGGGCCGAAAGAGGATAAAAGTTAATGAAGGAAAAGCCGACTTGGAAAGGTGTAAAAATGGCTCGCGTACGTGTTGCAAAAAGACGTCGGGGGCGGGGGCGACGGTGAAAAGTGAGCGGGAAAAAGTTATCCTGGCGAATATTTCGCCGAAATGAAGACGTATTATCGTCGTCGACGTTGGTACTGGTGCTACACAATCCAGCGGGTAAAAAAGTTTATAAAACGGCACCGACGAACGATGATCGATAAATATATTTGAAAATCCGCCAGTCTTGATAGCGCGACCGACGATAAATAGCGGAGCAAGACGAAGAGAAGTGTTTCTGACAGCAACCGCCATCGCTTTATCGGACTTCCGCGCCGTATCATTTTCACGTCGACGTTTACGCCAAAAGGTATATAGTATTTTCAAAAGACCTTTCCGGATCGTGTGAACGAGCTTCAATAGTTCAGATAAGGCGAATAAAGGCCGCGAGGTGACGAATACGTCATTTCGCGACGACTCGGTGCCCCGAGCTGTCGATGAGTTTGTATCCCAAAAGAAAAACACAGTTCGAAAGCGAATGATTTAATCGAACTTTTCTACAATTTTTTCTTCTCTGTCGCGTCTTCTTTGTTCTGAAATCTGAAAAAAATCGTTGTGGAATTTGCTCCCGACGAGTGGAATTGTCCCATTGAAACGAATAGTACTCGAGAGCAGATGCTATCGATGATGTTGCGTTCATTTAAGGATACGTTATCCGATTCAATGGCATGTTCCTACTTTTTTCGCCAATCGCTTCGACGACGTCACCTGAAACAAAATACCGAAATTATTTTTTCGCTCGCTGGGGAAATACAAACGAAATACGAAAAGAAATGATTAATTTACCTCCCGCAGCTTTGTATATAGCCGAGATAATACCTGCAACAGTTCAAGTTACATTACGTAGATAAATTACCAGCAATTTTGATGCAATCTATACTCAATTTTGTACGTTCACTTACTGCCTCCTTGTAAATCCACCCAATGATACCCTGGAGGGGAAAAAAAAGAGAAATTGAAGATGTTACGAACTTGACGAATGATTTCTGAACTCTGAACGAGTAGAAAGAGGATTTTACTTACACGAGTCGATCATAATCTCCGATGCGCATAAGAATCTGTATTCGGCTGAAAAATTTCATTTTTTAATCAATATTGCAAGGGGATTCAGTCTCGAAGTGATGAAACTTACTACGAATCAGGGTGGTCTCTTCGTCTGTAAATACTGATGAGCCATTTTTCGAAATCAGTTCGTTGTATCTGTCGAGCAAACGTTGGCCGCATTCGTATACTAAGGTTGAATCTGGACATGAAAAATAAAATATGAAGAATTTAGTTGATTTTATTCAATTTTGAAAAAGCATTTCCTGGTAAGATGGTAAAATTGGCCCCTCAACTGATTGGGACAAAAATCACCAAAAATGTTGGGATGGATGTAAAACCACTCCAAAAAATTTTCAACTCCCTACCCCCACCCCCACTTCAGTTATGGGGCTATATATCAGGGTGTCCAATCTCTGGAAAACCGGGAAAAGTCAGGGAATTTTGGAATTTTCTCTGGAATTCTTCAAAAATCCAAAAAAAGGATAAATCATTTAGAAAAGTGTTTCTTTACTTATTTTATTCTAAATTTTTCAAAAAATTTCTCCCTCGCTCCGCTCGGGCCAAATTATTGCATCTTATATCTGATTTTTTTATTCATAATTTTTTATTGATCATAATGTAGGTACCTACAATAAATTTGATATTCAAAATGCATATCTTCGTCCATCACTCTTTCTTTCTACAGAATTTGTTCAAAAATTAAAATCTTACGTTTTTTGGAAACTTTTTAATGAGCTGTGATGAGAAAAAGGTGGAAAAAAGGGAAGGGAATGGAAAAGAATTCGAATTTATTGATCCTGTTTTGGAAAACATGAATGAGGAAAAAGTGGTGAATTTTTATCTTTTGATGAACATTTTTGTAAAAATTTTCGCCCTCGCTTCGCTCGGGCTCAACACGATTTTTATATTTCCATAAAATGATTTGTATTTTACCTCTTCATTAACTTTTTTATTTATTGGTACATACTAAAATTTTTTTTGAGATTGTGTAAATTTATAAATTTGAGGCATGTGTTTCTCTTTTTTTTCAGGGAGGGGGGAGGAAGAAATTTTTGAATTTGCAGCCCGGAAGACTCCAAATTTTCATTCGCTTGATTTGGTAGACACCCTGGCATAATTTATTTAATTTTAAAAACTTAATTTTGCGTTGGAATACTTGGTTTTTCTTTTAAAGTTTAAATTTTATCTGTAGGCAATGAATTCGAATTTTCAAATTTTTGTGGTGGGGGGGGGAGTTGGATGGGTTTTAAAATTTTCAGAATGAAATTTGAATATTTTTTTTGGTCCAAAGAGGAGCATCTAAAAATTTTTGTAAAAAGGACATCACGTAAAAAATTACCCCCTCCCCCCTCTGGTTCACGAATATCATATTTAAAAGGTCTGGAAAAATTCGAAAAATCAGTCTGGAAAACCTGGAAAAGTTAGGGAAAATGATTTCTGAGATATAGTGGACACCCTGTATATGCATCAGACATCATAGAGAGTCACTTTTTTTAGGATGTTTGTCACTTTTTTCGACTTCAGTCACTTTTTGTAACTTTTCACGTCTAAAAGTTTACTTAGGTTACTTTTTGCCCCTCAAAAATCGCTTTTTCTTCATACTTTCAGGCAAAAATTCAAATTTTCACGTAGAAATTGCTATTTTTCAAAATTCTTCAAGAAAAAAAAGTAAAAAACAAATGTTTGCTGAAAACTACGAAAAAATTTCCCCCTCCCCAGAAAACTATAAAAGAATTTGTCCTCGAAAAAAATTGAATTTTTGGTTACTTTTGGTTACTTTTTTGGTCACTTTTTGCTCAAAAAAAGTTACTGAATGTTACTTTTTTCTTCAAAAATTTCGCTATGATGCCTGTATATGCTTGAAATTCAATATTTTCTATTTTTGAAAAGGGTGGTCTAAAAATTTTGAAATTTTTACAAATCCTAGATATGTATGTACTATACAGATGTAGGTATACTTATTTGAGAATTTTTTCAAAAAAATTTTCCTGAATTTCCCGAGGTTTTTAGCGATTTGAAAATTTGAAAAATTCACCAAAAATGGTGGGAGGAGGTCACGACATTTTTTTCTCTCCAAAATTTCGTTATTATACTCTTAGGTACATGAACATTTCTCAGCCCGCCAGTGGAAAATGTTTATTTGGGTCTCTTTTGACATAATCTGTCTAAAATTGTTATTTTGTTGGAAAAGTCGACCCTAAAACCCCGTATAAAAAGGTGGAAAACATCGAAAAGACGTGGTTTTTATATATTTAATTTTTTTGATCATGTTGCACCCATTTTTGGGCCTCCCTAAAAATATATGTTGAACTTATGGATATAACGAAATTTCGGAGAGAAAAAATTTCGTGCTCCCCCTTTCCCCCATTTTTGGCGAATTTTTAAAATTTTCAAATCGAAAAAAACCTCGGAAAATTCAGGAATTATTTTTGAAAAAATTTTCAGATATACATCGGCAATTCTACATAGTATCTAGAATCTGTGAAAATTTCAAAAATTTTGGACCATTTCTTTCAGAGATGGAAAATATTGAATTTCGACCATATATAGTCCCATAGCTTGGGGGGGGGGGGGTGAAATTTGTTTGGATTGGTTTTACATCTATAGGTACCTACATTTTGGGTGAATTTTTTTCCCGATCGGTTTAGGGGCCAATTTCATCATCTTACCAGGAAATGCTCTTTATTTCGATTGAGATTTTACTAGCTAATTTTTATTAAACTTTATGAACCATTTGATCAATTTTTTTTGCTCATATCTTAGTAATAAAATTGATTGATGAAACGACGTCTTTTTTTTTTTTAAAATAATGAACTCTCTCAGGTCAACATAGAAAATGCTGTCTGAAATGTAATGAGTGATTTTAATACCTAGGATTTTTCGCGTTGATCACGAGCGAAATAGTCCAGGCCGTCGGAATTTTTCACAATTTTAATTTTTTGTTTAAAATTAGTTTTAAAGTTTTTGATAGTTTTTGATATTTGAAGTGGATTTTCTGGGCAAAGGAAGGGACCTATAAAAAAAATGAATAGAACATAAATTGTACAGCGTGAAATTTTCTTTCTGTAGAGTCCAATTAGTTTTTTTCTAGCAGGATTATTTTTTAAGATATGTTCAATAAAAGATAAAAATTGAATTTTGAACTTTCAGCTGAAATATCTCGAAAACTTCGTCTTCTAGGAAAAAATTAATTGAACCGGACAGAAAAAAAATGTACGTTCTATAATTTATATTCATTCGTAGGCCCTTTTCTTTACCCAGAAAATCGACTTTAGGTGTCAAAAGTCATCAAAAAGTGTGAAACAGGTAAAGATTCGAATTATAAAAATTCTCGATGTGAAAGAGAAAAACTGAAATCACATTCGAACTCGGCACTAAAAAATAGATAAGAATCACTTATCAGGGTTGATTAAGCAGAAAAAAGTTTGAAAATGCAGGTATGTGACGTGAACGAGGTTTTCTATGATTCATAATGACTAATTTTACAGAGGAAAAAATAACTAAAAATTCTGATAATGCAGTTATTTTAGTAATTGTTGGAAAATTGTATCCATATTCGAAAAATATTGAAATAAAATCGTAAATTGCAAACGTACTCTCTTTATAGGCATTCACGTAAGTCCACACAGTTTCGTCGCCTTTAGATACGACTTGAGCCACTGCATCGTAGAAATCCGCTATGCTGTCTTTCTCGCATTGGAATTTATTAATCGTATATTCCCAGTGAAGCGTATGAGTAATGTCTTTCCATTGAATTATGCAGTATACCATTTGATATGCTAAAGCAGAAAAAAAATTATATTCGAATTAGATTTCGTGGAAACTTAGAAATACCTCATACTGGTGACTTGTTACGAGTTATTATAACACTACCTAGCTTACCTGTTGATATTGTTATAAAAATTAGAAAAATCTTTATCGCTGCCATTTTCACGTATTCGACAGTTGGACAGTAAAAGGCGCATCGATGATTATTTAGATGACGTCGACGACGAATTTGGCCAAAAGGCGATTTTGTTCACGAAGTCGCGACGATGACTGAGATATGGATCGTGAAAAATTATCGAATATTTAAATTATTATCTGGGCTTATCTTATCGACAAATTTTTCTACTTATATAAATGCACGTTACAGGTCAAATCAAATGCTTATACCTAATGACCTTGATCGAGACACGAAATTTATTAAATTTTACTTTTTAGGATTTTAATTTGTAGATTAATATTTTTCTATGCGTTGGAATATGGGCCGAATTTTAAAAAATCGAAGCCAACGAGGAAGATGTTCTGATAAGTGGTGACATTATCGTTATGTATTTCGATTTCAGAGGGTTTGAGAGCTCTGATATCAAATCTAGCGTTCATTATTGTTTCGGATGAATTTTTGAGATAAAATGGAAGTTTTGAAAATGAGTAGATTTTATTTTTGGTATTACGTGTTGTGAAATTTATCAAGGCAGTATCGAACGAGGGACAGAGGGGAAATTTTTTATCCATAATAACAGAATTGTAGTTTGAAAAATTAGTTACGAGTCGAAAATTTTTTCGATGATAACCTTTTTTTTTTGAAATTTTTGTTCTGGGACACGATGCCCCAAACTGCTTTGTACATAATTTATCAAACTACGGTACTTGGAAATCTTTCAGTATAATAAAAAATTATTCAAGTTTGCAAAATTTTCCATTTTTCAAAAAATGTCCAGTTTTTCGAATTTTTGAATTTTTTTTCAAGGGTTAGAAAGTATCTTTCAATGTTTGAAAAATCATAATTTTTTTAAAATTTTCCATTTTTCGAATAATCGCGTACAATTTTTATGAAATCATGGAATCTTTAGAAAATTGTCTTATTGTACTTTAATTTTTGGAAAATTATCCAAAGTTTAGGAGATTTATTCCAGTGGCAAACTGCAAGTAAACTGCAAAAGGTGATAGAGGTGTGAAATTCGGTATGGTGAACAAAGACATCATAACGAATTTTTAGAGTCCGGGAGGTCATCGCCAAACCCCATAGGAGGGGTTGGGGGGAGGTTTGAAGAAGGGGTTCCGCCCCCAATTTTTTGAAATTGGACCATCAACCCTTTTTTGGTGTCATTTCCATATGATTGAATCCCGCTGAGTTCAAAAATGTCATTACTTTCAAAATCCGAGTGAGAGAAGTTCCTCAAATTTGAGATTCCTCAACTCGAGTTTTCGCATTTTCCCTCAAAACTGCCTGAAAATTACATTTTTTCAACTTTGCACAACCTGCCGACCTTCCAACTAAATTTTTATTACGATTTTCGAAATCTGCGGGTAGATTACCATATATATTGACCTTTTCAGCTTTCAATATCCGTACTCTTGAGTGAACAGAGGGTAAAATTGGACCAATTTTTCACATTTTTGGGTAAAAATCACTATTATTCAATTATATACGAGATAATATTTATGGGTCGACGTTTTTTATGTGATGTCTGAGTAGTATAGGTCCAATACAACAAATACAGGCCCAGAGGCACCTCGCTTACCCTCTCTGGAGGGGCGAGGGGGTCATTTTTTACTGACATTTTGTCCAATTTTGACTACTTGAGTAAAGTGAAATTAGTTTTACAATTTTTTTCATCGCCTAATCGTGGAGTAAATTACTGAATAATGTTCTCTGACGTTCCTCGATCCAGATCAGTCGATGATTTTTTAATAATGCAAGTGGGAGGGGTGACTATTTAGGGGAAGGGGTAATATTTTGACAAAAAATCGACATACGTATCAAAATCTAGATTTTCGAAGGCGCTGATCTCAAATACGTATCGATAATGACCCTTCAACCCCCCTCTATGGGTTTTGACGATGGCCTCTCGGGCTCTAAAAATTCGTTATGATGTCCTTGTTCTCCGTACCAAATTTTACGCCTCTATCACCTTTTGCAGTTTATGTCCAAAAAAATGCATGCCACTGGATTAATTCTTCAATTTTCGAAAAATCGTCCAATTTTTTGAAAATTTATTAAATTTTTTCAAATTCTCAATTTTTTTAGAGCATTCTTCAATGGTCTGCTGGTAACACGCATAACCTACTATCGACACGTTGATAAAAGAAAGATAGAAAGGGACAAAAAAGTATGAGAAGACAGGGTATGGATATGAAAGAGGTTAATTTCTCATTTATATGACTAACATGGAAACAACATCGATTGGATATACCGAATGTAAATTTTTCTCGACTACGTGTATAGATTTCATATAGAAGTGTTCGACTTTTGGAGAGAAAAAGGGAACAAAAAACCATACGTAATGCGTACCCTTCGCGCTAATGAAATTGTCAAGTTTTTTGTTTCGTTTTTTGTTGCTGAACGCGACGTTCAAACGAAAAGTTTTCTCAACGAACGTGTACGTCCATCGCGAGAGAAACGTAGTTGTATCGTTTCATATATGGTACGAATGTTTCGACGTAGTTTTTTTTCGACTCTTCTTCCCTTTGAGAGCCTAAAGCATTTTGTAGAAGAAATTCGACTACGTCGACGAATTTCCTAAACTATTCGTGAATTTTATATCGATGCGAGAGCGTTTTTTCTTTTTTTCATCGTTCCGTTGATAGTTGAATTGTAGCTGGATTGAAGTATTAGATGATGGCAAGTTTGGTGAACAACTTTTGTTGCCTGGGAATTTGTAATCGGGCGAATGCTGCGGTATACTTTTGAAGCGAAAGTTTTCCAAGGCAGAAGGATTTCTGTGATGAATTCGCGCATTGCAAAGAGACGATATTTCTTTGATCAGTGACGTATGCGAGATTCTTGAGGTAAAACGAGACTTGAAATGTTTGAAGTGCTAGAATGATATGTATTATGTACCTAGCTACCTATACATCTACTAAGATTTACTACCTACGCGTCGAAAGTCGTACTCAATATCGTATCAAAGGTGAAGCTGAGCAGCCAGGCAAAAATTAGTTCCCAATAGACAAAGTTATGAAAATATTTTGATTCAATTATTTTCATGTTCATGGTCCAATCGTCAAATGGCCTTAATTTCTGTACTCAGCGTACTCAAAATTACAAATTCGATTCAAATTAAAAAAAATTCATCACTTTTTTAAAATTCTGAACCCTTTGCTCCTCCCTTTTTATAATTCATTTTGAAGCTATTTCATCAAATTGCATATTAGGCGGACTATTATTTCATCTTACAAGAGAGGTATCCCAACTCAAAGTAAAATTTTGAGCCCAAACAAAAAAAAATCGAAAGCACATCATAACAGGACCTCGTATCCAAAATTTCAGATGCAGAAGTTCATTTCTCGATTTTTGTAGAATTTTTGAAATTTCAAAATTACCTCATCGTCCTAAAAAATACAAAAATTTGATCTAATCAACAAAAAAAGCTGAAATTTGGTATATACCCGATTTTCGACCTCCTGAATCGATTGGAAGCGGTTTCGAGACGTTTCGAAGCCACCAGAAAATTTTGAAATTTACCAGTGCTGAAGAAAAGCCCATAAAAATGGCCAATATGCACTTCAGCACCTATAATCGCGGATTATCCATATTGGTGACCTATTTGATCGATTAAAACACAATTTTCCAAAATTCGTAACTTTGAGTTCAAACTCGCATGCGCATTAGGCGAATTTTTAAATTTTTTCCTGGAAAATTTCTTGCCCAAAAATGCGAATTTGATTTCAAAGTTATGAATTTTGGAAACTTGTATTTTAATCGATCAAATAGGTTACCAATATGGATAATTCGAAATTATAGGTCCTGAAGTGCATATGGGCCATTTTTATGGGCTTTTCTCCAGCGCTGGAAAATTCCAAAATTTTCTGGTGGCTTCAAAACGTTTTGAAACCGCTTCCAATCGAATCAGGAGGTCGAAAATAGGGTATATACCAAATTTCAGTTTTTTTCGTTGATTAGATCAAATTTTCACATTTCCCAGGGCGCGTGGAGGTAATTTTGAAATTTCAAAAATTTGCCAAAAATCGAGAAATGAACTTCAGCACCTGAAATTTTGGATACCGATACGGGGTCCTGTCATCTTTCAGAGAGCAAAAGTTGAAAAATTCTGACTTGAATGAACTTTTTGCAACTTAATTCCAATTAGAAAGCAAACATTTCCTAAAAGAAGTCGTCGATTTATAATAATTTTTTCGGCTAAAAATTCGATTTTACCAATTTACGGCTTCCCTCAACGTTTTTGTTCGTTTTGCTCCTGCCTAGGGTGTCCACTTTCTAGAAAACCTGGAAAAGTCAGGGAATTTTGGAATTTTTCCTGAAATTTTTTTGAAAATCTCAAAGAAGGTTCAAACAGAAATCAGGAATGTAATTCTTTCCTTATTTTACTTCAGAATTTTCAAAAAATTTCATCCTCGCTTCGCTCCAGCCAAATTGTTGTTACATTTCTTTACTGATTTTTTATGTATAATTTGTTGTTGGCCACAATGTACAAAAAACAGCGTTAAATTATGAAATTTTCAGAAAAATTTTCACCCTCACTTCGTTCAGGTTCAATACATTGGTATATCTCGACAAAATTATTGATAATTTCCCCTCTCCCCCTATCGATTTTTCATTTCCTGGGCAGGCCGAAAATATTGGCAGTTTTTTTTTCAATTTTTAGGCCTCGCTTTGATCTTGAAAGTCTTGATAAAAAAGTTCAATCAACATTTTTTTCTGTATTTTTTCTCCCGGGTAGGTATTATTTGATAATTCGAATTGCATGACTTCCATTCCTCCAAATTTTATGTGTTTTGCAGCAGGAAAATTTTCACTCCCTGATCCCTTCACATTTTTTATATCACCAAATCTTGGCCAAAATAAAAATTCTCATATGCTCGAACTACAGTAACTTGTTTTTTAAAATCACGAAAAAAATTCTAGAATATCATTTTTTGAATTTTGATGGCAAGTAGACATTGGTCCAAGAGGAAGATTTCAAATTTTGAATTTGTGAAATAATGTTCGTACGTGAATATTGGCTTTTGACTGATTCAGTTTTTTTCATTTCAGTTGACCTTCACCCTAAAGTAAATCCTAATAAAACAGGGATCAAAAATTTTGAGAATTTTTATTTTGACATCAAAATCGGCTTTGATATCAACTTTTTTATTTTTATCGACTCGACTCAAAAATGTTTCTTGCATAGGGGAGGAAATTTTCAAAATTTTGGTCTAGATTTTGAACAATGAATTCTCAAACTTCCTAATTCCGATTTTGTGGATCCAAATTTACTCAAAGCCCCAAAATGAACCTTAAACTTGGAATAAATTAAAAAATGATGAAAATTTCAGCCTACGTTTGTTATTCTCAAAACTGTTCCCCATTCAGCTCCTCCTAGCTCGTTCATTCATTTCAAAAGCCTGGTATCCGCAAAATTAAACTCTTCTGGTTTAACATGAGATTGATAAGAGATATCAAAATGGTAATGAAATGTTTCAGCGATGGTAATAGCGTGCCATAAAATGCTGTATCGAACGGGTATCGGGATCGGCAAATGATGAGCGTCGTTTTTGACCCTATCCCAACACCTCCCGTATGCTCCGGTGTCCCCAGTAAGTAGATAGGTACGTTTCATAATTAAAGCGTGTAAGTTTAATGGAAAAGCTGGTTTAATTAAATCGCGCCACCGTCGCTCGGGCCGCGTACCGCGCCACACCTTCGAGTCCTCGTTAATGGAAATTAATTCGCAGCCTAGTGAATTTGATAGTGTTTATTATGCGTCGTCGTTTGAAAAAGCCGTATAGCCTTTTGAGAATACATTTTTTTGCTGCTATTTTTCATGCTTCGCTTATCGACAACTTAATTTGCTCGCGGTTTTAAGCTCTCAATTCTCGAAAAAGCCTGCAAAATTATTAATTGTACGAGAAGCTTTTAAGTCGAGGTAATATAATTAGTATTTTTTTACTCTATTTTCTTTCTGCCTTTCTTTTTTTTCTGCGAGCCGAGCTCTCGTCTGTGCGTCGACTCGTAATTCCTGTGTATATAGACGTCGCCGCGAGTTCTTTTTGATTATTAAAATTTCACCGTGTGTAAACAGATTGTAAAATAGTTGGCCGAAGGGGGCGTTTTAGCCCGTGTGGTTGGAGATGTTTCGTCGAGCGAAGGCGCCGCGTATTAAAGTTGTGTATTTTACGATAGATAAATTTACGAGCGTTTCTTTTTTCATTGGGATTACGCTTCGTAATATTCGGTTTGTTTGTACTGCGAAATTTGTTTATTTTTTGTTAGGTAAATTCGTTGTTCGCGATGTTGGATGTGATTTTTTAAATATTTCGGATTCGAGTTTTTTATCTTAAATTTTATTAATATCAAAAATATGATTTTGGATGGAGTACCGAATTACTGATAAAATTGGTGTATGGGGTGGATTCGACGCGCCAGTTAAGAAAATAGTGTTGAAAATTATCCTCGATGGTTTGAAACCGAGAGAACCTGGCTTTTTTTTTCAAAAATCGACCCGATTTCTTTGGAAACTAGTAAATGAGGAATATTTGAGGTGCTAATTAGACGAGAATATTGTTGAAAATTTTTGCGCAAAAATTTAAATGCATAACCTCAACCAGTTTCCATTGAAAAATGTTGACTCTCGACCGATTTTTCTGATAATTGGTCTTTCGCACGTATTTAGAATGCGAATTATGAAAAAAATTATAAAAAATTTCCTCGATGACTTTAAACCCCTAGAAACCGTGTTTTTTTTTTTAAATTGACTTAGATCGTACCAACGTGGTTTTTAATGCGTATTTGAGATCGGTGATTACGAATTTTTTCAAAAATTGATCCTGATTTTCTCCATAATGCATGCGTTTTCAAAGAGTAAAAAGAGTCCAATTGGTCACTTCTCCCACCTTGGGTTACTTTTAGTCACCATTTTCATCAATAAATCAATAAAGTCATTTTTTTTTTAAATAGTCGCTGTAACAAAATAAAAAAGAAGGGAGGAAAATTACCAAAAAAAATTAATAACTACCTACCTACCTATCTAGAGAAATGAAATATTAGAAAAGGAAGATAAAACTTCAGATTTTGATTGGCTTTCTTGGAAAATTTTAAAAATTCGCTTCAGAGCTTTAAAAAAAATACAGTTTTTGCAAAATTGGCCAAGTTCTGAAAAATTATTCGGTCGTTGAAAATTTGACCAATTTTTCAAAAATTGGTTAGTTAGTAAATTTTACAAAGAAAATTGTTCAAATTTGAAAAATTCCTCATTTTTTAAATAATAGTCCAGTTTTTCAAATGTTTGAACATCTTTTCTGGTTTGGAAAGTGTCCCTCAATGTTTGAAAAATCATGAAATTTTTAGAAAATATTGTTAAAGTTTTAGAAAATTCTTCGATCTTTTAAAAATTTCCCATTTTTGGAAAACCGTGTGCAATTATTATGAAATTGTGGAATTTTTAGAAGATTATTCTAATTCTAATTTTGGAAGACTCATTTTTAGAAAATTATCCAATGTTCAGAAGGTTCTTCGATTTTTGAAAATTTTATCATTTTTCAGAGCATTTCAGAGGTTTTAGACTCTTTTCTAGTCGTTGCAAAGTTGTTAGGTCATTGAATTCACTTTTCTTATAGGTCAATCTAATTAAATACATTGAAAGTATTTTAGGCGTTGCGCTGGTTGGAAGAATGATAGTAAAAATTTTGAAGCCTATTATAACCGCCGCCCCCCCCCCCATTGACCCAGATTTTCGGTTTCTTTCAGCTTTAAATCATCGATGGTAAATTTTGGACTGTAGGTGAGTTGATTCCCAAAGAAAAATATTTATGCGGAAAAATAGGCAAATTGATCCAAATTTTTTTCGGAGTAAGTATGTACAAATTGATTCCCATTTTTTCAGGGTATGTACGAATTGATTCATACTTTTCCTCAAAAAATATCTTTCAACCCTGAATTTTTGGCTCAAAATTTTTCCCAGAAGTTTTTTTTTTAATTTCGACTCAGATTTTTTTTGAATTATTTTCAACCATTGATTTTTTTTCTTAAATATTTTCAACACCAAAAATTTTTTAGCCTAAATTTTTTTCAGATTTATTCATGTTTTATATCTACTTTTTCTGAATTTTTTCTGAAAATTGTTTTCAATCTTGAAATCTTGATTATTTTTCCAAATCTGACATTCTTTTCCAGTTTTTTCCACTTCAAATTTCTTTGTATTTTTTCGAACTTTCAACGTTTTTTCAAAAAAATTTCAACTCTAAAATTATTATTTCTATGAAATTTAGAAACAGCTTGTTAGAATTTAATGTTGATACCCAAAGATTTTGAAAAAGTTTTGAATCAGATGAAAATATTGAATTAAAAAAAGAATAAAAATATGTGAAATTGAAAAAATCTAAAAATGTTTTGGTTGGAAAAAATATTGGTGTTGAAATTGGAAGATGTTTTGAGGGAAAAAATTGAAGTTGAAACAAATTTTTACATTTTGAGGAACAATTTTAAAGTTGAAAAGAATGATTTAAAAAAAATGTAAAAGCGGTACATAAATCAATTCTGAGAAAATTTTAGATAGAAAAAAATTTTGAAGAAAATATCAGGCATTGAAAAAAGTTTTATTCGGAGTTAACTTTTGAGCAAAAAATTCAGAGTTGAAAAAAGTTTGGTAAAAAATCGTGGGATCGAAAAAATTTAAACTTGAAAAAAAATATTGGTAATACCTCATCGTGGTATCTCCTGGGTAACGCTAATTAGGCTGAAAAAAGTTCGGAATCAACTCATACATACTCCGAAAAAAAAGGAATCAATTCGTACATACCCTGAAAAAAAAATAGGAATTTCAGGGAATTAACTCACCAACTACTAAATTTTGACTATATTTTCATATCTAATCAACACGTTGGGAGCACCCTATTGGATCAGTTTTTGGGGGAAAAACTGGTATCGGAGGACTTTCGATCATTTGCAGAAAAATCTCAAATATGAGTGATTCGGAACTGTACATTCTAGCTTTTCAATATTCTGTTCTGAGGTAGATATTGAAAAGTTATACGAAACCGTTGAAATAAGGTTTGGAAAATTACGTCTCGTAGCGGTTGTTTTAAAATAATACTTCACTTCGAATTTGAAAATCATAAACACAAACACGTTTAGTTTCATTTTGACGTGAAAAAATTTCGATCGATTGATTTCAATAAACGAGAGTGGCTCGGAAATGTAAAATATTAGCATTATTATTTTCCAGCATACAAAATTCTTTCGCTTTTTCTTTGCATTTGCCAAATTTGAAATTGATGAATAATTTCAATCGAAGGAAAGGAATAAGCGAGGGTATCAATAAGACGCTGGGGGTTAAAAAACATACGTACACGTGTATGAAATTTTCACGCCGAACATGTTACGTAGGTATGTATATTTTTTCCAAATTTTATAACAGACGTGCTGTCAAAAGTTGGCAAAATTAAAGAGTCTATACCGTCTTGAACCCTGCGATATCGACGATGAGAAAAAATGGTGGGAGGGGCTGGGCAGAGGTAAAATAACGCTTTCGAAAGCCTACGAAAGAAGAATCGAATTAATTCTCCGTGTAATGTATATCTAGATCTACATACGTTTATGTACGTAGACGTACCACACTACAAATGTAATCTTTTTATGATGTCGCAGAGAAATTTCGGCTTTGGTTTGTTTGCAGAAAAGTCGCTCCTCGAGTTGGATTTTTTACGTGATAAGAAAGGGTGACGGTGGGACACGGGACGATAGATGTAAGAGAAGGGCACGTTCGAGACATTTTGGAAGAAATGTCGACATAAAATATTCGCGAACGACGGCGTAAAAGTGTAAAGATACATATTTGTCTTACGATATAGTATGTACACGTTCGAAGGGAGAACGCGACCATTTTTCGGGCATTTACCAACGTAAACAACACGACGCTGCGACGTTTCCAACCTTTCGCTCGTAAATTTCACCGATGCTGCTATTGTTGATGGCGGCGTATCGATGAAGCGATTTTATGTAAATTTTCCTATATTCGTATATGGTTTCGGTGCGAAGGCGATGTCGCGCTTCTAAAATACCCGAGGAGATCTTACGTGCCGAATACGAGATCGGAATACCAAAATAACGTGTAAATTAACACCGCCGCGTCGTCGAAAAGATGGACCGACCAGATGGGAGCGGGAGGGTCCTACGTGTCGAGAAATGTTTATATAGTATCTCGACTCCCGAAATACTGTCGGGACAGGGTGCTTTTTGCTGGAAAGTTTTTCCTTTTGGCGAGTGGGTCGTAGAAGTGCTGCGACCGAGTTTGGTGTGTTTTAGGCGAGATATTAATGGTGCGTATTGGAATAGTTGAGTATTGTACGAAGGAGACGGAGAATTGCGGTTCCTTATCGAGAAAGCATCGAGTTTCAAGTTTGAAATTGCTGGCCAAACAAAATTACCAAAGCAGAAGCGCAGATGGAGAAGGTAGCTTGTTTTATACTCTGGCCAATCTCGGTATACACGGTGGTAAAGCAGCGTTGTTTTTTCATCGTATTTATGCAAATTGTTGGCATAAATTACCGATAAGGCGAGGTGAAGTAGGAAGGACGATGCAGTGGTCTTATTACTTCGGTGTACTGTTATGTGAGTATGTAAGGTATACGTTGGTGATGATGATGCGTTATGCAACAGGTGTAGATTGCCATCGAAGCGCATCCAATAAATGTATAGACATGTGCGTGTGCGCTTAAATGGAAGATTTTTCTTTAGCGGTGTTTTGATTGTATGCCAAAATTGGTATGATATACGAGATGAAGGTGCAATAAGCATTTAGTACGAGATTTGTCGGTGTTTCTCATTCGTGTGTCTGTATGATTCGCGTGTTATTCGCTCTCTTTCTCTGGTTTCTCAAATATGGATGTAATTGCGAGCTCTGGTCGTTTGAGTTTATTACGTTTGTAGGCGGAATCGCAGTGGAGTTTTGCAGTTTGACCTGAATTGGAATTAACGATGTTCTGGGTAAACCAACCCTACGATGTTGGGCGAAATTGAAGAACCGAGTGTTTCTCGTGTTTAAAATCGAATTATTGGATCTTCGAAAAAAGTGAGATGGATACAGAAACCTTCCTTAGGGGTCAAAAATTGGTTTTTGAGTTGAGGTTCACCCTTGATTCTGCTCCTTCTGAAAGGTCCAAAATCGGTGTCAACTGGAAAATCAATTTTTGACTCCTAAGGGCGGTTTCTACATCCAGGCACACAAGTTATATATATATATTTTTTTAGAAAACAATGATAAATTTTGATTAAACATCGTTAAACATGATGCACTAAGCAGTAGCCTACAGGAGATAGACTGGGAAGATGGTAGACTGGGAAGATGGAGGAATAGAGATAGAACAAATACTGACACACCTGAAATATGTAGACGGCTTGGTACTTGCAAGGGAAATGGACAAACTCCCAAAAATGTTAGAGAAAACTAATGAGGCTTGCCTAAAACTTTGTCTGAAATTACAAACTAAAAAGAAAATGAAACTTTGTAATGGTTTTGTGGAAGATAGACAATGTATTTGGATTTCGGACCGAGCTCGTACAAGAGTCGCACTCTGGTGGAGAAAGTGAAACGGTCAAAAAGTTTTAAATTTAACATTGGTTCTTATGGGAGAATTTCATTTTTTGAACATTTTTTGATAAATGCTAGAAAAGTATACATTTTTAAGAACGTTTATTTGAATTTTCTTATTCGCCATGAAATTACTTTTCGAATGACTCATCACAACCAAAATTTCATTCATTTAATGTATTGTTTTTCCTTTTTAAATGTGACCGTTTCGTGAAAAAACAATCACTTCACTTCATTTTATTCGCCAAACGGTCACATTTGAAAAGGAAAAACAATACATGAAATAGATGAAATTTCAGTTGTGATGAGTTATTCGAAAGGTAATTTCACAGTGAATAAGAAAATTCAAATAAACATTCTTAAAAATGTATGCTTTTCTAGCATTTTTCAAAAAATATTAAAAAAATTAGATTCTCCTATAAGAACCAATGTTAAATTTAAAACCGTTTGACCGTTTCTCTTTCTTATCAGTGATTTCGACACTAGCGCGCCACAGCCCTGCTTGGTCCCAATCACTCTAGAGGGAGAAATGGTGGAAATAGGGGAGGAGTTTACATACTTGGGCCAAAATCTGGTATGAACAACGACTTCAGCAGCAAAATATCTAAAAGAATACAACTAGCATGGGCCGCATACTCAAAAGTTCGAGTAATAATTAGGGAAACAACAATCCCAATCAGCATAAGGAGAAAGATCTTGAATTAATGTATCAACCCAGTTGCAATATTTGCGAGTGAAACATGGGTTCTTACAAAGAGGCTAGAAGATAAAATAGTCAAAATGTAGAGAAGAATGGAACATTCCACGCTAGGTATTACCAGGTGTAAAAAAAGGATAAGGGAACACATATATGAAACCACAGGGGTAACTGATATTTTAGAAATGGTAAAAAGAAGTAAATGGTGATGGGCTGGGCACATAGTGCGAGGAGTCACATAATGGAGACTAAACCAAAAAAGAGTGACTGGGAGATCGAGGAAGGGGGGGGGGGTGACTTGACAAATTTGCCAACGATTTGTTAGTAAGACTTGCAAAAATGCACCTAACTCTCAATTTCTTGTCAAATTAATGATTTTTAGTTGACGAATCGCTAACTACAACTGGTGTTTTTTTGGGACAAATTGCTCGTGAAACACTAACATTTTCTCGACGAATTTGTCAGTATTTAGTTGGTGATTCGTTAGTTTAAATTTGTTTCAATTAATAAAGAATTGTAAACAAATCGCAAACTATTCGTGGGAATGCAAAAAAAAAATCCAATATACCGTTGTCAAAATTGCTAAATGAAAATCAGCACTAGTGACTGAACGGTTAGAGTGTTGGCCTACTATGCTGAGGGTCTTGGGTTCGAATCCCAGTAGTAACACAATTTTTTTGAATTTTTTATCAGTAATATGGTAACAACTAACAAATTGCTAACTATACACGACGAATTCGTCACAAAAACGTCAGGGTTTCATAAACGATTTGTCTCAAAAAACGCCAGTTGTGGATAGCGATTCGTGAACGTTTCTTTAAAAAAAATTATTCAGATTTTGCCAGTCGGGAATGAGATGAAAAAATACGAGGAGAGCTGGTGGGAGACTGCCTTAGACCATATAGTATTAACATAGACCGCGCTACGGTCCATAAGACGTATGTTGTTACGGTGTTCCAACATTAAACTGGGTCCAGGGCGGAAAACGCGGAAAATGATCTAAAAACGAACTCGCGTCATTTGATTTCGCTCTAATTGTTTCTAATGAGTCTCCATTGATAGTACAAATTGTTTGACTACCGATTTTCCGAATTTCGTTTGCAGCAATGGTCCCAATTCACGCGAATAAATACTGGGTCCACGGCGGAAAATACGATCAAAGCACCGAACTCGAACCAAAAATGAAGTCGTATCCTCTCATTTCGCTCCAATTTTTTTTTATGATTGGTGCAAATTGTCTGACTGCTGATGTGGTATAATTTCTCTTGATTTTTCCCGCAGAAATGGGCCCAATTTATGCAAAATAATTAAAAAAATATTGTTGGAACTCGCCGCTTATCAGTAGCGCGGTGTATGTTAATACTGTATGGTCTAAGGAGACTGCTCAGGATAGAGAAACATGGAGGACAAATGGGGATGCGTACATCCTGCTGTGGATTGAGCATAGGCGATGAAGAAGAAGGGGAAGAAGAAAAATGATGTAAAAGTTGTAGAAATCTTGAAGATACTACGAAAATGTGTCAAAATGTGAAATAGATTGTTTGAAATGTTATCCAAGAAATTCATATCTTATAAAATGGATTTTTTGATCTTGAGTCTTTTGCCTTTGCTTTTACATAATTGTTACAAAATTTGGTCATCCTGGAATTTGAAAATCCACCTTCATTATTTTCTCAGATTATGTAGTGGCGGGAAGGGGAAATTAATTTTTCAGTTCTACATATAATCAACTCACGACGTGACGTGGTAATTAATACAGAATTCAAGTCATCTGTTGACTTATTTAGAAAATATAACCAAAGAAGATTCAGAAAATCGATCTGATAGTTCTAAAAAAAATTGGGTAAAAACACGAAAAACAAACTTTTCAGGGAAGAGCGTTTAAAAGAAGAAATTTAAATTCCCAAAAAGTTGAGCTTTCAAGGCTAAAAAACACTTTTTCATCACTTTTCTCAAATTTTACCAATTTTCTTTTGCTGGCGTGCAAATGAAAAGAGTGTATAAATTAAGAGATCATGAAAACTTCATTTTTGGACAGTCTTAGATTATGCTGCCCTCATGCAGAGTCAAATTTCAAATTTTTTCCATCGTTGCCAAAAATTAAAAATATATTTTCTGGAATTTTCCATTTGTTTGGACGATAAATTGACTAAAATTGAGGTCGTTGTCGGGTTTGACATTTATTTATGCATGGCAGATTACAGTGTCAATTGCTTAAAAAATCGATTTTTCATCCCCTGTAGCCTACTTTCGCTTCAACTCTCAAATTTCCATGGTCGAAATGAAATATTATCAAAAAACAGAATTAAGATTCCTGATGTATAATGGCAACAAAGGGGAGTTTTCTTATCAGCTGTTCTGTTCCCCAAGGAAGGCAAAAAATCAATTTTCAGCTGACCGAGTGAATTTTTACTTTCTTAGCTTGAATTCCAAATTACTAGAAAAAATCAGAATTTTGCTGGAGACTAGATCATCCATCATAAGGGTCGGAAATGCTGAAATTTGATTTCGAGAGTCGATTATATTCAAATTTTTTGAAAAGGTTCTTACTTTCAAAAACAGGTTTCCCTGGAAGATAAGAATGTTATTAAAAATTAATTTGGACCGTTTGAATTTCAATCAGGAGGTTTCAGAGCATGCTTTCTCAGAAAATTTTACCCTCGTTTGAATTGAAATCTCACATCTGGAATACGACTCTTTGTAAGGCCCACTTCTATTGATAATTCATCCGTTTTTAGAAAAATATGTATGAAAATAAATAAATGCCATTCTGTGCAATTTCTCTCTAATATTTTTGTTGGTATGTTTTCCGCCGTAGGTCGTAATAAGCTGAGCCTAAGGGTGAACCAATTGAGATCAAATTTTTTATATACAAATATGTGTGCTGTGTTACCTGCAGGTCCCAGAGGTATTCCTCTGAAGCATGACTAGTTTTTTGGACCAAAAGGCTGTAGGCGTCCTTTAGTTATTAGGATGAAAAGTTGCTAAAAACGTAATTCCATATTCAACTCGAGGTGCATAAATTTTCTGCCATTTGATTTGAATTTAAATTAGGTGCCTATTCGAGTAGGTGTAACACTTATTTGTTTATTCGGGACTATAACTCGTGCATCTGCTGTTAATCTAAAATATGGCTGAGGTACTCAATATTCTGAATTCCCTCTTTAATTTACTTACTACGATTACATTCCTATAAAATGATATACGGCATCTTTCCGGAGAAATTTAAATAAAATCTACATCTTCATTTGTGAATTTGTATTTGTTGCTGGAAGTTGTTTTGGGAATACAGGGATGAAAATTAATGGATCATTATCAAATTCAAGGTAGAACAATAAGTAAATATGATTCCAATGCTCGGATCTATTTTGAGGAAGGTTGATGTCACCTGATTTGGACATTTTTGAAGAAATTAAAAAAAAAAAAAGTCGAGTGTTACCAAACCTACCTATTACGAATTAAATTACCTGCGAGAAATAATGACTTCATCAGACTTTTGAGAACTAGATAAAAAATTTTGAATCGTATTTGCCCAGAAATAATGAAAATCGAGGACATCTGAAAACGAAGGATTGATGGAAGAGGAGGGTATTCAGACATCATGGGTTGAAGTTTTTTTTTTTACAAAAAAATTAATATTTTTCAACATTTTGTGAAATTTGCTGTCCCTCTGATTATATAGCAGTTGAAAATACGTCGAATCACGACGCTGTTTTCAATTCTCGGAGTTGAAACAATTTTTTTTACGTGAAATTTACCCTGAGGTGAAATTCTACCTCCCTCCCCCCGAGTCTGGAAATTTAAAAACTTGTAAGAAAAGTTCTGTAAATTAGGTTTGAAAATGAAGATCTTGCTTTTTAATTTTGAGCATTGGTTGAACTTATTTGAGAAAGGACTGGAAAACTAGGAAAATTGGTTTGGAAACCCTGGAAAAATGACATTTATGAGAGTAAAGCGAATTTGGTCTATCTGAGGATATATAATTATCAAAATTAGAAAAAATGAGAATTATTTCAAATACCTCGTAAATATTGCGAATAATCCGTTTGAAATGCCATGAAAATCGCGGAAAATTTGGATTGAATGGTTGGGCTATTCCAAACCAACTCAAACCAAAAATGAAGTGGTCTTTTGATTTCGCTCAAATCTTTTTTTATCAGTTCCCCTCATGGCCTATTTACATAACCACTATAATTTCCATAACCCTCAAGGGAGCAGAAAAAAATTTAAATCTATGATTCTATACTACTTTATTAGCTGAGCTGTCTGAATACTCTCTCCTTCGTTTTCAGATGTCCTCGACTTTGTCATTTTTAGAATTTTAATGCAATTGCGATTTTTTGCCCCAAATTACCCAACTTTGAAGGCTCATTTATTGAGATTGATTGTACTTATGGGAAAACTGTTCGCGGGGTTTGAAAGAGAATTGATAGGAGATTTGAAAACGATAATTAAATTTTGAAAAGCTCAAAGTTGAACTTTGGTGGTAAAAGCTCAACTTTCATGATGAGTACAGAAGATGAAAACTACCATTTAAAAATCTGAAAAAATTACAGTAAGTAGCCCTTTTCACCCTTTTTCAACCAACGAATTTTCAAAATGAGATCTCTTTGGGGGGGACGAGGGTCTACAATTTTGACAAAATTCAAAAAAATCGGAAAAAATAAAATAACACATAAATTTCTACTAATTCTATGGCGCTGAATTCGAATATGTTCTCAGTTTTTTCATCCAACCCCTCTTCCTCCCCCCCTCATCTTAACCACATTGATAAGGCCAAAATTCAAAAAAATGAATGAATATGTGTGACCTGTCATTTGTTAGGTTTTTTAGGATACTGAGTTCGAATGTTTGCTTATTTTTTGAATTTGACCCTTCAGGGCCTCCTAGCCTCAATTTTTGGGAAGGTTTGTTAAGAAATGAAATTAGCGTGTGGCATCGTCACAAGGAAACCAGGTTAGCGTCGAAATGGTGATTATCACAGGATGAGGAGTGCAGATTCAAAGTTTCAAACTGATGATTTTTGGGACATGTTGCGTAGGTAAGAAGGCGAATGAAATCATTGCAATACATTTTTTTTCTCAAATCATTGTTACCAATAACAAAATGAAAATTTACCTATTTTTTTTTTATTTTTCAATATTTTGGTGAAAAACACTGTAAAAAGGAGTAGGATGCCAAATAATAGGTCTCCAGTTCGTATTGCTTTTTTATACCTACTCTATAAGCGTTTAAAATTAAATGCAACCCTACATTTTGATTTTTCCATCTGCAGATTGATAAAAACTACATTAACTCATCGAAAAATGACTAGATTGAGCTGAAAATTGGTACATAGACAAAATCAAATTCTTTGAAGTTCTCTAGTTTCATTGAAAAAAATTGACCCTCTATTAATAACGAAATGAATCGTTCGCGAACGTTTTCAACATCACCACTGAATTCAGCAGGTCAAGAGCTTTCAATTGCCATAAAAATCGGATTTTTCAAATGTATTTTGACCCTGTTTTCTTACGACATGACGTCGATGAACGTCCGAACAAATCTCACGAGCAAATCGTTCACGAACGACTTCTGAGATTCGTTCAAAAGTAGTTTCATTTTTCTTTTCTCGGCATCATTTTTTTCCTTAAAAAAAAATTATTCGTTTGCAAATGATTTTTCTGCTTTATTTGACTCCCCCGCGAACGATAAGCTGGAAAAAATAATCGATTGTTGACTTGACATTTTTTCTTTGAATTTTGATGCGATGTCATACAATTCTCCCCTCCGTGATCAGTTTCGTTCGCGAATGATTCATTTTATTTGGCGATGATTAAAGATCGAAGGCACAATGATAATTTAACCCCAACTACTTCAATTGCTATTCGAAACGAAATCGCGAAATACACTGCTTTCCGTTACGTAAACAATAAAACATCTGTAGGTATAACTGTATAAGAAAATTGTCTGCGCACGAAGCTTTTTCATGGAATTCTGTTTTCTTTCGAGTAAAACTACGTATTTCACGATAATAACATCGCAGAAGGGTTTCCCGAGCCAAATTACTCGCCATTAACGACAATATTTTCGTTTTGATTTGCCATTGGCCCGTATACGCGTTTATATAAATTTCGCCACCGACGGTTTTCCCAAAAAGAGGGAGCCCTTACGAGCGTTCGTTTTGGCGGTAAAATAATGGCTGGCAATTCGTCGAGGGTATTGTTTTCGCCGGAGGTATTGTTTTTTACGCGTCGAGCGAAGATAAACGCGCGACAATAACTTAATTAATTATCGAATTGTATGACGACGAGTCGACGAGCAGCGGAAAACCGAGCTGAGGAGAGTGAAAAATGCTCGAAAGGAAACCGCGCGCGGCTCTAATGATTTTTACGCTGTTCGCGCTCTTGTGCTGGTGTCTGGCGATGGCAAAGCGCAAAGGTGTGCCGGTGGAGTGAATTTAGAAAACACACAGAGAGCGGAGAAAGAGAAAAGCCGGAGCTCGACTTAATTGAAAACTCGCTTCGTGTTTTCGAGTACCGATGAGGCTGCGGCTGCGGTCGCGGTCGGTAAGCCGGGACGTACCAAATTTGGCCGAGTGTTTGAGGAAAGTACGAGTGTGACAAGCGGATTCGCGAGTCGCGTAAAAACCGCAGCACTACGAGTGGATTAAATCACAAAAGTAAATTATTTCATAATAAAACGCGCTCGGGAAAAATAATTGAACCAGCGAGCAACGTGTACCGAAGGCAAAAGACGAGGGTACCGGAATGTTATTAACTTATAATACCAACTAGCAAGGTACGATAAGAAGCGAATACCGGGCAAAGTACAAATAACGATCGACTGACGCTGCGAGTACGAGTATATACCATAAACCGTAGACGAACAGAAATAACATACACTGTAAAGTGTGCAAGCAGGGAAAAGAATTAATGAAATGGAAAAAATTATATAAAGGATTACGCTGCCGAGCCGCGTACCAAGGATCGCGCTTTAACGGGAAATTGAAATTAGCCTGGTTCATTTGATAAATTAAATAGCGCTCGTGTTTTCCATTGTGTTTAGTGAAGTTGTTAAAATCGTACGTATACGCGAACGGGGGCAGCTTGGCGTGGGGAGGCTCAACAGAACGTGATGGAATTTGCTTATCTGAGACCTTTTTCAGACTACCAGCTTCACTGGCAAGATCAGACTACATAATGAAAGGATTCTAATTCCGAATACTTCGGATAAAAAGCTTCTAGATAAAATTTCGGCCATCGAGCGAGTTCTTGTAGTATGCTAGAGAAACATGGCAAATTCATTCGGTAATTTTTCAATTCTCGCACATGAAATTTAAAAAAAAATTGGTAAATGAAAAATTTTGAAACTTCCAGGCATCACAACTGGTCACTTTTTCTATCCAAAGTCACTTTTTCATCAAAAAAGTCATTTTTGGTCATTTTTTAAAAAAATTTCAAATTGAAAAAAAAAATTACTGAAATTTTTCAAAAAATTTCTCCCTTGCTCCGCTCGGGTCAAATTATTGCTTCTCTTCGTTGATTTTGTATTAAATTATGAATTTTTCAAAAAAAATCCCCTCGCTGCGCTTGAGATCTTTCTTTCTGCAGAATTCATTTAAAATCGATTTATTTCTTTTTTGGAAACGTACTACAATAAGCTGTGATGAGAAAAGAATACTGTGATGCCTTTGACCACAATGTGATGTTAATTTTTTAAAAAAACGAAGAAAATGGAAGAAAATTCAAAATAATTGGTTATGTTTTCGATAACCTTAGTGAAGGAAATTTTCTGCTTCGCTTCATTCGGGCTTAACACATTATTCCGACAAAATAGTTGATATTTTCTTCTTCTTCTTCATCGCCTATGCTCAATCCACTGTAGGATGTAGGTCTCCCCATCTGTCCTCCATGTTTCTCTATCCTGAGCAGTCTCCCACTAGTTCTCCTTGTATTTTTTGATCTCATCCTCCCATCGCTTCATCCGTCTCCCTATTGCCCTTTTTCAGTTTGGTCTCCATTGCCTTACTCCTGTTATCCATCGATCTTCTCCTTGCGCCACATGGTTAGCCAATCTCCATTTACTTCTTTTTGCCATTTCTAAAGTATTTTATCCAATTCACGTACATAAACTAAACTTTATCACACTGTTTTCAGTGACAAAAGTGAACTATTATTGGTGACTTGTGCAGCGGAATAAAGTCATCTAAAGAGGGAATAAAGTAATTTAGGGGGAAAACAGTAATATCATTATTCCCTTACAAGACATCTTCGAAATGGTGGTGTAAAATTTTTGAATTTATTTAAGTGAATTGAATAAAATAGCGTACAAAACTCTAGAATAAGGTGTATAAATTTATAAGCTCATGCGCTGTAGCCCTCACCTGCGGCTAGTGCTACAATCTTTACACTCAGTTATAAAATCACACATTATTCCCTTGCTGTGTAATATACTATGTTACCCGTGTTGTTTTCCCGTATGTGTTCCACTGTCCATTTATCTCACAGGGTAATACCTAGCATAGAACATTCCATTCTTCTCTGCATTTTAACTATTCTAGCCTCTTCATAGCAACCCATGTTTCACTCGCGTATATTGTAACTGGGCTCAAATATTGATTTAAGATCTTTCTCCTTAGGCTAATATTGGGATTGTTATTTCCCTAATTATTCCTCAAACTTTTGAGTTTGCGACCAATGCTAGTCGTATTCTTTTACATATTTCACTGCTGAAGTTATTGTTCGTATTCAGATTTTGGCCCAAGTACATACACATGTAAACTCCTCCACCATTTTCACCATTTCTCCCTCTAGTGCAATATATTGTCAATCTTCCACAAAACCATTACAAATTGTCATCGGTTTCTTTTTATTCATTTTCAGACCAACTTTTAAGCAGGCCTCATTAGTTTTCACTCCACATCAAGTTTTCATTGATTGGGGCAAGCCAATTGCAAGGGCTTGCATGGGATTCATAAATTTGAAACACTTATTGTTTTTTGTTCTGGGGGGGGGGGGATAAGAGCAATAAATTGAAAATAAATTTTCAAATTTCAAGTCCGGAAACCCCCGAATTTTCATTTGCATGATTTGGTAGATAGTAGAAAATACCTTGCCATCATTTATGTAGGTACTAGAGACGAGCAAGATGCCGCTTATTTAGTCGGCGATGTAGTGACAATGTCGCTTTCAACGTTACATCGCTTGAAACTGGTAGTGTCAACATGGTAGAACATTGTACGCTGGTATCGTAGACATCGTAGACATCGCAAATATCAAAAGTGTTGCAATAAAAAAAAATTCCTTACTTTTGATTTTAAAGGGTGATAAGGGTATTGTGCAGCACAAAATACAAAAGAAGATGACTTCACCTACTATGTGTCATACACATGAATTGACGATGTCTACGATGTTTCAACGCTGGCATTGCAGGATCGACATTGTAAACATCGTCGCTAAAAGTAGCATGGTAGCGGCATTGCATAGGAGGTATTCAACGCTTATGATGTGTAGCATATTCACGATGCCGCTTATCGCTACACGCTTATCAACGACCAAAAGCGGCATCGTGTCCATCTCTAGTAGGTACCTAATTCATTCAAGTTTTAAAATTGTGTTCTCCTTTTTATTTGAGATTTTTTCTGAAGTAAATTTAAATCCTCAAGTTGTTAAGTGAGGGGGGGTCAACATTTTTTAGAATTGAAATTTGCATCGTTTTTGTGGCTGGAAAAGGGACATAAAATATGTATAATAATCATGTAAAAAATTATTTCCTGTTTTTGAAAAGAAAAAAATTGTACACCGCACATTTCAAATCATGCTTCTACAGAATTTCGATTGTATATTTATGTACTTCACGTAAAAATTACCCCTCTCCGCGGTGTTTCATGTAGATCAGTAAAAAATCTGGAAAATTTCGAAATTCAAGAAAAGTGGTATAAATTAGATCAATCTCAACTCGGTTAGCTTGGTCTTTCTAATTGAATATTGGTCCAATTTAAGCTCTGTTAGATTGGAATATCTAAAAATTAGACCAATCCGACAACCTAAAAGAATTCTGACAAATCCCAAACCAAATGGTCACATTTTTTTCAGTCAAAAGCGCTGAAAAATTAGTAAAAATTGAGAAATAACTTGATTGAGAGATTTTTTTTTGATTTATGAACCATCGAAATTCAAGAAAAAATGGTCACCTTTTTTTGTTCATCAAATCACGTTTTCACTTCCCAAAGTCACTAAAGTCACTTTTTTTGGAAAATTTTATTTTCAATTGAGGTGTCTGCACTTTCTTAAAATTTTTGAAACCAAAAATATTACACATCACGTGAAAACTGACATTGAAGATTGTTGAAATATCATCTGAATTTTACAACCGGGCTATTCCATACTAATCCAAACCAAAAATGAAGTCGGGTCGTCCAAAATCCGTAACTTTGATATGTTGGCAGACAATTTTCCTGGTAAAAATTTAATTTTTTGCCAAAAAAATATGGATTTAAACTGAAAGTTGCGAGTTTTGGAAAATTCTGTTTAGGCGATCAAGTAGGTCATCATCTCATCAATATTGCTAATTCGTGATTATTGACTATTTTTATAAGGTTTTCTTTAGTGCTGGAAAATTCCCAAAAAAATTGCAGGCTCCGAAACGTCTTGAAACCGCTTCCAATCGATTCGAGAGGTTGAAAATAAGGTATATACCAAATTTCAGCTTTTTTCGTTGATTAAATCAAATTTTCATGTTTTGAGGGGGCGATGAGATGATTTTGAAATTTTAAAAATTCGTCAAAATTCGAAAAATGAACCTCAGCACCTGAAATTTTGGATGTGGGCTTCTTTTATGATGTACTTTCGATTTATTTTTATTTAGGCGCAAAATTTGACTTCGAGTTGGGAAGTTGGGATACCTCCCTTGTGAGGGCGAATTTTGAGTAGTTTGGGGTTAGAATAATCCCAGGAATAGATTCAGAAGCTGCGAAATCCTCTAAGAGCCGGTTAAATTTTTTTTTAGATTTTCTCCTCATTTTCTTGCAAAGCTTTATAATTTTAGTGGGCTTACCCCCTCCCTCTCTAAACGTGGAAAAATTTTGAAAAAATCTTTTCTGACTCAAAAAAAACTTCAAGGAATTGAATATTGCAAATCCAAAATCTCTAAGTCGTTTATGTGTGCTTATGGTGGGATTCAAAAGTTCGCTGAAATGGCCTATATCCTGCTTGTGAAAGATGAATAATATCTAGTGAAAAGGTGATAAAATTCTATTTTGATCGAATCAGTAAATTTTTACAGAAAAAAGTATATTTTCGGTGCCATCTTGAAAGATTTGTCGCGAATGATCTCTGATTCTTAAAACATCTTCATTCTCGTGTTATATCCGAACTACTCGATGGCCATGGTAGCATTGCAAAGGATTCGTACTTTTGGCATTTTGCTCGCGGTGATTTTTTAAACGCTGCGGTCTGCCTGAGCCCTCTTCTGCACTTAATCAAGTCCTCGATCTTGTGTAATTGATTCGAGAAAATGTAAAAATTATACGCGTAAATTTGAATTTTCTGCATCTCGTACGCTGGCGTACAAATGCAGATAGAAAATACGCATCTAAATTAGGTTTTTGCAGGAAGACAAGCAAAGTGTATCTGTATAGCCAGAGTTTCGTCCAGCTCTGTAATTTTACGCTTTTTATAAAACTAATGGGTATATGGCGAGGTTGGTAATGTGCTACGTACCGGATATTAAAAAGTTGTCGGTGTTTTTACAGGTGGTGATAAAAGCAGAGAGAGCGCCGGCGAGGCGTAGTACAGCACACGCTCTCAGAAATTAATTCCATTTAGAGCGTCCGGGATTCGCGTAGCAGCGTCGACGTCGTACGCACAAGAACGGACTCGACGCAGCGTCTCACGAATCTAATTCGAATATGGATGACGCTGCCGGCAAAAAGCAGGCTACGAGGTAAGTGAATCGAATCTTTTACCTGCAATAGTCCTATGTACCTACTCTGGTTCACCCTTTTAGCATTTTACACATATACAATGGTTTAGCGCTTAAGGTGTACTCGTATACGTAAGTAATTACGTAAAATGGCCTCCGACGACAACGTATGGGACAATTCGTGCGCGTCATATAAATGAAAATTTATCCCAAGCACCGGAGGCGTTTTAATGGCTGCTCGTATATGCGTACGTACGTACGGTAAGGCGAAATTTCGCCCGTTCTAAATTGAATTTTCCAATTTGCGAACGCGGCCGAAGCGCTCGCCGTCATTTACGTAGTGAAAATGGGTATCGCAGGTAGATCCATTGGTACCTCTACCTATAGCAGTATTTGTAGAGATTTGAGAATGAGAAATGTACGAGTTAGGAGGGCTACTGTGAGAAAGAAAACGCTATACGTGTGTAGTATAATATTATGTATTGCTATTGCTCTGCTTTCGTTTCATTGGGTCTATAATATAAGCGAGTTACCGACGTTCGCGTATTTATTTCCGTACGTGACGATAAGGTCGTCTAGAGGGCCAGCAATCGCCACCAGATCCCGAGAGAGAAATAAATCTGATCGGATTACAGTCGCCCTTTTTGCTGGCGCGATGCTGTGAAGTCGCCCTTTTTATGCGGATAACGGGGTGTCTACTGGCAAGAAAAATCAGAAAACCCGAAAATTGCGAGAATTTCATTTAGGCGGCAAGAAAAATGGAAAATGGCAAGAGTTTTGATGATTTTTAAAATTTTCCATTGAATTTTTCAATTGAAGGGTTTCCTTCGAAATATCATTATTTGACTTTTCGAGTCAAATTCTCTTAATTATAATTTGTCTGCCTGGAATTATCACTGTAGTTGCCTTCATGTTTGACTCCCTTCTTTAGAAAGTCCTGAATGGCTTTTGTCAGCAGATTTCACTTGTAGATACATTGTACAACTGTCATGATTGGACGAGGTCAAATTCTTAAACTTTGCCAAGAATTGATGAATTTTATGCTTACCTAAAACTTTTTCAGATTATTTTCTCGGGTCTTTTTTGTGTGTGATTAATATTTCGATTTTCAAACATTTTTGCTTTGGCTTCTCTTGGGCTAAATTATTTTTCTTTCTGACATTTGCAATTTTGATATTTTTTGAAGTATTCAATTCCGTGTTCATCACTTAAAACTAAGAGAGGGGGTCGGTTAGAACATGGGGAGGAGGTCTGGTCAAAAAGTAAGTCGATATTCGAATTCTACGCCCGCAAATTAGTAAGAATCAATATGCTACACGCTATTTTCATTTTTAACATACTTTTCTCCAAATGTAGGGGGGGGGGGGACTAGAAGGCAGTGAAGGGTTAAATCCAAAAAATAAGCAAATATTCGAACTCAGTGGCCTCAAAAACCCTTCAAAGTTGGGTAATTTGACAAAAAATCGTGATTTATAACATAAAAATTATATGATCGTGGTTTTATGAATAGACCATTAAGGGGAACTCGTAAAAAAAAATTGAGTCGACTTCATTTGTGGTTTGAATATTCATTAGGGCCCGCGGTGGATCGAAAAAAAAACATGTCTTGGATTTTCACGAAATTTGGTGGGGTGGTTTACTTTGAGTGAGAGACTTCATAACAAAATTCTGAGCCTTCGAGGGGCAAGGGGAGGGGAGCAGGAAGTGCTCAAAGTGCACCTCCTTTTGAAAAACCTGTTGTTTTTTGCGTTTTTTAGCCAATCAAAATTGTGTGAGAAGCCTTCGTAGGACTTAAAAGATACGAATTGAGTTTCTACATCTCCCTAAACCATCGCCATCCTTCTCAGGGGGTTGAAAAGTTGCAGATTGAAATATTTCAATAATATGAAATTTTCACTAAGCTGGAATGATTTTTTTTCATCGAGTAAGTGAACAAAAAATTTTTTCAACCACTGAAAGTAAATTTTGAAAAAAATTGAAAATTTTATACACCAGTGCAGCCAACGCAAATTATAAAATTCCAAAATACGGAATTTATATCGATTTTGAATTGATTATTTTTCCGCCTGAAAATGTTATGTATTTTTTAAAATCAATAACTGAAAGTATAGTTCGAAATTTTTTTTTTCGAAAATTTAGTATGTCAGTGCAGCCAGTTACAAATCGTCCCTCGAATTAATTTTTTTATCGTTTGAAAAATTCACAATAATTTTTGTTTTCAATGATTAGAAATAAAAAAATTGAAAATTTTGTACGTCAGTGCAGCCAGTTGCTAATTGTGATATTCTGATATTATGAACTAGAATGCATTATTTTTTCGTCAAGTGATTGGGACTAATTTTTTTCCCCAATCAATAGAAGTATGTTTTGAATTTGAAAACATCAGAATATCACAATTAGTGATTGGCTGCACTGACGTATAAAATTTTCAAAGAGAAATTATAAATTTTTTATTTCTAATGATTGAAAACACAATTATTGTGAATTTTTCAAACGATAAAAAAATTAATTCGAGGACAACGTAAATTTCATTGTGTAGCATGTCACGATTTGTAACTGGCTGCAGTGACATACAAAATTGTCCAAGAAAATTTCCGAAATATACTAATTTTAGTGATTGAAAAAAAAATACATAATATTTTCAGGGGGAAAAATAATCAATTCAAAGTCGATATAAATTCCGTATTTTGGAATTTTATAATTTGCGTTGGCTGCACTGGTGTATAAAATTTTTAATTTTTTTCAAAATTTACTTTCAGTGGTTGAAAAAATTTTTTGTTCACTTACTCGATGAAAAAAAATCATTCCAGCTTAGTGAAAATTTCATATTATTGAAATATTGCAATCTGAAACTTTTCAACCCCCTGGTAGCAGTCTGAGTTTTGATCGGATAAGGATGGCGATGGTTTAGGGAGATGTAGAAACTCAAATCGCATCTTTCAAGTGCTACGAAGACACCTCACACAATTTCGATTGACTAAAATACGCAAAAAACAGCGTTTTTCTCAAAAGAAGGTGCACTTTGAGCACCTCCTGCTCCCCTCACCTTGTCCCTCGGAGGCCTGGAAATTTTTTTATGAAGTCTCCCACTCGAAGCAAACCACCTCACCAAATTTCGTCAAAATCCAAGATATGTTTTTTTCGATCCACTCCAATATTCATAGCATAGACGAACTAGAATACAACCTTTTGAAGAAGAGAGGAAGGGACAATTAGAAAACGATTAAAATTTTTCAACTAAAAAAATGTTGGAAATTAGGGAGGAGGATAAGTTTTTCCAAAGCTCAAGGGAAAAGCTCCTGCAAAATTCGTTTGAAAGATCCTGCTAAAAACCTGCTTGTAAATTTCAAGAATTTGTTATAGGCACCTTGAATGTTTTTATTTTGCTCGTGAATTTGTGTAATTTTTCACCTAATAAGTAATATCATCAGAATTAAATTGCAAAAAAAGTGCTTGAAATTTTCTTATAAAACGAGTATACGCGAGGGAGGAATTTTTGGGAATAATTGAAGCAAGAAAAATTGTACATATAAAAATGGCGAGAAGAACCAGAAATTAGCGAGAATTTTTATTCTTTAGATTCGATAAACACCCTGGAATAAGCGTTATGAAAAAAATTGCCTCTCCCTTTTCGCGCTGGAGCCTAAAAGTAAATTCGCAGCTCATTGCGAATGATCCTTGCTCGTCATTTCAGTATATACTTTGCTTCAACAGGTGGTACGACGATGAACTTTATTAATAATACGGTTGCTCGATTTCTGCGTTTACGAGGTTTTCGAAAAAAAAAAAAAACGAAAAAGTAACGAAAAAAGAAAATATATTGAGAGGCAGATGTATGCTATGAAAATGATATCGCCGTAACCAGAGAGAAAAATGTGCAACAGATGTCGCGTCGGGGATTCGCGAAGTGTGTCTGTGTGGTGTATCTGTATACTTCTTACGCTGACGTGAGTGATAATGTGGTGAAAAGTTGCGGCTGAAATTTCATCTTTCAGTTTCGATTTTGGCGTCGAATCGATTAGACAGCTGAGATAGGTTTTCTCGTGACACGTCCAATGAACCCAACAAAGATTATGTTAACTATGTTAAGAAAAATGTATTTGGGTATAAATTTGCCTTGATATTACGATTTTCTCTCCCCCCCCCGGAAGATTCTTATTTTATGTAGGTGTTTCCGTTTCACTATTTTACACAAGTTTTCGAGTATTTCTGCTACCGTGTATAATATGTAGCTATTTAGATACTTTTTATGAAATATTTACACTACGAACAACTATTTTCCGAATCATGATTTTTGAGAAAAAGAGTCATGCTAATAAATTTCCCAGTGATTTTTTCGCGAATGAATTTCGATTTATGGGAAAGAAGTGACGATAATCTGACGTACGTGTTTTATTCGTTCGTAGAAAGATAATGATTAAGTAAAAATCAATGGCATCGTAAATTTTTAAAGTCGTATAAAAGCTATAAAACTTCTACGAAATGGGAAAATTGAAAATGAGCTTGGCTATGAAAATCATTACTGCTTAAAATAAATTTTCAAATTGAAAGCAGATTCGTATCGTCAAACTAAGTTAGTTGAAATGGGGAAAGGGGGTTGTCAATTTTTTTTGCAATGTCATGTTTTCTACTGGTGAACAGTTTGAAAAAGTTGTCGCGAATTTTATTAAAATAATTGAATTCCGTGAATCGAGAAAACATTATTGAGGTCGTGTGAAATATCACTTACTTGTGATGTAAAGAATTGAAGATTCATCAAACCCGTCATTAAAATTATTCAAAATTTCAGTTATAATGCGATTGATTTTTTCATTTTATTACTTTCAAAAATTGTAATATTTTTTTTCAAATCCTCTGTGAAATTATTTGTAAATCATTAGAAATGTCATTAAAAGTATCTTGAAAATGTTCATAAAATCTTGAAAACACAATTGTGTCATGCTCTACGGAAACCTACCTCTGGGACAAAATCAACTTTTCGAGAAAACGCATTTGAAGATTGCACTTCGTTTTGCCGCGTTTTAAGGGTCGATAGGCAACTATTCTTTCACTACATTATTTCTGGTGGTCATTTTCGACATTTTGGTGATTTGGACAATTTTCACCCTTAGACCATATAGTATTAACATAGACCGCGCTACTGATAAGCGGCGAATTCTAACATTATTTTGCATGAATTGGGCCCATTTCTGCGGGAGAAATCAAGAGAAATTATACCACATCAGCAGTCAAACAATTTGCACCAATCATAAAAAAAAATTGGAGCGAAATCAGAGGATACGACTTCATTTTTGGTTCGAGTTCGGTGCTTTGATCGCATTTTCCGCGGTGGACCCAATATTTATTCGCGTGAATTGGGACCATTGCTGCAAACAAAATTCGGAAAATTGGTAGTCAAACAATTTCCACTATCAATGGAGACTCATAGAAACAATAAGAGCGAAATCAAATAACGCGAGTTCGTTTTTAGATCATTTTCCGCGTTTTCCGCGGAGGACCCAATTTAATATGTCGGAACACGGTAATAACATACGTCTTATGGACCGTAGCGCGGTCTATGTTAATACTATATGGTCTAAGTTTTCACCATGCATCAGTGTTGCCACTCTGAGCACTTTTTCTAAGCTGAAAAAACGTTCTAGCAAATTTTTCGTTGCGCAATGACAAGAGTTGTTTCATTTTTTATCAGTGATTAATTAATTTCGTAAATAATTGATTAATTGAAGAACGATTACAAAGGATGCTTTGAACGGCAAAAAAGCAAAAAAAACGCAAAAAATTGCAATAAAAAATGAATTTTAAGCCAAATTTTTGTAAAATGAGCTATTTTTAGTTTTTTTTTGTATTTTGTATCTTTTTATGCATTTTTATGTCAGAATTAAATTTTTCAACTTTTTTTGAATTTCTTGGCCATTTTTTGATTTTTTCTCAATTTTTAAACACGAGTTGTGAGGAGAGAGAGCGAAATCAGAATTTGGGGTTTGCGCCATTCGAAAGAGCGTGAAATTTTATATCAGAATCGACAATAAAACAAAAATTCATTTTTTGACCCAGAGGTAGGTTTCCGTAGAGCATGACACACATGTTGAAAAAATCGTAAAAATTGTCGAAAATGTGTTGGTCATAAAAATTAATGAAAAAGTCATAAAATTTTAATTTTGAAAAAAAAACATAATATTAAGTTATGAGAAAGCCATAGCAGTTGAAAAAAGTCATTAAAGTCATGAAAAATTCAAAAAAATTCCCATTATTTTCTCTTTTAATTGAGACAGCAGAGAATTTTCATTATTTTCATTAGAAAAACCCATTGAGAAATCATGAAAATTCAAAAACAATTTGGTTCTGAATGATTGCATGAATTCCTCCCTCTCCTTTCCTTCCAGAAAGTTTGGATATTTTTATAAAAGTACACATATCGAGTGCTTTTTTGTCAGTTGCATAAGTCAAGTATTTCAGTTTGAGTGATTGAAAAACTCAAAAACATGGGTCTGGAAAACGTGGAAAAACCAAGGAAAATCATTTTTGAAAAGTGATGCTTTTTAGAATAAAATAAACTTTGAATTTTCTTATTGCGTTCATTTTTTTTTTTTTTTTTTGTTTGAATGCAATTTTCTATAAAGAATTTGAGCAGGTCTGTAAAATATTAAAATTATTTCAATTTTTTGCGAGGGTGACATTTTTTATGGGTCGGGAAGGTGGAAGTATATCGTCATAGGATCTGTGAAAATTCTGAAAAAATCTTACTTAAAGTTCTGAACTTCTGAATTTCAATTTGGTTCTTCTTTGTTCCAAATTTTCTATTCCTGCATTTATTTTAAAAATGTGAGGAAGAAACCAATGGGATGAGGGTAGAAAAAATTCAAAAAATTTCGAAAAGTTAATTTAGTGAATATTCTGGTTACAATTTGGTTGGAGGGTTGGAAGGAGAGAATGAAAAAAGTAAGACCCACTTTTTTCGAAAGTGACCCTACTTTCGGATCATAAGGCTTCCCCCTCCCCTCCCATTCAGAAGCTTTTAAATTTTTCAGTTTCTCCCTACTCACTCATTTCTGAATCAGTGACATTTTTTTCAGTGAAAGCAAGTCAGTGAAAAAAAATTACTGGAAAGTGGAAATCAGTGAAAATTCACTAAAAACTCGGTGATATTTATGAAATTCACTGAAAAATCTATGAAATTCTTTATATAATCAGTGAAAAATCCATGTTTTTCCTGTGCTGCAATTCTGACTGTTTATCAGTGATTTTTCACTGATTCGAAATGAGAGAGTACTTTTCATGTCAGTCAGGCATCATAGCAGGTCACTTTTTTAGGGTGTATTGTCACTTTTTTCGACTTTGGTCACGAAAAGTCACTTTTTTCATCCAAAGGTCACTAAAAGTCACTTTTTTCCTCCCAAAGTCACTTTTTTCGCATTTTCAAGCAAAAATTCAAATTTTTACGTAAAAATTGCTATTTTTCAAAATTCTTCAAGAAAAAAATTAAAAGTTGATAATGATTTTTCAAACAAATTTTGCCCTCACTTTGCTCGGGCAGTATTTCAATAATTATATTTATAAATTTGAAAAAATTCTGTTTTTTTAAATCAGTGAAGTAATTGATTTTCGAGCCAATTCCCCATTTGACATAATAAATCAATAAGTTTGACTAAAATAAATCAATCAAATAATTGAAATATTACAGATTTTCAAATAAATTCATTTCACTGATTCAAAAAAGCACAGTTTTACGAAAATCAGAGTGTCTAACAATTCCTGTTCGTCCTGTTTGTACTGTTTTGGGCTGAGTGGTCCTGTTTGTCCTGTTTTTGTACTGTTTTGGGGCTTTTTCAGTGAAAAGTCCTGTTTTGTAACAATTTTGAAATTCCACCCGCCAAAATAGAAAAAAATTTCAATAAATGATCGTAATTGAAAAAAAATTAAAGCGTTTTTTGCTTTAAAGCAAAAATCTTAGAACATGGATATGTCTTCAACTAGACAGATTGTTGTGACCAACAATTTTTTCACAAGTTTTACGTGTTTGAACACTACCAACAATTTTTTCACACGTTTTATGTGTTTGAACACGACCAACTGTTTTTTTCACAAATTTTTATGTGTTTAAAAACAACTAATAAGTTTTTCATATAGTTTTATGTGTGTAATAACAGCACCAACACAAATATAAATTTATAAGCAATAAAACTCAGATTGTGAGACCTCAAAGTCAGATATAAGAATTATTTTTTTCCTCGGCTACCTCTACCACCACCTTATAATTTCACTTTTGCTTAGTAAAATATACAGTGTTGCCAAATACCAAATCTTTCACATCTCTTATTCACATTTTGATTTTAATATTACATTACTTGCATCACTGCCTCTTTTACTAAGCAAAATAAAATTCACAAAACCTCAGCCACCATAAATAATCATGTCCCTATATCCAGGTCCTCTACTTCTACACATATTAACATGATGTCTTCACCTAAAAATGTTGTGTAACACCTCTATCATATTTTCCCAAGTCCAATACATATAATGTTATTCAATCTTTAACTAAACACCAGCCAGTAATTTATTACACCTCCAAAGTATTTTCCCAAGTCCAACAAAATCTCGTCTTTTCTAGACCTTTCTCATCTTTTCTTGTCTTTTCTCATCTTTTTAAGTATTTTCTCTTTGTTCCTAATCTTTTCCAGACTTCTTTTCTAGACCATTCTTGACTTTTCTAGACTTTCCCCGTCTTTTATGTTGGACTTGAAAAAACTTTGAAATAAAAAAACATTATTGTGGATCAAAACATTATGACATTATGTTAGACTTGAAAAAACTTTAAAAAACGGATACCTAAATTGAAAAAATGATTTTAAAATGTTGGAAAAATAATTTTAAAAAAATTGAAATTGAGTATATCGTGCATTAAGTTATGCCTCTCTTCTATCTTTTAGTATTTTTTTGTCTTCAAATTAATATCACTATGTCTTTATTAGAAATAAAATTTTCCAAGTTTTTTCATGTCATATATAATGTCTTCATTAAAAACGATGTTTTTCAAATTTTTTGGTATCCACCATAATGTAATTATGTCTTGACCTAATCTCTCCAAGTCTAACATGTCATCAGCAAATTATCATGTTCAAATATTATATTTAATTTTATTTATAAGTTTTTTCAAGCCTAACATAATGTCATTATCTCTTGATCCACTGTGATCATTACACATAACCCGTAACCCGTCCAAGTCTAACATGATATCAGCAAATTATTATGTTCAAATATAATATTTAATTTTATTTATAAGTTTTTTTAAGTCTAACATAATGTCATAATGTCTTGATCCACCATAACAACATAATGTCATTATGTCTTGATCCACTGTGATCATTACACATAACCCGTCCAAGTCTAACATGATATCAGCAAATTATTATGTTCAAATATAATATTTAATTTTATTTATAAGTTTTTTTAAGTCTAACATAATGTCATAATGTCTTGATCCACCGTAACCGTAAGAATTTTCAAGCGTAACCATTTTCAACCGTAACCATTTTCAACCGTAACAATTTCAAAATTTTACCCCCCAGGCCGAAAGACATATCCATGTCAAAAAAATTTAAAAAAATTAAAAAATAGCTAATTTTTTTGGAACTTTTTTCCTTGTCCTTGAATTTTTAAAATAATTTTTTTGCTCATTTCTAACAATTATTGAAAAAATTCGTTTTAATTTTTTTTGCCAGAATAGGATTTTTTTTTGGGGGGGGGGGGGGTACAAAATCGATCAGAACCGATTTTTTAAAGGTCCTGTTGCAGGTCCTGTTTGTCCTGTTTTGGGGTTTTGAAATTTTGTTAGACACCCTGGAAAATTGACTGATTTAGATTTAGAGAGTAGATATAGGTCATATTATATTGATTGTTTGTTCCAAAAATCTCATTTTTCAATTTTCTTTGCTCAAATCTGTATAATTAAATTAATTATGTATATCCGCCTCCTAAAGTGCTACTAAAAAAAATTAGATTTTTAGATTACCTAATTTTTTCATCGAATTTTGACCCCCCTCCCCTCATTTTTTCTTGAATTCTCAGCCCTCTTTTACCTGTAAAAAAGTTCCCCTTAAAAAATCGAATTTTTGGTTATTTTTTTGTCACTTTTTGGTCACTTTTTGCTCAAAAAAGTCACTAAACGTCACTTTTTTTCTTCGAAATTTCGCTATAATGCCTGTAATTGAAAAAATTCCCCAAAAATGTAAAATTGCCCCCTCCCAAAAAATTGAATTTTTGGTCACTTTTTAGTCACTTTTTTCTCCAAAAAGGTCACTAAAAGTCACTTTTTTTCTTCGAAATTTCGCTATAATGCCTGTAATTGAAAAAATTCCCCAAAAATGTAAAATTGCCCCCTCCCAAAAAATTGAATTTTTGGTCACTTTTTAGTCACTTTTTTCTCCAAAAAGGTCACTAAAAGTCACTTTTTTTCTTCGGAATTTCGCTATGATGCCTGCAGCCTGCAGTATTTTACTCTATTCCTTACCTACCATCGCCCCCTCTCCCTCCCGCTCACCCATTCTTGATAATGCGTTTGATTTGTACCTGATAGCTGAATATTCAATACTTCGATAGGAATTTAATTCGAGAAAATTTAACTAGTCGAATGTTGCATCCGTTCATTAAGATTTAAAAAGTAGTGAATATGAAGAGCAGCGAACCAGTTTCGCATGCTTCACAACCATCAAAAGTGGTCGCGGATTCGGTTTTGCATAGTGACCTTGAAACGATAAATGCGCATCCATTTCCGGATACCTGGGCAGAGTGAGGAAGAAAGATAGTTGTTCTTTTACTGATGATGGCTAATTTGATGCGGGTTTTTGGAACATCGATGATTGTTGCGCCGTCGAAATCATCGTCAACGTCGTCGTAGTTCTCTAATCACTGCCAGATTACATATCTGGTTCAATATGTCTGTCGAATGAGTGCAAATTGCTAAAAGATAGACGTGTTATCGTCGAGTCGAAAATTTATTTTAAATTTACCCGACAGCGATGTGCAGTGTATGGAAATGGCGGCGTGACAGACGCAGATGGTGGTACAACAAACGCGCAATTTTATCACGTTGTTAGAGGACTCGATGTGCGAAGTAGGCGTTTTTAGGATGGGAGGCACGGATATCACCATTACGAAGTAGCTTAATCAACCGGATGAAACGGAACGAGATAAAAATGACATTTTTTTTAACGCAGAGCTTACGGTGCGGCGTAGCTCAGCGTAGATTGCCTTATCGAAAGTGGTATGTGGAAAATGAATCGTCTAGTAATGACGTTAGCAAATTTTTTTTGTTTCGACTTTTTTTTTGTTGCAAAATTGGTATAAATTTCAGATTTAATTTTTCATCTTTTCTGGATGTAGAGCTCGGAATATGAATCGATTTCTCGTTGTCACGTAAAAATATGAATGGGTCCAAAACTAGTTTTAAATTGAAGACCATTTTGCCAAAAAGCCCTTGGTCGTATTGAGTGAATAAATTTTATAGCAGCAGGAAAAGACGACGACCTTAATTTTCAAATTTGAGGAAAACTCATAGGTGGATTTAGGGTGGGTCTCAAAAAAAGGTGAAATTAGCTCACCCAAAAGTTTTTTCGTGTTTATGCCCTTTGAACATGTGTTTGAAAATAATCTCATTTCACTGAACAATTTTTTTTGAAAAAAGTGATAGGTATTGGTAAGAAATTTAAAAGTTCATGTTTGTTTTTACTTTTAAAAATCTAGACCCAATTCATTTTTTTCATTCAAAAATCTTTTTCAGTTGAAATTTTAGGAAATTTTTCAACTTTGATTTTCCACTGATTTAAAATTAGCATACAAAATTTCGTAGGTGTGTTTAGGCCTAGTCGTTATTGTTTTATTCTTTTTGTGCTTTTGTAAACGTTTTTTATTTTTTTTTGTTGTTGTATAATAACATCTGAAATGACCTGGGGCTTAGCCCTCCCCCTCCCCCTCCCCAGATCCATTCTTCAAAATCTACCTGTGGGGAAAATGATCACATTGAAAAAACAAGAGGTCTAAAACAAAGGTAATGAAAGTAGTGATGTAGTGATTTAGAAATTTTGTGGCGAAAGTGATGAAAAATTGCCAATGTAGGATTGTCTTAAAGCAGAATTGGCCCTGTTTTGCGGGTTGCTTTCAATTTTTTTCTCATGTTCTCCTTAAAATGTTTTCAACCATAGATTTTTTCCTCTATATTTTCCAATTCCAAACTTTTTCCCAGCATTTTTCTTTAATTTTTTTTTTAAATAAGTGATATTTTTTCTCAAAATATAATTCAACTCCAAAATTTTACCTCAAGTGGAATTTTATTCAAATCCGAAGATTTAATTTTTTCTCATTATTTTCCTTTCAATATTTTCAACCTTGATTTTTTTCTCAGCATTTTTCTTTAATTTTTTTTTCATCTAATATTTTTCCTCAAAATCTTATTCAACTCCAAAATTTCATCTCAAACTTCTATCAGATTACAATTTTCTTCTAAAAATTTTTCCAGTTCTAAATTTTTTATTTGAAATTTTTCAATTTTTCAATATAAAATTTCATCTTAAAATGTTTTAAACGGACATTTTTTCATAATTTTTTTCAATTTTTAAAAATTTCTTGTGGTTATACGAAATGAATTTGGTTACTTTTATAATCAAGAATTTTTGATATTCATTCAGTTCCAATTTTGAACGAATTTTGGATTTGAAATCCTATCTTTTCAAAGTCCTTTTTCTTTTAATCCAAAAATTTTTTTGTTACGAGATCAGGTGATTAGTGTTCAGCCATCACGATATTTCATTTTGTAGTCACGTCGTCATATCATATCGATTTATACCGGGGTTCAAAAAAATCCAGCTCTCCTAGTTTTACGGTTTACCAGTTTGTAGACAGAACTAGAAACAATATTTTTCATTGTTTTAATGCTCATAAAAATGTAAATTTGCTTTGTATCGTTACATAATATTATTGTAAATTGAAATAAAGCAAAATTACATATTTTTAAACGTAATTTATTTTTTTTTCATCATCTTTACCTACATCTTGGAATTTGGATTTTAAATCCGATTTCTGAAAGGATTTTGGGTTTTAAATCTTATTTTACAGATGATTTTGGCTTTGAAATCAATTTTCGCTGAGAATTTAGGATTTCAGATTTAAAATCTGTCCCGGATTTTGCCCAACCTTGGCCAAAAAACACAAGTCCACAGCACGTGACGTCATGAGTTCGTGTAGAACTCAGCTTCAAAAAAAGAGCCACTCTTAACTTCGGACAATACTTGAATAATGGCAAAATTTTCAATAAAAAGTAGTGAAGAAAATGAAAAAATACAATGTCATGACAAATTACTCTCTTTGATGACTGAAATAATGGGGAAAATTCTAAAAATTTCAGCTTTTCTAAAACACTGTAATGCGAAAAAAATCCCTCGCCATGTTGGGAAAGCTGGAAAAATGGCGGATGTTTGCATGAAATTAATCTGTCTGAAAAATTTGTAAAAAGTAGTGGGGAAAATGTGGTGTAGAAGTAGTGATTTGTGAGTGAAAAATTTCGTTAGATACCATGGAAAATTAGACTCATTTGAGTTGATTCAAATATTGTACTGTTTTCTTGCCATGGATGGAAATTGGTGATTTTTGGGAAACAAAAAGTGGGGTTTGGTTCGTTTTTGTAAATTTTATTATTCCTGTTTCTCTTTGTTTTTTAATTCTGATGATAAGAATTTTGCAAAAATTTCATTTTCGGGTACACTTATGGAAAAATTGTTCTTCAATTAAGTATAGAATTGTGCTCATGTACTCGGATTAATAACACAGGACGACACGAATTTTGTTTTTGGGTTCTTATTGCCAAATTTGGGTTGCTTTTATGTAACTAATAAAGGAAAATATATTTTTTTTGACCAAAGTTTGCTTGGGGGGGACCAAAAAACTGATTTTTCGAGGTCAATAAGCCTGAGCATTACAAAAAAAATGAAAATTTTTTTTTTGGACTAATCTTGTAGGAAATTTCACGGCGAATCCAATGCCGCAAACCGCAGACCTCCGTCTCTTTTTAAAAAAAAGTTACAGCTCATTCTTTCCACAATTTTGTGAAAAAATCGCATTTTTTTGTTTTTTTATCGCAAAGAAGTGAAATTTGAGAGAAAAGTAAGGGTTTTAAGGCTATAATGATCATGGTGAGAGTTGTAGGAAATTTCGCGGCAAATCGAATGTCGCAAACCGCGGACTTCTATCTCTTTTTGAAAAAAAGTTACAGCTTATCCTTAAAGCCCTTAGTTTTCTCTCAAATTTCACTTTTTCGCGAAAAAGGCACAAAAAATGTGATTTATTCCACAGAATTTTGTAAAGAATGAGCTGTAACTTTTTTTCAATAAGAGATAGAGGTCCGCGGTTTGCGGCATTCGATTTGCCGTGAAATTTCCTACAACTCTCACCATGGTCATTATGGTCTTAAAACCCTTACTTTTCTCTCAAATTTCACTTCTTTGCGGAAAAAAAACAAAAAAATGCGATTTTTTCACAAAATTTTGGAAAGAATAAGCTGTAACTTTTTTTAAAAAAGAAACGGAGGTCTGCGGTTTGCCGCATTGGATTCGCCGTGAAATTTCCTACAAGATTAGTCCAAAAAAAATTTTTTTCAATTTTTTTTTGTAATGCTCAGGCTTATTGACCTCGAAAAATCAGTTTTTTGGCCCCCATCCCCCAAAGCAAACTTTGGAAGCCAGGATTGAGCAAGGTGATGTATTTTGATGTCTAGAAACAGAATTTCGGCATGAGAACCCAGAAACAGAGCAAAAAAATTTTGTTGTCGCCCTGTGTAATTATTTTTTCGTGATCCGAGGAACTTTATCGCATGTACCTCAAGAATGAAGATGAACGAAGGTGCGAAGGAAAAAGTAGCCCGTATCTACGACACGATTACCTTACAGGTTGTATACGTAATTGAAATCAACGCCGCGTCGACATTAAATCTGGTCGCTGCGTTCGGCATAATCCATCCCTGTGAGACTTTGACCGGCGATGCGGCGACGACGCGTTCGTTTTCTTACCGCGTACCACGTACACATCTTCATTTCAACGATATCAACTGAACTACGTACATAAGCCCTTATTACCCTTCTCCTTGGTACTTTTGACGGAGTAGCGACGCGGCGTATTATAAAACCTTATTGCCGGATAATTAAATGAGCTTTCCGAAATTCGCCTAGAACTCGAAGCAACCGACACCGTGGTTCGCCTTTCCATTCCATCCTATCGTTCATAAGTTAATTTAACTTTTCTCATTAGTTGACGAACTTGGTAGAGTTGGTAGTTGGTCGATGAGTCGAGTAGCGCTGCTTCCGTTTCCTCAGGTCTTCAATATATAAAGCGACACTTGCGACTTGCGACTTGCGTTTCTCGTCAACTTGACAGATTCCATTTGCTGACGCTACTTGGCTATATAATATTTAAAATTTTTATTTTTCTTTGCTCCATAGTCAGCAGCTAAGGTATACACCTCTAATTCTGTTACATGTTACCCACTTATTGGTTTTCCAAGTGAAAATTGAACTCTTCGATCGATATGTGTGAGTGAGAAAACGATTGCGATGTAGGAACTCTGAACAACGATGTCAAACGTCGAAGAGACGTGTAATTAAAATTTCATCACGTATCCAATATAGTCGAGAAAAAAGTATACGTCGCTGTAATCGATTGAACCTCGATGCCTCACTTCTCCGTGTAATTTTTTATCCGCGTGGGGAGTTTGGGCTTTGTAAATGCTTTTGCCATTTTACTCATCAGAGTTTGATTTCGTAATGTAAGAGTCGTTCGGTTCTTTTTCATTTTTGTTGCGTAGAAATTTTCCATCGTCGTGGTATTTTTTGAAAATCAATATGCTCTGACAGTCGTTAATCTTTAGATATTTTAAAAGAGAGAAATTTTCAACGTAAAATTGATACCTCGTTGAGAAAATCATGACTCTGGTAATCTGGCATGTGAGGAATAATCCACAGTGAAAGCTTAGAAAATCTAGCTGTTCAAAGGTTAACAAAATGCTATGTGTTGAGCCTCAAAAACACGAATTTGACATGTTCGAGCAAAAAATCAAAAATAATCTTCTGAAGGAGAGGGACAAAATTCGAAATTATTGCAAAAATGTGGTATGTGAGACATCAAAATGTAAGTTTTTAAATATCAAAAACACGAATTTGACATTATTTCGACACCCCCTTCCCCCAACATTGATATTTGATACCACATACGCAACTGTATTTTTTTAATTTCAATTTTCTCCCAAGTGTCAGAAATACTTTTTGGTTTTTTTGTTTGAAAGATATTACAGGCAGTGATGGAAAATTGAAATGATATTAGTTCCAGTTCCAGTTCCAGTTCCAAATATTAATTCCAAAATTTCATTTTTTTAAATTTTGAAGGACAAAAAAATTCAAAATTTTTTGCTAAAATTGAACTTTGATGTTTTTCCTTTTCGATTCAAAGTACAATTTTTTTTCCTTTTTCAAGCCCAAAACAAAACATTTCTAGAAAAAAATCATAAGTAATACATATTTTTCAAAAATGTTGCTTTCGAGTTACAACACAATTTTTCTTTATTCACTTTTCGACGTAAATTTTCAAAGTTTGGGGTTTTTTGATAAAGATTTTCAAATTGAAAGTGGTTTGGTAAATTTCAACATCAAAATTTCGACTTTTTCAAGTCATATTTTGAATATACCAGTTTTTTTCAGTTTCCAGTTCTAGTTCCAGTTTCAGTTTTCCATCACTGACTAAAGGGTGTCTAACGGTCAAGCTAAGTCAAGCTGGTCAGGTCAAATCGAGCTTTTGACCAAGAGGTCGAGCTAGTCTTACAAAGTCGAGCTTTTTGACTCAAAGGTCAAGCTGTTTTCAAGTATTTTGATGTTCAAAAGTAAAAAATGTCATTTTTACTTTTCTAAACTTGATTTTTCATAAAATTTTTCGTCTTCGCTTTGTTCGGGCAGTATTCTTTTACCTGTTATAGAAAATATCTATCAAAAGTCTTATTGTTTTTTTTGTTAAATTTTAAAAATTTTAGTATTTCCTGTTCGATGCTCTGCGGAAGTATTGTTAAAAACACTTCGAGGCGCAATTCACGAATTCAAGTTCGTAAAAATTTAAAATTAGGAGCTCATTGTGATTTTTATTTGAATTATATTTTTTTGAAGTTTTTCGTAATTTTTTGGAGAGGGGGTGGCCCGTAAAAAAGTCAAAAAGTCATGCCAAAAGGTCAAGCTAAGTCAAGGATGCTCAATAAATTTTAGATTCGTATTCGCGAGATTCAAAAACACACATTCAGTAAAATAGCATGAAATTTGGATTCAATGTTGTTTAAACTATAGGGCTGGCGATTATAATCGATTAATCGATTATTTTTTCTTTGAAATCGGCCAAAATTCTTAATCTGTTAATCGATTAATCGATTATTCGATTATTTTTAATCGTCCAATCGGTCGTTTTTTGAAGTCAAAAAAGTAGCTCAAAAAGCTCGAATTTTTGTTTTTTGTTTTCAAAAGATCTGGTTGGAAAATTTTCATTTTAAAAAAAAAAATAATGAGTCAGCAAATTTCTCTTTTTTAATAATAATAGTCGATAGATTTTTCATTTTCAACCCCAAAATTTTTACCCAAACTGAAGATTTTCACATGAAACAAAGAACTGAAATTGGATTGCATATGTTTGTCCCATGACGGGGAGGGGGAGGGGGCGAAGGTAAATTAATTGGTCGATTTGAGAAAATCGGACGATAATTTTTAATCGATTAATCGGGCGATTATTCTTAATTTATAAATCAAGCGTCGATTAATCGATTATTTTTGTAATCGATTAAAATTCGAATAATCGATTAATCGATTTTAATTTTTATAATCGTCAGACCTAGTTTAAACCTTCACACCAAATTGAAGTAGTTCGGCTATCTAAATTTATTGAACCCCTTATTGTGAAATCCTCTTGCCACCTACCCAACCCAAATTGTACCTAAAAATGAACGTCGAAAATGAAAAACTGCCTCCAAGAATTGTTTAAGAAACCTTGGAAAATTTTAGGTAAATTTTTTTTCATCTCGCAATTTTTTCACAATTTGAAAAATAAAGACCCACCTGAGGCAGAAGTTTTCTCTTAAAATGAACGAATTCTTTTCAGGATTCTTATTACGACTACGTTTCGCGATGTTATATGATTTCGGATTACGACAGGTGAAGAAAAAAGACGAAAATGCGAATGAACTTGATCTCGAAAGTATAATGAATTCGTACGTATAAATTTAGGCATTCTCGAAGAGCACGAAAACTTGGCTCGCTCGCGAGGAAAAAAATTACGATGGTAATTTACCGCGTATACACGAGACGACAAGACACGCGTAATTTCAAAACTTGGTTCGAAATTTTCAACTCGACGGATTCGTTTCTTCAACCATGTTACCCTTTTTTGCAACTCGATTAGCCAAATTTGACGAAAACAGCTCAGCGCCGCGTTCTACATTCGTGTTACTTTCAACTTTAACTTATATTTTCTTTGAAAATGGGTAGAAATGTAAACGTGTCATTGCGTCGTTTGAAATATTACTTCGAAAACAGCCGGATTGCGATTTTAACGACGTGTTTGTCTGCTGATTGCGAGAAGATCGTAAGGGTCGTATGCAGGGTTGTGTGTGGAATTTTAAGGGAAACCCGTTGGGATAATGAGGCAGGAGATGCTATTTTCTCTGGACAGGTTATTTTTTTAAAATTTGGTTGAACTTTTCAAGGATTTTTGTGCTGGAACTTCGGCCCTTTTAGATGTGTAATTATTTTTTTGGTATGGTGATTTTAACGTGGGTGTGTTATTGTGCTGAGAGCCAATCCGTAAAACGCAACAATAAATTTTTATGCCAAATTTTAGGCTCCACTGATACATAAAATGACATTTTTTTAGACCTGAAGAACTTTAAAATTTTCAAGATCAAATTTTAAACACTTCTGACATAATGTTTGTTAGATTTTAAAAAAAAAAATTGAAAAAATTTGGACCAATAGATACTTATACCTATTGATTTTTTGTTTTTGAAAACTTGGAAAAGTTTCAATGAATCAACGTAATGACTTTTTGTACAACTTTTGGGAACTTTGAAAAGAGTTACAGGATTGTAAAATATTAGGATTGCTTAGAAATTTTTAAAATCAGTATTAAAAAAGTCAAATATCTTGGGAAAAATCTGAGAAATGCTTAAATATCCAATATTTTGATAGGAAGTCATTTTCAAAAATTGTAGACTTTTCAAAAACTTGATTGTTTTGAAACACTTTCAATTTTTCAAGAAATAAGATAAATTTTTAAATAAAATGGAAATTTTTCAACAATTGAAGTTGATCGTGATCGATTGCGATCGGCTAGATGTACAATTTCCTTTAAAAATTTACAATTATGAATTTATGATATTCTTACGAAGTGTCATTACCTAACAAGAGAGACATCCCACCAAAAGGAAAATTTTGAGCCGAAACAAAAATAAATTGAAAGTACATCATAAAAGAACTGTAAATCTTCTCTAGTACTAAACTTCATTTCTTGAATTTTGGAGAATTTTTCAAAATAAGGTCTTATCGCCCTGCAAAATATAAAAATTTGATCTAATCAATAAAAAAAACTGAAGTTTGGTATATATTGCACCCTATTTTGGAATTTTCCAGCTCTGGAGAAAATTCAGGAAAATTTTGTGCCAAAAATATGGATTTTAACTAGAAGTAGCAAATTTTGGTCAATGGTGCTTTAATCGGTCAAATAGGTTATCAATAGGGGTAATCCACGATTATAGGTGCTATGGGTCATTTTTATGAACTTTTCTACTGGAAAATTCCCAAATTTTCTGGAGGCTCCAAAACGTCTTGAACCGCCTCAACCGATTCGTGAGGTCAAAAATGGGGTATTTACCTTTCATATTTTTTTGGGGATTAGATCAAATTTTCATGTTTTGCCAGGCGATGAGGCATTAATTTTGAAAAATTCGTCGAAATTCAAGAAATGAATTTTAGCACCAGAAATTTTGGATTTGAGGTTCTTTTGTGATGTACTTTCAAGTTATTTCTGATTCGGCTCAAAATTTTACTTTCAAGTTGAGATACCTCCCTTGTAAATGAAAAATTATATGTATTTGACATTATTTTAACTTAGAAACATCTTATAACATATCCATAACTTGAGAGCTTTTGCTCTGAAGCAAATCCTATGCGAGTTTTTTCATCCTTTTTTTTTTTGAATTTTTAGAAGAAAAAATCAGTATTTTGATTTTGATATTGGTTTTCTATAAATCTGGAGCTATACAAAATTTCGTTTGTGAAAATTGTAAATTCTACTATTCTAAATACTGTAACATTCCATTTTCTAATGGTAGTTGATGAAGTGCGATGGACACTCCTTGAGTGACTAATTTCACAAAATTTCCTCAATTGCCTACACTTCTTCTTCTTCTTCTTCATCACCTATTCTCAATCCACTGCAAAATGTAGACCTCCCCAACTATCCTCCATGTTTCTCTATCCACAGCAGTCTCCCGCCAGTTCTCCTTGTATTTTCTGATCTCATTGTTCCATCGCTTCCTTAGTCTCCCTATCGCCCTTTTTTGGTTTGGTCTCCATTGTGTGACTCCTGTAATCCATCGATCTCCTCCTCCCACCACGTGTCCAGCCATCTTCATTTACTTCTTTTTACCATTTCCAAAATATCTGTTACCCCTGTGGTTTCACAAATGTGTTCCACTGTCCATTTATCTCACAGGGTAATACCTAACGTGAAACGTTCCATTCTTCAATCATATTCTTCTCTACATTTTGATTATTCTATCTTCTACCCTCTTTGTAAGAGCCAATTAGGGCGCTATAAAAGGGGGTATGCTGGTCAACCATATTGTGCCTTAGAATTGCCCGAACGCTGAAACCCGTTCCACGACGTTACGTGGGAGTTCGAACGTGACCGGTTTGATCAGACTTCTGCGTAACATCGTGGAACGAGTTCCAGCGTTCGGGCGTTTTCTAAGGCACAATATGGCTGACCAGGATACCCCTTTTTATAGCGCCCTAGAGCCCATGTTTCACTCGCATATATTGCAACCAGGAAGGGCTGCAAGAACAAGGAAAATTTGTTCTAGTTCTCAGTTCTTTCGTTCCCAAAATAAAAAATCTGTGTTCTTTCGTTCGTTGTTCGTTCGTTCTTCCTAGCAGTTCTACATGTTCTTCATTCTCGTTCTTGTTCTTGTTTTTTCCTAAAAGTTTGTTCTTTTGTTTTGTTCCCGTTCTTTTGTTCTTTTTTTAAAATTTTCATTGTTTTGAGGCTATTTTTTTAAAAAAAAAGAACAAAAGAACAAGACCAGTTGAACTGTTCCTGTTCTTTTGTTCCAAAATTCAATTGAAATTGCTTGTTCTTTCTTTTATTCTCGGTTCATTTGAATCATTTTTCAAAATATTTGTTCTTTCGTTCGTTCTTTGAATAAAATGCCCTGTTTTTCTTGTCTTGTTTTATAAATCATTGTAGGTCTATCATATCGTATCATTTGCAAAAAACACGATTATTGTCGTGGAGCCACGAGTAGGAAGCCAATAAGTTTAGCATTACTCTGTTGTTCGTGTAGCAACACTCTCATTCTTCTTTCTAACTTTAAGTTTACATAATGTGATATTTTACATGTTAAATAAAAGCTCAAAACTTTAAGCATTTTCCATTTTTCTTGGGCACCAAGCCCAAGACAATTACTTCTGTTTGTAATCGTAACCTATATGATTACATCATTCAGTCAGTGGTTTTGCCTACTCCTATAACCCTAATATCCTTACAATCGCCACGATACAATTATAATCGCAAGTATACTCATTACTTGTACATTCAGAACAGGTATTGTTTGAATAAAACGAGTATCTGTGAAAACGATACACAAGTATACTCGTGTACTCGTATTAACACGATACGATACTGAATACTTTTTATCATATCGTTTTATACTCTAATAGGTACCACAAGTTGGATTTTTAAATTTGTGATTTTGATAACTGGAGATCATTTCCTTTGCAATGAGACCAAAACGAGCCCCCAACCTTTAAAATTCTCAATTTTATAGGCATTTTGAAGTTTGAGTACCAAAAAAGTTCATTTTGAGAAAAATGAGCTTAAAGTTGAAAGAACAAAACTCACTGTTTTTTTCTTCTTTAGGTAATTTTTTCCTTCCACATAAATATAAAAAATGCATACAATTAAAATTATTTCAGTTAAAAATGAATATTTTTAATTGGATTCAAACAATTTTTCCTCCAGAATACGTAATTAAAAATATTTTACGAGCTGAAAAAATTACAAAAACAGTGAAAAAAACATTTTCTTCATTTTTTCAAAAAAAATACTACTTTCTGGCCAAGTTTTGATTTGTGACTTTGGGATATTATTGTAGTACACATGTCAAAGCCAGAATTTGCTAAAAAACAATTTTTTGATTTCTTGACTTGAATTCATATTTTCATCTATAACTCGAAAAGTAGTTTTCTAACTTGCGGCACCTTAGCACTTGAGAGGTCTCATATTCTTTTAGAAAATTTGCTGCTGAAGTCTTTGTTCATATTCAAATTTTGGCCCAAGTATATGAACTCCTCCACCATTTCCACCATTTCTCCTTCTAGTGTGATACATTGTCTATCTTCCACAAAACCTTTACAAATCGTCACCTTTTCCTTTTAATTTATTTTCAGACCAACTTTTAGGAAGGCCTCATTAGTTTTCTCTAGCATTTTCTAGAGTTTATCCATGCCCCTTGCAAGTAGTACCAAGTCATCTGCATATTTTAGGTGCATCAGTATTTGTTCTCCTATCTCTATTCCTCCACCTTCCCAGTCTATCTCCTGTAGGCTACTATGTAATGTCACAGTGAACAGTTTTGGTAAAAGGAAGTCTCATTATCTTATACCCTCTTGAGCTAAATTTTTACTTTTTCTCCTTTCACATCGATAGTTGCTATAGCATTTCTATAGATATATTCAATCACATGAATGAAATGTTATTTTAATTCAATCCGAAGAAAATTATTGTATCAATAGCCCTGGAAATGGAACGTAATTGACTTTATTCGCGACGACGAGTAAAATTCGCCCGAAAAAGCCATGAAATATCAACGAACCCGATCCCAAATCCCTTTGTAATATTAAAAACGTGATTAAAATTCAGATTAAGTCAAAAAATAAATAAAAACGGGATTTACATCAACGCGACGCGACACAGCAACGCAACAGCTATACAGAAACGCGATTCCAGCAAAATATCGTTCCTCCCTGCCCCATTCATCGCCGTGCAATGAGAAGAGACGCTGTTTCCTGTGCCGAGTGTCGATGGGGGCGCGGGTACCACGAGGACGAGCGAAGTTGCAAAAAAGGCGTCGAAATTAATTACATGACACGGATTTTAATGAATTTTTCATTCATTTCGACGGTCTTGTTCTTCGTTATAGGCGGTGTCGTGTCGCGTCGCATCACGACGACGACGTCGACAACGACATGATAATAAAATCTTCATTAATCGCGTGTAACCGTTGTATGCGAATATAATTTTTAATGTCGAAAAAAAAGCCGAGATGAGCTCTTGCGAACGTAGTTTATTATCTCGTCGTAATTTCACGTTTTATATCTATATTTTTGAGCGTGAAAATTGAATTATAGTTTTGAGACCGGTAGAAGGGTCAAAAGAATGGGCGAGGTGGCCCCGACGACGCAGCGTGCTCGGTAAATAATCTACTTTACGTTTAAAAGCGTTTACCGGTTTTTTTGTGTCTGCTTCAAAAGAACGAGGCTTGTTTTCTTTCATCGAGACGAGGTGGTGTGAACCGCAGGATAATGTAAAATTCGATTTGCTGCGCCTCGTCCTTCGAATACAAACGACACGCTTTTTGTGTAATTCTCTGGTACTTTCACCTTCTCTCCTGTACCCGTCCGGTCGCGACGTTTAATGGGCTGAAATGCCAAAACGCCGACACGCTGCTCCGCCGATGTTACAGTATTAATGCAATTTCGCGTCGAATCTTTTTTTCTCTTTTTCGCGTACACACGTGTAAAGTGTAGGTAGATATGTGTGCGTATGTGGAACGACAAGAGGTGAAATTTCGCCGAAATTTCCACGTCTTCTGTGTACGTATCCACTTGAAATTGAATCTATTTCGAGATGTGTTTGAGAGAATGCGGTGGAATGGCGGAGAAGTTGAAACAGAACGAGAAAACAAATTTCGGCTGAATTTTCTGCGTGTTAGGTTTGAATAAGAAAAAGCCTGGTAAGATTTTGAATAATACATACAAACCTGCTGCGTATCGCTTCGGTATTCGGTTTTCCCACCATTCTGTAGCTTTGAATAAGTAGAAAGTATCTAAAAGCGGGCTTAATATAAGTACATCGCCGAAAATGAAAAACGAAGGGTGAGGGGGAAAACACGAGACGTCTAAAAAGTAAATTTTATGGCATCCGATCATTTTACATTTAAATTCAGGCTTTTATGAACAAATTGTTAGGTAATGGCTCGTTGAAATAATGGATAGTACTTCAGAAAATCAGCATCTTAGATAACAAACGACGGACCTATTTTCTATTATATTTTACGTATAAGTATAGCATTCGGACTGAAATTACCCAGAGTGCTGTATAATTATGTGCTGGTTCCTCGACGATTCCACGTCTTGGGTCATCTTGTTCATACATCCGGTCAAAGTGCTTTTCCATACTTGAACGTAAATGAATTTTAGCTTTAGTCGCAGATCGTGCTTGAATTCATTTTTTCAAAGTACAACAACAAATTATTCACCGACGCCCGGGTTCGTAGGCCTCTAATGTCTAAAATTTCCAGTACGTATTAGCAAAAAAAAAGTTAGATATAAAGAGTGGTAATTTATACATTAGGGTGGAATAGAAAAAAAAAACATATCTTGGATTTTGACCAAATTTGGTGGAATTGTTTACTTTGAGTGGGAGACCTCCTAAAAAATTTTGAGCCCCCTAAGGACAGGGGAAGGGGAGCAGGAAGTGCTCAAAGTGCACCTCTTTTTGAAAAAAAAACACGATGTTTTTGGTGTTTTTTAGTCAATAAAAATTGTGTGAGAAGCCTTCTTAGCACTTGAAAGATGCAATTTGAGTGTCTACATCTCCCTAAATCATCGCCACCCATCTCCGATCAAAACTCAGACTGTTACCAGGGGGTTGAAAAGTTGCAGATTTCAATATTAAAATAATATGAAATTTTCACTAAGGTGCTTCGACCATACACTAATATGGACTGCTAATGCAATGTAAAAATCTAACGTTGTTTTGGGAAAAGAATATACGGGGTTTTACTGGATTCAAAGCACGCGATTGGTAGTTGGTACACCACACATAAACAAACGGTAATCGCCCTTCCCCGCATCCCGTGATGTTAATCGTTGTGAGCATGCGCACTTGCGTTCTGGTAAAACCCCGTAAAATCTTTGGCCGGAAGCCTTCCATTTGGATTAGCAGTCCATATTAGTGTATGGTCGAAGCTAAGGTGGAATGATTTTTTTTCATCGACTAATGGAACAAAAAATTTTTTTAACCTCTGAAAGTGAACTTTGAAAAAAAAAAAATCTATACTCCAGTGCAGCCAACAGCAAATCATAAAATTCCAAAATACGGAATTTATATCGACTTAGCATTTCACGATTTATAACTGGCTGCACTGAAATACAAAAATTTCCGAAATATACTTATAGTGATTGAAAAAAAAATACATAATATTTTCAGGCTGAAAAATAATCAATTCAAAGTCGATATAAATTCCGTACAGGCATCATACCGAGTCACTTTTTTTAGGGTAAGTCCCTTTGTCTTCGCACTTCCAGGTAAAAATTGAAATTTTCACGTAGAAATTGTTATTTTTCAGAATTCTTTAAGAAAAGAATAAAAAAAATAGATTTTTGCTGGTTTGTTTGTTGTTTTGATAAAGGGAATTTTTCACGTCTTTTCTGTTAATTCATCTTTAAAATGTTTACAGGAAACTACAAAAAAATTGCCCCCCCCCTGCCAGAAAACTGTAAAACAAATTTACCCCCGAAAAAAAATGAATTTTTGGTCACTTTTTGCTCAAAAAAAGTTACTGAAAGTTACTTTTTTCTTCAAAAATTTTGTTATGATGGCTGTTCCTTATTTTGGAATTTTATGATTTGCTGTAGGCTGCACTGGTGTATAAAATTTTCAATTTTTTTTTCAAAATTCACTTTTAGTGGTTAAAAACATTTTTTGTTCAATTACTCGAGCAATTTCTGTAATTTATTTCACATATGTATTAAACAAATTCATGTTTTAAAAGAAATTTTGAAGTTGTTTTTCATATTTTTGAAAAAAGTTCCGCCTCCCATTTAAACGAGAGTGCAATTTTCGGGAAGGGATGGTCTTTAATACCAGTGACTAAAATTTTAGAAGAAAATCGACTTTTTTGTGAAAATGTGTTTTTTAAAAACAAAATTTATTTTTTCAGTGAATAATGATGAAAATTAGGTCTCTACCTGATGATATAGACTTCGCTTCTACCGCCCAGTTTCGCTATTTTTTGCCATTTGAGAGCCTCCAATGTGATTTTCATTTTCTCCCAAATTTTTGAATTTTTCCAAAAGTTTGAAGCGGATCCCTCGGGTATGTTTTTTGCCAGAGGTTTTTCCCCCATCAGGAGAGAATCAAGGTTCGAGGACAGTACTCTCTCAATTATAAATCAGTGAAAATTACCGAAAATCACTGAGAAACAGTCAGAATTGTAGCAGAGGAGAATATCAGTGAAAATTTTTTCACTGAAAACAAATCAGTGAAAGAAAATCACTGGAAATTAGTGAAAATTCACTGAAAACTCTGTGATATTTATGAAATTTACGGAAAAATCTTTGAAATTCTTTGAATAATCAGTGAAAAATCACTGATTTTTCCTGTGCTGCAATTCTGACTGTTTATCAGTGATTTTTCACTGATTCGGAATGAGAGAGTAGTGAATTTCATCCTTACATACCGTCAATACTGGAGAAAATGAAAATCTTGCTGGCAGCCCCAAAATGATGGGAATCGCGAAATTCTAGCAGGGAAGGGGGTCTATATTTGGTAGAAATCTAATCACCCATAATTTTCATTAAACTAAACAAATAATCGCTGGAAAATCACGATGTTTGAATTTTCAAAATTTGTTAAAAAGTTGAAAAATCAAATTGCTCAGCTGAAATTTTGATCGAAGAGGAGGAGATCAGACCACGTTTTTTTTCAAAAATCACCTTCCGAAATTCGTACCAGGTCGAAAAGGACGAAATATGTATTAGAAAAGTACAAATCGCTTGCTGAAAAGAATCGTCCAAAGTACGAAATTTGGATGGAATTTAATCCACAAATATTTATATTGTCTGGTCATCGAAAAATTATCGACGAAATGTTCGGAAAATGTACAAATTTTTGGTTTTCAATATCTTTATAAACATCGTTTTCTCACCAGTTCAATATTTTCTTCTTTCAAATTAACAACAATTTTTCCGAAAATATGATATTTTTCTGTAAAAAATCGAGGTTTCTGAGGTATCTCAAAATTTTCCGATTTGAACGAAAATTCGTTTTTTAGTAAAAAAAAGGTGACACGGTTAGTTTTTCTCACTCGAGTAGTTCACTAAGCAACACGCGATTTTTCGTTCACTATACCCTACTCGATATCGGTTCAAGCTGGCAAAAGTAACGTGATTTTGATTCGCTGAGAAGTATAGAGTGAGAGCGTTTAGTCGAAGTGGTTTTGGAAAAAGTGAGTAAGGAGAAAAGCAGAACGCAGAACGCGGAGCCAGGGGATGGAATTACGAACTGTATAGTAAATGGGATAAGGACGTATATAAGGCGTCCAAGCGTTATGAAAAAAAAGCATTTCAGCGAAATACGTACCGTATACCAAAAGTCGAAGGTAAATATTTTTCAAGAGGGAATGTCATTTCATCGCATTGATGCGGCCGAGTTCTTGAAAGGAAAGCTAGAAAAGGAGAGAAATTGTTTAGCGTTGATTCGTCGACTCGATTCGTGCAATTTTGTCATCTCACTTGGCCGTATTCGAGATGTACGTGGTATACGGTTTTTTCCTCTCGTTTTTCGTTCGCCGCGTTTTTCACACCCGAGTATTTCTTATTCGGTCGGCTTTGCGAAATGTGTCTGCTGGTAATTTTATACTTAGGTGGGTATTCGAACGCGCAAAAAAATATGTTCTTTGGGCAAATTAGAAAATACTTTTCTAACGCTTGGCCGAGTTTTTTAGTTCTGTTCGTCTCTTGGTTGATGGCATTTTTTCCTCGCGAGCCTTTCGTTATTGATGCTTTTGAAAGGTTTAATCGGCTGTACGAATGTTATTAAACATTTTATCAAACGAAAAGGAAAAAAACTGTTCCGACGATACGGTGCGAGTGACAATGATCGGTGTGTAGGACGATTGTTGGCCATTTTTTTCTCCTTCTTTTCGAGTGGATTTCTTCGGTTCGAGAATTTTTTCATTTGCCAAGAGAGATAAGGTAGAGGAAGAGAGAGCTTGGGTACTATCGGGTTTTTCTTAAATCACGAATGAGAGGTACGTTTTCTCTTTTACTGAATGAAAAAAGATTTAGAACGGAAAACGCTCCATTTTCCCTAATTTTTTTGTCATAACTTTTTGCGAGGATTTATTTTTCGTTACTTTTTCTCCATTGGTAGGCCCAGACAAGTTGATACTGTGCCAATTTTCCAAGGACAGAGTGTTAGACCAAGTTTCCAAACTTGAATGATTTTCTAAAAATTGGACAGCTTTTCAAGAATTGGATAGTTGTATAATTTTCCAAAACTCGGATAACTTTATAAAAATTGGAGAACTTTCCAAAATGTTATAATTTTCTAAAAATATTGTAAAATTTCCAAAAACTTGGAAATTTTGAAAAACCTGAAGATTTTTTTGAAACTTTATTCCTACTTGGATGATTTTACAATGGAACTGAACTAGAACTGGAACTAAAACCTGACAACTGAAACCTGAAACCTGAAACCTGAAACCTGAAACTTGGAAACTGGAAGCTGAAACAGAAGAAATCAACTTGAACAAAACAGGAAAAGAACAAAAAAATTAATTTTCCCTTGAAGAAAACACCAAAATGATTCATTCATTTTAAAAATGTTTTGTTCCTGAACGGAACAGAACAAATCGACGTTTTATTCCACCAGCCACCCCCATTTATCTTTATTTTATTTGTTTGTCGTGCAAACCTTTTTTTTCTATCGTACCATTACATTTTTCCCATCTTTTACGTAGGTATAAGGTATGCATTGAAAATTTTTTTATTGCTTCTAAAATAACATTGTCTGGTTTGTGACATTTTTTTGTGACCTATCAGTCACTTTTTACGTGTTTTATGTCCCCAAGTAATTTTTTTTTTTGTAGAAATAGAGTACAATCCTTAAAATTCCATAAAAAATCTTGTCATTTTCAGAATTTATCCAAAATTCAAAACTTTTTGCTTAAAAAAATTGTTTAATTTTTTTAAATTTTTCATTGGTTTTGCCAAAGAAGGAGAAGAAAAGAGTTCCGATTTTTCCTTTCCTTACCTTCTGCTGAGATAGGCGAGAAATTTTTCGAAAAAATACAATCAAAGGCTGCAATTTTACATGTACATAATTTCTTCCAAAATTTTAATCATCAGGGAGAACAATTATTTCTGACTTAATGATTTTTTGGAAAAATTTGCGACTACTCATAAACACAAGATCACTAGCTAAATAGAAAGAAAAAAATCGTGCCAAAAAAAACAGATAATCAAATTTTCTTTTTTCGTACTTTTGGACTCATTCAACAAAAATTGTACTTTCTGGATCCGGTAGACACCTTATTGATAAGAAAAAAAATTATTTGACATTTTTGTGACCGATTACCTCACAAGGGAGGTATCGCAACTCAAAGTAAAACTTCGAGCCCCAAAAAAAAAAAGATCAAAAGTACATCACAGCAGGACCCCGTATCCAAAATTTCAGGTGTTGAAGTTCATTTCTCGATTTTTGGCGAATTTTTGAAATCTCAAAATTACCTCCGCTCTGCGAAATATGAAAATTTGATCTAATGAACGAAAAAAGCGGAAATTTGGTGTATATAGATGTATATATATACCCTATTTTCGACCTCTTGAATCGATCGGAAGCGGTTTCAAAACGTTTCGAAGCCATCAAAAAAGTTTGGAATTTTCCAGTGCTGGAGAAAAGCACATAAAAATGGTCCATATAAACATCACCACTTTTTATCCCGGATAACCAATATTGGTAACCTATTTGGTCGAATGAAGTTGAATTTTCCGAACAATTTTACTGAAAAAAATTAATTTTCTGTCAAAAAAATATAAATTTGAACTCGAAGTTTCGAATTTCGGAAAATTCTACTTTATTCGGTCAAATAGGTGGTCATCAATATGGATAATCCGCGATTATAGTTGCTGAAGTGTATATGGGCTATTTTTATGGAATTTTCTCCAGCGCTGGAAAATTCCAAAATTTCCTGATTGCTCCGAAACGTCTCGAAACCGCTTCCATTCGATTCGGGAGATCGAAAATAGGGTATCTACCAAGTTTCAACTTTTTACCTCGATGTATGCTCATTAGGCGAATTTTTTAATTTTTTCCAGGAAAATTTCTTGTCCAAAAAAATGCGAATTTGAACTCAAATTTACGAATTTTGGAAAACTGTGTTTTAATCGATCAAATAGGTTACCAATATGGATAATCCGCGATTATAGGTGCTGAAGTGCATATGGGCCAATTTTATGTGCTTTTCTCCAGCACTAGAAAATTCTAAAATTTTCTGGTGGCTCCGAAACGTCTCGAACCCGCTTCCAATCGATTCGGAAGGTCAAAAATAGGGTATATACCAAATTTCAGCCTTTTTCGTTCATTAGATCAAATTTTCATATTTCACAGGGCGGAGGTAATTTTGAAATTTTCAAAAATTCGCCAAAAATCGAGAAATGAACTTCAACACCTGAAATTTTGGATACGGGGTCCTTTTATGATGTACTTTCGATTTTTTTTTTGTTTGGGCTCAAAATTTTACTTTGAGTTGGGATACCTCCCTTGTTAGAAAAATTCGTTCGATCCCTCTCTGCTTTGACCGAATACTTCAGCTACCTACCTCTTCCATGTCTGAACTCGGATTGTACTCTTCAAACCCCCTCGTCCCTTCAATCCTCAAGAAAGTGGCTCACTGCCTCCTCCATCTTCTTCTCCTCAAACCCGGTTTTTTTCCATCTAGATAATCGAAAAGTTAAAATTTTCAAAAATGTTTAGAAAAAAAGTTGACATACTGAAATATTTAATTGTGGACAAAACGAAGTTGACTTATTAAAGATAATAAAAAATTGAGAATTTCCTCCAAAATTGAAAATTTTCTGATTTTTTTCTCACTCGAAGAACGATTTTCCCACTTACTCTCAATTCAAAATATAAATTTCTCCAATTTCTAACTTGATTCCAATTTTTTTCAAAAAAAACACCTCCAATTTCATTGTTATTGAGCTCCCTTATTTGGTCCAGACCTGCTTTTAAAACCACAAAATACACATCCAGAGCATCAATTCAAGTGTCCACCGATTTCTACATCCAAAACGTCCATCAACTGAATCAATATATTTGAGACGATTGTTCTTCGTGAAAAAGGATATCGAATTCGACCACCATTTTTCGCGACAAACACTTCCGAGTCTCTTCTGCCGTCACTCTACCGGAGATAAATGTACGAGAAAATACAAACAAAATGATGGAAAAATCTGTACACGATACGACGTTCGGAATGTTTATTCGATTGTCAAACACGACGTGTATAAGAACGATGACGAAATTTTTCATCGAATTAGAAGATGACGCGTTTAGATTGGTAAACAACGCGAACGCGGTCTGGTACTCGTATATTGCAACGACATCTTGACACAGCAAATATTCGAAAAAGGGTATTAATATTATACGTATATCTATGTACATGGTTGACAAGGGATTGTGTATAATGTAACTTTACACGTACGTACGCAATTTACCACCACCCTTATTACACGCGCCCAAAACTAGGTCATGGTTGTCAATTTTTACGCTCTGATTGGATTTTGTGGGGTTGTGCTGGAGAGATAGCGCGTTGGACCGGTGGGTCTGTGCACCGGAAGAGCGAAAATGTCGGATTTCTGCAAATTTACGACTTCGAAGAAGATACGAGAGGTGCAGGGAGAAGGTGTAAACAAAAAATATACGAAAAACCCAATTGATGGAAATGGGATTTTTTTCACTCCGTTTTGCGCTCCGGCCAGCGGCAATATTAACTTTTCTACGTACACCTCGGAAACAGATGGAGACGAGTTTGTTGGTTCATATTATGGCGCTATACGTACGACGCCGAGTACGAGCAGACAGCGACGCAATGTATGGTACGCGGAAGTGATTGATTAAGGGTTGAAGAATTACCTGGTATTTGAGGCTGACTAAGAAAGAGAGAGAGAAATAGAAAGACGAGCTCCATCCTTCCCACTTAACGTATCCTACCCGGCCGGCCGCATAGGTAGAGGTACACGTATGCCACGTATAATGATGAAACGGAAGATGAATGTGTTTTATATGTAGTTAACGATTTAGTGCCAGTGTACGAAGATGCCACAACGAACAGTTTGATGCCTATATAAGATGTTGGTTTCGGTGACTGAGAGACGAGTAAATGAGATTGCTAACTTGGGCCCAGTGCTTCGTATCGCGATCCGCAGTATTAATTTTCATTTTGAACGCATCTCGAATGTCGACCTCGTACTATGCTCGAGGAATGCGAGAGGGTTAAGCGAAAGCTAAATATAGGGATTTCAACGGGTTAGAGCGAATTTTGAGGTTTGAATGTTCGAATTACGATTCTGTAGTTTCCTGCGTGTTCGTGAAACGATTAAAATATCTTAGAAGCAGATAAGCAGCTGTTGTGATGGGTAAAGTGAGTAAATTTAAATTTCGATGTTTGAAATTTACACGAAGCTAATTTTACACAGATTAGAGGCGATCACTGGAAAGAGGATCCGGGCATGTGCACTGCACTCTGCTTACTGTGCCATGACACCAGTCGTTCTTTTTCGAAAAAAAGTTCAACCTGAGATATTACATTAAGTTTTCTATTTATTCTAATTTTCATTGATATTTCTATAACTTTCACATATTTTGTAAGTCGAGAAAATTTTTTCAAATTGTGAAGTTTAACATGGAATCATGTTGGTGGCGACCGAAAATTGTTAACTGGAACTCATGTTGAAAATTTTGATTTTAGATCCTGAAGGAATAAAATTGTGAAGCAAAAAATATTGAATTTTAAGTTTTTAATACTTGAAAAAATTTATTCGATCTATTTTATACGGGAAAAATGCCTAGAATTTTGCTCTACTTGAAAATTAAAGTGATGAAACCAGGGTGTCCATTCTCTGGAAAACCTGGAAAACCGGGAAATGTCAGGGAATTTTGGAATTTTCTCTGGAATTTTTCGAAAATACAAAAAAATCAGGGACTAGGAGTCAGCTAAAAAGTTGACTCCTGACTTCGGAAATGGAGAAAGTTGACTCCTGACTCCACCTTGACTCCGGAGTCAAGCTCACACCCTGACTCCCGACTCCACCTTGACTCCGGAGTCGAACTCACACATTGACTCCTGACTCCACTTTGACCCCGGAGTCAATCGATGACCTTGACTCTTGACTCCGGAGTCAATCTATGACCTTGACTCTTGACTCTGCGTGACTCCGAAGTAAATCTGTGACCGTCAAGTTGGGAGTCAATTTGGAGTCAGTTTGACTCCAATTTTGAACCAGAAAAAAAAAATCAGCCGAAAAGTTGACTTTTTAGAGTCAAGGGAAAAAGTTGACTTCTAGAGTCAAGGGGAAAAGTTGACTCCCGACTCCACCTTGACTCCGGAGACGAACTCACACATTGACTCCTGACTCCACTTTGACCCTGGAGTCAATCTATGACCTTGACTCTTGACTCCGCTTGACTCCGGAGTCAATCTGTGACCTTAACTGTTGACTCTGCTTGACTCCGAGGTAAATCTGTGACCTTGACTGTTGACTCCGCTTGACTCCGGAGTCAATCTATGACCCTGACTCCGACTTGACTCAAAGTCCAGTCGGAGTCAATTTGGAGTCAGTTTGACTCCGATTTTGAACCAGGGAATAGAACTCAACTGAAAAGTTGACTTCTAGAGTCAATGGTAAATGTTGACTCCTGACTCCACCTTGACTCCGGAATCAAACTCACGCCTGACTCCTGACTCCTCCTTGACTCTGGAGTCAATTTCGGACCTTGACTCCTGACTCCTGCTCGACTCCGGAGTCGACCTGTTACCTTGACTCCTGACTCCGACTTGACCCCAGAATTAATCTTTGACCTTGACTCTCTGACTCCGGCTCGGCTCCGTAGTCAAGCCGGAGTCGGGGTCAATTTGGAGTCAGTTTGACTCCGGACTCGACTCCTATTCTCTGAAAAAAAGGATAAATCATTTAGAAAAGTGTTTCTTTGCTTATTTTATTCAAAAAATTTCGCCTTCGCTTCGCTCGGGCCAAATTATTACGTCTTTTCTCTTATTTTATTTTTTTATTCCTAATCTTTTGTTCACCGTAATGTGCAATAAAATTGATATTCAAAATGCATGTCTTTATACATTAAATTTTGAATTATTATTTGAAAAAAATTTCTCTCACTGCCCTCAGAATAATTCACACTCTTTCTACAGAATTTATTTAAAATCTCGAGTTTTTTGGATACTTGCTTTTCAATGAGCTGTGATGAAAAAGAAATGCCATGATACCCTTGACCATGATGTTTTAAAAAAGGGGAAGGAATACAGAATTCGAAATTATTGGCCATGTTTTGAAAAACATGAATGCGAGAAAAGTGGTGAATTTTCATCTTTCTTTTTTTTGCAAAAATTTTCGCCCTCGCTTCGATGATTCCATGAAATTGTTCATGTTTTATCTCCTCGTTGACTTTCATTTATTGTGTAGTACTAACTAAAAATTTTCAGGGGATTTCGTGAATTTATAAATTTGAGGCATGTGTTTTTCATTTGGAGGCAGGGGGATAAAATGTGAAGAAATTTTTGAAATAGGCTGGAAAAATCGCGAAGTACGTGTTTTAATTTTTTTGTCAGTTGGTGGGGGGCGGGAGAGGCGTTGAGTAAGAAATATCAAAATTTTCGTGATTTGGTGGACAGTAAACATCCCTGACATAATTTGTTTAATATGTTTAAAAATTGTTAATAATTTTATTTTAAAAAGAGTTTTCCTGTTATTTGAAAATTTTATTGTGATGAATTCAATTTTTTCAATTTGAGGGGGGCATAAAATTCTCAGAATTGAATTTGAGTTACCTTTGTGGGCTGGGGAGAAAATTTCCAAAAATGTTGCGAAAAGTACTGAAAAAGTAGATAGCGATTCTTTGGGAAAAAAATTCGCGAGTCATCGCACCGTGATGAAGCTCGCAAATTTTTAATGTTTTGTTGCCTTTTCAATTCTGAAATTAGGCGAAATCTGTGCAAACCTAAATTTGCTAATGCTAAAACTTCTTTAAAAAGTTGGGTAATTTATATCGTGAACTGCTTTCGAGAGATCAAATTTACCCCTTCAAATCAGCGATTCGGCAAATTCCCATATGTACATGTGTTCAACTCTGGTTGCTATATCAATGAGCAGAATATTATTCGGATACTTCAATAGAACACCTGGCATGACCTGTGATATCCACAAATTTCACTTATGAGTTATTTATTGCTCTCTCAATTATAAATCAATGAAAATTATCAAAAATCACTGAGAAACAGTCAGAATTGCAGCATAGGAGAAAATTAGTGACATTTTTTACTGAAAACAAATCGGTGAGAAAAATCTCTGGAAAATCAGTGAAAATTCACTGATAAGCCAGTAAAATTTATGAAATTTGCTGAAAAATCAGTGAAAATCTTTAAAAAATCAGCGAATTTGCTGATTTTTTCTGTGCTGCAATTCTGACTATTTTTTTTAGTGATTTTTGATAAATTTCACAGATTCAAAAATGAGAGAGTAGGCATAGAACAGATATTTACATAGCATGTGTACGTTTAAAAAGTACCCAATACCCATATTGCTTTTATTCGTGGTCGCGTGGAAAAAGAATAACAAACCGAAGGTTTTCGCGAGCTTATAATAAAGCACAAGACTAGCACTCGTATGCCCGATGCGAAAGCTTCGTAGTCTGTACGATCTTTAAAATAAACGAGCAGTTTGCCGAGCTTTTAGCATTGTAAACGGGTAAATTAGTCCGGAGTTTGTTTTAACCTTGTGAAACACATTCGCCTTTAAAGTTGCCACACTTCGGCAGCTGCCAACACGAGTAATTATACGAGCTTTTTAACGCCTTTGTAAAGCATACACGCGCGTCTTTCGTATAAAGGCTGTACGAGAAAGTGAGAAAGATGAAGAGGGAAGTTCGAAATTAAATAAATATTTTACCACGAGATGGCAACGAGCTGCGGGTGAAGGCGAAAAGTACGAATGCTAATCGTACTGAAATTATGCGAAACACCGACGTCGAGTAGACTAAACGTCAAATCTCAAATCAAATTTATTCACGTCGGAACCATCGAAACTGTTTTGTACGTAGGTTTTAGAGCAGGAAGGGGGTTACAATTTGGCGAAATTTTAACCTTTTTTACATACTTTTGTAAGGCGACGTGACGATGTATGTTTACTGAAACGCATTATTTATTAAAACGTTCGTGCAATTGTGCGAGTAAGCGCAGCAGAATATTGTCGTAAACTTATAATTTGTGATTTTGAATACTTTGTTCGAAGAAAAAAATGATGGGTGAGGTGGGGAGGGATGGGCGTTTAAAATTATAGTGTGTTCGGCAAGTCATTACAGTTGATTATTGAAACTGAAAATTCTTTAAACGTGTTTTTCCTGAAAATAGAAAAATGCTAGATGGTTTGAAAAAGTATCGGGTATTTGCAAACTTTTTCCAGTAATAGGTTTTTTTCAACATTTAATGGAAAACATGCTCATTTGGAATGAAATATTTGATTTGAAACTGCATAGTATTCGTGTAGAACTTTTTGGTTCCAGTTTAACCCGGTGACGTCCTCGAGGAAACTACCGATTAAAATCCGAATATATTCAGGTCTTTGAAATGGATGTAGTGCCCGTTTAAAACTATTCCAAACGACTGGGTAATTAGAGTCAGGAGCCCTTTGACTGAATTTTTCGAATTTCGCAACTTGGGAGTTCAAATCCTTATTTTTTGACTGACAATTTTCTTGAAAAAAAATAAATTTTCTGCCAAAAGATGTTATTTAGAACACAAGAGTTCCGAATTTTGGAAAATTGTGTTTTAATCGATGAAATAGACCACCAAAATGGAGTTTTGAACCCAACCTCAAAAATCAACCAGGGGGGGGGGAATGAATTTTTTCAGTTTCTTTCCTCAAGTGACAGATATCAAAATTTTAATTTTTTGAACCCTAGAACCCTTGAATTAATTTTTAGAATTATAAAAAATTTGAATTTTTGTGCCACTCTCTCGTCACTCTTTCTACCATGTAACCATACAGGCGCCTCTTTCAAGGATTTGGTCCAAAATCATTCAAAGATAGAAGATATTCATTCCAAATGCCAAAGATGAAAAAAATCTGCACCTTGAAGAACAAATTTTTAATTTTTCAGAATTTTAAATTATTGAGGTAGAGCTGATTTTCTGTTTTTGGTTTTGTTTTACGAGTATGTTTGTTTTTTTTTCAATGGCATTAAAAACTGATTCTCATTAGTTTGAGCTGCTGAAAATACATCTGTTGCAAATTTTTTCGTATGACAATTTCGTATGGAAAATAAAGTGAGATATTCAATTTCGAGCCTTGTGCTGTACTTACTTATTTGGACTTGAAATTACCAAAATCGCGAAAAAGAGATGAAATGAAGTGAAAATCTGACAAGTCGTGCATAAATACGTATTTTGGAATATAATTACAAGAAAAATTTTTTCGGCCAAAAATGACCATTTTATGAGTGAAAAATGCTGTGAAAACGTGGTTTTTCGCATTTTTCAAGGTGTTCCATCACCTAAAAAATTCTGAAAAAAATATCATGATGTACATAGGGACTAGGTACATAAAATATATTTTTTTCAAAATTGCACCTCTGAAACATCATGTGGAAAACTCGAATTGAAATTTTCAAACGCAATTTTCGGCTTGAAAAAAATCATCAAATTTTTTTTTTCAAACCACCCACTGATACCCCTCAGTATAGGGTACACCTCACGAAAATTTGAAAAAATTTGGTGAAAAACTCGCGGAAATAAAAATTTTTAATGGAAAGGCTGAAAAAAGTAACGTTTTGTCCAATAACTGGAGCTAGGAGTGGAGTTGGGGGCCAAAATTTTTACCACGTGGTTTTCAGACCCTAAGAACCAAATTCCACAAGTTAGTTTCGAATTTCAGCTCGGGGGCAGATTCGCCTATCTTAACCGCCGGTACCCTTTGTAAAAATTCTGTTTTTCTAAATCAGTAAAGTAATTGATTTTTTAATCAATTCCCCATTTGAGAGAATAAATCAATATTTTTGACTAAAATAAATCAATCAAACAATTGAAATATCACAGATTTTTAAATAAATTCATTTCACTGATTCAAAAAGGCACAGTTTTACGAAAATTGACTGATTTAGATTTAGAGGGTAGAAATAGGTCATATATTAATTGTTTGTTCCAAAAATCTCGTAATTTTTCAATTTTTCTTTGCTCAAATCTGTTAAATTAAATAATTATCCTAATTTTTTTATTGAATTTTGACCCCCTCCCCTCATTTTTTCTGGAATTCTCGGCCCTCTTTTAACTGTAAAAAAATCCCCCCCGAAAAAAACGAATTTTTGGTTACTTCTGGTCACTTTTTGGTCACTTTTTTCTCAAAAAAGGTTACTAAAAGTCACCTTTTTTCTTCGGAATTTCACTATGATGCCTGCAGTATTTAATTATACTCAATTTCACCACAGTCGTAACTTTTTTTAGGAAGCTATTTTGTCGAAAACTCCATTTGAAACCATTTATTTTCTGGAATTTCCAATTTTTATTGCTGATAGGTAGACTTAAATTGAGGTAATTGTCGATTTTAATATTCATCTGCGCATGGCGAATTACTCTGAGGATTTTTTTTAATCAATTTTTTCACCCCCACAAACCTACCCCCGCCTTGAAATCAGAAAAATTGAAGAAAATTGCATTTGGGTGGAAAATATTAGATTTTTTCCCTTTCCCTACCAGAACACTAATTTTTTTAAACGCCTCCTTCCAACATTTTTGATTTTCCTTTTCCTTTGGTCAGAAACACTATTTGAAATGATTTGTGGCGTGCTACAGTCAAGGCGTTAATTACTTATACTGGGGCTGGGGCGTTCAACGAATTTTCAATGTCAGGCGCATGTATGGCATGAAAATCCATTTTTCTGGCGTGCAAATAAATATTTCTCTTTTTTGAATACTCTTTGGATAAATCTGAAATTTTAAGAATTTATTAAAAGGACTCTTGAAAGACATTCAGTCCAACAACGATTAAAATCATATCGTCAATCCTAAATTAATAATCGGTAGATGGATTGACTTAATGAGCATACTGTACGTTCATCGTTCATTTACATTGTCCTACCACCTATTTGTCGACTGGTTTTAAAAATTGAAAAAGTCGTCAGCGGTAATTTTAATAATTAATTGCACCAATCGATATGTTTACAAGAAGCCAGTAGGAATATAATAGACTCGATTTAACTACGTGAAATTTTTCATTTCCATTTTCGCTTTAGGTAATTTAGAGTAGGAATTTTCCACTTGTAATAATTTTCAACAGTGTGACATGTTCGCACGAGTCTTATTATCTTCTACGATGTATTTAATTAAAATACCCGAATATCGTCATTTTGATAACGACCTGTCCCAAAACTCGAGCTCGCAGAGCACAGGTACCTGCAACCCTCACGACGCGTTCAGCAGTAGGCATCGTACCTTATTATAACGATAATTTTGGTAATTATAGCCGCTGGGTCGGGTTTTCGCCTCGATCCTCGCGTACCTGTTGCTATTTTCTAAAGACATTGAGAAAATTCTCCTCTTGTATAAATATAACGCAATTAATAAACATAATATGTAGTACGTAGGTGCTTTACCGTACCTATTTACTCGAAAAAAGCACCAGCCAGGGTTTGGTATTGTTACGTGTTTGCGTATCTAACCACATCTATTCTACATCTGCGCGAAGCTCGATGTTGTTTTGGATTGGATAGCAAAATATCATCAATCGGTTAATTTTATAATAGTGTGGGCAACCTTCAAACTTAACAGACATATTCGTAGCCGAGTTATATCGGTAGTATAATTATGACGTTTAGAGAAGATATACTTGGCCTGTGTATTTTAATGGTACTGACTGGCTCGAGTTACGAGAATCGAATATTGCGTTGAAGAAAAAAATACGCGAATGAGTAACTACCGCACATTATCGTATGCATATAAATTGAATGCATTAAAAAATTTATAGATGAAAGTTTTTTTAGGCGAGGAAAATTCGACGAAAAGAACGAGTAAAACTGTGAATGTTAGATGTTTGTTTTTCTGCTGGTTTTTTTCCCAGTACAGCACATGCGTTATTGTTTTAAAATGAGTGGTGATTTATGAGAACGTTGGGTGTGTTAGGGCGATGCCAAAATGTCTATTACGAAAGAAAATAACATGTGTACCTATACCCAGACGTTTTTTTACGTACGTATTTTCGTCTGGTGACCAGAAGCACAATGTATGAGCACGTGAGTTCGAACTTGGTGCACAAATTGAGCTATTAGTACGGACAATTTAGCTTAAAAAAAGCCAAAAGCCAAAAAAAATTCCCGGAAACGGGAAAGTTCGTATATAAGCTTTGTGGAGGGTGTATTTCAACATACCCGACTTTCCCTAAAATCGGTGAATATTTTGACTCCCTTTTGGGGGGTGAGGGGGTTCAAATTTTCGTTTTTCGGCTATAACTTTCAAAATTACGTATTTACAAAAAAATAGTTGGAACAAAAATTGTAGAGAATAAAAAAACAAACAATTTTGTTATTTACAATTTTTTCTTAGGACGTCATGGGAGGGAGCTAGGGGCTTCAGAAAAAAATCAATTTTGAAAATTTCCCATTATCAGAAAAAAATCACCAAAAATCGGGTTAATCGACTTTTAGGAGTGGCTCTTTTGCATAGTACATCCTATTACTATGTAGAATAAGAAAAATGAACAACCGACCCCTCATCTCAAAGTAGGGGGGTGGACCCCCTGTAGAAAAAGTTGCATTTTCCCCCTGGAATATCTCAGCTATAGTGTAAAATTCGAAAAATTGTTTCAAACAAACGTTGTAGAGCGTTAAAAGACGAACATTTTCCTTTTTTTACATTTTTTCTACGTGGTCTTGGGGCCGAGCTAATGCAAAAAGCAAAAAGATCGACGCAGCGTTCGAAAATTTCTCACAAAATTTTAAACCGCCTCTTTTGGGGTTCAATTTGGGTTCAGGGGTTAGATGTTTATGAAAATCGACTTTAGCGACCACGAAAACCCCAGAAATCCACTTGTTGGGCTATTGGTTCGCTAGATTTTATACCAGGCCTACACACGTGTAATTTATTGAGTTGATGAAAAATTTTCGAACCCCGCGTCGATCTTTTTTCTTTTTGCATTAGCTCGGCCCCAAGACCACTTGGAAAAAATGTAAAAAAAGGAAAATGTTCGTCTTTTAACGCTCTACAACGTTTGTTTGAACCAATTTTTCACTGTAGCTGAGATATTCCAGGGGGAAAATGCAACTTTTTCTACAGGGATCCACCCCCTACTTTGAGATGAGGGGTCGGTTGTTCGTTTTTCTTATTCTACATAGTAATAGGATGTACTATTCAAAAGAGCCGCTCCTAAAAGTCGATTAACCCGATTTTTGGTGATTTTTTCTGATAATGGGAAATTTAAAAAAAAAAAATTTCTGAAGCCCCTAGCTCCCTCCCATGACGTCCTAAGAAAAAATTGTAAATAACAAAATTGTTTGTTTTTTTATTCTCTACAATTTTTGTTCCAACTATTTTTTCGTAAATACGTAATTTTGAAAGTTATAGCCGAAAAACGAAAATTTGAACCCCCTCACCCCCCAAAAGGGAGTCAAAATATTCACCGATTTTAGGGAAAGTCGGGTATGTTGAAATACACCCTCTACAAAGCTTATATACGAACTTTCCCGTTTCCGGGAATTTTTTTTGGGTCAAAACCTAAAATGACCGTACTATATGACAAGTGAGAAATGTATAGATTATGGGTATTTTTGATGTAATTTATTTATTTTATTTTATAAAATTACTGGTCCTATTTTATATTGTAGATCGATTATAATAAATTTAATTTTTGGTTTGTTTCTGTTGCAGAGTTTTCAAGAAGAGTTCGCCAAATGGAAAGGTGAGTAAATGTTGAACATACTGATGTAGATTTTTTTTTGTACCACTAGGTATTATTAAGATAAACAATACCTACCAGGGATTACTTAATACTCCGATAGAATCATACGCTTACATTTAAATTTAACTATACATATCCTGTAGCTTCATTCATTAAGAAGATATCTATGTACTAAAACGATAACGTACATTTTTTTCTTACTAATTTATCATGCATGTAAGTCCAAGTGTACATATTTACTTACTGTTCATTCTGTAAAGATAATAATAGGGCTATTTAAAATTTAAAATTTACACGAAATCTTGTTAAAATTATCGACAAGCTTCTTTCCTCAATTTTCTTCATAGTTTGGCATCTACTATACAGATTTTCTAATTTACCTAGGCCCATCGTGGAGTGTGAATGGAATGATCTATCCATTCTGGGTTTATCATATCAGTCATATTACCTGTAATAAGAAAAATACAGATTTTTGTGCCAGAAAGGGATTAGATATTGAACTTGAAATACCCGAGGAGTGGCAAGAGTGAAATCGAAATCCCTTTTTAACCTCCTAAAAATTCAAAATGAATTTTTGAAGACCTTCCTTCAATATATTTAAAAAAATATCACGAAAGAAATGGTCAATTTCTATATTTTTATGGGGGAAAATATAATTAAGCGAAGAAGGTAAAATTTTTGAAAAAGTGCAATGTTATATTTGAAGAAAATGCAGGGAATAGGAGTCAGCCAAAAAGTTGACTCTTGACTCCTGTTTGACTCCTGAGTCACTTTCAGGCCTTGACTCCTGACTCCACCTTGACTCTGGAGCCCATTTTAGACCTTGACTCCTGACTCCGACTTGACTCCGGAGTCAATCCTTGCCTTGACTCCGGAATCAAGCCGGAGTCGGAGTCAATTTGGAGTCAGTTTGACTCCGATTTTGGAGTAGAGAATAGAAATCAGCCAAAAAGTTAACTTCTGACTCCACCTAACTCCTGGAGTCAAGGGGGAAAGTTGACTCCTGACTCCACCTTGACTCCGGAGTCACTTTCATACCTCGACTCCTGACTCCACCTTGACTCCGGAGTCACTTTCACACCTCGACTCTTGACTCCACCTTGACTCCGGAGTCACTTTCACACCTCGACTCCTGACTCCACCTTGACTCCGGAGTCCATTTTAGACCTTGACTCCTGACTCCTGCTTGACTCCGAAGTCAACCTGTCACCTTGACTTCTGACTTCCGGTTGACTCCGGAGTCAATCTTTGACCTTGACTACTGGACTCCGGTTTGACTCCGGAGTCGACTCCTATTCCCTGAGAAAATGTGATTTTTACGATTTTTAAATATTTTTTTGAATCAAAAAATATTCCAAGATTTTGCTAAATTTTTGAAATTTTGTCAAATTCATAAAAAGCACGAAAGTATGAAATAGGCACTAACTTCGAAAATGACCATAAAAAGTACGAAAATTGTCAAAATTATACGAAAATAGTATGAAATTTTAAGAAAGGAAATTTGCCCAAAAATGCAAAATTTTCAGTCAAACTGCTATTTTTTTCATTTCCCTCGCATGGGCTCGGGCTCTCTTTTCATTTGGCAACTACCTATTAGATTTACAGTTTAGGATGTAATGCAGGGTGTTTACCTACTGGTTCAATAGTAGTATAAAATTTGATGGAAAAGAAAAAAAAAATCTAAAAAAAAAACAACCAAAATGCTTTAAAATATCAGTAAATTTAAAGGTTCAAAAAAAATCTTTTTTTATAAAAAAATTTTAACCTCCGCTTCTCGTAGGCCTAATAAATTATTTCATTTGTATCAATTTTTTTTTAATTCTATAAATCAAACTTTTTTATTTAAATAGTTGATATTTTTCAAAATCTATTACTTTACATTCAAAAGACATATTTCGTTTTCAAAAAGTCACAATTTTTTTAAAATTGACTCGATGAGCCATGAATGCTGAGTACGTACTTGTTTTTTTTTTTGGAATTCAAACATTGAAAAAATAAACATTTTGGTAGCTATAAAATTATCAATTTTTAAAAAAAGTTTACCCTCGTTTCGCTTGAAAAGTTTCAAAGTTCTCCTGTCGACTAAAATTTCGGAAAAAATACGAAATTTAAAATTTGAAATTTTTTGCAAATTTTCCCCTTACCTACTTTGCTCGGGCTCAATTTTTTTTTCATAAAATAATTAGTTTTTAAAAAAAAATTATAACATAAATTTTTTTACAAATCTTTCGAGCCCATGCCTGTGGAAACTGAAAGAAATCCTGATGTAAGAAGTAGGGCACTCTAAAAGGGGGTATGCTGGTCCGCCATTCTCTTCCTTAGAAGCGCCCGAACGCTAAAACTTGTTCCACGATGTTACGCGGGAATTCGAACGAGCCGGTCACATTCGAACTCCCGCGTAACATCGTGGAACAAGTTTTAGCGTTCGGGCGCTTCTAAGGAAGAGAATGGCGGACCAGCATACCCCCTTTTAGAGCGCCCTAGTAAGAAGAAATCAAAAATGTATATGTGTGTGCCATTTTTAACAGCAGTTCTTCGAAATTGGTTGAACACCACTGTGGAAGATGGGGGTAATTTTTGTGACTTTTTTCGCGCGAGTACACACATTCAAATTCTTTGCGTATTTGTTTCAAATTTTTCTTTCAAAAATTTCATAGCTAGAGGAGGGGGGGGGGACAACGATTCAAATTTGTATCATATGTGATACGAATTTTTGCTATCGCCGTACGAAAAAAGTACAAAAACAGTAAGAATTTTGCTTTTTGCATTCCAGTAGACACCCTGAAATTAAATCTGGAATAAAAAGAATATTTCACTGAGCCCATAAGTGTTTGTCAAGAAAAAATTAATCAAATCGTCAAACAGTCTGCGTAAAATTTCGAAAATTCTACAAAACTTCAAGTACCTATTTTAGCGATTTGTTCAAAGATTTTTCTGATTTTTAAAAGTTGAATTGAATTTTTTTGTGGTACATTTACCAAATTTTGAACAATGTAGGTATCAACTTTTTTTCAGAAATAAGCTGAGTCATTTTGCGTTGGTCTGGGTTTAAATTTTCAATTTTTGAGGTACCTTCAGTGTTTCACAGGCAGGGTGCAAGCACCCCCCCCCCCCCCCTTGCCGACATTATTATATTATTAGTACTTACCACCCACAGTCAGAAAAATTTCCGTACATATACCTGTAATTATTCGAATTTTAAAATCCATCGCTCAATAATTTAGACAATGTCTGTGATGAAATGTTTCCATGGTGGTACTTACCTCCACCTCCATATTTTCCTTTCCATAGTTCACCTAACAAGACAAGATGGTGATGATAAGTAAAAAAAAAAAGTAAAATATATACCATAAAATTGACCACTTACATGAATCACAATTCAATATACAAGCAACCAAATACTCGTATAATTCTGTGAAAATGAATGAATGGTTTCATTAGTAAATTAATAAATTGGATGAAAATTCAAGGTGCATGGCGAGATGTTATCCAACATCATCACTGGATACCGTTAAGACCTTCGTAGCCCATTTTGAAAACTAAAGACGTAAATAATGTTCTTCCAAAAAAAACGCTTCAAAAATTTTTTTCAATCGTGTAAATAGGTAATGCCTCGAAACCTAAATTAATTTCCCTTATGTAATGATTTTTTACTCGACTTGAATTTGAAGAATATGCGATTTTGTGAACATGAATCTGTACAAAAAAATTTCTAATAAGAATAATTCGTGAATAAGATTACTGGGCATTTTAATTTTAAAAAAGGAATAAATTTTATTCTTAAGATTTTTTTGCCTAACATCGAAAATAACAGCTTGCCATTTCCTTTATAGCAATATTGTATTTTTCGTCTGAAAAATTGGAAAAAATTGGAAAGTTATAAACATTTTCGCAAAGAATTTAAGTAAGCAAAATTAGATCTGAGTAAAAAGATTTTCGAAAATTATATTTTTCGTCAAATTTTTGTTTCGAATTTGATAAAATTAGAAAAATAGTACTTTGAGTCAGATTATCAGGACAAATTCCATTTCAATCGTATTTTTTTTTTAAATTTCTGTTGTAAATTATTGTTGGTTCGACCCTGGACCAACATTCAAATTGTTGGGTTTGAAACCATTAAAAATGAGAAAATTTTACCTTCAATTTTAATATCAATCCAACTTCCAAAAAGTACTATTTTTTCAATCCATTTTTTTCAAAAGACACCCTGCCTTCGATTTTAAATACTTATTAGCAACGTGTTCGTCTATTTTTTTTTTTTTTTTTTTTTTTTTTGTGGAGTTTGGTCACCTTGTATCCATAATTCGTCTTCTTTTCTTATGGTGGTCAGATTTTGCACTCGACGTATTTCAGAGAGTGTAATCTGTCCGCATTGATATATGCTGATTTCATCTGAAATGCATGTAAATACATTTTATGGAAATTAATTGCATTAAATACATTTCACTTTGAAACATTTCGTCGAAATGCACCATGAAATTGTTCATTTTGTCAGTCCAAAAGAAAAAAACCTTTCATAAGGAATTTCCAAAGAATTGAAATGAAAAATTGAAAATTTCCCATTCACAGATCCGATGTGGTTAAATAAAAAAAAAATAATGTAATATGATGGAGTACCTCTGGCTAGAGCATGCACAGTGTCTAGTAGAATAGCTCCCCGCATTCGTAGCGTTTTACAGATTCCTTCAAAAAAATGCACGAAAGCCCATTTTTCACATTCTAAAATTTGAAAATTTGTTAAAATTTTACATTTAAATACAAACGAAAAAGTAAGTTTATTAGGTAAAAATTCATAGCTATACCTATATTGACTCCTAGCCCACCGAGTACTGGAAAACCCATCATTTTTATTAATATCTATGGCGTAAAAAAATTCAAATTGAGGAATTTTATCAATATAGGTAATTTCCAAAATCTTACTTATCGAAGCTACGCAAAAGCTATACAAAATTATCCTCACGTTCATTCTACACCATGCACCTCAATTTTTACTCGTATTGATTAAACTATTGATTGATTTCGTCATTCATCAGTATCATTTGGTGTATTTAAATAATATTCAGACTGTAGAATCTTATCGATTATTCTATCTTATCTTACATGCTAGAAATTAGTTTCAATTTGCATAGTCGAAAAACAGAATGAGCTCTTGTGTAATTTGAAGATTTTCGTGAAAATTGAGCGTTAGAGAGAATTTGGTAAATGTGCTGGAAAATGACCTTAATGCGAAGTAACCGCATACGCGTTAAATGAGAAAACCCCATCGAAATAGCCACACGAACCGAATTATATGTGCTATAATTTTCATCGTGCCTAGTATTTGCGGCCAGTTCCACGTTTAGGTTTTCTTTGATCGGGCTTTAACCGAAATTTGTATCCGAGGTTGTCTGAAGCGGTCAAGCAGAAGTAATTGCTTTGAAAAATATACACTCGCGATGAACTTTTTAAAAAAAGGTTTATTTCAATTTCAAAGTTCAAGCGGATACGTTTTTGTGTATGAAATATTTATGAAAATAAAATCTGAAATTTTTTCTGTCTGGAAACGATTGGAAAAGCGTTGATTGAAGGATACGTATAGCTAAGTGTTTTATTTAGGATACATTATATTGGTCAGTGGATCATCTTCATTTTTCGTACCAATTACATCTGCTGGATTACCTGTTGATTTGAGTGAAAATGGTTAAAAGATGATACCTATATGCGCGAAAGTTGTTGTTACATTATTCACCTACCTCCGACGTAATGGAAAATAGCCGAAGCAATGGCTGTAATCATTTAATAGGTATTACTAAAAATGGGATTTATTGAAAAAATGTGGGGAAAAAATACTCACTGCCGCCTTTCTTTTCTCCAGCCCAGAGTTCAACTAGGGAACAAATGAATTATACGTCAAATAAATCAGTTATAGGTAATAATGTACTAAAAAAAAATTCTTACCCGTTCCACAACCAGCGACCCAACTCACTAACAAATTATACTCATCTGCAGAAGAAAACAAAAAATGAATTATCTATACCTAATTACCCAATGGTGACTATGGTGAATCGAAAAAATCTTGGGATTTGACTAAAATTAATGAAGTATACCTAACTACTCTCTCATTTATAAATCAGTGAAAATTATCGAAAAACACTAAAAAAAACAGTCAGAAATTGTTGCACAATAATAAATCAGAAACAATTGTTGGAAAATTAGCGAAAAGTCACTGGAAAATCAGTGAAATTCCTTGAAATATCAGAGAAATTTGCTGAAAAATCAGCGAAAATCCGCTGAAAATCATAGAATTTTGCTGATTTTTACTGTGCTGCAATTCTGACTATTTTTCAGTGATTTTTCACTGATTCAAAATGAGAGAGTACTCTTCTCTAAATCTGAATCAGTCAAATTTGATGAAATTGTGCCTTTTCGATGAAAATTCAGTGATTTTTATCGGTGATTTTCCCTAATTTTTAAGTAAAAAATCACTGATTTTTCAGTCAATTCTCAATTTTTTCAAAAAAATTCGTAATTTTTGACTGAAAGATCTGTGAAAAATTACTGATTTTTCAGTCAATTCTCAATTTTTTCGAAAAAATTAGTAATTTTTGGCTGAAAGATCTGTAAAAAAATCATTGATTTTTCAGTCAATTCATTTGTTTGAATGCTGGTAATTTTCGACTGAAAAATCTTGTGAAAAATTACTGACTTTTCAGTCAATTCTCAATTTATCCGAAAAATCAGTAATTTTTGACTGAAATACCTGTAAAAAATCACTGATTTTGATTCAAAACCAAATTTGACCGATTCAAATTTCGAAAGGTAATTTACTTTGATTTGGAAATATTTAAAAAAATTTTGAATTCTCCGGACGAAATGGAGATGGAGCAGGGAAATCTCGAATGGAGCTCGCCACTTTTCGTCAAAATCGAGAATTTTTTTTCGATCCCTCCTCCCCTCTGCTTATAGAATCAATGTGAATTCGATGGTCATTCTCATTATACCTTTTATTTGGCCTTTTTCCTCTTCTGTCAGCGCTGTTTCATTTTTGGCGTCGAGTTTTCGCATTCTCGTCAGTAGAACTTCTCCATATTCGTATACGTTTTTTCGATCTACGTCAACGATCAATAAATACCAGTCTGAAATGACTTTTACGATCTTGTAATCGATTTGATTATGTGATACGACCTTCTTTAAATTCTCGAAAGGGTAGAAATAATCCTGACCTTCCTCGTTTGGCTAGGATATCTGCTATATTTTTGTAGAATGTTTCAAATTCGCCCTTTTCGCATTCTAAAAGCAAAAAAATGTTGATTTTTAAGTTGCTAGTGTGGGAATAATTTTACTCAAATGGGTGATAATGTAAACGAACCTTTGTCCGCTCTTACGATACAAAATACTGAAAAAAATAACAATTTCAATAAATTATAGTGAAAAATTCAATATGTATGGAAAATCTGAAGTGTGAGCTCAACATGTTTGAAAAGTAAGGAAACAGGTTCGTTATGAATACTCAAATAGGAATCTTGGTTTGGGTGTAATGCCAAAAGATCATGAATAGGTAAGGTCCCTCCTATAGAACCAAATTGAAAAATAAAACGTTTGAAAATTGTGGTTTTTAAGAATCATAAATTACCAAAATTTCAACTTTTTTTTTGAAATTATGGTAATTAAGTCCATTAAATTGAAGACCAATAATTTTTAAAACAAATCATTTTTCATGGTTTCCTCATTTTTCATTTTCATCGTATTATCTCAGATGTTTGACGAATGACGTATTTCGATTGGAAAATGAAAACGAAGCTTGAAAAAATATGATGGTGAAAAAATGCATTTGGAATTGATTTCCTAAAAGCTGAAATTATTTCTTACCCGAGATCATGACACAAAAATTGAAATATATCGTGAATTTCCCCATTTTAAATTTGGGATAAAAATTACTTGTCGGTCTTCTACGAAACATGTATTTGAACGAACAAACGATAAGAAATGAAGGAGGTATGTGCTTCATTATTCATCTCATGTAATCTTATCATTGGTGATAGATAATGTTCATTTGAAATGATCTGTACTTCCTGATTTGAGATTATCGTTGAAATGAATGGGATATTTTTTTTTGTTCAGTTTTAACATCGATGAAATCAAAACAGTTGTAGTGGAACATCTGGAAAGTAGATATGTAGGTCTTTTGCAACAGATTATTTGTAATACGTAGTTGTTTGTAATCTTGTAAAATTGTCTTGGAAAACTTTCAGTAGGTGTGTAATATTCATTCAGTAGGAAACCAGAAATTCTTCAAAGAATAAGTTTTGATGTTTTGGAAGAACAATTCCCACCTAAATGATAATTATCTTTGAATATTCATTTTTGAATTTCAAAATTCGAGGATTTCTTAACACATACAGGCCTAAAAAATGGTACAAGAGAGGATCCCAACTTGAAGTGAAATTTTGAGTCGAAACAAAAATAAATCAAAAGTTGATCATAAAATAACGCCATATCCAAAATTTCAGATGTTAAAGTTCATTGATGTCGTTACCTTTAATTTTTATGAAAATGAATTTATGTTATCGAATATTATTTAATATCAAAGTTTTGGTGTGATATAGTCCCTGCGGTTAGCATGAAAAAAGAGGGGTACGCTTCACTTTTTGAACACAGGTTGAAATGTGGTTTTTATTTCAGTATGACCCCTAAGAAAATTTGCCAGAAGGGGACCCATCAAAAATTTCCCTTAGGGGAGGAGTGAGGGGGTTTATAGGGGAGGTTTCACCCCTATTTCTCCACATAAAGGGGTGAGGGTAAATTTGGTGTCATTTTCATATAATTCGAACCTCCTGAACTCGAATCTGCGATTAGTTTTCCGATCAAAAGTATAGAACTCGCACAATTGTACAATTTGTGTCGCAAAAAATGACCAATTTTGAGGAAAAAGAGGTAAAATTACGATTTTTTCAATCTGGAGACCAGTAATGTTGATCAATTGGGGCTTGAAACAATTGTTTTATATAATTCGAACCTCCTGAATCCGAATTTGTTATTAGTTTCCTGATAGGAAGTGAAATACTTTCTTGATCGTCGATTTTCGGGAGCGAAAAACAGTCAATTTTCGGTAAAATCGACTCGAATCCGCAATTTCTCATTTTCTGAGCCCCATACATCGAACCAATACCGGTATGAAACCTTTTTTATAAGTAATTTAAACCTCCTGAACACAAACTTTCGGTTAGTTTCCCGGTTGGAAGTGGAGAAGTCTCAGCGCATAATGTCCTATATTTTTGCGAAATTTGACATGAAAATGCAATTTTTTTTATCGTTAACCCCATACCTCGAACCAATACCGGTGTGAAACCATTTTAATACATAATTTGAACCTCCTGAATACGAATTTTCAGTTGGTTTCCCGATTGGAAGTGGAAAATTCTTTCAATTGTGAAATTGACGTAGCGTAAAACGCCCAATTCTCTCTAAAATTGACTCGAATCCGGAATTTATTTTTTTCTCAATTCCATACTTCGAACCAATACTGGTATGAAACCATTTTTATAAGTAATTTAAACCTCCTGAATACGAATTTTCAGTTAGTTTCCCGATCAGAAGTGGAGAATTCTCTCATTCGCGAATTTGGTACAGCACAAAATACCCTATTTTTGCTAAATTTGATATGAAATTACGAATTCTAATCTTCTCAAACTCTGTACATCCCACCAATTGTATGTTACGTATAAAATCTCTTTTCACCTGATTGAAACTTCTTATGCACAGAGAATACAATTAAAAGTTTTTCGGGTCTTGAGACTCCTGGGGCTGAGCTCTGACTTTTCAATTGCGGATTCGAGTCGATTTTAGCGAAAATTGACTGTTTTTCGCTACCGAAAATCGACGATCAAGAAAGTATTTCACTTCCTATCAGGAAACTAATAACAAATTCGGATTCAGGAGGTTCGAATTATGTAAAACAATTGTTTCAAGCCCCAATTGATCAACATTACTGGTCTCCAGATTGAAAAAATCGTAATTTTACCTCTTTTTCCTCAAAGTTGGTCACTTTTTGCGACACAAATTGTACGATTGTGCGAGTTCTATACTTTTGATCGGAAAACTAATCGCAGATTCAAGTTCAGGAGGTTCGAATTATATGAAAATGACACCAAATTTACCCTCACCCCTTTATGTGGAGAAATAGGGGTGAAACCTCCCCTATAAACCCCCCTCACTCCTCCCCTAAGGGAAATTTTTGATGGGTCCCCTCCTGGAAAATTTTCTTATGGGTCATACTAAAATAAAAACCACATTTCAACCCGTGTTCAAAAAATGAAGTATTCCTGTGCTAACCGCAGGGACTAGATAGGGGAGAATACATCGAATGATTATTTTATTCCTGTAATTCCAATTTGAATATACATCGATTTTTTCTGATTATGAGTAAATATTCAATTATACAAAAATTTTTTCAACTTGTATCACAAAACCAACACAAAATTCGTGTTTTGGGTATAGTTTTACATTATTTAAAAGTGAAATCTGCTGTAGCGACGTGCAGCAATGTTAGAAAAGCTACACTGAAGAAAATGAGAAAAGGAAAAGAAAAAGAAAAAGTGATGAAAAAAATGATGAATTTTATCCAAAAAAAGATCAATTTTATCCCAAAAGTCCAAAAAAATTTTTATCCAAAAATAATTATAACAGGGCACTATTTGCAAAGTTGGCAAAATTTATTCTAAAAAAATAATAATATTCATCGCGAAATTTGGTAAAATTTATTATTTTTTAAGAATAAATTTTGCTAATTTTGTGAATAGTGCCATGTTATTAATTATTATAATTCTTGGATAAAAATTTTTTTGGATTTTTTTTTTGAATAAAATTGATCTCTTTTTGGATAAAATTCATCATTTTTTCAACACTTTGTATTTTTATTTTTCATTTCTCATTTCTTTCAGTGAAGCTTTTCCAACACTGCTGCACGTTGCTGCCGCTGATTTCACTTTTAAATAATGTAAAACTATACCCAAATAAAAAAAGTTAAAATTTAGAATCTGCGACCAAAAAAAAAAAGATTTCCATATGTAACATGAAAATATCACTAAAAAATGTCGAAATTTCATCCATTTTTGAAATTTTGAACCTATGGAGGGGATGGGGAGGGGAAGGGAGGGGTAAAATGAAAAAAATGAGGTGAAATTTGGAATATGTGACCCAAAAAATTCAGATGTCCATGCATGACATGAAAATATTGCTAAAAAAAGTCGAAATTTCATCCATTTTTGAAATTTTGGACCTGAAAAATAAGGTGAAATTCGGAATCTGAGACCCAAATAACATAAAGTTGGGTTATTGTACGTTATTTAGTATCGAATCTGACTTTTGTTCGTCTAGAATTGTCAGTTGAACCACTGTGAGGCGGCCAAATCGCAAGGGTTGGAAAATTGAAATGCATGTCATTCGTTTGTGCTTTTCGTGGTGAGGTTTGTGCTCGTAAAAAACTAACCACATTCCCCCATCTCTTATTTTCTACCCGATATATTGATATATTGATCCCCCCCCCCCCTCCATTTTATCCTACATAAAACAGGTGAGAATAAAAAAATTTTCTCGGAATTCATTCAAACTCAACTCATTTATTTGGATGTTATATTGGTAAGTTGAGAAAACCTTTAAAAAAATTGACTTCTGTGATCCGAAGGAAATGAGCACTGTCTTTTCATAATGAGCACTTTTTCAAACAGGATAAAATGGAGGGGGGATCAATATATCGGGTAGAAAATAATGGATGGGGGAATATGGTTAGTTTTTTACGACCACAAACCTCACCATGAAAAGCACAAACGAATGACATGCATTTTAATTTTCCAACCCTTGAAATTTGGCCGCTTGCTGTATAATCTCTTCAGCCCCACCCCTTTTCACCTCAAGAAGGAGGGGAGCACAAATGAAAAATTTGCGTGTACAAACGATTGACACCATTTTCAGCTCATGCCCCCACCATTTTGACCGTGAGCACAAACGAAAAAATTGCGTGCACAAACGATTGACACTATTTTCAGCTCATTTGCTCAACTGGGCCCCCAACACCATTTTTTATTACAGTATGAAGGGGGGAGCACAAACGAAAAAAATTCGTGCACAAACGTGCAGAAACGAAGCACAAACGATTGACACCATTCTCACCCTCTCCCCCAAATGGGGGGGGGGGCTGGCGTGACGGAGCCGAATTACTCCATGTCAACCGAAGTGATTATCTTCGTATTTCAGATCGAACACATTGAATCGAGCGAGGCAATAGAGACAACGAAGCAACGTAGATCGCATCAAACCGACCGATTTCTTCGATTTTAATATACCTACCTTACCTATTGAAACTACGCAGAGAATACGAGGAAAACTCGTAGTAAAAGAAGGATTATAAACCAGGAATGGTATAGGTATACTTGGACGTTGTTGCGAAGATAGTAGGTACTGCGTGTTGTATAATTATGTATAGAGCACACAGGTACAGGTACACTGAAAAAACGCGGCCCGGCGCCGACGAAGAGTCGTTATCATAAATCTGTTACCGGCAAAACGAACAAGTTCTAATGTAAGTTTTCCAGAAAGAGAAATTGGAGCGAGCGTGTGTGTGGAAAATTTAGCCTTGTTTTTCTAGGAATGGAGGCGAGGTAGAGCGCTTACTTTCCCAGCACCTAAGCGGCTAACTTTGTAAAATGTTAACGTATGTTTCGAGACTGTAGTATACTTACCGCAGAGTGTTGAATACTGTCAAGTGCGTTACTTACGATATAGTTTGAAAAATTTTCATTTTCCAAGACTCTGCCTCGATTTAATATTCAGCAAACGTGGCTGTGGCGCGGAGCTGCGGAGGTTTCTTGGAGAGAGGATATCTCATATGGTAAAACTTGGCGTACGTATAAAATAGTACGAAGTAAGCAGATGAATTTTCAAAATTGCAGTTTTTGCGAAGTTTGATAGCGTTTTGGTAAAAAGTTTCGGGTAATATTTGTTTTAGGGGTTTTAGCTGGAAAAAAATTGAAATTGAAATCAGTTATTGAGATTATCAAAAAATCTGCTGTAAAAGCCATTTTCTGAGGTGTGGTGACTTGAAAACATGCAATTTTTTTAATTTGCACGATATTTAATATTTTTTGAACATTTTTGAATAATTTTGTATACTCTCTCAATTATAAATCAGTGAAAATTACCGAAAATCACTGAGAAACAGTCAGAATTGCAGCACAGGAGAAAATCAGTGAATTTTTTTTCACTGAAAACAAATCAGTGAAAGAAAATCACTGGTAATCAGTGAAAATTCACTGAAAACTCAGTGATATTTATTAAATTTACTGAAAAATCTGTGAAATTCTTTGAATAATCAGTGAAAAATAACTGAAAATCAGTGAATTTCACTGATTTTTCCTGTGCTGCAATTCTGACTGTTTATCAGTGATTTTTCACTGATTCGAAATGAGGGAGTATTCTTGATTCTAAAAAATTTGATGCAAAATTGTAGATTTCCTCATTGCACATTTTCGAAAACTTTTCGCTGGTCGCTTGGTGACAGGGGGGGGGGGATATTGAAGAGTGAATCTGCAAATCAAATGAACTGATTGAAACAAAAGAAGTGTACCGAGTAATTAAAAATGTTATAATGTTTATAGACATCAAAAATTATTAAAATCGATGATTTGATTCAAAAGTTTCTGAAAGTGAGATGAAAATATTGTACGTACAGAATTTTAAAACACTTTCGACTGTTTTTGATGTTTTTGTTTTTAGAATTTTGTACTAATTATTTGAATAATTTTATGGTAACCTCAGTTTTTTGTTCTTTTTAGAACAATCTTCAACGATGAGTTTCTCAACAAGTTTTATGACATTTCAATAGTTTTTATAAATTTTACAATCTAATTTTAGAATTTCAACTGTTTTAATATTCTTGAAAATGTGGATGAATTTCGAATCTTTTTTCCAATTTAATATTTTTCGCGATAAGAAATTTTATTGAATTTAAATTAGCCTTGATGTGATTTTACAAAACCTATTTCACAATTAAAGGTCAATTGAAAAATTTCTAGCATCGCGCAGTGATCATTTTTCAAGTATGTTTATTACCATTTTTTGGAAAACATGGAGCAGTCGAGGAATTTTGAAATTCTAGGTCTAAAGTCATGAAAATTTTTAAAACCTCAAACTTATGAAAAATGAATTTCTGTTCTGAAAATAATAACATTTTAAAATCATGACCTTTTTTTTTACTCGAACAAATGAAGTTCAAGGCTTAGTTATGGGACGAAAGTTGAAGATATCGTTTCCTCTTCAAGATTATGCTGAAATGCTGGAAAATAATGAAATTTCAGCTTTTCGACGTCTTTTTCCACTGAAGCTTTCGAGCTCAGTGAAATCGAGTAATAATTTTAAAATCAGAAGTAAAGAATTCGCTTTTTAAACAATTGAATTAACCATTTTCCTTCCTCAGCTCTAAAACATGAAAAAATATTTCGTTGAGCTGGAATTTTTTGGTGCAAGCTAAATTTTACCGTTATTGATTTCGAAGACGCAAGAATACTTTTGAAAAGGTCAAAAATTGGGTGTGAAAGAAAGGGAGAAGAGGGAATTTGAATTTTGGAACAAAGTTAGGGCTCGAATTCCTTCCCCTTGTTGTGGAATTTTGTCCCTGCATGAAATATTTTACGCAAAGAGATCTGAAAAACTTGGAATTTTCTTGATGAACCTGGAAAATCAAAGAGAAACATTTTCGGAAAATAGTGGCAATCATTTTGAACTTGGAGGAAAGTTTTCAATGCATCGAAATTGCTTCAAAATGTAAGGGAGGGGCTAAGAATTCGAAAAAATGGAGGGGGGGTCAAAATTCAATGAAAAAATTGAGTAACCTGTTATTTTAGTGGCTCTGATGTTGTTAGAAAGAGTTGTGAATAATTGAAGATTTTATTTGAATTTTGGGATGAATTTTTATCTCACGATTTTTTCGAGCTTTCGAATGGTCCAGAATGTTTTTTGAGATGGAAATCATTTTTTTCATCCCATCCTTTTTTTACGTTTTCGAAACCAAAATGAATTAAATTCATCCCTTGATTGTTTTGAGCTTTTGAGGCTGGGATGATTTTTGAAACGAATTTTCATCCCAATAATCATCCCACGATTTTTCCGAGCTTTTAAGGCTGGGATAATTTTTAGAATCCGTGAAATAAATTCAGCTAAAAATCAATGATTTTTACCGATTTTTTAGTCAAAATTAATGATTTTTTGAGAAATAGAGAATCGACTCAGAAATCAAATATCAACGAAAAATCACTAATTTTCAATGAGCATTATTTCACTGATTCAGAAAGTCAAAATTTCATCGAATTGGACTGATTTAAATTTAGAGAATTGTATATTCAAAAAATTGAGTGATTAAAATACAGCTCGAGCGAATCGAAGACGATATTTTTTTAAATGGCATTAAAAAAATTTAATTTTTTGACATTTCTACGTAAAAAATTAGCTTGTCGTAAGGGGAGAGAAGGGCTTGAGCCCTTGAACTCTTCCTGTAACTGCGTCTATGGATTTTTTGAAGATTTTCGAGGTAGGCTGATTTTTGAGGATGGCTATGGCCCGATAGTCGCCCCCTTGAGTGCACCCCGCCCCTGGCTTCAAACAGTGCTTAGTTGAAAAAATTGTAAATTGTTCGAAATTTCACGAAGACTGTTTAAAATGACATGAAAATTGTAAAAAGTACTATTACGAGTTGCAAATTATTAAAAAAATATAGAGAAATGTTGAATAACTTGTGAACATTGGGATATTTTTCGCTCTCATGGTTTGTCGATAGCAGAGAAATTGAGATGTGGAAAATTCCCATCATAGAACTACGATACTCAGTTTGGCTTTTTCCACCCGTAATATTTTTATTCGCACACCACGCTGTTGAAAGCGGACGTCATTACTTCCGATACTCTTCTCCCCCGCTGCTCTTTCGCTGTTTTATCAAATGCGAAAAAAGAAATTAGGTCATTCGATATCAACATCCTGGCTTCAACTCTAATTGATTTGTTGTTGGTCGCGTCGAAATCGTATACATATTTTCCACAAATCCGCAATTTCCAGCGAATTGACATTCGAGTAACCCGACGATATTGCAATCTCAGATGACATAGATCAAAAATACGTACCCGTACCCAACAGCGCACGAATCGCCAATTTTTATCTGCTGTTCGCTGTCGTCGATGCCCCTTTCATCGCGGGTAATTTCCGTTTAATCGACCCCGGGATTTCGGTAAATCCCTCGCAGCGTTGGGGAAAATTCTAAAAAATTAATTTCCGCGTGTTACCAAACGTGCTTCGACGCTCCAGCAACGGGGTTGGTACGTTATTTATGGTAAATTTAATCGTCGACTCGTCTCGGTTGCGGATACGAATCGAGGGAAAAAAGTATCGAATTTGGGTTTATGAAATGGCTTTTGAACGTGCGTAAATTCAATCGCACGTCATTCGCGCCTACTGGCCGTTTTCGAAATGCGATTGATAGCTCGTCAGGAGTATTTTTTTCGTCGATATTCGATGTAATCGAGATGAATACCTATTCTACGTTGCGTGGAATCCCGCCATACATAACCAATCAATTACCTGTACTAGCAACAGGTGTGTAGATGTAGAATGGCTGTATAGGCAGGTCGTATAGCGATATCGAAGGCAATGTGAGTGAAGAGCATTTCGTTTCGTAAAAGTTTTCTTTCGACGTTGATCCCTTTTTTGCAGCCATAAAGGCGAAATATATACGTGCGTGGTTACCGGTTACGTAATTATTTCGCTTCGTATTACAAAGTCACAACCCGTATTCCCTTATCCCGGCGAGTTAAATCTTGTCTCTAAAATTGAATATTTTTTTTTTCGATTAAATATTTAATTAAAGTTGCAAACGAAGAGAATTTCGCCTTGGAGAAAGATTTTTATTCAATTTACATAGTTAATTTTTAATTAGTATAAAGATTCGCGCTTCGCGTTACGTTGTAAAAGCTGCAAAGGGAGTGGGCGAGGAGCAGGGTACGTTGGCTGGATTTTATTCCTAACGAAGTATTCAGAATTCACGATACGCTTTTTATAATTAGCTTTTTTTCCTACTTTGGTCAAGGTTACCGAAACAGTCGGGTGTAGTTTCAAAGCGAAGCGTTGAGTGGTGGTTTTAAAAATATTTGCGTAAGGGATGAATTTATTTTCATAGAGATGTATACCAGAGAAATGTTGTTTTTTCTGATTATTGATTGTGATTTTTATCGTGTTGCAGATCACCGTGTATCTGGGTAAACGTGATTTTGTCGACCATGGTGACCACATCGATCCCATCGGTAAGTGTTTTTTAAAATGTGTTTATTAGAGATGAACAAAAAAGAATATGATTTGAATTTGACGAAAGTTAGTGAAGTAATTTAATTTAAAGGGAATTCAGAAGAAAATCAGAGCCCATTCTCTTATTCCGAATCAGTGAAAAATCACTGATAAACAGTCAGAATTGCAGTACAGGAAAAATCAGTGAAATTCACTGATTTCCCAGTGATTTTTCACTGATTATTCGAAGAATTTCACAGATTTTTCAGTGAATTTCATAAATATCACTGAGTTTTCAGTGAATTTTCGCTGATTTCCAGTGATTTTCTTTCACTGATTTGTTTTCAGTGAAAAAATTTCACTGATTTTCTTCTGTGCTGCAATTCTGACCATTTCTCGGTGATTTTCGGTAATTTTCACTGATTTATAATTGAGAGAGCACTGATCTTATGGGGTCAAAGTGATGCCACTTATAAAAAATTGCAGTATTTGAATTTTTGAACCTGCTTAGCTCATTGACCTAATTAATAGGATGTCATTTATTGGTCTCTAGACTCTCTACTCTCTCATTCTGAATCAGTGAAAAATCACTGATGAACAGTCAGAATTGCAGCACAGGAAAAATCAGTGAAATTCACTGAGTTTTCAGTGAATTTTCACTGATTTTCAGTAATTTTCTTTCACTGACTTGCTTTCAGTGAAAAAATGTTTACTGATTTATTACTGTACTGCAATTCTGACTGTTTTTCAGTGATTTTTGATATATTTCACTGATTCAGAAATGAGAGAGTACAAAGAAATTGAGAAGTTGCAGATGGTGAAGAAGATTCATAAATTTTTTCCTAATTTTTATCGTTCAATCAAAAAGTAGAAAAATTGAAACCAAACAGTTTACTTAGTCACTCTCTCAATTATAAATCAGTGAAAATTACCGAAAATCACTGAGAAACAGTCAGAATTGCAGCACAGGAGAAAATCAGTGAAATTTTTTCCACTGAAAACAAATCAGTGAAAGAAAATCACTGGAAATCAGTGAAAATTCACTGAAAACTCAGTGATATTTATGAAATTCACTGAAAAATCTGTGAAATTCTTTGAATAATCAGTGAAAAATCACTGAAAATCAGTGAATTTCGCTGATTTTTCCTGTGCTGCAATTCTGACTGTTTATCAGTGATTTTTCACTGATTCGAAATGAGAGAGCACTAAGAAATTTTAATGATATCTATTTTCAAAAAGAATTCAAGGAAATACCAACTGGCTCATTCCACGTTAAATCGCCCAGGTTTTAACCTCAAGTCTTCCGATTTTGCTAAAACATTTTTTACGGGTTCCCTCGATGGTTTGATAAAGGAATCATCGTCAATTCGATCATTCGACCGTAATTCTTCATGCGGCGGGGGGGGGGGGGTCTTCGTAATTTTCGTACTCTCTCATTTTTGAATCAGTGAAATTTATCAAAAAACACTGAAAAACAGCCAAAATCGCAGCACAGTAATGAATCAGTGAAAATTTTTTCACTAAAAGTAAATCAGTGAAAGAAAATTACTGGAAATCAGTGAAAATTCACTGAAAAATCTTGAGAAATGCTTTGAATAATCAGTGAATTTTACTGATTTCTCCTGTGCTGCAATTCCGACTGTTTATCAGTGAATTTTCAATGATTCGAAATGTGAGAGTACAATTGGGATTTTTTTCGAAACTACTCAACTTTGAAGGTTCATATATTTCGTGATTGATTTAGGTCCAAGATGAATCTGTTTGCGCGGTTTCGTATTTGTAGAGAATTGAAAGGAGATTCAAAAACACTCTCTCATTCTGAATCAGTGAAATTCACTGATTTTTCAACAAATTTCAAAAATTTTACTGTCTTTTCAGTGAATTTTCACTGATTTTTCAGTTAATTTTCCACTGATTTTTCAGTGACTGTTTTCACTGATTTTTCAGCGATTGTTTTCACTGATTTTTCAGTGATTGTTTTCACTGATTTATTTTCAGTAAAAAGAATTTCACTGATTTTCTCCTGTTCTGCAATTCTGACTGTTCTCAGTGATTTTCGATAATTTTCACTGATTTATAATTGAGAGAGCGATGAAAGTCAAAGTTTTGAGATGAAAGCTCAGTTTTTCGCGATAAGAACAAAAGTTCAAAGCTACCATTTGACAATTTAAAAAATTATAGTAAGGAGAACTTTTCATGTTTTTCAGCTTATTACTTTTAAGATGGGCTCACAACACCCCTTGAGAAAACAGGGGACCTCAATTTTGGTCAAAATTCAAAAAAAATGAAAAAAGTGAAGTGACATATCGATTCTTACTATTCTGACGACACTGAGTTCAATATCCACTTATTTTTTGACTCGACCCCTCTAAAACCACAGACGCCTCCCTCAACACGGCTAAAATCTCAAAAAATAGAAAATAACATGCGACGTATCGTTTATTACCTACGTTTTCAAAGTCGCTGACTCCGAATATTCATTTATATTTTGGATACGACCCCTCAGTCCCCCCCCACCCCTCCCAAAGAAGGTATTGCTTGATGCTAATTTCTTGCTTTGCTTCAAAACTAAAGGGATCACAAATGTAAATTCCAGTCGAAAAAGTCGAAAAAATTCATCTGAGAATGATGAAAATAATAGATTCAATTATGATTTTTTGTCTGTTATCAAAATTAAAGGAGCTATAAATCATTTCAAACGAGAAAATTTGTAAAAAAAAATTGAAATTCGATTGAACACTTTAAATAGTTTTTAATCCCTTAGATTTTTATGTTGAGCAAAATTAATAGCAATATAATTTGATATTTTTTTCAGAGTATACCTTTTCATGATAGGAATTTTATGATCTGCTGTTAAAATTAAAAATATCAGGTTGTTCACTTTTTGGAAAATCCGGAAAAGTTGGGAAATTTTAGATTTTTCTCTGGAATTTTTTAAAAATTCAAAAAAAGATAATGAATTATTCAGAAAAGTCTTTCTTTGTTTATTTTATTATAAATTTTTTGAAAAATTGGGCCCTTGCATCGCTCGGATTTAATTATTGCTCCTCTTGACTGATTTTTTTATTCATCATTTTTTGTTGACCGTAATGTACAAAATAAATGCATGTTTGTCTATTAAATTTTGAATTTTTCAAAAAAAAATTTCCCTCGCTACCCTCGGGGGCAGTTAACACTCTTTCTTTGTACAGAATTCACTTAAAATCTAATTTTTTTGAATCGTACTTTTTAATAAGCTGTCTTATCAATTTTTTACTTACTGGGACGAGCTAAAAAGATGGCTGGGGATTAGGGTGGGCCGAAAAACCAAAAATTTTGATTTTTGAAAAGTTACCCCCCCTCCCCCACCACAAAAATTGTTGGCTGGATAGACTAGAAAAATGAAATAAAAAATTTCAAAATCGATTCATAGCTTTCGATCGCGCAAGAGCTTTCAATTCTTCGGATGTTGTCAAAAATTCAACATTTTCAGAAATTTTTAAAAATTTCTAAAAAATCAAAATTCATCAAAATCAATTTTAGAACTTATTTAGGGTCTATTTAAAGCAAAAGCACAACTTTTTTGAAAAAATCCACGTTTCATAGTGTTTTTTTTTATTTCTCATATATTTATTCACCTCTGAAAAAAATTGAAAAAAGTCAAGTATATAACACTGTTTTTTTTAAATGTGCTTTTTGGTCTAGATAGTCACCACAGAAGCTCTAAAATTAATTTTAGTCAATTTTTGAAATTTTAAATTTTTGGCAATTTTTGAAGAATTGAAAGCTCTTGCGCGATCGGAAGATATGAATCGATTTTGATATTTTTCATTTTATTTTTCTTGTCTATCCAGCTGACAACTTTTGTGGGGGTAACTTTTCAAAAATCAAAATTTTTGGTTTTTCGGCTCACACTATACTGAGGATTGCGTGGATTTATAAATTTGAGGCATGTGGTTTTTTTGGGAGGGGGCAATTATTTGCGGAGATTTTTTAAATTTTCAGTCCGAAAAAATCCGAATTTTCATTCGCATGATTTGGCAAGCACTCTGACATAATTTGTTCCATTTTTCAAAAATTTATAATTTTGCTTTAAAAGAATTTTTCCTTTATAGGTGTATGAAATTTTTTCTGTAATAAATTCAAATTTTCAAGTTTTTGTGGCGAGGAGAAGTTGGGTTTAAAAATTTTCAAAATTGAATTTGAATCTTTTTTTGGCTCGAATATGAGCATCTAGAAATCTCGTAAAAAGTGGTGATTTTGAAAAAAAAAATCGTTGACCCCGTGCATTTCATATCATTCTTCTGAAAAATTTCGGGATGTAAGTGCATCATGTGAAAAATTACCCCCTCCTCCTTGGTTCACAAATATCATATAACCCTTCTAGGTCACAGTGGGCGAAATTCACACATTTTGAATTTTAGCAACTGGTACGTCAATAGTGGGGGGCGAGGGGGGCTCAACGCTGGGGCGCTTCAATTTCTGACCCTTTAAGATTTGTTTGCTGGCTAGTACTCCTTGTTATATTAATTTTTTTAATTTATGCAATTTTTTAAAAAATTTCTGTTTGACAAAAAATGAAAAAAACGTGATTTTTTTCCCACTTTACACGATCAATCCAAGTGGCGAACTGTATAGGAAATGAAAAATAAAGCAAAACAATTACATACACAGTCTGCCTACCTCGATAATTGAAGGGGCTACTGAAGAAATCCCACTATTACCCAGAAGACGGTTCCTTAGAGAGCTAGGTAAAGCTCTTGTAACTCCACTCTTACGCGAGCGTTTACAAAATCCGAGAGTTCCTACAAATATTCGAGATACGATTAAAAATATTCTTGGCGATTTTGAAGGAGACGACGATGGCGAAATTGAAGACGATAGAGGCGCAGTAGATACTGTTAGTGGCGCTCTGTGTAAAATATGCCTGGGGGAAGGGAGGCGTCGAAAAAAAATTGGTAATTGCGACACATGCGGAAATCCTCTTTGTGCAGAACATCGTTTAATGCGATGTACTCTACATAGGTAATCAGTCTTGAATAAATTCTCGAATTGTCATATTTTTTTCTTATTTTGAGTTTAGAATACAAAGTTGCAGTCAAAAAGTTACTACAACACATATTTTTCACTAAAATAAGATTTGTGTGAATTTCACCCACTGTGACCTCAGTGTAAAAAAGTGACTGTGACTTAGAAGGGTTAAAAGGTCTGGAAACCTTTGAAAAATTGGTCTGGAAAACCTGAAAAAGTCAGGGAAAATCATCTCTGAAATATTGTGGGCACCCTGAATAGGTATCTACTTTACCATTTACCTAAATTTGAATATTTCATACGTATAATGTATATCATCGGCATTAAACGATGTTGAAGTAGTTGAAGAATCAAAAAAATATATATATCGAACGAATTCGGTGAATTTTCAAGTAAATTTTCGACGTTTTACTCGTAGATGGTTTTTTTGATCATTTTCAATGACACTTTCGTCGAATTTTATGACCCTTGATGAGATTGTTGCTGCAATACTTTTAAATGTTTACGATGTTGGAGAATATTCTCAAGAGGTGCTCTTTGATAGAATTTGGTCAACTTGCAATTTTACAACGGATCTCGTAAAGTTTTAAGTTAGCTACTTCGATAATCTTCAAGTTTATTTGTACCTAAAAAACAGAATATGCCAGACTTGTTGATAGGTTTTGTTGACTTTTTGCCTAAATGGTCGTAGTCTCGATATTATCTTGACATCGATGAGTCATTTGAAATTCTTTTCGAAATACATGTACGCAAACATATGAAAAAAACACAACACGAAACTGAATAAACTCCGACTACGAGATTATAACAATCATATTTACGAAGATGTTTAAGTGCCTACGTAATGTATTGTACGTTGAAGTATTATCAGAATCGCATATCGCTCGAGGAGTAAATAATCATTTCAAATTACTTCGCGAGTCGACAGGGCGATGCGATGGCGTATTGTAAATTATCGCGACACAGCGACGTGGCCGGGGTCGGGGGGCGCAGCGATGGAGCGAAATGTATGGCAAATTTGTCGTCGCAATTTCCATTATAATATGGCGAGATGAATAAGGACGTGCGAAGCGCTCGCGAGGGTGTATCCGCGCGAACGCGAAATACTTACTCTGTTTTGGAAACACAATTCCGCTTGTCGAATTAATTTGCAAACGAGGCGAGGATGCTTGCTCTGTCGACACAATTGTCGTCTCGGCGTACCAGCGAAGCAATAACTGTCGAGATGAAGAGATCGTCGCGAAGAATTATTATTTGTCGAGTGTTCGCATTGGAAATGTAATAATACTCACGGCAAAGCGACAGAGACGCGATAACTCGCGTATTACGTAATAAGCCCTTCTCACTCGCGAAAAGTGCTGAGGTGGACGATCAACGACGACGATGGCGTCGTTTTCGTTAATTCTCGCAAAGCTTCGATTCAATTTACCTGGCTGGGTCGCATTTCTCAGCTGTTGTGGCTGCGTAGTCAATCCGGGCGATTAATTTGATTAAGGAAATCGCAACGTAGGTAATCGAAATTCGGACAAAAGATGGAACTGGGGATGGTGTTGGTCTTGGAAAATGATGCTGGTTTCGAGTCGAACGATGGTATGCGGTATTGTGTAATTCAAAAAGCCGCTCATTTCGCTCGTATACTTAATCGTATCGCGGATAAAGTTTGGCGTTAGTACGTAACTAGTAATTTTCAACGAGTACGCCAGCTCCAAGTTGCCGGATTCGAATTCGACCAGCGAAAAGATAAGGAAATGAAGATATTTTGGTGGCTGAGCGAAGCGGTGTGTGGGACTGGTGCGAGCCAGCGACGAAGAAACCGTTTTTCGATAAATCGTGTAATCAAATTCGGCCGAGTATACGAAGATTGTTCGCGTAGGCAGCTAATTTGTTCGCAGTTGAGTAAACTTTTTTGCGAAAGTGCTCGTCGATTACAATACGTATTTATAAAAGTGAAAAGGCCCGAGTTTACGAAATACGAGCAAACAAAAGAAGAGCTGGCACGAGTCGAGACGAGAGAATTTCCTCTGCACGAATTAAGTATACAGTGCGTTCTAGAAATATTTAGTCAGGTTTCAATTGTACAAAAAAAGCATTTCGCACGGGATTCCTGTTGAGATTGATTTTATGATTGATTTTTATCCTAGGCCCTAAAACAAATAAATTTTGTTTGGATGCCTATTTTTCCTCTCCCCCAGGCATCATAGCAGGTCACTTTTTTAGGGTATTTGTCACTTTTTTCGACTTTGGTCACTAAAAGTCACTTTTTTCCTCCCAAAGTCACTTTTTTTCGCATTTTCAAGCAAAAATTCAAATTTTTACGTAAAAATTGCTATTTTTCAAAATTCTTCAAGAAAATTATAAAAGTTGATGATGATTTTTCAAAAAAATTTGCCCTCGCTTCGCTCGGGCAGTATTTCAATAATTATATTTATAAATTTGAAAAAATTCTGTTTTTTTAAATCAGTAAAGTAATTGATTTTTGAGTCAATTTCCCATTTGACAGAATAAATCAGTAATTTTAACTAAAATAAATCAAGCAAACAATTGAAATATCACAGATTTTCAAATAAATTCATTTCACTGATTCAAAAAGGCGAAGTTTTACGAAAATTGACTGATTTAGATTTAGAGAGTAGATACCTAATACCTATAGGTCATATTATATTAATTGTTTGTTCCAAAAATCTCGTCATTTTTCAATTTTTCTTTGCTCAAATCTGTATAATTAAATTAATTATGTACAATTGTACATCTGCCTCCTAAAGTGCCACTAAAAAAAATAGATTTTTAGATTACCTAATTTTTTCATTGAATTTTGACCCCCTCCCCACATTTTTTCTTGAATTCTCAGCCCTCTTTTTTTTTAGCTATAGTGGTGGTGAAATAAAAAACCAGAACTTTTTACGAATTCCGGAACATTTTTGGAAACTTTTCAACATTGGAATTCGGCAACACTGTGTGTTACAACCGTAATGAAATTATTATTTGTTTATAGTTTTGACGAAGGAATTTAATAAAATTATTCACGTCGTTTCAGTTTATCTTTAAAATGGTTGCAGGACACTTCAAAAAAAAATGCCCCCCCCCCATCTAAATAACTGAATTTTTGGTTACATTTTGCTCATTTTTTGATTACTTTTTGGTTCCTTCTTGTTCGAAAAAAGTTACTAAAAGTTACTTAATTTTGGTAGAATTTCGCTGATACCCCGTTTCAGTTGATTTATCTTTGAATTGTTTACAAAAAAAATGTCCCCCCCAAAAAAACTGTAAAAAAATTCCCCCTCCCGAAAAAATCGAATTTTTGGTTACTTTTGGTTACTTTTTGGTAATTTTTTGGTCACCACTAAAAGTCACTTTTTTTCTTCGAAATTTCGCTATGATGCCTGTCTCCTCTTTTCCTAGAGACCACCCCAACATTTCAAACATGTGTACCGCCTAATCTATGGGTTGCAATGAAAAAATGTTCAAACAAAAGTTGTTTTTCAACACCTAATGCGCATTTTAATTCCTCATCAAAATCCATTTTGGAGCAACTCCTGCCGCCCTAATTTGGAAATGAAAAATTTTTTGAGAAAACTTCAAAATCACATTTTATTCATTTTCAACGAAAATTTTCGGAGATATGGGAAAATTTGTAACCACCAAAAGTATTTAGAATTAAATTTCCTTTCCAATCAACTGTTTCACGACCATTTTCTTCAACTTTTCTTGACAGAGTGGATCTCTCCTCCTCCCCCTTATCTCAAAAGTTGGACCCTTGAAAAAAAACTTGAACGAGTTTTGTTCTTCAATATGTGGTGCACAATTTTACTTGGTATCGGAATTCATTTTGGAGCAATTTTTTTTTATGGGTTCAACTTTTGAGATAAGGGGGAGGGGGACAGGTCCACTCTGTCAGGAAAAGTTGAAGAAAATGGTCGTGAAACAGTTCATTGGAAAGGAAATTTAATTCTGAATACTTTTGGTGGTTACAAATTTTCCCTTCTCTCCAAAACTTTTCTTTGAAAATAAAAAAATGTGATTTTGAAGTTTTCTCAAAAAAAAACTCATTTCCAAATTTGGGCGGCAGGAGTTGCTCCAAAATGGATTTTGATGAGGAATTAAAATGTACATTAGGTGTCGAAGAACAACTTTTGTTTGAATATTTTTTCATTACGACCTATAGATTAGGCGGTACACATGTTTGAAATGTTGGGAGATGGTCCGTGGGAAAGGGGGGGGGGAGGAAAAATGGCATCCAAGCAAAATTTATTTGTTTTAGTGTCTAGAACAAGAATCGATCATAAAATCAATTTTAACAGGTATCCCGCGCGGATGTACAATTGAGACCTGACTAATTGCAAAATTGTATTTTAGGCTATTCCATACCAACTCGAACCAAAAATGAAGTCGAGTCTTCCGATTTTGCTCTATTTTTTTCCCCCGAGTTCCCCTTGATGGTCTATTCACATAACTGCGGTCATTTCTCTTCTAAATAGAAATGGGTGAGGGGGGAGGCTCGTAATTTTTATGCAATTGCGATTCTTCGCCAAATTACCCAACTTTGAAGGCTCGTACCTCGAGATCGGTTGTACTTGGAGAAAAGCTGTTACCGAGGTTTGGAAGAGAATTGATAGGAGATTCAAAAACGATAATTACATTTTGAAAAGCTCAAAGTTGAACTTTGGCAGTGAAAGCTTAACTCTCATGATGAGTACAAAATTTGAAAGCTACCATTTAAAAATCTGAAAAAATTACAGTGAGTAGCTCTTTTTACCCTTATTTCAACCAACAAATTTTCAAGATGAGATCTCTACAGTCTACACCCCTGGAAGGCACGGTCCACAATTTTGACCAAAATTCAAAAAAATGAAGTCACACATCGATTTCTACTAATTCGAAGGCGCTTAGTTCAAATGTTTACTCAGTTTTGTCATCCGACCTCACTGACCCCCCTCCCCCTTAGCCTCCTTGATAAAGTCAAAATTTAAAAAAATGAAAAATGACATGTGACCTGTCGTTTGTTGGGGTTTTGAGGGAGCTGTGGTCGAATATTTGCTAATTTTTTTTAAATTTGACCCCCGTCTCTCTAATTTGGAGAAAACTATGTTCAAAAATGTAAAATAGTCTGTGGCATATCGATTCTCACTAATTTGAGGGCGTAGAATTCGGATATCGACCTACTTTTTGATCCTACCTCCTCCCCGTGTTCTAACCGACTCCCTCGCCCCAAAAATCGTATTTTTTCATTCATTTGCTTTTAAGTACTGATCCATTGAATTGAAAAAAATGTCCAAAATGACTTTTTTCGTACTTTTAAGTATTAAGTTCAAGTAAGATATTTTTCCCAACGGAAAACGAAATTTTCGCCAAAAAAATATAAAAAGGTTCAGCGGTGTAAATACGGGGTGGGGGGGTGTACGATACCCCCTCCCCCCCAGAAATCCTTCAGAAATGAAATAACTGAAAAATTATCAATTTTACATACTTATAATATCAAAAACGAAACAAAAGAAAATCTTCAACATGACAGTTCTTTTTTATATGGCGATGTCTTTTCAAAAATTGGAAAAAATCTCCGGAAGTGGTATCATAACCAAATGGATGTTTTTACCCATAGATGTGTTTGATGCTTATTTTTCATCTCATACTCAATCATTCAAGGAGTACTTCAGAAAAAATTATTTTTCATTTTTTTGAAATCTTCTCTTGAAGTTCGAAAAACATTATTTTTGAAAAAAAAAATCGGAAATATTCTTAAATTGTATCGATACTTTCACCTTTTACCCAAAAAAATCGTGGGTGACGATTTTCCTCAATTTCTTGATTTAAAAAAACATATACCTAGTAACTATCTATTACCTTTTTATCTAGAAAGTGATGTTGATGTATTTTTCTTCATTTTTGAAAAAACGACCTAGATGAGGGGGAAGTGACGGGAGAAAATTACATTCATGATTTCTTTTTTTTTTTTTGATGATAGTAGGCACCCGTACTAACCAGGAAGGTATCTCCACTGGAAGTAAAATTTGGACCCCAAACAAAAATAAATCGAAAGTACATCATAAAAGAACCCCATATTCAAAATTTTAGGTGCTAAAGTTTATTTCTTAAATTCTGGCGAATTTTTGAAATTTCAAAATTACCTTTGCAAAATATGAAAATTTGATCTACTTGATCAACGAAAAAAGCTGAAATTTAAGTATTATACTCTGTTTCGACCTCTCAAATTAGGTAGGCCTTATTTTCTAATAGGAGTTTGAATATTTACTTATTTTTTTAGATTTGACCCTTCAGTGCCTCCCTAGCCCCTCAATTTTTCCCTCTCAAATTTTTCAACTGATGTTCTCTCAAAAATTTCTGTAGAAAGTTAAAAAAAAATGAAAAAAATTCAATTCAGTGCTTGAAAAATTTTGGGAATGGGTTTCTATATATTTGAAAACAATTTGAACTTGGAATAAGTAAAATTTGAGAAAAAATTTCGAAGGTTAAAAATGTTGGTAGTTGAAAAAATGAAGGAAAGGGGAAAAAATGAGGAAAAGAAAAAAAATTGAATAAATTTGAGCTTGGAAAAAAGGTACTCATTAGATCGCTCTGGGTGTGCCATTTTAAATTTAAAAAATAAAACAATCGACAATTCGTGAGGTGAGATTTTCCAGGGGCTTTCGATAAGCTATTAATCAAGATTCAAACTTCATCCAGCCTCAATTCGAAAAGTGCGAAAATGTATTCGCAAAAAGCCACCTAAGCTATTAATTAGCCGCATTAGCCGTAAGATATTCATTGATCGGTATATAACACGATGACGACTCGCTTAATCGGCTCGTAATTTCCAAGTGGGAAAAGTTCCCAAGCAGACGAAAGTTGGCAACAAGAGTAATAACGCTGGTAGCCGCGAAACGACGCGTAATGCGCGCACCTTTGACTATAAAACATAAAACCCCCTTAGACTTATTTTTCGACTCGTTTGTACGAGCATTTGATTAGCTTCATATAACACCACGCTGCTGGAGCCGGAGGTGGCTTAAGAGTACGCAGAACGCGTATAATCAACTTAAAAGGAGACACATGGTATCGATAAAAGATACCCTTTTGCCTTTGGTGAGGCTGGAAAGCGAGACAACTCTGTAAGGCGAACAGAAGCGGAAATTAACAATGTACACAAAGCACATACGCGCCTAGTGTAACCACTGCACCCCGCCAACACCTCGTAAGCTCGAAGCTACGTACGCTATTTAAATTCACGCTTGGAGTATTTCGACGAACACAGAGTCACCGCGAGAGGGAAATATCGCATCGAGAACGAGAAGCTACATCAGCGAAAAAGGAAAAAAAATGCTACTTTTTATTCGTTCAAAAAGGTGCGGCGCGGCGGCCCATTTTCAAAAGCGTACGTACACTCGAAGGTTAAAAAGTTTTCCTTTGTATATTGTACATGTACACACGACAACGTTAAACGTTATTTTTTTCAACAATAACTCCGACGTTGGAGAGACTGGGCCACACTCTTTTCCGCTCCTCACTCCCGAGTAAATTGATTTCGAATTTCACATACACATTCTACTCTTTACGAGTATTTCGCTTCATGTAGGATGGAGCATTCTTAATCTTTCGCAAGTATACGCGCTTTTTTGTATTTATACTTCAGAGCGCATGAAACCGACGAGTTTATTTCGGTTCACTTTTTCTTCGTGTATGTTTTTTCCTCTTTTCGTAAATACGCCTAAAACACCGACGCAATTTGGTCTTCTATTGTGTGAGTGTTTGCGAAACAATCTCAAAAAAAAATTCGCCACAGCATACAAGTTGTTCAACAAGTCCTAAAGACTTATTTACATCATTGTGATGATGCTAAAAAGAGGTCATATACTCTCTCATTTATAAATCAGTGACAATTATCGAAAATCACCTAGGAACAGTCAGAATTACGACATAGGAGAAAATCACTTTCTCATTCTAAATCAGTGAAAAGTCACTGATAAACAGTCAGAATTGCAGCACAGGAAAAAAATCAGCAAAATTCACTGATTTTCAACGAATTTTCGCTAATTTTTCCAAGATTTTCATTGATTTTTCAGCAAATTTCAGCATAAGCGCACCCGGGGGGCTCAGAGGGCTCGAGCCTCCCCTTAAGCTCGGACAGGAGATTTTTTATTGGAATAATGTAAAAAAGAGTGAATTTTTTTGCTCTTGAAACAGGATTTTTCAAAAAGTACCCCATGATGTAAAAAAAATCTGGAAAAATTTTTGATCCCCCACCCCCACCCCTTTCGGAGTTATGGCCATTTTATTGCAATATTTTCGAGAATTTTTAATCTCAACGGAAGTGAAGGAAATTTTCTATTCTTTGGCACAAAGTTACATCTCGTAGAGGTGTATTTACGATAATTTTTTCAACAATTTTGGTGCACTCCTTCACGTTTTTTCGGCTATTTGAAGTTTTCAATCGTAAAAAACCCCATATAAGCGAAGAGCGACCACTTTTTGAAAATATCCCAAAAACGTGTTTTTTAACGTAGATTCACGTCACGTATTCAGTTTTTGCGATTTTGATGCCGCAAGGGCCGAAAATTGCGAAAACCCGTACAGAAATGTTGTTATTTTAGCAGATTTTTCAAATTTTGAGCGTTTTATACGGGAAAAATAGCCGAAAAAAGAAAACTAACGTCGGATTCGTGTTTAGCGGGTCAAAATACCCCGATAAGCACCCATTTCGCGATCATTTTACTGCAAGTCTGAAAATTCACCCTTTTCACTGATTTTTCAAGACAAAAATTTCGACTTTCGAGAATTCAGGTAAAGTGATCGCGAAAAGGGTGTTTATCGGGATATTTTGACCCGCTTAACACGAATCCGCAATTAGTTTTTTCATTGTGCCATTTCTTTCCATATAGAACGCTCAAAATTTGAAAAATCTGCTAAAATAACAACATTTCTGTACGGTTTTTCGCAATTTTCGGCCCTTGCGGCATCGAAATCGCCAAAACTGAATACGTGACGTGAATCTACGTTAAAAAACACGTTTTTGGGATATTTTCAAAAAGTGGTCGCTCTTCGCTTATATGGTGTTTTTTACGATTGAAAACTTCAAATGGCCGAAAAAACGTGAAGGAGTGCACCAAAATTGTTGAAAAAATTATCGTAAATACACCTCTACGAGATGTAACTTTGCGCCAAAGAATAGAAAATTTCCTTCACTTCCGTTGAAATTAAAAATTCTCGAAAATATTGCAATAAAATGGCCATAACTCCGAAAGGGGTGGGGGTGGGGGATGAAAATTTTTTCCAGATTTTTTTTACATCATGGGGTACCATTTTGGGGAGTTAGATTGAAAATCGAAGTCAGGACCAAATTCACCCCTTACCCGGCTATACCCTTTTACTGAATTTTCACTGATTTTCCGGTGATTTTTCTCACTGATTTGTTTTATTAGAAATTTTTCACTGATTTTCTCCTGTGCTGCAATTCTGACTGTTTATCAGTGATTTTCGATAATTTTCACTGATTTATAATTGGGAGAGTAGTGAAAAAACTTTTAATGAAAATCAGTAAAAATATTTGAAAAAAACAGAAAAAATTCGCTGATTTTTCCTGTGCTGACTGTTTATCAGTGTCTTTTCACTGATTCAGAATGGGAGAGTACCTATGTTTAGTTGGCCTCCGAGTTGTTCAATTTTTTTCTAAAAGTCAAAAAATCCACGAAAAATTTGACTTAAAATACCATGAAAAACTCCTTTTTGGTACTCTCTCATTTTTGAATCAGTGAAATTTATCAAAAAACACTGAAAAACAGTCAGAATTGCAGCGCAGTAATAAATCAGTGAAAATTTGTTCACTGAAAGCAAGTCAGTGAAAGAAAATCACTGGGAATCAGTGAAAATTCACTGAAAATCCTGTGATATTTATTTATGAAATTCACTGAAAAATCTGTAAAATTCTTTGAATAATCAATGAAAAATCACTGAAAATCAGTGAATTTCACTGAATTTTCCTGTGCTGCAATTATAACTGTTATTCAGTGACTTTTCACTGATTCGGAATAAGAGAGTAACCAGATTTAGAAAACACTTAGATGATTAATTAGAAAATACAAAATATGCATGATTTTCCAAGTTCCATACCACACCGATCTCATTTTTGAACCTTCGCTGAATTTTGTTCATAAAGTACTTCAAAACATCAAAGATTGAAAATCTCAAAACGAATCTACTCTCATTTTTAATCAGTGAAAAGTCACTGAAAATTAGTCAGAATTGCAGCACAGGAAAAATCAGAAAAATTCTTTAATTTTTAGCGAATTTTTACTGTTTTTTCAAAAATGTTGCTAATTTTTCAAAGAATTTCGCAGATTTTTCAATAAATTTCAGTAATTTTATTGACTTTCCAGTGAATTTCCACTGATTTTCCAGCAATTTTTTTTACTGTTTCCTTTCTGTGAAATTTTTTTCATTGATTTATTACTATGCTGCAATTCTGACTGTTTTCCAGTGATTTTCGATAATTTTCACTGATTTATAAATAAGAGAGTAATGAAGCATACATTTTTGAACCGGTTATGGAATTTATATAAATTGACTCTGTTTTTTTTTTGGAAAATTGAATTGTGATGAGGGAGGGGGGAAAGAAGGAGTCGGAAGTTATGAAAGATTTGAGGATATAATAAATTAAGAAAAATTCTGCGAATAGGTTTTCATTGTAATATTCAACGTGGTGATTTTCATGATGGGATTGCGTTCTCTGGGGGCCATGCCACGGTGCCCTAAAATTTTGGACAAAATTCGAAACAGATGAAAGTTTTTTGCGGCATTTTGTTTGTTATATTTTTTAAAGAGTTGAGTTCGAATATAAACTCAATTTTTAAATTTGATCCTCTTAGTCCTTGTCCCCAAAAATGAGAAAACTCAATGTCGTATTTTATATTTTTGATGATGGTAAGCTCAAAAATCAAGTTTTTTTCGGTTCCAACCTTCTACTCCTTCCCCACCCTTCACTGCTACATTTTGTTCATTTATTCGTGAAAATTTCGCATGGCATTCGTTTGTTATGTTTTTTGGGTCACTGAGTTCGAATATGGACTCTTTTTTTCTGTCAAACTCAATCTATCCATGCTTATTCCTTTATAATTGTTTTGAATTTTCTTATTGCATATTTGTAGTTTCCTGTATGAGGGGGAAGAGGCTTCAGAGGAGTCGTACCAAAAAAAGAAGCCTATTTCCGAAATCAGCTACCCAAATAACAAAACAAACGACATTCCACATGTCATTATCATGAAGAAATGATTCTGATGTGGCAAGGAGGATGTGAGAGGGTGATAGAGGGTCGAAGTCGAAAAATTACTCAATTTTGGAGTTCATCATCATTGCAAACATGAAACTAAGTGCGACTCGAGTTTTTTCATTTTTTAATTTCTTGGGTCAAATTTGAGCACTTGCTGAGGGATTAAGGAAGTCAAAGTTGAAAAATAAGTTAATATTTGAACTCAGGGCCTCTAATCACGTAACAAATAATAATGCACTTAGTTTATATACTTTTTGAAGAATATGCTCAAAATTTTTGGACTGCCGAGCTCTCTGCAGAAGATCAAAATCCCATCACGAAAATTACCATGTTTGAATACTACGTATTATGAAAATCTACTTGCAGGATTTTTTGAAGATTTCTGAATTATATCCCTGAACTGCGATGTACTATTGAAAATTGAGTTTTGAAAAAATTGTACACGAAGAAAAATGGAGAATGAAAAATGAATAGAAAGTGTTGCAAAAAATTATAAATTTTATTCAAAAAAAATAAATTTTATCCAAAAATAATAAATTTTATCAAAAAAAAAATAAAGTTTATCCAAAAATAATAATAACGGGGCACCATTCACAAAATTAGCAATTTTTATCAAAAAAAATAATAAAATTTATCACGAAATTTGGTAAAGTTTATTGCATAGAAAATAAAGTTTGTCAATTTTGCGATAAATATTATTATATTTTGAATAAATTTTACTAGTTTTGTGAATGATGCCTTTTTATTATTACGTTTAATAAAATTTATTTTTTATTTTTTTGAGTGTATAAACGATTTTGAGTTTCCTTTTAATTTTTCTTTCAATTATGCCAGTCAATTCGCTTCGAAGTTGAATATTTTCACTAGGTACAAATCGCAGAAGCGAAAAAACAACGAAGGCTCCTTTCTGAGATTTCAAGGGGATTGAATCCAAGACAACGATGGTTTTTCAACGTTTGGAATGAGAGAATCGCGTAAAAAATTCTTGAGCGAAATCGGAAGACCTAACTTCAAAAGATGATCGAATTAACATGGAATAGCTCTTGGCAATTTTTTTTTGAACCAGTGGACCATTTTTTTTATTTTATGTACTTACCTACAAAAAAGCTGCGCATTATTGCAAAAGATCCAAACTCAAAGAAAGTGCCTGCATTGGCGTTTTTGACCACTTAATGCAATTCTATTAAAATAATGTAGAAGTACAACAGCAAAAAATTCGTCAAAAAATATTTTTATTTAAACTGTCATACTCGTCATGTTACAAGAATAGCGTAGAATCAAAAAATTGCTTATTCAGCAGTTGCTATATCTTTGGCGACATTTTTCCATTAAGCAGTCTTTAAGGCAGTTTCCGAGTTCTTTGTACATTTGTTGACAATTCTGCGAGGATAATAAGATTCGTATTAGTTTGAGAAATTAACTTATTATGTAAATTAAGGATTACGATGTGAGTAGAGCCCCACTTACTTTTTTGCCGCTGTTGCCGCCGCCGCCGCCGCCGCCGCTAATGATTCTTTCTTGGACAATACATCTGCATTTGCTGCATTGCTCTTTGCAAGTGGTACCCTGTGGAAATTTTTTTGTTTTTCATTAAATCAAACTTTTTTTTAAAAAGTTGTCTTAGGATATTGGACTGGGTAATTTCTGATTCATGGTTCGATTTTTGTGCAAAAATTCTCGTGTAATTAATACTGCTAATGCTGGTGCAGCTTTGATATTTAAAATTGAAAAAAAAAACTCTTCTCAAGCATTAAATAAGATTATCCTAGGATTGTCGTAATGACCTGTATTTCTACTTACCGACATGATGATTTATGAGTAGCGAAGAAGATTTTCTTTGGGAAAAGAGTTCGAATAATGAAGACTTGTAGTTGAAGAGAGCGAACAAACTTTGATGCTTTTTCGAACGTTGAATCCGGTATTTATACGATTCTGGATATCGAATTGAACCGTATGTGTTGTTGTATTGCGACAACGGTGTTTTTTTTTACAGGTATAAACAATCGATTACTTTAGATAACTTTGTAAACACCTCCTAAATTGTTTGACGAAAAATTATACGAGTTTCCGTTTCCTGCTTGTCGACGTAAATCAAAACAACGGTTTGTTATGAAATTTCGTATGCGAAACGACGTGAAATGATTATTGATACGAGTCGAAGAAATTGTATGTGAAAGGCGTTAGTATACAAGAGTCGTGAAATGTTGCGAAATGAATAGAAATTGGTCGTATAATTAATTAATATGTTTTATCGTTGGTTAAAATAGTAAAAAAGTTCAAGTCATTGCTGAGAGACAAATGAGAAGATTATTTTCAAGGCGAATTGTAAAATTTTTTGATCACAGAGATAGCCGTAACACTGACTCGACAGTTCAAAGTTTTGATGGTTTAGTGGTTTAGTTTCCTGAAAAGTTGATACACTTTCGTCAAAAAATTTCAAGTGTGGAGTGAGGTAAGTTTTGAAGACGAGAAAGTTATTAAACATAAAGTTTATCTTTTGATGGAATCAAATTGGATGGATTTTTACTCTTTAGAAAGAAGAGGCGTCAATATGTTTTCAGTTCAGTTAAAATAAATTTAGTGAGGTGGTCTTTTCTATCTTGCTGTGTAATTGAGAAATTTGTTTCCCCGCTTTAACCCTTTCTGCTTTAAATTTGTTTATTTTCAAGTGCCTAGGAATAATTACCAATCTGTCCCCCTCTGCATTCAAAAATAAATTGAAAGTAGTGTCTTCAAATTTAATCTTTCAAAAAATGGTAAGACCATTTAAATAGGTACAGAAAATTTCAAATATTGGAAAAATTTTCATAATAATATAGTTTCTTTTGATAGAAAATGACCCCGAAAAATGTTTTATGCCTTCATTGATAACACAGGTCGACATTTTTAAACTTTTGAAATGCTGTTCGAAGTTTGATGGATGGTTTTTATAGTATTTTTCACGTTGATCACGAAAAAAGTAGTGGAAAAATTCCATCGACCCAAAAATTTTTCACAATTTTAAATTTTTCGTTGAACATTTTTTTTACACTTTGATAACTTTTGACACTTGAATTCAACTTTCTGAGCAAATGGAGGGTTCAACGAAAAAAATTAAGAGAACATAAATTATAGAGTGTAAAATTTCCTTTCTGTAGAGTCCAATTAATTTTTTCTTAGCAGGCTTGGCTTTCGAGATATTTCAGTTGAAAGTTCAAAGTACAACTTATTTTTTTTATTGAAAAAATCTCAAAAACTGAGCCTCCTAGAAAAAAACTCATTCGACTCTACAGAAAGGAAATTTTACGCTCAACAATTTATGTTCTATATTTTTTTTTGGAGGCTTGATTTTCCCAGAAAATCGAATTTTTGTAATGAACCGCATTTTTAACATTTCCAATTTGTAACAATGGAAATATCAAAGGCTGGCAAATCAAAATTTTTTCTGGATAATTGATTCTGATTGGTGATTTTGACCTACTAGTTCTGAGTTCGAATATGATTTCAGTTCTACTCCATCACGTCAGGATTTTTCACAATTTGAAATTTTTATCGAACATTTTGCTACATTTTTTGATAACTTTTGACACTCGAAGTCAATTTTCCGAGCAAAGAAAGGGACCAAGGAAAAATTTATTAGAACCTAAATTGTAGAGCGTAAAATTTCCTTTCTGTAGACCGTAGAGTCCAATTAGTTTTTTCGTGGGAGGCTTAGCTTTTAAAATATTTCAATTTTTTTTTTAAAGTTGAACTTTCAGCTTATAACTGAAATATCTCGAAAGCTAAACCTCTTTAGAAAATATTAATTTAAAAAAAAATTATAGTTGAAATTTAAGGCCAAGTGTGGTGATGCTCATAAATTGAAGGCCTTCCAATTATGAAAAATTACCCCTCGTCGTGTGAATTTTTTTTTCGATTTTCAACCTTTTTTTTGAGAAAATCCAAAACTATTTTTTAATTTCCAACAGAGACTAATGTCATGGGGGGGGGGGGGTGAAACACTCTTCAATAATCAAAAAGTTCGAAATTATCGGCAGAATCATCAGTCTGTCGGCTATATCTGCGAATTACTGAAAGAAAAACATTATTTAGCCGATAATTTGGAAGGTGAAAAATGAAAACCAAAAACCATATTTCCCCTACACTGTATTATAAATTTTTACCCATTTGTTAATAAAAACTAAATAACTTTTGATTTGAATTCGATTGACTTTTTTTTTTAAATCAGTTCAAAAATGTGTTTTCCAAAAAATCGACCAAAAAATGGTCGAAACTTCGTAATTTTTTTCTTTTTCCAGCCATTTTTGGAAAAATTTGAACAAAACTCATCATATTTTACTGTCTATTGAACTACTCTTTTCTTAAATCCCTAATTTCTCGTAATTTTCTTTACCAATGGACACCGTGTCCGAAATACTCCAAAATAACAACACGAAATATCCTCGCATAAATCAGATAAAAATTCTTCTTAAATTAAATCCCATCGGTATTTAAACAAATTACACAACCCTGTTTCCCACTCAGGTCAATACCCCGCAAACGGCGGAATTCCTTTCGAAAACCCCATCGTTAAAAATCTGCAAAGGGCGGCGAGTAGACAAAGTCATTAAAAATATTCCAAAACTTCTCGAAGAATTTTCCTCTCGAGCGTATTTTCCAGTAGCAACTTTTTATCTGCAAAGAAAATATTCCAGCGTCGTTAAAAAAAACTTTTTCAACTTTCTACGAATAATTCGACGCGTAAGAGTATAAATTGGGGCGTCAAATTCTGCGAAAATGCCGAACAACAAATGCCAATGTTTACGAAAGGCACGCGACGCGCGACCCGACGTTTATGGAAGATTTAAATACCTAATTTGATCGCGGTGGTAGCGAGGCGCCCACACGTGGAATTAGTTGAAGTACTTACATATTTCCGAACTAGTATACGTTTATGAACGTAGAGCACAGATATTACGTGTACTTTTACCTACGCACGTGTTTCGAACACGTCGATGAGGAATTACACAGGTACCGAAAAATTCTACGAAAATGACGAATTTTTCAACGTTTGCTATACGAAGCGATGCGAGTAATTACACAGGTCGACATGGAAAATGCTGTTTGAAGTTGATGGGTGATTTTTATAATATTTTTCGCACTGATTACGAGAAAAATAGTGAAAAATTCCATCACCCGAGGATTTTTCATAATTTGTAATTTTTGTTGAACATTTTCTTTACATTTTTTGATAACTTTTGACACTTGAATGTCAATCAACGAAAAAAATGAATGGAACATAGATTGTCGAGGGTAGAATGTCCTTTCTGTAGAGTCCAATTACAGGGTGTCCAACAAGTCAAGCTGTCCTGATAATTGAAGATTTTTTCAGAAAGGTCATGCCGGTCTTGGAAAGTCAGGCTTTTTCACGAATTTACCTACTCTAATTTACATATTTAAAAGGTCAAGCTTTTTTTTTCAAAAATCAAAAAAAACTTCCATTTACCCTTAATAAATGATTTTTTTTTTAAGTGAAAAAAATACTTTTCAATTAATTTTTGTTTTGGGGCTCTATTTTTTTTTTTTTTTTTTTTGAAAATCCAATTTTTCTATAATCTTTACCCTTGTTTCGCTCGGGCATAAAAGGTCTAAAATTTATATAAGAGATAGGGGGCTAAAGATTTTGCCTCCCTTTTAATACTAAACCATTGATTAAAACAATGAAAAAATTTTAGCTTTTGAATGCCTTTTTTCTTCAAAAATTTTCGTCCTCGCTTTGCTCGGCTCAGTAAATTCACACGATTTTATTTTCAAAATGATGGTATGAACCTTCTTCCTTTCCAGCCCAGGCAATTAATATTTTCAATCGAAAAAAATTGTCCTTCTCATTTATAGAAGAACTCGGTAATGATCTAGATTGGAATTTTCAAAAATGTTTCGATTTTTTTGGAAGGAGTTCTGGTGATCAGTTTCAGTACATAGATATCGTTTTTTTTGGAAGTCAAAACATGACACGAAAAACGCGAATTTTAATAAAAGAATTTTAGATTCTCGGTGCTCTTTTTTTTAAATTTTCGTCCTCGCTTCGCTCGGGCGTCCTTCAAATTTATTAGAGGACTTGAAGAGGATCTCAAATAAAATTTTCAATTTTTTTACAGGGAGGGAGGAATTTAATATAGTTTTTTTCAAAGTCATAAAAGTTGCACAAAAAAGTAAGAATTTTTGTTTTCTAGTTTCAATACGAGTGGTCGGCAAATTTCCTCATTTTTAAAAATACGAGTCGGCAAATTTCTCCCTTTTAAATGAATATTACTCGACAAATTTTTCATTTTCACCCCCCCCCCCGAGATTTTTGCCCAAGTTTCTTCTCTGATTATTGTTATTTTATGTTGAACTTATATGTATAATTAAGACTGTTTGTTTTTTATAAAATCACTTTGTATTCGTGGACAGTATTCCAATCTTTTATGGTTTTCTTAAAAACGTAAGTTTTTTTTAAAAATCTATGACTACGTTGCTTGAAGATATAAAATAGCTACTGGCACACAGCCCTTTTGTGGTGGCGGTGGTGAGGGGGGAGTAACAGCCCCAGGCACACAGACGCATAGAATTTTTTGTTGGGGGGGTGGTCCTGAAAAAAGTCATGCAAAAAGTCATTCCAAAAGGTCAAGCTAAGTCCAACTTTTTGCTCAACAAATTTTGTTAGACACCCTGAATTGGTTTTTTCTAAAAAGGCTCAATTTTTGAGATATTTTAGTTAAAAGTTCAACAATTTTTAAAAAAATTGAAAATATCTCAAAAACTAAGCCTCCTAAGAAAAAACTATTTGAACTCTACAGAAACTAAATTTTACCCCCGACAATTTATGTTTTATTCATTTCATTCGTTGAACTCCTTCTTTGCTTAGAAAACCGACTTTGAAGGTCAAAAGTTGAATCAAAAAATGTAAAACAAATTCTCAACAAAAATTTCCAATTATAAAAAATCCTAGGGATCCGGAGGTGGAGGCGGAGGGTGGAGGGAGGAGCCTCCTCCTCCGGGTGATTTTTCCGGAGCCGGAGCCGGAGTCGGAGGCACTTTGATCAAAAATCTGGGAGTCGGAGCCGGAGGCACTCTTTTTTAAATTCCTGGAGCCGGAGTCGGAGTTACCAAATCAGACCCTCCCCTCCAGCTCCCTGCCCCAGAGGTCCCTACTTTGAATTTTTTTGTGTCAATTGTTGCAGGTGGCGTGACGCGTTTTTAATACGTAATTCGTATTAATAACGCGTCACGCCACCGACAGCAACGGACACAAAACAAATCAAGGATCCAGAGCGGGGCCGGAGGGAGGAGGGAGGAGCCCCACCCTCCGGGTGATTTTTCCGGAGCCGGAGTTGGAGCCGGAGGCACTTATATCAAAAATCTCGGAGTTGGAGCCGGGGGGGACTAGACCCCCTACCTCCAGATCCCTGAAAAATCCTGACGTTATGGAGTAAAACTGAAATCATACTTGAATTCAGAACTAACAAAAGTAGGTAAGAATCACTAATCAGAATCAGTTATGCAGAAAAAAATTCTTGATTTGCCGACTTTTGGTATTTCCATTTAGTCTACAGACCAAACAGCAAAAAGTGTTCAACCACTGTCCATTTTTTGGGGCAAAAAAATTTACTAGACATAATGTAGGTACTGGTTCAGCATTCCCAAAACCGCCAAAAAAATTTTCTAACCCTGCACATAACAGGGGGGTGGGTCAAAAGGGGGTATTTTTGGACCTAGGTCCGGGCAAAAAAATTCAAGTGAGGTTCGATAGAGTAGTGTCCCCTGATGCCGAACATGCATTTTTTTCCACTGCACACCTGCACAATAGCAATTTGGGGCCCCTTAAATGCAATTTTTGGTCATTTTTGGCCTTTTTTCGTCCTATTGTGGCTCTGTATCGTCAAACGTGAGAGGGGGCAAATTTCTTTTGTCATATTCCATTAGACTGAATGTTTATATGCTCAAAGCCACAAAGTTGATCGAATTAAACCTGCAATATTTGAAGTTATTGAATTTTAATGTTGAGTAAGTATGAGTATTACTCAAATGTCAACTTTACGATTTTTGTTTCAAAAATAATTGTGCGACATATTAAAATGGGTTAAAATTTCGCGTTGGATCCGAAAATGACGATAATTTTTTTCCATCTCCCCCCCCCCTGCACCCCTAATTAGCTCCCTTGAATTTTTTTCTCGTTTTAGTGGTGCGATCTATCAAAATGGGTTGAAATTTCGCGCTGGATTCGAAAATGACAATATTTTTTTTTCATCTCCTCTACCCCACCCCTAATTGGCTCCCTTAAATTTTTTTCTCATTTTAGTGGTGCGGTTAAAATTTCGCGCTGGATTCTAAAGTGATAATTTTTTTTCTTCTTCTCTACCCCTATCCCTAGTCAGCATCATAAATTTTTTTCTCATTTATTAGTGTGACCTATTAAAACAGGTCAAAATTTCACACTGCATTCAAATTGACGTTTCTACTCGATTTGATAGGTATGTAACGTACCTATAATTCGAATATGATCCTAATAATACATGTGTTTGAAAGTTTTTGTTTAGTGGACGATTCATCATTTTTTGTTCTACAACTTTTTCCCGTTTTTGCAGTGGTTATGAGTTAATTTATTTAGAAAAGTGAAATTCATCATTTTTAATGAAATTATTACTCATTACTCACTAAAAGAGAAAAAAATTAATTAGCTCCCTTAAATTTTTTCTCATTTTAGTGGTGCGACCTATTAAAATGGGTTAAATTTTTGCGCTGGATCCGAAAATGATGATAATTTCTTTTCAACTCCCCCCACCATTAATTAGTCCCTCAAATTTTATTCTTAATTAATATGCGGAAAAAAATTTTGCTTAGGTTTTAAAAATATAATGCTTAACAGAATTTGAGTAGGTATCTAATGAGTAATGACTTTAAACGTATTCTAAAAAATTACCAAAAAGTAACCGAGAATGAAATTTCAAAAATTAACAACGAACCGAAAACTCGTATTATTACATTTCCTAAATTTGTTCACCCGGGTGTCCAAAAAAATTGGGTTTGTGAAAAAATCACGATACAAAAAAAATCTTGATACAAAAGTTGTAAAGGATTGAAAATCCATAAATTTTTGTTCTACAATTTTTTTCTCTTTTAGTGAGTAATGAGTAATAATTTCATTAAAAATGATGAATTTCACTTTTCTAAATAAATTAACTCATAACCACTGCAAAAACGGGAAAAAGTTGTAGAACAAAAAATGATGAATCGTCCACTAAACAAAAACTTTCAAACACATGTATTATTAGGATCATATTCGAATTATAGGTACGTTACATACCTATCAAATCGAGTAGAAACGTCAATTTGAATGCAGTGTGAAATTTTGACCTGTTTTAATAGGTCACACTAATAAATGAGAAAAAAATTTATGATGCTGACTAGGGATAGGGGTAGAGAAGAAGAAAAAAAATTATCACTTTAGAATCCAGCGCGAAATTTTAACCGCCATTTTAATAGGTCGCACGTCGCACCACTAAAATGAGAAAAAAATTTAAGGGAGCCAATTAGGGGTGGGGTAGAGGAGATGAAAAAAAAATATTGTCATTTTCGAATCCAGCGCGAAATTTCAACCCATTTTGATAGATCGTACCACTAAAACGAGAAAAAAATTCAAGGGAGCTAATTAGGGGTGCAGGGGGGGGAGATGGAAAAAAATTATCGTCATTTTCGGATCCAACGCGAAATTTTAACCCATTTTAATATGTCGCACAATTATTTTTGAAACAAAAATCGTAAAGTTGACATTTGAGCATACTTACTCAACATTAAAATTCAATAACTTCAAATATTGCAGGTTTAATTCGATCAACTTTGTGGCTTTGAGCATATAAACATTCAGTCTAATGGAATATGACAAAAGAAATTTGCCCCCTCTCACGTTTGACGATACAGAGCCACAATAGGACGAAAAAAGGCCAAAAATGACCAAAAATTGCATTTAAGGGGCCCCAAATTGCTATTGTGCAGGTGTGCAGTGGAAAAAAATGCATGTTCGGCATCAGGGGACACTACTCTATCGAACCTCACTTGAATTTTTTTGCCCGGACCTAGGTCCAAAAATACCCCCTTTTGACCCACCCCCGCAGGGTTAGAAATTTTTTTTTGCCGGTTTTGGGAATGCTGAACTAGTACCTACATTATGTCTAGTAAATTTTGTTGCCCGCAAAAAAAAACAGTAAAATCAACTTCCCGAGCACTTTTTGCAGTTTGGTCTATAGACTAATTGTTACAATTGGGAAATATTGAAAATTTGGTTCCTTACAAAACATCAATTTCTAAGAAAATTAAACCTTCAAAAAAAAAAATGAATATTGCAGAGTGTAAAAATTCCTTTCTGTAGAGTTCACTTAGCTTTTTTCTAGGAGGCTTAGTTTTTGTAAGATTTTCAACAAAAAACAGTTGTACTTTGAACTTTCAACTGAAATATCTTGAAAGCTAAGTTCCCTGAGAAAATATTAATTGGAGTCTACAGAAGGGAAATTTTACGCTCTACAATTTATGCTCTATTCATTTTTTTTTGTTGAACCCCTCCTTTGTTCAGAAAATTTACTTCAGGTGCCAAAAATGATCAAAAAGTGCCAAAAAATGTTCCACAAAAAATTCAAATTTTGAAAAAATCTTAGGCGATGGAATTTTTTCCATTGTATTTTTCGTGATCAGCTTGAAAAATACTAAAAAAATGATCCATTAAACTTCAAACAGTATTTCAAAAGTTTAAAATTGTTGACCTGTGTTATCAAAATAGTTACATTAATGTAAGTACTCGTAATTAGCATTAGTTTCTTGAAATTATGCTTGAGATCCATTCTTATCATAGTTACCTATAAATACCGTTTAGAATATCGCATCTTTCACATTCATGTACGTTCGTCGCATCGTAATTTCGTGTACCTAATTAACATAGTCTATGTTTGAGATTTTCGCGTTGGCGCATAAATCTTAACCTAATTCTTACAAATTGCAAACATCACGGGGAAATGGTCCCGGCAAGGAGGAGGGAACAGCCGGAGGAAAATACGCGAAACTTTTAAAAGCTCTCCCAGATTCGTTAAATTATTCGCAAAATGAGAGAAAGGAAAAAAAGCACGCAGACAGATTTTCATTAGAGAGCAACACGTCGTATTATGTATGCCATTCAACGTTTCTGCAGTCTCTGCAGCTTGCTTTTTCGTCTTCGTTGTCTTCTGTTTCGTTCTCATTTTAACGATGAGACGAACGATGCGAGTCCTTACGTATATCGCATTATATGGTATGTTTTACTCGAGTACAATACCATTAAGTATACGAATTATATTTGTACGTAACTCGTACTTGAACGTATACTTAAATTTCCATTGAGCTAATTCTGTTCAGTCTTCAACGGCGAATTGCAAATTGAAAATGGTTGCGCATTTTAGCAGGGTGGATGCTTGACTTTTGACCCTTTTATGAGCGCAAGCCGAAAGCATATTTTAATTTACGATCGAATTCTCTTTCATGTCTATGTCTATATATTCTGTGCGTTGCATCGTCGTCATTCTACTTGTCTTCAGCTCGTTACCTCTTTAGTCTGCGGCTTGCATTCGTATAAATTAAATACCATCGGGTTGAAGTTTTCTCAAGTGCGCAAACCGACTGAGCTATTGAGCCGATTTCGTTGCAGATTTATTTACCTACTCAAAACATGCACGTTAAATTGACTGGATTGTTCGCCATCGAGTATGCTTCAATGTTGTATTTTTCAAAGTAAAAATCAGTTGATATTTGCATGCTGCATCGGTCTCTAAACATGCTACGTTATCACGTACCAGCGGTATTATTCTTACTCTGATTCACTCGTTTAGACAGTCCTCAACCCTCGTTCTTTTAATTAGAGTGGCTTTCATTTTTATATGAAAAAGAAAAGTTTTTGTATCGTTTGTGGCTGTTGTTCGCATTTGTGATAAAATGATTTTCATGCTCCTTGGGAAGTAGAGACTGATCAATTCTGTTCTGCTGGAGAAGGGGATGATGCTCCACATTTTGTCGACAATCCAATAAAAAAATGAAACGTACAGGTTATAGCCAGCAGAGCATCCATGAAGTTGTGTTTTCGAAGCCTAAGTTGACTTTTTTTCAAAGTGCATAACCCCAGCGAAGCAAGAGCCAAAAATTATCTAAAAAATACCCAAGAATTGCAAATTAAATATTAATTTAAAAGAATTGGGTTATCAAGGCTGAATAATAACACAGGTCGACGTAGGAAATGCTGTTTGAAGTTTAAAGGCCGATTTTTATAGTATTTTTTGTGAAAAAATTCCATCGCCCAAGGATTTTTCACAATTTGAAATTTTTGTTGAACATTTTTTTTCAAGGTGTCTAAAAAAATCTCAAACCCCAAAAGAAGGACTTTAGAAGGACCTTGGAAGGACTTTCAGCATGACCTCTTCAAAATGAATATTTGACCCCCCCCCCCCCCCCTCCTTCCAACGAAAAAAAATTCAAACTCATTTTAGGAGGACAAATTTTTTCTGTTTCAAAATATTTCATTGTTTAAGATCGAAGAGGAGAGTTTTTACCATGATTTCGAAAAAAAAAGTAAATTCACTGAGCCTAAGCGAAGCGAAGGCGAAAATTTTTGAAAAAAAGAGTATCCAGAATCTAAAAATTTATTCATTAGGTAAAATTTGTGCTTTTTTCCGTGTTTTGTTTAGACTTTCAAAAAAAACAATATCTATGCACCCGTTCCTGATTTCCTTCCAAAAATCAAAACTATTTTGAAAATAAAACTGTGTAAATTTACTGAGCCCGAACGAAGCGAGGGCGAAATTTTTTGGAGAAAAGAGCATTCAAAATCTGAACTTTTTTCAGGCACCCATATCATCTTTCATCATCTCACACAAAGTTGCCACTAGCGACATTTCAAATATTAGTGATTTATTTTAGCTTTTAGCGGGTGAGCCTCAAAATTTGAAATGGGAAGGACTTTTTACTCAATATAAGGACTTCGGAAGGACCGGAAGGACCTTTCAGCCAATATAAGGATCAGAAGGACTTGTTAGACACCCTGTTTTTACACTTTTTGAAAAGTTTTGTTGAAGTCGATTTTCTGAGCAAAGGAAGGGTTCAACGAAAAAAATGAATAGAACATAAATTGTAGAGCGTAAAATTTCCTCTCTGTGAAGTTCAATTAGTTTTTTCTAAAGAGACTTAGCTTTCGAGATATTTTACTTGAAAGTTGAAAGATCTAGTTGAAAAAAAATTAAAAATATGTACCTCTAAAGCTAAGGCTCTCAAGAAAAATCCAAATGGACTCTACAGAAAGGAAATTTTACGTTCAATAATTTATATTCTATTAATTTTTTTCGTTGAACCCTTTCTTTGCTCAGAAAATTGACTTTAAGGGTCAAAAATTGAATCAAAAAATGTAAAACAAATTCTCAACAGAAAACTTCCAATTATGAAAAATCCTTACCGGGTGGAGTAAAACTGAAATCATATTCGAACTCAGCACTAAAAAGTAGGTCAGATTCACCAATCAGAATCAATTATGCAGAAATTTTTTTTGATTTGCTGGCCTTGAGGTCGAAAAGAAAATATTCTCTACCAACCCCACTATGATGTTTTCCAAAAATTGTTTAAAACAGATTTTTGAAAATATTGCAAAAATTGATAAATATTTCAAAATTTGTTCAAAATGGCCTAAAAAATACCTATCAATCGATTTCTAATTATCAACTTTCTTTTTTCAATAATTTCCTTGATATTTTCAATTTTATTTTCCGACGTTTAGGTGTGCCAAATTTTTTGATAAGACAGGGTGTCCATTCTCTGGAAAACCGGAAAAAATCAGGAAATTTTGGAATTTTCTCTGGAATTTTTCGAAAATCCAAAAAAAGGATAAATCATTTAGAAAAGTGCTTTTTTGATTATTTTATTAAACATTTTTAAAAAAAAGATAAAATTGATATTCAAAATGCATGTCTTTTGTCCATTAATTTATGAATCATTCAAAAAAGATTTTCTCTCGCTATACGCTCTGGGTAATTTACACTTTTTCTCTCTACAGAGTTTATCTAAAATCCCAAGTTTTTTGGAAACTTACTTTTTAATGAGCTATGATAAGAAAAGAATACCATGATACCCTTGACCATGATGTTGAAAAAAAAAAGGGAAGGGAATGGAACAGAATTCGAAATTAGTGGCCATGTTTTGAAAAACATGTATGAGGGAAAAGTGGTAAATTTTCATTTATTGAAGATCTTTTTTTGAAAAAATTTTCGCCTTCGCTTCGATCGGGTTCAACGAGTTTTTATGTTTCCATAAAATGATTTATATTCTATCTCCTCATTGCCTTTTTCATATTGGTATAAACTAAAAAATTACAAGGGATTGCGTGAATTTATAAATTTGAGGCGTGGGGTTTTCATGGGGGGGGGGGTTAAAATATGCTAAAATTTTTGAATTTTCAGCTCGGAAACATCCGAATTTTCATTCGTTTGATTTGGTAGACACCCTGGCATAATTCATTTCATTTTCAGAATTTAATTTTTCGTTGGAATACTTGGTTTTTCCTTTTTATTTTAATTTTTTTCTGCAGATAATAAATTCAAATTTTCACATATTTGTGGTGAGAGGGAGTTGGGTGGGGTCAAAAATTTTCAAAATTGAATTTTAATCTTTTTTTTTGGTCCGATGAGGAGCATCTAAAGAGCTCGTAAAAAGTATCTAGTGATTTTGAAAAAAAAAATCGTTAAACCCTCGTGAATTTCATATCATTCTTACCAATGCAAAATTTCGGGATGTAAGTACATCACATGAAAAATTACCCTCGCCCCTCCCCTCTTAGTTTACGAATATCATATTTGAAAGGTCTGGAAAATTTTGAAAAATTGGCCTGGAAAACCTGGAAAAGTCAGGGAAAATCATTTCTGAAATATAGTGGACACCCTGTAAGATTTCAGGTAATTTAAATTATATTTTACTATCAATTTCACCAAAATTTCGAGAATATTTCTTAATGTTTGTATACCTATACGTAGACGTACCTGAATTTTACACCGTTTTCAAGGTGTTTTATCAATTTTTACTTCATTTCAATTATTTTGTTGAAAATTCGATTAATTTCACGTAATAAAACGGAGACTTTTCGTCTCAACCTCGTATAGTTTGGCTATGAAAATGTAAAATTTTCATTTTTTCTCAACTTCCTTCCTCTTATGAAAAAATTCCCTTTTCGAGGAAAAACTACGATTTTCATCAACCCGAGGATTTTTACGACTGTTCTTTAAAATTTCCAATTTACGACTTTTTTCGTCGCGTTCAAGTTACAGTTTCATTTCTGTAATCTTGGAAACGTTATGTTTTTCGTTTACAGTTAACAGCGATTTTTCTTTCGTTGCTGCTTTCTTTATGTACTTCGATTTACTCGATGAACTGCGCGTTGCCCTCTCCAGAGAAATCGTTTGAAATAGGTTATGTCCCCGTAAGTACCACGAATTGAAGGATTTATTTCCTTCGATTGTTTCCTCGTATTGAAAATGAAAATAAAATTTCGGGCAAAAGGGGGAATTTTTTTTAAAAATCGTGTCAAGGACTCGAAGTTATAAAATGAATATCCGAGCTAGCAATCTTAGCCCTATAAATACGGCAACGAGTAAAAGGATAGTCGCCTAATTCCTTCTCTTTTTTGTCCTACTTGCTGTTTTTCTTCGAATTTGACGGCGAAACGTTGAAACCTTAACGCTTGGCGAATTTTAGATAAAAGTCTGAAAACATATTCGGCGTGTTTATTTCACTTGTGTGGTTTTTTTTGGCGCTTGCTAAAACGATATTTGGTATTCGGGTGTCGTTCGTACGGCACATTGGCGAAAATAAGGGCGTTAATAACGAATCCGAGCTTGGAAATTTTCGTTTCACGGCACGATGTCATTTGAGGTTCGACCCAGGTATGCCAGTGCTGCGGTTGGTGAAAGAGGAAATTTGAAAATTCCAAATTCTCGTCGTGTTTGTGCCAATCTGCGCTCTGATAGGTCGGTGCTAGGTTGGAAAAATTCTCGCAGCGTTCGAAGACAGCACGCCAAGTGTTATTCGCGATTATCGTACGGAGCGTGAGTGAAATATTCAAATGAATGGGATAATCTGAGTGGAAAGGGAGCGAGTCGGGGAAGATAGATTAGCGAGGCGTGTGCCTTGTACAATATGCATTAGATATATGCTGCAGCTTCGAAAAAGGTGACAGATGATACAAATGAAGTGGTAACACGAAATGTGGAAAAGTCCGACGATGATATACTCGTCGTATTGTAGAATAGAAAATAAGCTTTGTGCATTTTTCTAAGTTTAATTCGGTTGAATTTTTCTAACAATTTTTTTCATTTCTTTTTACAGATGGCGTTGTTTTAATCGATGAAGACTATATGAAAGATCGGAAGGTTTTCGGCCATATTTTGGCCGCCTTCCGATATGGAAGGGAAGATTTAGACGTGTTAGGTTTGACATTCCGGAAGGAATTATTTTTGGCTGCCGAACAAATCTATCCGCAGAACAAAACGCCAGAAAGACCACTAACGAGATTACAAGTAAGTGTAATACATGTCGATGGTATTACTTATACGCATAGGTACCTAAACCATAAGTATTCTATTAGTTTGTATGGTCTCATGACACGGCTCGTAGTACAAGAAGTATTAGTCAGAGGTCCCGGAGGTTCTCGAATGCTAAATTTAGGAAGATTGTTCTGTTCCTGTGCGAGAAATTGATATTCGGAATAGTATTTCCTATCGCAAAATAGGATATGGAAATTGATCAGGGAGTTTCCTCCCTCTCCTCCCATCACCACTGAAGAAAAGTATAAATCCGAAGTGTTTGGTCTGTTCAAATGAAATTTATGGTAATTTTTTCCTCTTTCGTAGACTTTCGTCTGGGTGTATTTTTCATATAAATGCGACCTTGTGACGAAATATTACAAGTGGAGATATGTGTTCAAATTCTGTGTATTTGGAATTTATTATCGATTCAGTTTTTGTGGAAAACGTTCACTGGCGAAAACAGAATAAAAGGCATGGAATAGCGAACTTCGATCAAGATTATTTGAAAATTAGTCGTTGGTGAACGGTATGTTTGAAACGACTTGGCTGTTCGCGAATTAATTTTTTTTTGTGAGATACATTTATCATACTTGGAAAGTAATACCGTTCCTCTGGAGCTTCACGACTGGGGTAAATTCCTACCCCTTCAATTTGGAGTTCGAGTCGTAAAATTCCTTCAAAAGTTGTGAAATTGGTAAAAAAAAAAAAGGGTGTTCATCAGGTCGAGAAAAAGTTGAAATTTCTAAAGTTTGTCGAGGAGTAACAAAAAAGCTAAGAATTTCGTCCAATAAAATTCTACGAATCATACGAAAAAGTAGGAAATTTGTGTAGTTGAAATTAGTAAGACATGGTGTCCATTCTCTGGAAAACCGGGAAAAGTCAGGGAATTTTGGTGGTCTGGAAAAGTCAGGGAATTTTGGAATTTTCTCTGGAATTTTTCGAAAATCCAAAAAAAATGTAAATCATTTTTAAAAAAATGTTTTTTTGCTTATTTTATTATAAATTTTTCAAAAAATTTCGCCCTCGCTCCGCTCGGGCCAAATTATTACATATTTTATCCAATTATTGTTTTATTCATCATTTTTTATCGGTCATAATGCACAATAAAATTGATATTAAAAATGCATGTCTTTATCCACTGAATTATGAATTATCCAAAAAAATTTCCCTCGCTACGTTCGGGGTAATTTACACTATTTCTTTCTGCAAAATTTATTTTTAATCTCAAGTTTTTTGAAATCTTACTTTTTAATGAGCTGTAATGAGAAAGAAATGTCATGATGCCTTTGACCACGATGTTGAAAAAAAAGGGAGAGAATGGAACAGAAATCGAAATTATTGGCCATGTTTTGGAAAACATGAATGAGGGAAAAGTGGTGAATTTTCATCTTTTGAAAATCTTTTTTCGCAAAAATTTTCGCCCTCGCTTTGCTCGGGCTCAACACATTTATTCATTTCCATAAAATAATTTATATTTTACTTTCTCATTCACTTTTTTATTTATTGGTACAAATTAAAAAATTGCAAGGGATTGCGTGAATTTATAAATTTAAGACAAGTGTTTTTCATTTTGGAGGGGGAGAGGGGAATGAAATGTGAAGAAAATTTTGAATTTTTATTCGCTCAATTTGGTAGACACCCTGGCATAATTTATTTCATTATTTAATTTTGCGTTGGAAAACTTGGTTTTCCTTTTTATTAATTTTTTTCCTGTTAGTAATAAATTCAAATTTTCACATTTTTGTGGTGAGGGGGAATTGGTTGGGCTCAAAAATTTTCAGAATTGAATTTGAATATTTTTTTTTGACCCGAAGAGGGGCATCTAAAGATCTCGTAAAAAGTATCTAGTGATTTTGAAAAAAAAATCGTTAGACCCTATGCATTTTATATCATTTTTATACAAAATTTCGGGATGTAAGTACATCAAGCGAAAAAATTACACCCCCTCCTCTCTGGTTTACGAATATTATATTTATAAGGGCTGGAAAAATTCGTTTCATGAAAATCATTTTAAACGTTTCTTATGAAAAAATGATCAAAATTTTCGTCTATGGGTAATTTTTTTTCAATGGGTACCTAATACTTGATAATTTGAAACATTTTGGAACGGAAATATTTTGAAGAAGGACAAACAAATATCTCCTTTCTTCCCTTTCCCAGACAATTTTTCCGATGCCAAAAGGCCAAAATGCCCATCCACTTCACTTGGAAAATCTGGAAAACTTTTTAAAAAAATATATGGAAATCACAAGGTTTTCACTGCGTATCAGTCATGAATGTTATTAATAAATTTTTTGGATTTTCACCGTAATAGTTTTTTTCTGGAAAATAGCAAATACTGGAAAAATACGAAAAAAAGACATGAAAATTCGAAAGGTGAATGACTTAAATCTGAAAAAGTTGAGAGGAAAATCTATTTTGAATATGGTAATATTATTTTTTCTGTTTTTTGGGGAAGGGGAATCGAGCAATTCTGTTTATGGATTTTGCCGGACATTATGTCCCTTTATGAAAACTTGTGGAAAAAGTTCGTTTTTTTTCATTTCAGTCAAAAATGTCCAACTTTGGGAAGTGATAGAACAGCTCCCTGAGGCCGAGAGGGGCTGAAATTTTTTTTGGACGCACTTCTACACTTAAATAACCCTCCACGTGAATTTGAATGAAATTATTGCAAAAAAATTTTCTCCCTCATAAAGGGCCCACTCCCTGCAAAAAGCAATTAGGGCTGGGATGGTGAGAAGCTTTTTGAGCAATAAAATTGCGATTAACATAATAATATGCCTTTTTAAAGGAGAAAGGACCGTTTTGATGCTATTTCTTCTGATATAAATTAAAAATTATACACCGAAAAAAAATGACCTTCTTCAACCACTCAAAAAATTCTGAAAAATTCTGAGAGCTGTAAAATACATTGAAAAACTTCGGAAAAAATGATTTTTCTGCCTATGTGTGCTCCAGGGTGATTTGAAATTTTTAAAGTCAAATTCAAGTTCATTAAAGTGGTCGGGAAAATCTGAAAAAAATTCAAAGTATACATAGTACTTCCACCTACGTGCCAAGTTCGAAAAAAATCGGACGAAAACTCACAGACATAAAATGTTTAGCTTGGAAATCACGTATTTTGGGTCCCTAGCCCCCCCCCCCCCGGAGTGAGATGAAAATTCGCTCATGTGCTCTAAAATCATCTACCAAGATGAATCGAATGGCATGAAAATTTTAATCAAGTTTCGCTAGAGGCCAAATGATCCCCACTACAGCCTTTTGACTAAAATTTGTAAGTTGAAGTTGTTTTCTTCGCGATAGATTTTTTTGTTTATTTTCGAAATCCATTCAATTTGTTTTAAAATATGAAAAATTAAAGATTCTTAATTTTTGAAATTTTCACATTTTTGAAACTGTTTTTGCCTCGCTGAGGCGCGAGAGATTCTTGGAAGGGTATAAAAAAATATTTTTTGAATTTTATCATTTCACGCAGTTTTTATGAAATCATTTCGAAACAGTTCTGTATGAGAGAAGAGGAGGGAGTGGCTAAGAATTATTAGAATATAATACATAATTTATTTCTCCAACCAAAAAATAATATTTCCGTTTTTCGCTTGAAATTATTGTTTGAATTATTGTTCGTTCGGTCGTTGGAGGTGGAGGGGGGAGGAACAAATTCATCAAGAAATTAGCTCAGAAAACACAAATTTTTGGTTTTCAATTTCTATTATACGAACCCCAAGAAAACGAAGAAATTTAAATTTCGTTCTTTAGGAATCCCCATTCTTCGTCAATTTTCTCTCGTACTTCCATTATTTCTACTTTTCTATTACGCTACGAGAGGCTCTTTTGAAAATGAAAGAAAATTTTGCGCTTAATATTTTAATTTCACTCGTTTGATTTTAGTTGTAAAATTACAAGAAAATACGCCGTAAATTTCGAAGTTTAACTCGTCCTCTTTCTTTAAGCCGAGCATCTCCGTCTGTATAGGTACATTTTACGTAGAAAATGTCGAATGGTTCGCAAACGATGCGAATCGATTCGAACCATCATTTTTTTCTCAAATATCACCCTCTTTCTCCAAATCAATTTCCAACTTTGAAAAAAAAATTCGATGTTTGAACAAAGTGACGTTACTTGAGCGAGCTAAACGTTATAACGACGTGACGTAGAACAAAATTGAAACGTTTTTAAAGAAAAATGTAAACTTGGCTGGTCGTTGGGATGCGGAATGTTTGAATAATACATTTCGTAACTGACGCGAAAACGGTACAAAAACACAAAAAACAGCGAGTGAGGGGAGAAGGGAAATCGAGTAGAATACGTAGGTATACTTTACATAAGAAATGAAAAGTCGACGATGACGATGACAACAAGTGTGTTATCGTAGGCTCTATTCGTATTACCAACGTATACATGACGAGATGAGATGCTTTTCCAAAACTCAACGAGAGGGCACCTACTTCACCGATCACGTTCTCTGCGCCACGGTGGTGAGAACAAATGAAAGAGACAGGAGTCTTTGACATTTTTTTTTACCTTTTAATGAAAACAAAAGAGATGCGAAGAAGTGCCTTTGTTATAATAAGTACGTTGGTAATGCTGGGAAAATAAGAGTTTGCGAAGGGTAAGGGAAGGAGGGGGGCTGTTTTTAAATTAAATGAGCCAATTTATAGGTGAATACGAGTAACCAAAGAATTAAAAAGGTGTATCTGGTTTTTGCATTTCAAATTGAAACAATTGTTCTTACCATTTTTTTGGGTGATTATTTTTGATCAGAGTCGATAAAAAAGAAGAGAAGAAATATTTATTCACAAATTTAATTTAAAAGTGGGCATTCTGAAATTATTTTTTGAAATAAATTCATCCATAAGTTTTGCAGCATCGACTTCAATCTGATCTTGAATTGATGGATGTGCAAAAAAGATAGATGATTTAATTTGAGGAAATCTTTAAATAGAAGAAATCAGAAAAAGTTTATTTTATTCGGAAATTTTTATCTCCTCCCCCTTCTCCCTTCTCCATACACCAGTTTGGTCCATCTCGGAAAGTGTTTCCTTCTGCTTGGATTTAGAAAGATCCAAAAATTTTGAAGAGATTTTTAAAAATTTGAGTATGACATTTAAATGGAACATGATTGATAATGAAAAATGATGTTTCTGAATGAGGGAGGGGGTAACTTTTGGCCTGGAAAGATGGCATCTTTGGTCGAAATAGTTGGAGTTGAATCTAAACTTTTTGAAAAAGACAACCTTTTTGTGGAAAATTTTCGTTGTGAGTTCAAAAAAATTGAAAAAAATCGTATGTGTACCAGGTGTACCTACTTTTAAATCGAAAATTATCAGAACCCCAGGCTGAAAATTTTAATTCTTTTCCTTCTACCTCCTATAAGCTAAATAGTTTTTTTTTCATTAGATATTCATTTTTTCGTTTTGAAGTGAAGAGATGAAAAAAATTGAATAGCTTAGTCGAAATTTTGAGTTGGAATGTAATTTTAATGGTTTTTAAATGATATCTGAAAAATGAAGTTGTGAAAATTTTACTTTTTTCAATAATAATTTTTTATAGTTTTGATTGGTTTTGATGAAATATTTAGAGCCCGGTTGAACGGGAAAAGTGTGGTAAGGGTAGCTCCCCCCCCCCCATTAAAGGCAAAACTTAATTTTCAAGCCAAAAAAAATGGAATTGATTCGGAAGTTTTTTGAAATTGGTGACTTTTTTTGAAAAATTTCTGTTGGAGGCTATTCCATATACTAACTCGAACCAAAAATTAAGTCGGGTCTTCCGATTTCACTAAAAAAAATGTCACGAGTCCTCTTTGATGGTCTATTCACACAACCACGATCATTTCCTTTCTAACCCTCAAGGGGGTTGGGGGTGAGCCTCGTAATTTTTATGCAATTGCGATTTTTTGCCAAATTACACTACTTTGAAGGCTCATATCTCAAGATCGGTTGTATTTGGGGGAAAACTGTTTGCGGGATTTGAAAGAAAATTGATGGGAAATTCAAAAACGATAATCAAATTTGAAAAACTGAAAGTTGAACTTTAATTGAAAGCTCATTTTTCGTGAGAAGTAGGTATAAACGATTAAAGCTACTATTTAAAAATCTAAAAAAATTACAGTAAGTTGCCCTTTTTACAATTTTTCAGAACCAACAAATTTTCAAGATGGGATCTCTACACTCCTTTGGGGGGGGGGGGGGAGGTGGTACGAAGGTCCATAATTTTGATCAAAATTCAAAAAAATCGAAAAAGTAAAGTAACACATCGATTTATATGTAATAATTGAAAGGTGCTGAGTTCGAATATGTACTCAATTTTTTCATTCGACCCTTCTGACCCCCCCTCCCCATTAGCTCTCTTGATAAGACCAAAATTTTAAAAAAAATGAAAAATAACACGTGACCTGTCGTTTGTTAATTTTTTGAGAGCACTGAGTTCAAATATGTACTTATTTTTCAGATTTGACGCTTCAGTGACTCCCTAGTTCCTACTTTTGGATTTAGAGTTAGGTCAAACGAGGAGGGTGGAGGGGGCAACTTGGTTCCCTTTAATGATAGCAAAATTGTATTTAAAGTCAAAGAATTGTGTTCAAGTCTGAAATTTTTCGAAACTAATGACCTTAATTATTGTAATGAGGTGAAAAATTGGGAAAAATTGTACTTCGGGTCGAAAAAAATCGAGAAAAATTCCATGTCGGTCGAAAATTTTTGATTTTTGGTCCCAGAGAATATTATATTTGTATTGAAATAAGGGAACAAATGAAGTATCTAAAATTGAGGTGTTGCAACGAAATTTATTTTTCAGGGTGTTTATTCTCTGAAAACCCGGGAAAAGTCAGGAAATTTTGGAATTTTTTCTGGAATTCTTCGAAAATCCAAAAAAAGGATAAATCATTTAGAAAAGTGTTTCTTTGCTTAGTTTATCATAAATTTTTCAAAAAAATCCGCCCACACTCCGCTCGGGCCAAATTATTGCATCTTTTTTCTGATTTTTTCATTCATTGATATTCAAAATGCATGTCTTTGTCCATTAAATAATGATTTATTCAAATAAATTTTTCCCACGATGTTGAAAAAAAGGGAAGGTGATGGAAAGAATTCAAATTTTTTGATCATGTTTTGGAAAACATGAATGAGGAAAAAGTGGTGAATTTTTACCTTTTGATGATCTTTTTTCGCAAAAATTTTCGCCCTTGCTTCGCTTGGGCTCAACAGTTCAACACATTTTATATATTTCCATAAAATGATTTATATTTCACCTCCTCATTGATTTTTTTTTATTGGTACAAAGTTACAAACTCAAAAATGTTCGGGGATTGTGTAAATTTATAAATTTGAGGCAAGCGATTTTCATTTTTTGAGGGGGGGGGGGATTTTTGAATTTTTAGCTCGGAAAAATCCGAATTTTCATTCGCTTGATTTGGTAGACACCGTGGCATAACTTATTTCATTTTCATAATTTGATTTTGTGTTGGATTAATTGGTTTTTCCTTTTTATTTTAATTTTTTTCTGTAGATAACACAAGTCAATAAAAAAAAAAATGTTCTGTGTTTCAGTTCTCATAGCCAAATTCTGATTCTAGACATCAAAATACACCAACATGCTCATTCGTGGCTTCCAAAGTTTGCTTGGGGGGATGGGGGGGATGTGATTTTTCAAAAACAATACACACGGATTTGAGAAAAATTTGAAAAAAAATTGAAAAACATTTTTTTTGAACCAATTTTATAGAAAATTTCACACTGAATCGAACGCCGCCAACCGCAGACCTCTATCTCTTTTAGAAAAAAAGTTACAGCTAAAACTTTCCTAAATTATGTGAAAAAATCGTGTTTTTTTCCGCCTTGCTCACCGAAAAGTGAGATTTCTGAGAAATCTAAGCGTTCTACGACCATAATGATCATGATAAAAGTTGTAGAGAATTAAATTTCCTATCGGATAGGTGCATTCAGATTTTTCCGGGAGGCGTAGTTTTCGATATATTCTCGAGTAAAGTTGAACATTAGTTGAGGCAATTGAGAAAAAAAGAGAAATGAAGCAGTTTTTGGCTGTCAAAAGTGTTACAGCGAAAAATTGTGGAAGGTCGTGGTAACTCCTAAAGGTTAGTCACCTTCCATAATTTTTCGCTGTAACACTTTTGACAGCCAAAAATTGCTTCATTTCTCTTTTTTTCTCAATTGCCTCAACTAATGTTCAATTTTACTCGAGAATATCTCGAAAACTATGACTCCCAGAAAAATCTGAATGCACCTATCCGATAGGAAATTTAATTTTCTACAACTTTTGTCATGGTCATTATGATCGTAGAACGCTTAGATTTCTCAGAAATCTCACTTTTCGGTGAGCAAGGCGAAAAAAAACACGATTTTTTCACATAATTTAGGGAATTTTTAACCGTAACCTTTTTTCTAAAAAAGATAGAGGTCTGCGGTTAGCGGCATTCGATTCAGCGTAAAATTTGCTAGAAGATTGAACCAAAAATTGTTTTTTTCAAATTTTTCTCAAATTCGTGTGTATTGTTCTTGAAAAATCACATTTTTGGCTCCCCCCCCCCAAACAAACTTTGGACAAAAAAATTATTTTTCCCTTCATTAGATACATAAAAGCAACCCAAATTTCGCAATCGGAACCCAAACACAAAAATCGTGTTGAAATGTGTAATGAATTCGTATTTTCAAATTTTTGTGGTGAGGGGGAGTTAGATGTGTTCAAAAATTTTCAGAATTGAATTTGAATCTTTTTTTTGGCCCGAAGAGAAGCATCTAAAGATCTTGTAAAAAGTATCTAGTGATTTTGAAAAGAAAAACCGTTGGACCCCATGCATAAGTACATCAAGTGAAAAATCCCCCCCCCCCCGGGTCACAAATATCATATTCAAAAGGTCTGGAAAAATTCGAAAAATTAGTCTGGAAAACGTGGAAAAGTCAGGGAAAATGATTTCTGAAATACAGTGGACACCCTGTTTTTGCGCAAGCAAAATGTTTTTTTTTTCTCTTTTTCCGATGTGTTGCATTGCTACACGTGAATTTTCCGATATATAGCATTCGTAACACATGCTGTACAGAAAACCTCAACCATGTTATTGATATTTTTCGTTTACCATGTTACCTTGAAAAAAATTACTAAAATCGATGCCCGAGCGGTATAAAAAGATGAAAGTTTTTTCAAAATAGCCCGTAACGAAAATTGCTTTTTAAATGGTCGGATTAGGCCTCAGACGATGTAATTCGTTGTGTATTCGGCGAAAAGGCGTCAGATATTGTCGTAAATTCGAACGGTTACGAGATGGCGATTATTACGGCTAATGGCGGAGTAATTTCGACTGAGCCCGTGAGCCGGGACCAGATTTGGGATTGTATATTGTTTGCGCGACGTATTAACGATAACAGATAGGAAAAGCTTTCGCGTTCTGGTACCAGCAGCGAAATCCGCTTTTTAAGCGCAGAGCAGACAAAATTGTTGAAATTTTATTCACGCGATCAAGGTGGCTCGACGTTAAATTGTACGTTTAGATAAATTATAAGAGCAAAATATTTACGTATATTTACGTATAAAATGTATGTACCTTCTCGTACCTATATTTACTCGTATTCGCGGTATGGAAACCGATGATGGGAAGGGGGAGCGGGGGAAGAAATACCTGCGGAACAGATCGCGTTATTTAAACCGGTATTTTTGGTATATTTTTGAGGTTTAATTACGCCGACGTCCGTCGTCTTCGTAGCTTGTAGTTTGTACCTATTCACTATGCAGAAGTGATAAAAATACTACTTAATTTCGCTGTAATATCGACGGGCTGCAGCATGAAGTGCGGAGAGACGATGATATGAGCAGCAGCGAAATTAATGCCAAGGTCGTCCTGATAGTCGTGTTCGTTTCTCGTGTTATTTTTCCGAAAAAAATTTTCCCCATTTGGTTTTTCATCGAGTTTGGGTTATTAGGTATATAAATTGAGGGGTATAAGAGGAGATTTGATTATAATGCAGGAGTACGAGTAATCGAGTATTTCTATGTAAGTAGCTAAGTACTGAGTACCGAGTACGTATGACCAGTGCCAAGAGTAATACTCGTATTATTATCGAGTATGGTACCCGGAACGACGAGGGTAATTGTAGAGTGAATTAACGCTTGATTGGCGAATTGTTGCGGCATCGACGTTCGTGTACAACACGTACATATAATCACTAATTAGCGTCCGAATATTGTATGAGAATTTTCCTTTACGATGGTTTGTTTTGAAAATTTTTTCATTTAGGTTTCGATATTGCATGAATTTAAACGTAAATGTTTGATGTATATGAAAAGTGAAATATCCATTCATATTCGTACCTGAAAGGACAGTAGATCATCTTTGCAATTTTTTTTTTCAAATTTTGAAGTATTTTTTTCGATAGACTAAATCAATTATTTGGTAACGATCCGAATTATTCAATAGGTGTTCGTAAACAACTCTAACTCGTCATCAGTTGATGAGCACATGCTCTAAAATCTATATTTCAACATCCATATCTTAATTATCTCGAAATTTATTATTCAAACCTCCTTTTTCGAGCTCATTTCAGGTTTAACAACTAACGTAAGTTGTTGCCAACTTCATGTCACAATTTGTGTTTGAAGTCGTGTAATTCGTAAAATTTTTGGATTTAGAGCTAATGTAGGTTCTTGAAATGAGCTGAGTGCTTTTTTCTATGCAAAAAATCATCCTATTTTGGAAAATTGTCCCATTTTAGAAGAAAATTATATTTTTTTGGAAATAATCGTTCCTTTTTGAAAAATTATCTGTTTTAAAAAATTATCTTATTTTAGATTATCGTAGAATTTTATTTAAAAATTCCAAAGGAGGATAATTTTTTCCAAAAATTGGGCAAATTTTCCTTAAATTGAACGATGAATGAATAATGGTGGGAATTTTTACTAGAAAAAAATTAATTCGATATTTCAGTTTCAAGGACACGACGATCGATCAGACACGTGCCTATAGTTTGCAGTATAAAATTCTAAATGAATTTGAAATTTTTCTTTTTTTTTGAAAAGTTGCACCTCATTACATTTTTGACCGAAAAAATTTGGGGTGAGTCGGAAATTTTTCAAAAGTTATGGCCTTATCAGTAGGGTAACTAGACATCCCTTTGGAATGGGGGGAGGAGGAGGGGTAGGGGTAGAAATCATGGAATAAAAAGTATATTAGGTATATTTTTTACCATGTTTAATTATCAATTTTCACTAAACGAACAAAAAAAAGAAACAAAATTATAAGATATCTTAATCATCTATGTATGAGGTCAAAAATGAAGTATAATACCAAATTTTAGTTTTTTTCGTTGATTAGATCAAATTTTCATATTTCAGGGTATCCACTTTTTGGAAAACCTGGAAAAGCCAGCAGACATTAAACGAAGTCACCTTTTTTGGTGACTTGTCCCCTATTTTCAAGGTTGGTCATTAAAAGTAACTTTTTTGCCAAAAAGTCATTATTGGTCACCTTTTTATTTATTATGAAGTCACTTTTTTCGTTTTAACGGCCTACCGCTCTTGCATAAAATTAAAAAAAATACTGATATTTCTAAAAAAAAAAGTCCTATCAAAGCTTTTTTTACCTACTTATTAGTTCAACAGCCTTGTTGATTGATACCTTGACAAAGATTTATTAATAAAAAAAAATTCAGGAAAAAAAGTTTTTTCAGCACTACCGCAGAGAGAAATACAGATTGAGTTATGAAAAAATTAAGGGGGGGGGGGGTGTATTTATTTATGAGAAAAAATTGAAAAATTGGTCACTTTTTTATAAAAATAGGTCAAATTTGCCTCGTAAAAAGTCACTATTTTTTCTCAAAATCTGTGTTTGATGCCTGAGCTAGGGAATTTTGAAATTTTCGCTGGAATTCTGTAATGATCCAAATCTCTAAAAAAGGGCTTCTTTGTCTATTACATTATAAATTTTTCGAAAAAAATTTCCCTTGCTACGCTCGGGGATAGTTTACATTCTATCTTTCTACAGTTACCATTTAATTTTTTTTTTGAAAACGTATCTTTTCAATAAAATGTGATGAAAAAGTAATGCTATGATCCTCTTGACAGACATCATAGCAGGTCACTTTTTTAGGGTGTTTGTCACTTTTTTCGACGTTGGTCACTAAAAGTCACTTTTTTCCTACCGAAGTCACTTTTTTCGCATTTTCAAGCAAAAATTCAAATTTTCACGTAAAAATTGCTATTTTTCAAAATTCTTCAAGAAAAAAAATTATAAGTTGATAACGATTTTTCAAAAAAAAATTGCCCTCGCTTCGCTCGAGCAGTATTTCAATAATTCTATTTCTAAATTTGTAAATTTGAAAAAATGTTGTTTTTTTAAATCAGTAAAGTAATTGATTTTTCAATCAATTCCCCATTTGACAAAATAAATCAATAATTTTAACTAAAATAAATCAATCAAACAATTGAAATATCACAGATTTTCAAATAAATTAATTTCACTGATTCAAAAAGACACAGTTTTACGAAAATTGACTGATTTAGATTCAGAGAGTAGATATAGGCCATTAATTGTTTGTTCCAAAAATCTCGTCATTTTTCAATTTTTCTTTACTCAAATCTGTATAATTAAATTAATTATGTATATCGTATCTGCCTCCTGAAACTGTCACTAAAAAAAATTAGATTTTTACATTACCTAATTTTTTCGTTGAATTTTGACCCCCTCCCCTCATTTTTTCTTAAATTCTCAGCCCTCTTTTAACTGTAAAAAAATTCCCCTCCGAAAAAATCGAATTTTTGGTTACTTTTGGTTGCTTTTTGGTCGCTTTTTGGTCACTTTTTGGTCAAAAAAAGTCATTGAAAGTCACGTTTTTCTTCGAAATTTCGCTGTGATGCCTGTAATTTAAAAAATCCCCCAAAAACTGTAAAATATCCCTCCCCTCCCAAAAAAATTGAATTTTTGGTCACTGTTTGGTCACTTTTTGGTCACTTTTTGCTCAAAAAAAGTCATTAAAAGTCACGTTTTTCTTCGAAATTTCCCTGTGATGCCTGTAATTTGAAAAATCCCCCAAAAAACTGTAAAATATCCCTCCCCTCCCAAAAAAATTGAATTTTTGGTCACTGTTTGGTCACTTTTTGGTCACTTTTTTCTCAAAAAAGGTCACTAAAAGTCACGTTTTACTTCGGAATTTCGCTATGATGCCTGCCTTGATCACAATATTGAAAAAAAAAGGAGAGGAAATGGAGGAGAATTTGAAATTTTTGGTCACGTTTTGGAAAATTTCATTGAGGGTAAAGTGATGAATTTTCAACTTTTGAAGGTCTTTATTTGCAAAAATTTTCACCCTTGCTTCGCTCCGGCTCATCACATTTATCTCATCAAAATAATTGATATTTCACTCCTCATCGAGTTTTTATTTATTGTGGCTAGGCGAAAATATGTCGTTTTTGTAGCTTAAAAAGGAAGCATCTTTAAATCTCTTGAAAAGTGATGATTTTTGAAAAAAACATTCGTTAGACGCCGTGCATTTTAAATCATTCTTCTGCACAATTTTATCACGTGAAAAAATTACCTCCTTTTCCATGCTTCATGAATATCACATTTAAAAAGGTCTGGAAAATTTGAGAAAAATGGTCTGGAAAGCCTGAAAAAGTGAGGGAAAATCATTTCTGAAATATTGTGGACACCCTGTATTTTTCAGAGGTAATTTTGAAATTTCAAAAATTCCTCAGAATTCGAGAAATGGACTTTGGAATTTAAAATTTCGGATATAAGGTTCTGTTATGATGTACTGTCGAAAATTAGTTTTGTTTGGGGTCCAAATTTTACTTCCAAATGAGATACCTTCCTTGTTAACATGGATGCCTACTATCATCCAAAAAAAAAAATCATAAACGTCAATTTTTACCGTCACTCCCCCCCCCCTCTCATCTAAGGTCGTTTTTATAAAAATGAAAAAAATGTATCGTCTTCTAGATAGGTAGATAATAAATACTTACTAGGACCCATATGTGTTTTTTTTTTGAAATTGGGAAATTGTGGAAAATCGTCATCCATGATTTTTTGGAGGTAAAAGGTAAAAATATCGATATAATTTAAGAATCATTTCCGAATTTTTTTTCAAAAATAATGTTTTTCAAACTTTTAGAGAAAATTTAAAAAACATGAAAAATTATTTTTTCCCGAGTACCCCTTAAATAATTGGATATGAAATTAAAAATAAGCACCAATCACATATGTGGGTAAAAACATTCATCTAGTTTTAATATCTACCACTTCCGGATATTTTTTCCCAATTTTGAAACGTCATAAATAGAAAGGAACTTCTGTGTCGATTCTTTTTTATCGTTTCTGATGCTATTATGTAAAACTGATCATTTTTCAGTTATTTCATTTTTGGATGGTTTCGTGGGAGGGAGGTGGGTCGTACCCAAATCCCCCCTCGTAGTTACCCTCCTCCTATCAAATTGAGTTATAAAATTATTTTTGAAACTGGTGCGAAAGTATGTAGAATTCAAGCTCTAAAAATTTCTGTGAATTTTATTCCTTGAAATGATGTTGTGTATTCCACTAGAAAATTGAAAAATTCACATAATCAATAACTGACTGGCGTATTTTTTTCATAAAGTATGAATTTTCTCAAAAAATTGTTGAAAAATGAAAAATAGCTCCTGTCAAGTATGCGTACAAATTGATGAAGACGATTTCTCAAGTTTAGGGGAAATTATGTTTTTTTTTCTTCCCGGAGACAAATTGTTTTAGATGGTCTCTGATGCTCCTGCTAACGATTCACGGCTAAATACATACATCCGATCAATCGTTGGTGTAAAAAATTCCTAAAATTCTTTTATCTTAGTCTTAGACAAATTATTTACTTCAAGGTTCCGTCTGGATGATGAAATTCTAAAAAAACAGCGAGGCCCTTTTTGTTAAATTTTGCCATGTTCGACGACCTGGAAAGTAGAACAATAGAACGAAAAATCCCTTTGGAAAAAAACCCTCCAAAAAATAGCGAGATGTATCTACCATATCGATTTCGCGAATCGGAACTCGAAAGCTGAATAAAGAAAAGCCAATAAAAAACTCGACAGAAAACGTGACTGGCATTCGATGGGTTTATAATTAAGCTCGCCTTATACTCGTGTTTTTTGCAAACTTTCGCCGAAAAGTTCGCCTCGCCTCGTCCGTTCTCGTCCCCCCGTAGAACCGATCGAGACGTGTATGGGATTTTGAAAATGTAAATTTCTTAATTTTAAAAAGCTCGCACGCAGAAGAAATTTGCCAAGTGCTCCCACCCCGCCTTCCTGCCCATTAGTATGGAAACGCTAATACGACGAGATTTTATTAATTAAAGAAAAGCAAAAGCGAGCCGAGCTTGTAGCTCGGAGCTACGCGAGGCGGTGACGGCGGCGCGCCGTTGAAAGAAATTTTTTAATTAAGATTTTTGTTTACGCTTTTTGTTTTGTTTTTTCTTGCGTCTGTGTAGGAAAGACTAATGAAGAAACTAGGCACACACGCGTTCCCATTCTACTTCGAATTACCGGCGCATAGTCCGACTTCGGTGACTTTACAGCCGGCTCCGGGCGATACGGGAAAACCATGCGGAGTCGATTATGAACTTAAAGCATTCGTCGGCGAATCAGTGGACGATAAACCGCATAAAAGGTAAGATTTTCATATTATATTCGCGTTCGAATACAAATATTTATTGCTCGGTACGAAGTACATACAAAGTATATTCATCGTGCTATTTGCAGAATGTCCGTTGGGAAAGGCAGGCCGGGCAAGGAAGCTTTTCCTTTTTTCCTTCTTTTTTTTTTGATATACGACGACTTAAAGTACGACAAGCGTCGTTCGACGATTCGCCATATGCGAGACGAGACGTTCTGCTCGATGCATGAAAATAAATAATAAAAAACAGCTTTGGAAAAAGAAAAAAACGCGTTTTTGATATTATCGCGCGGTAGTGCTACTATAATACTTCGTTCCTCCATTTTTAATGGATTCGTTCGCGTACGTATAAGAAGGGTGAGATATACGAATGGAAAAAATTATGGGATGGGAGGGGGGATAAAAGAAGAAAAACTGAAAAACTTTTTTTTTTTGCTATAGTACGTGTCTAGGTAATAGGTAAGCTGAAGAAGGAAGTGTCGAGCTTAATGTGTTATTTTTTTATTCCCTGATGTAAGTTTTGTGCTCCTTCTCCATCCCCCCCCCCATCGAACGATCGCTCACCTTAACGGACTTTGACGTATCGTGGCCTTATTAATTATACAAACGAAATTAAGTTTATTAGCGCAATTTCATCTTTGTTAAGAATTCATCAACGCATTATCAATTTTAAGCCTCGTTGTTTGTTATATTTTCCTTTCGTTTTTCAAAAGTTTTAATGAAAAAGCAATTTAGAACTGTGGGAAAAGGAAAACTAATTTTCGGTGTTATTTCTTCGAAAAGAGTCATGATTTTGAATTTTTTTCTCCTGGTGGGTGTTTATTTGGCAGGGAAATGAAAGGCGTACGTGATAAGGAATGACAGTTTAAAATGGTATTGTCAAAAAGTAATTATTTTTAATCAGCTGTAATTAAGGTTTATTATAAAAATTGGTTACCTATGCATTAGAAGTTGATGGAATGCCATAAAAATGATCAAAACATGTTCATGATTGTAAGATTTTGCTTTGAAGCCAAACTTGTATGACAAAGCTTGTAAAAATGTTGAAGCTCGAAAATATTGTAATATTTGATCATTTCGTGGTATTTTGATTACTTTTTACTTCACTGTAATTAATTTTTACGATTTGCTCAAGATTTTGAATAATTTTCTACCATTTTCCTCCGATACGCCAAATGATTCTGTGATGAACTGATGATTATACCTGAATGAACAAACAATTCTAACCCAATTTTAATGAAATTTTGAATAATTTTGTTCATATTTTCGATGTTTTGAACCAATTTTACCATCATCAAATATTTTTTATAACGGTTTTAATCGTTTGTACCCTTTTCAATAATTTTTTTCATCTGAAAATATTTTTTGTTTAGCATTTGAGATATTTTACATTTTTGCCATTTTCGACATCATGAAACTAATAACTTCATCCACCTAACAAAGGAGGTATCCCAACTCAAAGTAATATTTTGAGCTCAAATAAAAATAAATTGAAAATACATCATAAAAGAACCCCATATCCAAAATTTCAGGTGCTGAAGTTCATTTCTCGAATTTTGGCGAATTTTTGAAATTTCAAAATTACCTCATCGCCTTGCAAAATATGAAAATTTGATCTAATCAACAGGAAAAGCTAAAATTTGGTATACACCCCATTTTTGACCTGCCAAATCGATTGGAAGTGGTTTCAAGACATTTCAGAGCCTCCAGAAAATTTTGGAATTTTCCAACGCTAGAGAAAAGCTCATGAAAATAATTCATATGAACTTCAGCACCTATAATCGCGATTGGTGACCTATTTGATCGAAAGCAGAATTTTCTGAAGTTCGCAACTTTGAGTTCAAATTCATATTTTTTGATCGAAAACTTTCCTGAAAAAAATGTAATTTTCTGGCAAAAAATTTAAATTTGAACTCGAAGTGGCGAATTTTGGAAAATCCTACTTTAATCGATCAAATAGGTCACCAGTATTTCTTATCTGTGATTATTGGTACTAAAGTTCATATTGACCAAAATTCGAGAAATGAACTTCGGCACCTGAAATTTTGGATATGGGGTTCTTTTATGATGTACTTAACTTACTTTCGATGTTTCGATTTATTTTTTTTGAGCTCAAAATTTTACTTTGAATTGGGATATTTCTCTTGTAAGTGATTTTGGGTAAAATTTGAAGTGAGTTCGGTAAAAAAGCACTTCTTACTCAAAGTGATTTTACATGGTGTCCATTCTCTGGAAAACCGGGAAAAGTCAGGGAAATTTGGTGGTCTGGAAAAGTCAGGGAATTTTGGAATTTTTCGAAAATCCAAAAAAAATGTAAATTATTTAAAAAAATGTTTTTTTGCTTATTTTATTATAAATTTTTCAAAAAATTTCGCTCTCGCTCCGCTCGGGCCAAATTATTACATCTTTTATCCAATTATTGTTTTTTTTTTTGTCGGTCGTAAAGTGCAATAAAATTGATATTCAAAATGCATGTCTTTGTCCATTGAATTATGAATTATCCAAAAAAAATTTCCCTCGCTACGCTCGGGGTAATTTACACTCTTTCTTCAAACAGAATTTATTTTTAATCTTAAGTTTTTTAGAAACTTACTTTTTAATGAGCTGTGATGAGAAAGAAATGTCATGATGCCCTTGACAACGATGTTGAAAAAAAAGGGAGGGAATGGAACAGAAATCGGAATTATTGGCCATGTTTTGGAAAACATGAATGAGGGAAAAGTGGTGAATTTTCATCTTTTGAAGATCTTTTTTCGCAAAAATTTTCGCCCTCGCTTCACTCGGGTTCAACACATTTATATCTTTTCATAAAATGATTTTGTATTTTACCTTCTCATTCACTTTTTCATTTATTGGTACAAACTAAAAAATTGAAAGAGATTGCGTGAATTTATAAATTTGAGACAAGTGTTTTTCCTTTTAGAGGTGGAGGGGGGATGAAATGTGAAGAAAATTTTGAATTTTTAGCCCGGAAAAATCCGAATTTTTATTCGCTCAATTTGCTAAACACAATGGCATAATTTTCTTCATTTTTCAAAAATTAATTTTGCGTGGGAATCCTTGGTTTTTCCTTTTTATTTAAATTTTTTTCTGTAGGTAATAAATTCGAATTTTCAAATTTTTGTGGCGAGGGGGGTTGGATGGGCGGAAAAATTTTCAGAATTGAATTCGAATATTTTTTTTGACCCGAAGAAGGGCATCTAAAGATCTCGTAAAAAGTATCTAGTGATTTTGAAAAAAAAAATCGTAAGACCCTATGCATTTTATATCATTTTTATACAAAATTTCGAGATGTAAGTACATCACGCGAAAAAATTACCCCCCCCCCCCTGCTCCTCCTTGGTTTACGAATATCATATTTATAAGGTTTGGAAAAATTCGAAAAATTGGTCTGGAAAACCTGGAAAAGTCAGGGAAAATCATTTCTGAAATATAGTGGACACCATGTTTTAAAAGATATGTAGTAATGTGGAAATAGAAAAAGGGACAATTTAAAAAAAAATCACGATTTTTTTAGAGGCCGAACAAACATAGGTAAGGTTCATTTTTTTCTTCAAAAACGTAATTTTTTCAATGGAAAAGATTTTAATTCAATTTTTCTAACCGACGTTTGAGCATTTTCGAAGTGAAAATTGGCTGTGCCTGGGAAACAATGCTCAACTATCCGAAATGGTCAAGGCATTCGTGACCAGCGACTTCGAATTAGTCGTTTCATCAATTTCTGGATTTTTTTTCATTTCTCATCTCTCTTCTAATAAAAGAGTTTTCAGTCAGAGGCGAGAGAGAAAAGGAAGGGGATGGAAAAAATTTGAAAATCCCATTTCTTCCCAATCGAATTTTCTCTATTCACTTCTTCGATTTTTTCTTCGCAGAGAAGCGAATGAGTGGGAAAGAAATGGAGGGGAAGTAGAAATTATTTCAGAAATAACAAAAAAAAGTACGAAACAAACTTTGGCCATCTTTTTAAGCTTTTTCGAATTGGAAATTGGCCGCGTCTGGGAATCAGAGCTCGACTTTTCGAAATCGACAATACAACTTGAAAAAATTTCAAACCAAAGAGTAGGTACTGGGATTGAAAAATGAAAATGAACTTTATGTGATACATGTAATATTTTAACGAAAAATTATCTCTAAAACATATCCGTGATTCCCTCCCCAAATAATCGCATAACCCTTTCATTACAAACAATTGCAGATTTTGAAATGAAAATATGTATCCTTTCCATTTCTCAGGATTTTTGATTTCGATTAAAAATCAAAGCAGAAATGCTCTTTTGTCTATGCCAGCGTATTTTGAATAAAGAAGTATGGAAAAACTTGTAAAAAATGATCTGAAAAATAAGGAAATCAGGGAAAATTATTTTTGAAAAATACTTAGGAGCGATCACAGATAGGATTTTTCAATTTTTTCAATTTTTTGGCATGGCTAATAAATCTGGATTTTTTTGGAAGTCAGAAGTGAAGCTCGAAAAAAATGACACTTTGATTTTCATGAAAATTCGTCCGTTTTATGATTACAAATTTTTAAGGTGCCTACTCTCTCAATTATAAATCAGTGAAAACTATCGAAAATCACTGAGAAGAGTCAGAATTGCGGTACAGGAGAAATTCAGTGAATTTTTTTTTACTGAAAACAAATCAGTGAGAAAAATCAGTGAACATTCACTGAAAAGCCAATGAAATTTATGAAATTTGCTGAAAAATCAGTGAAAATCTTTGTAAAATCATCGAAAATTCGCTGAAAATTTTCTTGTGCTGCAATTCTGACTATTTATCCGTGACTTTTCACTGATTCAGAATGAGAGAGTAGTTTAACCAATTTCAGTCATATTAAAACTTTTACATTGGGTATTTTGGTATATTTTATGTTTTTTTTTTTTTTTTTTTTTTTTTTTGAGAATTATGACTTTGTATTGAATTTTAACCAATTTGCAATGCTCCACTTTTAAGGTCGAAATTGCTTGAGAAAAAGGAGAAGTGAAAGAAATGAGTAAATTCTCAACTATGAATCAGCATTTTTTCGATTTTACCATTTTTTAAAAATCTTGATCCCCGCCCCAAAAAAAATCATGCTTTTGCAAATTTTCTGACTCGAGTCAATTTTTCAAGAAATGTGATTTTTTTCATTATTAATCAGTACTATTACTTCCACCTCCTTCAAACGGTTCAGCTTTACTTTTTTACGAGTTTGACGATTATCACAAAAATTTGATATTTTTTATGGCATTTCAAACAATTTTTTTGGTGTTCTGAAATTTTAAAGCAATTTTTCAGATTCCTTTCTTACTGTAGAGTTAACGATTCGAAAAATACTACGAAGTGATGAGATGGTATGAAATAGTAAATTTTGCAACGACCAAAGAACACGATTGTTACTTGTCTGGAGGCAGAGAAGTAGGACTAATTACCGCGTACGGTACGCTCCAGTAGCAAGGCTTCGGCTACAAGAATATTTACTTTTGAATTGATTGCACGCCATCGTGTATTTACAAAACTCACCGTACAAATATGTATTTTTCATTAGGAACGGTTGTCGGCACTGCGGCGGCTGCCAGTTCCAGTGCCATCTCGAGCCCGAGGAAATATCATTTTTCGAAAAGAAAAGAGAAAACGAATAGAATGGAAAAGTCGAAAATTAATTTTGCCAAACGACATCGTTTATTCTCGTCATATGTACTTAGGTGTATAATTGATACGCTCGAATTTCACTAAAAGGTGGTTTTCACGACCCTGCGATGCTGCGACCTCATAAACCACAGTAAATTTGCGACTTTGCTTCCCTTCCTGGCGCTCGTCGTCGTTCATCGATCGTCGTAAAGTCGCTCGTCGCTCGTAATACAGCGTTTGCCATTTGCTAGGTGCTGTGCAGTGTGTACTACTAAACTACATTTTATAAGTATGGTTTTTGTAATTCATCGATGGTACGTTCACCCACTCGCAAGCCGAAGCAATTCGCTCTTATAGCGAGTAAATTTGCAGTTGGAAATTAAATTGCGCCGGAGTCGGAAATTCGAGCACGATTCGTCTCACTTGTCGTTGTCGTTGATGTACGTGTACACCGAATGTGTTAGTGTACATCTGCCTGAATATCCCAATCGTATTTCGTCTGTGTAGAGGTAAACGTCACCTCTACACATATCACGTTGACGTGGTACAAATTGCATACTCGATGCAAATTGCAGGTGCTGTGTACTCGTTACTCATTGCTGAGCTTTCGAGTGCACGCTATTTCAAATAGTATACGATTGGCCTGGTTATTGAAATATACAGTGGCATCGTCAGAATTGAAAATTGTGGGGGGGGGGGGCACAAAAAGGGTCGTGTGTTGGACAAATTTTTTTGCTGTTTCAAAATAGAAAAGGGGAACTCCTGTTAAAAATGGACATATTCAGTGGCGTCGGAAGCTTTTTTTGAGAAAGTTCAAAAACCAGGCATTAAACAGAGTCACCTTTTTTTAATGACTTGTCCCCTATTAGTCAGGTCTCAATCGTACAAAAAAAGGCTTCCGCGCGAAATTCCTGTTAAAATTTATGATTTTATGATTGATTCTTGTTCTGGATTCTAAAACAACGGAATTAAGCCCGTATGCCCTTTTTTCCCCTCTCCCTTTCCCCAGGGTCCACCCCCCAACATTTCAAACGCGTGTACTGCCTTATTTATGGGTTGTAATGAAAAAATTTTCAAACAAAAGTTGTTCCTCAAGACCTAATATACATTTTCATTTCTCATCGAAATCCATTTTGAAGCAACTCCTCTCCCTCAAATTTGAAAATAAAACCGTTTTCAGAAAACTTCAAAATCACGTTTTCTTCATTTTAAGCGAAAAGTTTCAGAGATACGGCAAAATTTGTAACCACAAAAAGTATTCAGAATTGAATTTCCTTTCCAATGAGCTTTATTACGACCATTTTCATCAACTTTTCCCAACAGGATGGATCTCTCCCCCTCCCACTTATCTCAAAAGTTGGACCCACGAAAAAAAATTGAACGATTTTTGTTTTTCGATATCTAATGCATAATTTTATTTATTATCGAAATTCATTTTAGAGTAAATTTTGTTCGTGGGTTCAACTTATGTGAAAATGAGAAAGGGGAGAGTTCCACTCTGTCGGGAAAAGTTGGTGAAATAGTCGTGATAGAAATCATTGGAAAGGAAATTCAATTCTGAATACTTTTTGTGATTACAAATTTTGTTGTATCTCCGAAACTTTTCGTTTAAAATGAAGAAACATGATTTTGAGGTTTCTCAAAAACATGGTTTGTTTCTAAATTTCCGGGGCAGGAGTTGCTCCAAAATGAATTTTGATGAGAAATGAAAATGTACATTAGGTGCTGAGGAACAACTTTTGTTTGAAAATTTTTTGATTACGACCCATAGATAAGGCGATACACGCGTTTGAAATGTCGGGGTGGACCCTTGGGAAAGGGGGTGGAGGAAAAGGGCATAAGGGCATAATTTCCTTGTTTTAGGGTTCAGAACAAGAATCAATCATAAAATCAATTTTAACAGGAACAGCGCGCTGATGTACGATTGAGACCTAATATATTTTCAAGGTTGGTCACTAAAAGTCACCTTTTTTTACCAAAAGGTCACTAATGGTCACTTTTTTGTTCAAACGGCCTACCGTTCTCGTATAACATTGAAAAAATACCTACTGATATTTCTAAAAAAAAAAAAAATCAAATCTATTAGTTTACCAGCCTTGTTGATTGGTACCTTGGAAAAGATTTATTAATAAAAAAATTTTCTGAAAAAATTTTTTTCAGCACTATCGCAGAGAGAAATACAGTTTTAGTTATGAAAAAATAGGGAGGGGCGGGGTTATTTATTTATGAGAAGAAAATTTGGAAAATTGGTCACTTTTTTCGAAAAATAGGTCACTTTTTGCCTCATAAAAATTCACTGAAGTCACTATTTTCCCCCAAAATCTATGTCTGATGCCTGCAGAGGATATGTAGACTCGAAATACTAGAAGGATTTCAAAGGAGAGGGGGTAATAAGGGAGCCTTTTTTCGCACTTTCGTCTCACGTCAGATAGATCATAGAATTGTAATTTTGTTCATGCTCGAACGAAGCTTTGAAAACATTGGATTTTTAATGTCCTAAAAACATATTTTTTCACAGCATAATTTTTTTTAGGAAGCAAGCATGGGCCAAGATTTTTTTGGGGGGGAGGGGCTGATGGCCTATTCACATAACCACGATCATTTTCTTTCTAACCCTCAAGAGGGTTGGGGAGTGGGCCTCGTAAGTTTTAGGCGATTGCAATTTTTTGCCAAATTACCCAACTTTGAAGGCTCATATCTCGAGATCGGTTGTGCCTGAAGGAAAACTGTTTGCGGCGTTTGAAATAGAATTGATATGAGATTCAAAAACGATACTCACATTTGGAAAAGCTCAAAGTTCAACTTGAGTGGTGAAAGCTCAACTTTCACGATAAGTACAAAAGACGAAAGTTAACATTTAAAAATCTGAAAAAATATTGTAAGGTGACCGTTTTACCTTTTTTTCAACCAACAAATTTTCAATATGGGATCTCTACTCCCCTGAGAGGTACAGGGGTCCACAATTTTGACTAAAATTCAAAAAAATCGAAAAAGTAAAGTAACACATCGATTTCTACTAATTTGAAGGCGCTGAGTTCGAATATGTACTTAGTTTTTTCATCCGACCCATCTGAACCTCTATTAGCCTTCTTGATCAGGTCAAAAATTTTAAAAAAATGAAAAAATTACGTGTGACCTGTCATTTACTAAGTTTTTGAGGGCACTGAGTTAAAATATTTACCAATTTTTTGGATTTGACCCTTCAGTGCTCCTCTACCCTGCCTCCCAATTTTCAGAAAAATTATGTTTAAAAATGAAAATAACATGTGGCATATCGATTCTCTAATTTGAGGACTCCGCGTAATTGTTTGAAATGTTTAATTCCGTGTTGGTCCCTTAAAATTCGGAAAGGGGGTCAGTTAGAGCATGGGGAGGGGTCAAGAAATTTTCAAGTTCATGCTTTTCGAAATTTCTTTCAAATCAAAAAGTAGATAATTAGAAGAAATTTTTAAAAATATTAAAAATATGCAGTAAAATTTTTTTAAATAACCGAAGTGGGAAAGATTTTGAAAAAAATAAAATTAAAAAAAATTACTTTCTGTTGAAAAAGCTGTTTTAGAAAAAAAATTGAACGAAATTTTGAGCTTAGATCGTCGAAATCCATTTTTTGACATAAATAATTAGGATCTAGTCACAGAATTCATTTTCAATCCTAATAAGATATTCAGCTCCCTTCACGGTTCAACGTACTCTCAGCTAAAAATATTACCTACGCGATGATGAACGATGAAAATAATAAAAAAAAAAACATCACGTTGCCCCGTAAATTAAACCATCTCTCGAGCTTTCGTGCTGGAGTTATAGATATAGTTGAAAATCAGTCTGGTGAAATACGCGACCCGCGAGTATATTCGCGAATTTAATTTGTAAAAGTGCTTCATCATGCGGAAAGCGCCCCAAGCGAAGGCGTCCGTCAAAATATAAACCTACCTGTAAAGGTGTTGATGGTATTGCGGTGACGACGACGGTGCTTGAAAATTTCTACCCGAATTGTTTCCTGGTTGGATGAAAAAAAATACGTAAAAACGAGTTTTTTTTGGCAATCTCGTTAATGTGGAAAATAATACGAACGTAATGCTCGCGACATCGACTTCTTTGCAAAGGGAGACTCTTACGAGGTTTATTTTCATCTACTTCGCGGTTATGGTCGAATTTAGGCTTTTAGTTTGCTGGCAGTTCGATTCAGATGGCTTTGTTTTCGAGTTTGAAAATGAAATTTTCTTTGGAAAAATACGAATTTTTCCAAATTTTATATTAAAAAATTGTGTTACTTTTTTAAAATTTCTCAACTAATAACAAAGTAAAAATTAGTCATTTAAGTGGATGGACAGAAGAGGAGCTAAAAAAAAACAGAAAACTAATATGGCATGTTCGTGTGGAAACGACTTAATTCTCTGAGAGACGAAACTAAGTCCAAAATCTAGGGAGGAGGGCAGAAATTTCTCGTCTACAATTGTCATTAAATGAAAAATTGTTGAAAGTCCAGTGGTTCAAAAATTGAAAAAAATGGGTTCATTTTGGTACAGAAAATTGCGAACGTTCAATTTGCATCTCGAAATCACGAAAAAAGCAAGACAATTTTTAAAGTATGGTGACCCTTTGTGAGGAAATTCAGGTTTTCATTTCAAGTTGGGTTTCCCAGACCTAACGTTTTTTTAATCTGAATAAAAATTTTTCTCAACACTGAAATTTCTCTCTCCATTTCTTTTCTCAGCTCTAAAATAGGAAGAAATTTCAGTGCTAATGAAAAATTTTATTCGAAATGAAAAATTTAAGGGTTTAAAAATATTTCAAAATGATATGGACTTTGGAAAAAAATTTTCAAATTGGGTATTTCAAAATTGATTGAAATTGAAACATTTCACTGTTCGCGAACAATTCGCTCAATTCGATCGTAATTCAAAACTGATTGTAAAATATGCTTTATTTTTGTTTGTTTCAGAAATTCAGTTAGATTAGCGATTAGAAAAATAATGTACGCGCCTAGCAAGCAAGGCGAACAACCGTCCATCGAAGTTAGCAAAGAATTCGTCATGAGTCCGAACAAATTACATTTGGAAGCGTCTTTAGATAAAGAGGTGAGTAGCGAGTACTCGGCTCCTCCGGTACGTAAATTTTCGCGAATTTGAGGCAGAGGCAGGAGGTAAAGTCGATGAAAGAAAATAAACTCGGAACGCTATAAGTATAACGTTAACGATGATAAATACGAGTCTGTTCGCTACGCTACAACTTACCTACTCTGTACTCCATAAAGTGTTCGCGGAATCGTAAAAGGCTCCGCGAACACACAATTTAGAGTAATTACCAAGCTACGTTTTACGCTAACGTACTACATACGTAGTACGTAGTACGTACTTACGTTAATATGCGTACATTTTGTTTTCATGTGCGGCGCGGAGCAGTTATATTACCACGGTGAAAGCATCAACGTTAACGTACACATAGCAAATAATTCGAACAGAACGGTTAAAAAAGTTAAAGTTTCCGGTAAGTCTATGAGAGAATAGTCTCGATAGGAAGTATCTATTTTCTAGCGTGCATCGTACGTTACAAAACTACAGTATGACACAAAAGTCTTGTCCACTTGAAACACTTTTGAATATCTCAGAACTGTAAAGAGATACCAAGACGGTTCAAACGACAATGTATTCTAGGTGACGAGGACATAGAAGATTGATAATCAAACTTTCAGCCCGACCTATAGGATGTCCAAAAATTGAGAAACCGGTTTGGGTCAAAAAATGGGAGTCCTTTTTTTTATTGAAATGAAGTCTATACACTGACGCGATTAAAATGTGCTATGTTTTTTTGAAACCGGTTCAGCAGGTTCGAACCAGTTGTCAATCATATGCAAAAAAGTGGAGATATGAAAAAAAGTTTGAAACAAAAGTTGTAGAGAATTGAAAAACAATCATTTTTTGTTCCATAACTTTTTTCCCATTTTGCAATGGAAAAAAGTTGTCGTACAAAAGGTTTGAGTATAATTGTTTCTCTTTCAAGTCATAATTCTTCTTCATTGCTAGATGAAAAAAAAATTACAGAACATGAAATGTTTAGTTTTTAATTCTCTACAACTTTTATTTCAAACTTTTTTTGATATCTCCACTTTTTGATAACTGGTTAAGTGGTTATCGACTTTGGAAAAAAAACACCCAAGAAACTAGAAAAAAATGGGTACATCTGGCACCGGTTTCGAAAAAGTGGAGATATCAAAAAAAGTTTGAAATAAAAGTTGTTGAGAATTGAAAACTGAACATTTTACGTTCTGTAACTTTTTTTACATTTAGCAATGGAGAAGAGTTATGGGTTAAAAAGGATAAAATTATACTCGAGTTCTTTGTACCATGACTTCTTTCCATTGCAAGATGGAAAAAAAATTGCAGAACGTAAAATGTTCAGTTCTTAATTCTCTACAACTTTTATTTCACACTATTTTTGATAAATCCATTTTTTGATAACTCGTTATCGACTTGCAAAGAAAAAATTTTCTCCAACCTTTTGTACAACTTCTTTCCATTGCAAGATGGGGAAAAAATTATCGAACGAAAAATGATTGTTTTTTAATTCTCTAGAACTTTTATTTCAAACTTTTTTTCATATCTCCACTTTTTTGAATATTATTGACAACTGGTTCGAAACTGCTGAACCGGTTTCAAAAAAACATACCTACCCTATTTTAATTGCGCCAGTGTGTAGGCTTCATTTCAATAAAAAAAAACGGACTTCCATTTATTGACCCAAACCGGTTTCTCAATTTGTGAACACCCTACAGGAAGTACTAGAAGTTTGATTATCGATCTTCAATGTCCTTGTCACCAAGAATACATTGTCGTTTAAACCGTCTTGGTATTTCTTCTCAGTTCTGGAATATTGAGAAGTGTTTACCGTTGACAAGACTTTTGTGTCATACTGTATAAGATGCCAAGGTCATACCCTCATTAATCGTGATGTGTATTTTTTTTTTTACAGTTAGACAATTTGCCGATATCTGTATTTTCTCGATGGCCCAATACAAATGTACAGTAGCAGAAATCGAAAGCGAGTAAGTTGATTGGTTGTAGCTCGATTTAGGTACCTATTAAATAGATAATATGTAGATATGACGAAATGTAGTCATACTTTGTACCCTTATGAAGAGAGATATGTGAAAAGGCGGTAAAATTTTGGATCGAGGCGGAAATCTATCGAAAGCACATCAAAAAAGAATCTCCCATACGAAATTTCAAATGCTCAAGTTCATTTCTCGAATTTTGGAAAATTTTTAAAAAACATTCAAAATAACATTAGGATTTGGCAGTACCTAAGCTCAGTTAGTGATTTTTAGGTGACATGATTACTTTTTCCATTTCCACCTTCGGTCACCTTTAGTCACTATTTTCACAAAAAAAGTCACTGAAATTACTTGTTTTTAAAAAAAAAAAATCGTTGCTGTAACGAAATAAAAGAGAGTAAAATTACCAAAATAAATTAAATTGCTATCCAGAGAGCTGAAGCTGAAATATTGGAAAATAAAAATGTCCAATTTTTATTAGCTTTCTAAGCAACAGTTTTTGACCTCGATTCGCTCGGAAATGAATTTATTTTTGAAGAGTGGTCCTATTGAAATTTTCAAAATTTCCTAGAGTATTCCTAAAAAGATTGGAAGGCATTTTCAGATTTTTTTGAAAAGTACCAGTTTTAATTTTCTATTTTGATTTTTTTTAATTTGTAGAAAATTTTGTACCAATGTTTTTGATAGTGACGAAATTCTGAAATAATTTTTCAACTTTTACGTTTTTTCAATGTTTAATATTTTTGAGAAAACTTTTCGTTTTTTTTAAATTTCTCGTTTCAGTTTTTGAAAAATTTGGAAAATGTTCGAATTATCGATAAAAATTGTTCACGATTTAAAAAATATTTTCAATATTTTGAAATATTTCACAAGTTTTAAAAATTCTCTTCGGCTTTAAAAAATTATACAATTTTTGCAAAGTTGTTCAATGAAAAATTGTCCAGTTCTTGAAAATTCCACTAATTTTTCGAAAAAGTTGGCCAATTTTTAGAAAATTTACCAACAGGGGGTCCACTTTCTGAAAAACCTGGAAAAGTCAGGAAAATGGTAGGGAATTTTGGAATTTTCTCTGGATTTTTTAAAAAAATTCAAAAGAAGAATAAATCATATAGAAAAGTGTTTCTTTGTTCGTTTTATTGTAAATAAATTTCAAAAAATTCTGCAAGGTTGAAATATGCACGGAAAAAGAATCTTTTTCAGCGAAGTAAGAGGGAAATTTTTAAACTTAGTTGTAAAAATCAGACGATTTGGCCAATTTGAATAGATTTGATCGACCATTAAGTCAGGGGTGGTGCATCATGCGCCAGGTTCCCTTGAAACTTTTTGGAATTCGAATTTCCGTGTTTCCAGGTCAAATTAGGTTCCGAATAGAAAAATGAAATGTCATATTTTTTGAAGAAAATTGTTTTTTTTACACCTTTTCCGAATTCGAAAATCAAAATATAAGGTTTCTAAAAATTACCAATTGGCGAAATGGAGTTTTTTCAGAGCCGAATTTTCCTTAAAGTTTCAAATAATGTGACACTAGTGCATGTATTTTAACTACACGAAAGGCTCATTCCATGTCACTGGAGCTGGTTTTGACATTGAGTCTTTCGATTTTCGCTCAAAATTTTTTCACGGGGTTTCTTCGATGTCTAATAAAGGAATCACTGTCATTTCGATCCTAATCCTACAGGGGGGGGGGGTGCCCCTCGTAATTTTCGTACCATTGGAATTTTTTGCTAAACGGCTCAACTTTGAAGGCTTTTATCTTGAGATTGGTTGAGTCCAAAATGAATCTGTTTGTGCGGTTTTTTAGAGAATTGAAATAAGATTCAAAATTGATAATCACATTTTGAAAAGTTCAAAGTTGAACTTTTCTGATGGAAGCTCAACTTTCATGATGAGTACAAAAGATGAAGGCTACCATTTAAAAATCTGAAAAAATTACAGTAAGGAGATTTTTCTATGTGTTTTTCAACTAATTACTTTTCAAGATGGGATCTGAATACCCCCTGAAGGGCACAGGGGTTCCAAATTTTGGTAAAAGTTCAAAGAAATAGAAAAGGTAGAGTAACACATCGATTTCTACTAATTCGAAGGTACCTACTGAAATCGAATATGTGCTCAGTCTTTTCATTCGATCCCTCTGAACTCCCTGAGGTCAAAATTCAAAAAAATCAGAAATAACGTGTGACATGTCGTTTGTTAGATTTTTGAGGGCACTGAATTAGAATATTTGCTAATTTTTTGGATTTGACCCTTTAGAACCCCCTCCCCTCCCCCTGCTACTATTTTTTTTTAAATTTGGTAATTTGGGGGGTCAGTGTAGGGCACAAGCTCAGCACCCTCGAAATAATGGAAATCGATATGTCATTCGCTATTTTCATTTTTTGCGTGCGTTTTTTCAAAATTCGAGGGCTAGGGATGCACTAACGGGTCGAATCCGAAAAATAAGCAAATATTTGAACTCAGTGCTCTCAAAAACCTAACAAACGACATGTCACACGTTATTTTTCATTTTTTTAAATTTTACTTGATTAATGAGGAGAGGGTGAAGGGGGGTGAAAAAATTGAAAAAATATTTATTCAAACTCAGCGCCTTCAAATTAGTAGAAATCAATGTGTTATTCTACTTTTCCCATTTTTTTTTAATTTTGACCAAAATTTGGGACCCTGGATCCTAGGGGTGTTGAGATCCCATCTTGAAAAGTAATTAGTTGAAAAACACATAGAAAGTTCTCCTTGCACTAATTTTTTCAGATTTTTAAATGACAGCCCTCATCTTTTGTACTCATCATGAAAGTTGAGCTTTCATCACAAAAGTTCAACTTTGAACTTTTCAAACTATGATTATCAAATTTGAATCTCCTTTCGATTCTCTACGAAACTGTGCAAATATATTCATTTTGGACCCAACCGATCTCGAGATATGAGCCTTCAAAGTTGAGCCGTTTCGCAAAAAATCCCAATTGTACGAAAATTATGAAGGCCACTTCTGTCCCTTGAAGAATTAGGATCGAAATGACGATGATTTCTCCTCTGAAAAATTTCTATTATGCAACTACTTCAACTAGGTTTGATTATCGTAATCTTTCGTTCGCAAACATCCCTGTAATAACTTCAACTCCGCAGTACATTTTATTCGCAATTTCGTTCGATTACAACAGTTCATCATCTCGTCCAATTTCTGCGATATTTGTTTCAAACGCAGAAAGAAAATAACGACGAGAAAAAAAAAGGGTAGAAAAAGAAACGTACTCGATAATATTCCCGCAGCTTTATTTTCTGCGCGTTTCAAAATAAATTGCGCCCGGAAATACTTTATACACACGTAGGGTACAATTTTATCAATAATAATAACGACCAAACACTCGATCGAGAAACACGCTTTTAAATTTACGGTCCATTTGAATGGAATTCAAACACTTGTCGGAGGTCGATTAAAACGTCGACGAATTGGGCTTCGACGTTGCGTTGTTGTTTCGATTGAAAAATAATTCTCGCGAGTTTCTCGTCTGTTTCCACCATTCTCTTTCTGTTCGGTAAATTGCGAAAACATTTCATCAATAATGCTGAAAGACCATTTGCTTTTTGCTTTCATTTCTCAAAACGAGCGATCTGTCGACTGTCGAGTAATATCGACAGAATCATCGTCGCTTTTAACCTGCCTTCTTGGTTCGCCTCGCAGCCGCACACTTATTTCTACGCCTTTTACTGGTACAAAACGACAAGAAGCGTGAAGCCTAATTAGGAAATAAATTTCACCTCTCTTTTGCACGAGGCGACGGTAATCGAAACGTAGCCGAGTATAATATTTTCCCATTATAAACTATAGGTAGGTAGGTACTAGGTACACCTATTACTTCTGCAAATGCGAATAGTTAGTTTGTTTTTGTTATTGCCTTTGATTTGCTCATTATTTAAAAATAAATAACCGCCGCCTCATTGGGGTTTCGTGATTCGGCGCGGAAACATGTCGAATGCTCGTTGGCAATGCCCATATCGCGGTATCCAGGGAAAACCCGCAGCTCCGTTTCATATCAGCGTTTCGCGAATATTGTTTTCGGGCTACGAAGTTATTTCAAATAGCCAACCGAACGTCTAAAAGTGTGCCCAAGGGCTGTTTCACTAATCAAGGGCAAATGAGAGGAAGATTGCGTAGGCAGTTTCCTCAAAATTTCGATATTCTAGCGTGCTATAAGTCAACCAATAGTGTCTATTTGAGAAAAAGTGAATTGACCCCTCCCCTAAAACTTGGAAAGTTTGGCCCTTGGCGGTTTTGGGCTCCTAAACACCCCTCATTTTCGGAATAATGGCCATTTTATTGCATTATTTTCAAGAATTTTTAATTTCAACGGAAGTAAAGGAAAATTTCTGTTCTTTGGCAGAAAGTTACATCTCATAGAGGTGTATTTATGTTAATTTTTTCAACAATTTTGGCGCACTCGTTTACGTTTTTTGGGCTATTTGAAGTTTTCAATCATAAAAAACACCATATAACTTATAAGCGAAAAGCGACCACTCTGGAAAAATTACTGAAAAATACGTTTTTTATGCAGAATTTTTCTTTGTATTTTGGTTTTGGCCATTTCGTTGAACTAAGGGCCGAAAATCACGAAAAACCGGACAGAAATGTTATTATTTTAGCAGATTTTTCAAATTTTGAACGTTTTATTCAGAAATAAATGACCGAATGAAACATTCTATCCCATATTCGTATCAAAATACCCTGATAAACGCCCTTTTCTCGATAGTTAAAGTTTCAAAATTCTGTTTTTTCGCTGATTTTTCATGATAAAAAAATTAATTTCGAGACTTTCAGTAAAATGATTATGAAAAGGGTGTTTGTCGGGGTATTTTGATCTGCTGAACACGAACATGAGATTGGTTCTTTCATTTGATCATTTCTACCTTGAAAATTCGCCATTTTCAAGTTTGAATCGAGCCTTTCGGGCAAGGAAATTACAAAAGACAGTAATTAATGCTATATTCGTGTTCTACGATCCAAAATTGGTCAGAAATCAATATTTTTCCGATTTCTATGTCAAAGACATGGGGAGAATACGTGGGAAAAAGTTTTCATCATCACTCCTCTTGGACGAGTTCTGTGGCTGCTCAAAGTGGAGTACTTAACTATTTATGCACATCTACGAAATGTAACTCAAAGGATTTGAAATCGAAAAAATGTAGATTTCTGATCAATTTTTGATCGTAGAACCCGAATATGACATCAATTACCGTCTACTGTAATTTTCTTGCCCGAGAAATCCGATTCAAACTTGAAAATGGCGAATTTTTAGAGAAGAAATGTCATAAGGGCTATTCCATGATAAAACAGACCAAAAGTGAAGTCGGGTCTTCCGATTTCACTCAGATTTTTTTTATGAGTTCTCCTTGGTGGTCTATTCACGAAACTACGATTTTTTTTCTAACCCTCAAGGGGGCTGGGGGGGGGACTCGTAATTTTCATGTAATTGTGATTTTTCGCCAAACTACCCAACTTTGAAGGCTTATATTTTGAAATAGGCTGTACTTTGGGGAAAATCGTTTAATGAAAAAATACGAATTTGAGGGGAAGTAGTCGGTTAGATCACGAGGAATTGGGTCAAATCAAAAAGTAAGTCGATATTCGAATTCTACGCACTCAAATTAGTGAGAATCGATATGCGATACGCCATTTTAATATCTTAACCCACTTTTCCCCAAAATCGAGGGGCCAGGGGGGCACTCAGGGTTTAAATCCAAAAAATAATCAAATATTCGAACTCAGCGCCCTCAATAACCTAACAAACGACTGGTCGCACGTTATTTTTCTTTTTTTCAAATTTTGGCCCTATCGAGGGGGCTAATAGGGGGTTCAGAGGGGTCGAATGAAAAAACTGAGTACATATTCGAACTCAGCGCCTTCGAATTAGTAGTCATCGATGTGTTACTCGACTTTATCGATTTTTTTTTGATTTCGGTCAAAATTGTGGACCCCTGTACCCCCCAGGGGTCTAGAGATCCCATCTTGAAAATTTGTCGGTTGAAAAAAGGGTAAAAAGGGCTACTCACTGTAATTTTTTCAGATTTTTAAATGGTAGCTTTCATATTTTGTGCATATCATGAAAGTTGAGCTTTCGCCACCAAAGTTCGACTTTGAGCTTTCCGAAATGTGATTATCGCTTTTGAATCTACTTTTAATTCTCTTTCAGGTTTCGCAAACGGTTTTCCCCAAAGTACAGCCTATTTCAAGATATAAGTCTTCAAAGTTGGGTAGTTTGGCGAAAAATCACAATTGCCTGAAAATTACTAGGCCCACCCCCCAGCCCCCTTGAGGGTTAGAAAAAAAAATCGTAGTTTCGTGAATAGACCACCAAGGGGAACTCATAAAAAAAATCTGAGCGAAATCGGAAGACCCGACTTCACTTTTGGTCTGTTTTAGCATGGAATAGCCCATAAGAAATCAGCAAAAAAAGTGAATTTTGAAACTGTAAGCAAAATTATCACAATAAGGGTGTTTATTGGAGTATTTTGATCTGCTGAACACGAATATGGGCTAGAATGTTTCATTCGGTCATTTATTTCTGAGTAAAACGTTCAAAATTTGAAAAATCTGCTAAAATAACAACATTTCTGTCCGGTTTTTCGTGGGTTTCGGCCCTTAGTTCAACGAAATGGCCAAAACCAAAATACAAAGAAAAATTCTGCATAAAAAACGTATTTTTCAGTAATTTTTCCAGAGTGGTCGCTTTTCGCTTATAAGTTATATGGTGTTTTATGATTGAAAACTTCAAATAGCCCAAAAAACGTGAAGGAGTGCGCCAAAATTTTTGTAAAAATTATCATAAATATACCTCTACGAGATGTAACTTTGTGCCAAAGAACAGAAATTTTCCTTTACTTCCGTTGAAATTAAAAATTCTTGAAAATAATGCAATCAAATGGCCATTATTTCGAAAATGATGAGGGGTAAGAAGTCCAAAATTATTTGAAATTTTTTTCAAGTCAATATGCATTATGTCGTGATGTCATTGACCACGATGTTGGAAATGAAAAAGAGAGAATAGACGAGAATTTTGAAAAAATTACTCCCTTCCCTTCCCCATGCTTTACAAATATCATTACGTAAAAAGTCTATAAAATGGCGAAAAATTGGTCAAAATAATTTAATTCTTTGGGGAATCATTTTGGAAAAAAATTGAAAAATTGGTCACTTTTTTCAAAAAATTAGTCACTTTTTGGCTGATAAAAAGTCACTAAAGTGACTATTTTTGTCCCAAAATTTCTATTTAATGCCTGCAGGATGTCTACCAAATCAAGCGAATGAAAATTCGCATTTTTCCGGGCTTAAAATTCAAAAATTTTCCTCACATTTCATTGCTCCTCCCCTACCCCAAAAAATAAAAAATATATGCCTCAAATTTATTAAACCAATGCAATTCTCTGAAATCTTTTCAACTTGTACCAATAAAAATGAAAAAATCGATTCAAAGGTAAAATATAAATCATTTGTGATAAAAATTCACTTCGCCGGCTCTGGTGAAACGTTCCAAGGAATTTGGAAATCGGATTTTTTTGGAAAGGTCATCCCACTTTTGGGACAACCAACTCGCCATCGAAGGGGCGAGGAAAGGGAAAGGGTTAAGATTTAGCATAAGTTTTAGCTCAAAATATGGAAAAGTGTCATATCTACATTTATTTTATTATATGAGACGCAGCCAGGGATACCCGACCATATGTCGGAAAAGTAAATTTCGAGAAAAACGCAAATTAAGAAAAAATGACCAAAAATATGGAATTTTTTTTTAAAATCAATTTGTATACTATGAACCCTCTACTTTCATATGAGAATAGGTTCAGGTCCCAAAAGTGTCATCTTCTTGGTTAAAAAACGAATTTTGCTGAAGGTCTCTGAGAAATTGAAACCATACCATATGTCGGAATTTTATAAAAATATGTTAAAATTTACAACTTTCATTATTATTGAAACGTAGTAGTGTTCAACAAATATCCGGATATCCAAAATCCAAATACCAAATACTATTTGGATTATCCGGATATCACACGGAAATTGCCGAACAGCTCCGAAAACCTCCCGAAAACGGTTGAACTTTTCCGAGAGTTCCCGAATTCTTTCACGAACCCTCACAAAATTTGAAGGTCGATTATCGAAATCGAAAAATCGAAATCGAAAAATCAAAATTGAAGAATCGATTATCGAAATCGAAAATTCAATTTTTTCCCGTTGAAACTCTTCATTTCGATTATCCGGATATGTGTTGAACACTAATTTTCAAAGCATGATTTTCACCGTTTGGTTTGTAAAGTTGTTTGACTTGCACTATGATTTCATTTCTCAATGCACGTAATTTCAGGTTTGTTTTAATGAACTACAGTGGTGTACGATTATTAAAAAAACAAATTTTGTACCAAAAATGTCATTATTTCTTGAAAAAAGATGATTCCCGACATATGGTATGGTTTCGATTTTCGATGCCGGCAACTTCTGGAAGGGGTCAATGACCTAAAGTGATGTAAGAGGACGTAAATAAACCATTTCCGATGAGAAGTCGTTTACAGAACATAATTTTTTTTATTCATTGAAAACAGTTCCAAATTTTGTTTTGCGTTTTTCTCAAAACTTTGATTTTTGAAAATCATTTTTTGACAAACTTTGAAAAATCATAGAAAATTCATTTCTCAACCTTTTTTAATGCGGTTTGCGCTATTCGAAAGGTACAAGTCTGTACTACTTGAAGAGCCAAAAAAACGAAAAAAAAATTTTCCGACATATGGTCGGGTGTCCCTGGCTGCGTCTCATATTTAAAAAAATTCGGTTGAAAGAAAACTAGTAAATTCAGGCATCCCAAAGTAACTTTGTTACTTTTTTCAAGGAAAGTCACTATTAGTTACTTTTTATACTCAGATGTTACTATTGGTTACTTTTCATTCAAAAAAGTTACTTTTTTCAAAAAATTGAGCAACAAATCAAATTGCTTTAAAAAAATGATATGAAAAAAGTATACCATGGCATTACTTGATATGTACCTACTTAACTATATACAGTGACGTACCGAAAAAGGGGGAGGGGGAGCTCCTCCTCCCCCCCCCCCCGAGGAAATTTTTTACTTGTGAGTTGGGAAAATTGAACATTTCAACGCATCAGTTGAGAAAATTGGACAGTTGGGATTAATTTTTTTGATGAAAAATAATAAATAAAATAGTCATTTCAAAAGTTGGAAATCAACAAAATTTTTACTTGTTCCAACTCAAAATTGGTAATTTTCCCAACTTGAAAATGGTAAATTTCCCAACTCAAAATTGGTAATTTTCCCAATTCAAAATTGGTAATTTTCACAACTCAAAAATGGTCGTTCTCCCAAGTGATGAGTAAAAATGTCAGTTGGGACGATTAGTATTTATTTTTTTAATGAAAAATGAATAAATAAAATGGTTACCTATTTTAACAGTCGGAAATCAACAAAATTTTCACTTTTTAGTTGGGAAAATTAGTCATTTTCCCAATCTTTTCCAACAGAAAATTGATCATTTTCCCAGCGAAGAATTATTAAACCGTTGTAATAAATGCTTTTTTAGAAAAAAAATTATTAATTACCTTGCAATTTAAAAATTTTCACTCGTCAACCAAAAAAATTTTATAGTTGTACTTGTAATTTAAAAGAAATTTTTTCGCACTTTTCTTCAAAATTATTCCAATTAGTTTCATTGTTCTTATTCTCCTTAAAACTTATTTTTGATATTTGAAAATCCAATGTTTCAAAAGCTTCGGCTCGCTACGCTCGGCCATAATATATTTCTGCTTTAATCATTTCAAAGTACATAGAAACAGTCGATTTTTCATTAAAGTTTATTTTTCCAAAACATTATTTTATTGCACCTTCAATTTGAGGTTTTCTAAAATTTTCGCCCTCGCTTCGCTCGGGCCAAATCCATCGCTCTATTTTTTACATTGAAATTACAACATTTTATTGATGTAAAATTATAATTTTTCTTCGAAACTCCACCCTTTCTTCGCTCAAGGCAAATAAACTATTTCGTATGTTTTTTCAACTACAATGACATTGCTTGTAGGTTTAAAAAAATAATAATTTGGAGCACCTAACCAATGAAAAATTTATTCAGATTTCTTATCTCAAAAAGGGTCTTATAGTAATGGGTTGTAAAAACTTCAAAAGTTCGCAAAAATGATGAAAACGAGTAAAAAAAATCAAAAAAACTCGCGACTTGGGGAAAAATCAGTACCTACCTACATGTAAATTTTAAGAAATCAGCCGGAAAAGTTTGAAAAAATAGGATTTGTTCGCAAATTTGAATCTTACCCCCCCCCCCCGGAATTCTGATATCGGCTATATGTAGTTGGGAATTTTGAGAATTTGAGTTGGGATTTTCACCTCTTCTCCCCCCCCCCTCCCTGGAAAATGCCTTCGGTGCGTCACTGACTATATAGTTTGTGATTTTGTTGAAATACAAGTATTAAAAATTCGAATGACTTTTTTACATTTTCTAGATGAAATCACGAATTAAAATTTTAAAAAAAGGTTACTTTTTTGGACTTTTTTGGTTACTTTTCCGACTGTCAGAGGTTCTTGAAGTTACTTTTTTTTCAAATTTTGGCTGGGATGTCGGTAAATTTGAAAATGTTAATTCCCCTCTCCCACTCTCCCTTCCTACGTATTATATTGAGTACCTATTGCCTACTGTTAGTTCTAAAATTGCAATTTATTTGTGTTTTCGTAAATGTAATTGAAAATCTGTGCTTCCACAGCGCTGGTTGTCCGGTTGGTCCGGGATTCACCTTGTCCAAAGTGTATACGGTGAAGCCGACATTAATGAATAATAAAGATAAAAGAGGTCTCGCGTTGGATGGCCAATTAAAACACGAAGATACGAATTTAGCTTCGTCTACCATGTAAGTATCTAGTCAATTTATCCAAACGGTGATACTCGTAAGTAATATACGTGAACTGAATTTAAACGTGAAAAGACACGGAGGTATTGGCGATATGAACAAAGGCGGGGGGGGGGAGAAAGATCTCGAGTAGCTCTACGTTTTCCTTCATTCTGGGTAACTTACCTATCGACGTGGAAAATTTCTGTCGTAAATTTTACCTGCCTCATCCGGGGCAACAAGTTTGCAACGTGCGCAACCTGCATACCCGGTAATGAAGAAACAAAATCCAGCAGCTAGATTGATCGTCGTATTTAACCATGGTGGAGAAACGGAGGAGACAGACTGGAGCAGACATTCGATTTTGAGAAACCCTTGACCGATAACGCCTTTTTATTGATTTTTGCCCAAGATACGATGCGATTTGGGTTTCGGGGAGGTGTGTTGCTGAGGTCAGTTTTCACGACAGTTTTGCATTGTTTTTTCGAAAGTGACGAAAATACTTCGCTTGAGAAAAATGAAAAATAAAATTAACCCGTGGAAACGATAATTTCGAAAGCTAATTGGGCATGAAATGGTGAATTGAAAAAATTACGTAGGTTTGAATTCTGAATTAAGGAGTGATGAACTCGAGCTACTTGATTCATTTAATGATGGGAAGAAGATTCATGAGTTTTTTTTTATGTTTGCAGAATTACCGATGGAATACCTAAAGAAAATCTTGGCATCGTTGTTCAATATAAAGTCAAAGTTAAATTATGTTTGGGTCCTTTAGGAGGGTAAGTGGCATTACTCTTGCATCTGAACACGAATTTATTTATAAAACCGATGAAATTATTTATGTACTTGGGTCTTTTTTTTCGAACAGAGATTTGGTAGCCGAACTTCCATTCACGTTGATGCATCCGAAACCGGAAGAAGAGGCGCCCTTAATTTCACTATCTCCGGCTCCGAATGGCAACGCAGAAAGTGATAACGTTAGCGATAGTATTCCTATTGAAGATAACTTGATACAGCTCGATACGTAAGTATTTTTTTGGAACTCGTTCAAATAATTCGCGTATAAGCGGATAGTTTTTTTTTTTAAATTGTAATTCATTTTATTTGTACGTGATCGGTGATGACCATTATCTGGGAAACCTGGAAATCCCGGGGAATTTTAAAAATCGTGGAAAAGTATGGGAAATTTGTAATTTTTTAAAAATCCAGAAGGATAAATAATTCTCGTTTTTTTTTTTAATTTTTCGAGATGACCCCAATCGCTTACATGTTTTACCTTTTTCCATGATAAAATTCTGGGTACCTTTGTCTTCGTCCAAAAATTATTTCCCCTACCGTCTGTCCCCATTCTTTGTGAATGAAAATTTTTGGAAAAATTGAAAAAATTGGTCTGGGAAATATGGGAAAGCCAGGAAAAATCATTTCCGAAAATTAATGGACCCCATGTTTGTAATATATCTACAAAAAGCAAGCATTCATTTTTTTTCAACATTGATATTAGCGTTGATTGGGAAAGAAATATCCGGATTTTGACAAAAATTGATAATTATGAGGTACTTTTACTTCCTTGGAAAAAGATTTGTTCATTTTTATTTTTATTTTTTTTGAAAAACTGGATACCTAATAAATTGGTCATTATAGAAAATCAGTCAATTTTTTGAATAATTCAAGCTTTGAAATTTAGACCAGTCTAACCTTGGTTAGATGGGCTTTTTGAAATTTGGATCAACCTGACCTAGAATAAAGTGGTCTAATATTTAAGTAGCCTGATCTAACCAAGTTTAAATTACAGGGCTTCAAAAACTTTATGAAAACGGAAAAAAACGTTATCTTTCCAACATTTTACAAAAACAAAAACAAAATTTTACAAATAACGTTAAATTATTAATTTTTTTTCAGAATTTGGTAGCCAAAATGTGATAAATAACATTAAATTATTAATTTTTTTCGGAGTTTTGGTAGCCAAAATGTGATTTTTGAATTTTGAATCTATACACATCCGCGGTGAGATGATGGAACATTAATTTTTAAAATGAAATATTTAGGTTACAAAAAGCTTAATATTTCAAGATTCTAATTCTCAAAGATCAAATAAAATATTAGTTATATTTCAACTTAAGTATGAGACAAAATCTTAAAAAAATTGTTTTTTTAATACGTAAAAAAACTGAAGTTCTATAGAGAAAGGAAAAACATGAAAATGAAAAATGAACCTGTCTTTTTTTTCATTTCATAGGATCTTGACTTAACGAAAAAATGACTAGGTATTCACTTTTTATTCCAACTTATGAAAAAAAATCCTTTAGAAAACATGACATTTTGCTTATTTTCTTGCTCTTTTGATGAATTTTTCGACTTTTCATCGTTATATTTCATTACTACGTCGCGTTGTTGCAATTTGACTTCCAAAAAAAAATTCAAAAACGAAAAAAAACGTCACAAAAACGAAAACTAAATCCGAAAAATTCCCTTTTTTCGAAACCCTGTTCAATTAGTCAGATTGGGCTACTTGAATATTCAAGTTAAACAAAATGTCATCATGTCAGTGTTGTTCAAAATCTAGTCACTAAAGTTTGAGTTCCCTTTCATAAGATGCTATACCTAGAGCAAAAGCTTCATCATGAATTTATTTAGGATTTCCCTAAAATTAAAAAAAAAATCGAATGTTAATGTTTTTCCATAAAAAAAAAATCAAGTAAATAAAATTGAAAAAGGATTTTTAAAAGTCTGTTTGAAAATGTTCGAAATACCCGAGACTGCTTGTGAACAGACTCGAGAGTTTGAAAAAAGGCCCAGACTGCTCTTACAAGGGAGGTATCCCAACTCAGAGTAAAATTTTGAGCCAAAACGAACCTAAATCGAAAGTACTCTTCATAAAAAACCCCCTGTATCCAGTATTTCAGGTGCTTAAGTTGATTTCTCGAATTTTGGACTTACCTCATCGCTTTGCAAAATATGAAAATTTGGTCTAATCAACGAAAAAAACTGAAATTTGATATACACCCTATTTTTGATCTCCCGAATTAATTGGAAGAGATTTTAAAACGTTTCGGAGTTTACAAAATTTTTTGGAATTTTCCACATTTAAAATTTTTTGGGAAAATTTTTTTCCAAAAATATGGACTTGAATTGGAAGTCACGAATTTTGGAAATTGTGCTTTAATCAATCAAATAGGTCGTCAATATGGGTAATTCGAGATTATAGGTACTATGGACCATTTTTCTGAGGTTTTCTCCAGTGCTGGAAAATTTCAAAATTTTCTAGAGACTTCGAAACGTCTCGAAATCGCTTCCAATCGACTTCGAAAGTTGAAAATAGGGTATATACCAAATTTCAGCTTTTTTCGTTGATGAAATCAAATTTTCATGTTTTGTAGGGCGATTAGGTTGGTAATTTTGAAATTTTAAACATTCACAAAAATTTGAGAAATGACCTTTATTTCTTGAAATTTTGGATATGTGATTCTTTTATAAATTACTTCTTATTTATTTCTGTTTCGACTCAAAATTTTTCTTTGATTTTGGAGATCTCCTTTGTCAGATAGTTTCAGAAATTAAAAAATTGGCCAAAGTATTTGCTTAAAAATGCCCCTGATTGCTCGCGGAGTCTCGAGCGTTAAAAAATACCCCAGAATGTCCCTGGACTGTCTCAAAGATTTAAAAAGGCCCCAAACTGCCTGTAAAACGTTGAATACAAAGTGAGATTTTCTTGAATTTGAATGAAAAAATGAATAAAATACTTACGATGAAAATTAGATATAGGCAATGTAAAAATGACAGAAAAATTTTCGCTTAAAATCTAATAACAACTTTTTAAAAAATTCGATGATGTTTTAATTAATAGTCTTAAAATTGAATGTCAAGTTTAATATTCTGACAAAATATCGAAAGGTGATAAAATGTCTCCAAAATTTAGAACTTTATTTTATATCTAGATTGGCCATTTCCCTCTCCCACACACATTCCCATAACATATCCTTGATTTAAAAAATATAAAAATTGAAGGTAAATTTGGAAAAGGGGAAAATTGAAAGAAAGAAAATTTTTTAAAAGAATGCCAGGTATTTAAATTTTTTCATTCGACGATTTTTTGAGATATTTATGCCTTTTTTTTTTTAATTTTCAAAATACCAAAGTTTTTTAATCGGTTGAAAAATGACACCCAAGACATTTCTATAAAATTTTTACATTTTGTTCGACAATAGAAAATTAATAAGGATCGACCAATTTGCCCATCGGGTAGAGTTATTTTTCTTAGCTTTTGTTCTGCAAAACTTGTGAAAATTTTTTAATTTTATTTATATTTTCAATTTTATTATATTTTTACAGTGACTGCGACGACAAACCAGGAGGTGACGCAGACGACGACATAATATTCGAAGATTTTGCTCGTCTGAGATTGAAAGGCTCCGATGGAGATGCTTAACTGATCGGTACAACATTATTTTAACGTTGCTGTGGTATTAGTGCTGCTGCCGCCCCCCACCTCCGCGTGCCGCTACTACAATGAATTATCAACGAATTATGCAAAGTACATATAATAATTAATTGTAATGTTTTTTTTTCCAAAACGATCGGCTATCGAATGACAATCGAATTGTCGATTTTTCCAAGTGGAGCATTTTGCCTCGTGTAGAAACGAGTTGCACCTTATTAATTATTTTTTTTCTATACGAAAATCTAGTACGATTAGTTTTTTAATACGATTATTCGATAATTACCGAGAAAAAAAATTGTCCCGTCAATGTCGACACATATACGACGCATACTTACGTTTCGAGTATTTGACCGCAGCTTAGACTTGGTTTCGTACTCGGAAAATACCTCCGTTACTTTGTATATTTTTTTATTGAATTTTTTTCCCCCAACAACGATCCTCGTTGCGGAAATGTTTCATTTTTCCATATGGAATACGATACGTAATTTATGGCCGCCTATTCGGCAACCGTGTTTTTTTTCTTTAATTTTTTCCATGCTGGAAGAATCGTGAACATTTTCGCGATCGAACTGCCTTTGAAAAATGAACATCAAAATGAAAAAATTGAAATAACCGCACAAAACTGTTTTTAACTGGCTTTTTAATTGTTTTTATAATTTATTTTTCCTTTTTCCCCCCTTTGTTTGTATTCTCAATGTGTTGATTTTTACCATAATGTGTATATTATGCATTTTTATTACATACTGATTTCCATTTTATGTATTTTATCGAAACTCAAATTCACTAGTCTTAATATCATGAATTTTCATTTTTTTTTGTATTTTCATTTATATCACTTACATACTATTCTGTACCTATCTGTTATACATCGATTGTTTATTTATCAAATTTATTTTTAGTTTTGTGTGTATTCTTTCTTTATTTTCTCTCGTTTCCTTTCTTTTTTACCTTTTATTTATATTACAAGTTGTTGTAATACAAACACGATTTTAATGGAATAAATTACCTACGTGGCTCTCTTCAACGTTTTTAGTGAAAAGTATATTATATTCACAAAAAAAAAAGGTGTCAGCGAAATAAGTAGGTACTCGTGAGAGTGATTTTCTCGAGTTGGAGGAAAAAACTTAAGGGTATCTACCATTGTTTGCAGTACGTTTGTGGCTCAAAAAATCAATTTGGGATTAGTTCATGATTACTGATTTGAGGTCGTTGAATTCGAATCTGAGGTTCATTTCTGATGCTGAGCTTTTGTTTTCGAGAAATATCCCACTTTTACCTCGGAAATGCCAATTATGGCATATCGCCGGAACATGGGTGAAAATCAGTTCCATATTTATGATCAACGACCATAAATTTGTCCAACTTGATCTCTTTTTTGAGTTTCTCGCGGCTCGGTTGCCTTAAAATAGCATTTTCGAAACGAAAATTGACCATATCTCGAAAACAAAGGTTCGAAATAAGAAATTGACAGTGGATTCGGAATCAGCGACCTCGAATTAGTAATAATCGTCTCTTGTTTGGGTATTTACGGTTTCAAAAATGGTTAAAATAATCGAATAGAGGTTTTTTCAGAAGAAGTAGGTATCCGAAAATGCCAAGTTTTTCGCCTATAATTTTTGTTCCAAAAACAGCCAAGTTTTTTTTACGTTCGATTTTTTCAAACCTTTATTTAAGCGAATTACTCAAAATAGGAGTCGAATATGATGAATTTGAGGTCGCAGATTACGAATCCGGTGTCCATTTCTAACGCCAGACCGTTGGCTTAGAAATATTCTCAATTTTCGCCTCAAGAAAACGTAAAAATTACCAAAATCGGCCGTATTATGCCAAAAGAAGTTGAATGCCGGAATTGCACCTTGAATACAATCGAGCGTTTAAATACTTTTTTTTATTTTCAAACTTTCAACCAGATTGCTAGGTCAGTCGATTGTAATCGTTTTTGGCCAACCGATGTAATTTTATTATAATGGATCAACTTTCATTTTTCACAATTTTCTGAAAAAATTGTTTACCTAATCGCTTAATATTTTTAAAATTTTCAACGACACTTCTTTTAAGCAATACCAAGTATTCTACCAAGTTTTTTCGCCAAGAAATTTTTTAATAGGTTGGTAGTTGCTTTTTTTCAAAAAGGGCCAAGTTTTGTTATCATTTTTTTAGTATGTGGATAAAAACTTGACGATTTTGGGTGTTTACTTACTTAATCAGGAGGTTTTGGGTTAGTTCATGTTTTTTTTCCTTTTTTAAATTTTATTTGAGAAGAGAAGATTCTTTAAAAATTTTAGATAGAAACATCAGAAACGTGTTGATGTTTCAGTGAGTTTCTTCAAAACGAGAGAAAAATTTGAAAAATAGGTAATAGAGGTTTTCTCTAAGTAACTTTTTTTACCATTCAAACGATACTGAAGTTTTGAAGAAAAAAAATGGAAGTTCAGATACATTATTATCGCGTGCGAATTGAAATTTGAAAATTCCAACTTTCGTGCATCAAATTGTGAATTTTTTGATATCAGTTTCCTTTGCTTTGTTCGGGCCAAACTAACAGAGCAATTTTCAATCATTCATTTCTTTTTTGCAAAGTTGAGAATAATAGAAAACTGATTTAAATTGTGGGGCTAAATATTCATGTCGAAAATATATGTAAGTAAGTACTTAGTAGATACGTATTTTAAACGATTTTTCATGATTACTTCTCCTTCCCCTTTCCAAAATGATTGTTCTGTTTTGAATGAAAGAAACGAATTTGGTCTACATATTTCAACACAAAAACGAAAAAACTTTCTAAGAATGCCTACGTTCTTTTTAATTTAAAGTATGTAATTTTCGTTCACGATTTCATAACGAAAAAATGTCAATGCTTGCGAATAAAATCGGTTCAGTTAACAGGATCACTCGTGAAATTTTATTATTAAATTTAAAATATTCACTTATTGAAGTTACAATTATTATCCAGGTCCAGGGTTGAAAAAATATCCAAAAAAAAAATTATTTTCTCCATTACTGAAGAGCTGAATAATTTTTTTCAAAAACATCTTAGAATAAACCTCTTATATCAAGTGGTAACGTTGTTTTGCAATAATTCTTTTTGGACCAATCAGAAACGAGAATGTATTTCTCGTTTATGTCTGAAGCGTGTTCTTTTGTTTACGATGCGTTATCCGTTAGTCATTTCATGTGTCATGATTTTCATTTATCTACAATAATTCTACATTCCTTTCATTTGAATCATTTCGTGCTTTCGTGGAAGAAGAAGTATGTCTGGTGTCTGGTTTTCTGGTCGACTAGTGGTAGACATTTTTCCAATATTTCATGGAAATCAAGAAACCTTTTCTTTTAAAAACTAATTCATTCGTGTTTTATGTTTTCACCGGAGTGTTATTCGGTATTCGTGTTCGTAAACGCTTTTCTCTTTTTCAAGTTGTAGATTGTAATAGATAATTGAAGTTATGTGTATAAATTCTCGTGTCTAGTGTTCGTTCCTGTACGGCTGTCGCTGTACTTCGAATTCCTAATTACTCAATATGAAGAATATACTTACTTAGCTAACGGTCATCGCGGATTTGGTAATTGTTTGATTTGATTTTTCGTATTGCCAACTTCTTGTTGACATTTACTTTTAGAGTGAATACGAGACACACGAGTATATTCTTACATCCTAGACGCCTAACGAATTTGAGTAATGTTTTGAGGTTACAAAATTATCGTGTTATTTTCTTATTTTACTTTTTTTGTCGGCTATCAGTCGTTATTGTTCATTCATGCTGTATTGCTGTGGTACTATTTCAGTGATATTCGGTAATATGTGCGACGTACGTCTTGCTCGTGTTATAAATTACCCACCACCATAAATTTTTGATCGTTTGATGTCTGATCAATCTTCCATAATACATTAGTCTAACGTTGGTTTTGGGTTTTATTCAATTCAGGTTGTGGACGCTATCCATCTATCCAAGTGAATTGTATTCATGATTCGGCGGATCAAGGAACAAGGATTCAAGATCGAGATCGTTCGCAACTTCGGGGTAACAGCTGTATGCAGATTGTAGATTCGATATCAGTCACGTTGCATAAGAAAAAATACAGAGCTTCTGATTCTGTCATGTTTGCTTCGAGTAAGTGTTTCATCTTTTCAATTATTATTGCTTACTGTTTTCGGTGATTTGCATTGGTTGAGATTTTCTAAATATTATTCGAGCCTAGTACCTGATAGGTGAGATATTTATTATGACGATTTGAGATACAAACGATACCTCAAATTTTAACGTTAATATTTTTCATCGAAATAATTGCTAAATTTCTTTCACTATCGTAAATCCGAAATGAAAAAATTGTTGCCAGAGCCAGAGAATAGTAAAAAGCAGAGCTTAAAACCACCAAAACCACAACAACCACAACCAGATAATTTTGAAAATTTCAAACGGTTATCACAACCAATACAACCGTTTCAAAAATTTTGAGTAAAATAACCGAAAAGAACCATAAAGAACCGATTGAAAAAAAAAATTAAAAAACCATTACCAAAACAATAACCAAAACAAAATCACTTTAAAATAACCGAAACCATAACCACCATAAATATGTTTTTCAATATTTAGAAAATACCACCATCATAACAACCATTTCAATCTTATTTGATTGAAACCACAACAACCACCAATAACCGATTCGCGAATCGGTTTTGAATTTTTTTTTAAATTTAGTGGCAACACTGATTTGTGAATGTCTATTGTCTACTCCATAACCCCCCCCCCCCAAAAAAAAAAAAAACATGAAAAAACTCATGAAAGTAGCAAACTTCAAATTTTTATATGTTTATAAAAAATAAAATGAAAAAAAAAAGTTATAATTTCATGAAAAACGAAAAAAAACTCACAAAACTAGCAAAGTTCAAATTTTCATATGTGTATGAAAAAAAATGAAAAACGAAGAAAAACGTTTTTGAAAAACGAAAACGTTATAATTTCATGAAAAACGAAAACGTAATTGCAAATACAAAAACAAAAACGAAAACGAAAACCCACAAATTTTCGGTTTTCCAAACCCTGTTTCGTCAGTTCAAGTTTGGTTTTTTCTAGTTTTTATTTTAAGCATCTCGATCTCCTATTTTAAAGGAAATTTTGAGTTTTGTGTTTTATCTTTTATAAGTTTGTATTTTGTAATTTGTATTGTTTCCTTGAAAGTTTTTCTTGATTAATAAATTTTGAACTTTGAGACTACAAGTGTACCAAACAATTATTATTTTTCAAGTACTTCCTATTAAAAATTTAAAATCGAGAAAAAAAAACCATAACAACCACTATAACCGTTTGAAATTTGAATCGGTTTTAATCAAAAACCATAACCACCATAACCACGAAAATACCAAACTAGAAACCACAACCAAAACCATAACATGATGCATTGAAAAATTTTTCAAAACCTTTTCAAAACCCCAACCTAAAAAAATGGGATTTGAAAATTTCAAAACCTTTTGAAACGATTTTGGACGTTTGATAAAAACCTTTTCAAAACCCAAAACCAAAACCGTTTGATTTTCAAATATTACATACCATAACAACAACAACCAATTGAATCTCAAACGGTTTTAAGCTCTGGTAAAAAGACGTCTTTGAATTTTCAATTTTTGATTTTTAGAAAAATAATCTCGTTCTTATGTAAATTTTAAACCGTCAAATGTTTAAATTCTTATTTGTACGAAAATGGCAGCACTGAAACGTAAACAACCAATCAGAAACCATTTACGTAACTTGTGTTGTAAAAAATTGTTATTTAGTACATTCTTTTGTTTGTGTTTGTGACATGGCCATGGCGTGGTGACAAATTGAATTCGTGTTTTTAATTGAAAACTTGTATCAATATTAATTATTTTACGTATTTCTTAGCATATTGTGATGGATCAAGTTCGTGGATTACGCGCGTTTATGTTTCGCCGGTCACTTTGAATCGAAGCACAATCATTTTTCCGAACATAACCTGTTGCAAGTAAGTAATTATCATCTGGTTTAAGTAAAGTTAAATAAAAATGTGAAAACTTGAGTGTTTGTTTTGTTTTTGATTACCTATGTAAAACTCAAAAATCGAGTCATTTTTTATTTCTGACCTTTTACCATCGTTTTACTTTCTCTCCGTCTCGATTGAGTAAATAATTCGTTTGTGTAAAAAGAACACCTGCGCCATGTTGGATTTTTTTTCTTTCTTTACTTACTCATTTAATTATCAAGATGGTAATTAAGTATATCTGTATTTGTATTTAATGCGGCACTTTTGTTACAGTGAAATACGGCGAAGAATTGAGTATAAATCAGTGAAACTATTGTTATAGAGCACCTGATGAATAATTTACTGCAAAATGATGAACCCGATGGTGAGTGTTTCCTGTCTAATGTATATATTTTTTATATGGTACAATTTTCTATTCGGTTTTTGATACGTTTTCTCTAAGTAAAATGAATGGTTACATTATTATTGAAATATCTCAAGAAAAAAACAATTACCTAGAAAAATACGTAGACGCGTACCCACCTACTGCAATAAACAGCGTTCTTTTAGCTGAAATTTGTAACGATTTTTCCGGATTTGTATGTTTATGTATTGTGAGGTTATTTTTTAAAAAACTGGCAGATGATTTTTCTCATTAGGTATCTGCGATTTTTGTAGTTTGATGCTACCGATGCCGAATCTGTTTACATGGATACTTCACACTTAGTTGTCGTTTCATTTTAACATTTCAGCGTCCACGTTGATTATTTTCGATTTTAGTACATCGACTGTTGAAATTTTTTGGTAATTTCATCTATCGTTGTTCCGATCTTCCAAATTACTAACTGATCTTTTTCAATAGTTAGCAAACGCGTGACTCAGTTTAAGTAGATGGTTGATATTTCGTGTTTATTTTAGAACTTGAAAATTACGTGGTCTAATTTTTGAATTGCCCATTTTTTCAGTTCATGCCTATATTGTTTTATATTATTTTTACGTCATGTTTAATCATTTTGTTTGATTGGCAGGTATTTTATGCTGAAGTAAGCTCGGAAAAGAAAAGTCGAAATTGAATAACCGATCGTATTGTTGAAAAGATCAAGATACAAATTACGCTTCTGATTCTGAATACGAATGTAACCTACCTATGTAAGTAAGTAAATGAAGTATAATTTCGTCATGTTCGTCTGGTGCAAGAGACCATCTGGGCTGATTATTAAATAGACCACAGAACTTTGGACTTCTCGAATCGTAGTTCAGAAAATAATGAAAATTGGTGTGAAAAAACATGAAATGTTTTTAGATTTGATACGTTTTTTCTCTACCTTCAAATAATTTGTATTCGTCTAGAATTTGGTGATTCGGCACCGAATCGTAGTCAAAACAGCGATTTTTAATTGCCCTTGATACGACTCTGCGATTAAATTCGTTTTCTAATTGTACGCACGTTTTTCTGTCACCAGATTCGAAATGATCTCCGGTGGAAAACGCCATCCAGTCGAGTTGCTAGCGATCAAGAAAAATTTCAGTATGCATGCAGAGCATTCTTAGTGAAGCTTGATCTATCGTCACCAAAGTCACACCGGAATATCTGTTGGTCTTTTGATTGTTTCGGGGATCTACTTCATTTGCTTGTTACCCATCAAATAAGTGGTATGTGTGTATTGATTTTTTACTTCTCCTCCCATCACCTTTTTACCTACCCCTTCTTATTTTTGTTTTTTGAATGTTTGTCAAAACGTGGGAATATGATCACGTGTAAGAATATTAATTTTCGATGTATTCTATCAAATTTTTCCTCTACTATCCTGATCAGCGACTTCGATTTAATAAAAAACTTTTTTGACTGTTGAGTGGAATTCCAAATTAGGCAGGTAGGGGAAAAAAATACGTTTTTTTGTTCTTTCTGATCCAAGCGAACTAGAGCTACATCATGGCGTCATTGGTATATTTATGATCAGATCAACGATATTTCGATCCCTTGCTCCCCGATTTTGGACACCTTGATCGTTTTTTAGAGCAGGAAATGAACTACATATATCTCGAGAACGAAGATCCAGCGATCGAAATGTACCCTGAATTCGTAATTGATCAGATTCGGTTCCTATTTTGAACGTTTCGTTTCATAAATGGCTTCAAAGAATGCGATAATGAGTTTTCAATCATTTTGAACCCAATACCATCACAAAATCCTACGTACATATACGATTTTTTTTGATAGATATATTTTTAAATTATATAATTTAACTTCAGTACATCATTGAAAATTTGGTTTTTATTAGATAGCTCATCATATGGAAAAATGTCATCAATGATTCTGTCTCTTCTTTAAATATCTATTTCTTGCGAAATTTTTCGCTTTTTATTTTACCCCCTTATCGATTTTTTATTTTCTGGGGCAAGCCGAAAAGATTGCAGTAGCTTGCGTGGAGTGTATGAATTTGAGACATGTTTTTTTTTGTGGGAAGGGAAGAAGAGAAGCAAGAAATTGTGAAGAAATTTTCTAATTTTCAGCCTGGAAAAATCCGAATTTTCATTCGCATGATTTGGTAGACACCTTGACAGATTATTTACGTAATTCGAAAGGTGCGATGTCAAGAGGCTAATGACTGATGCCTAATTGTGGAAAATGTTGGTAATTTATGGATTTCTAACTGCCATACAACCCTTTCGTACAATTTTCTGTCCACTCCACAGCACAATTTAATTTTAGAAAAAACTCTCCGAATCGATAATTTATTAGCAAAGGTACTCGAATAATCCTTAATCACTTAGGTTCACGTTTTGATAGAAATCGCAAACATGCAAATGTAAAGAATTCTGCATTTGAAAATAAAAATCAAAAATTATGCGAAATCTGAAATAAATAAATAACGCATAATAATTATTATTCATTTTAAAAATAATTCGGGCGTAAGAGAGCATTGTACCTTTAACGTTTTTAATGTATGGCAACAGTGTCACGCATGCGCAATGTACATGATCAAGTCGTGACTCGAGACTCGCAAAACGTAGTGCGATTGCAAGGGATGAATCAGTTCATGAGTTCAACTTCAATTTCAACCATCAGTCGATTTGACATTTACGTGTCCTTGAATATGAAAGTCGGTGGTTAATTATGTTTTCATTATTTTTCTCGGTTGATTTTCTTCTTTTACTCGTGTGTTTGTGCGTTACGTTGTAATTCGTTGTTCAAAGACGCTGTAGTTTGTATTTCCAATACTGACGCGACCACGCGACGCCATTTTGTACGTAATATTATTTTGAGTAGAATCGTTGACTTGTTTTTCCATTGTTGTTGTGTACTATATGTACCTTATTTGATTTTGAATTCGCGTTAGTACTTTAAAAAAATGCGTTCATCGTTTCTTTTTCGTCATCTCCGGCTTTCTATCTTGTGTTTAGTGTCGAATTCAAACTTCAACGTCGGCGTAATATTGTCACTGTAAGTACGTACAAAAATTAATGGTCCATTTTTTTTCGAGTTTTTTTTTTGAAATTAACGTGAAAATAATGTAAGATTGTAGTGCTTTTCGTGTTTTCGTTTTCAATATTCCGCGTTTTATACACATACTGTGTGCTGTGTGTGTACAAGTGTACATAGCACTAGCAGTGTGGATGTGTGTGTGTGTGTGAGGTACTAGGTTCATTCGAGATTGAGATTTTGGTTTCCGGCGATTTTTTCCGCAGTCATTCGTGTGGTCATTGATCAATCGTGTTTTCTATTCGTTTGTTTCATTTCCTTATTTATTTTTTGGTACTCGTTGTGTTTGTTACTTAATGGAAATTGCGTTGAAACTTGAAAGTGTATACGAATCCACGCTTTTCTCCAACAATTTAATATTCTAATGAAAATAACGAATGAATTATTTGGCGCCATTTTTCAACAGTTGGTTGTCATTCGTGAATTTTGAGGGTTTTTTATCGCATCGCGACTGCTAGAATTTTTTTGTTCAAGTTCTCGAATTCGGATTTATTTTCATTGCTTGCTTCGTGTTTTTGGCGCGGTTTTGATTTCAAGTTCGCGATTTTATCGCATGAACGTAACCTCCCCCTCCCAAATGGTGATCGTAGGTTTTGTAATTGATTTGATTGAAGTTCAAATGAATGCAGCTGTACACTTGACAAATATTGAAACTCATTTACAATAAAGTTACTTACGTACCTGATTTTCATCTTTGAGAATTTATACTCTGTTCTAGTGATCGAGTATAATATCGTGTGTTGGGTCAGTGTATTTTTTTTTTTTTTTGTAGAAACTATAGAAATATTTTTTTTCATTTATGATGTTCTCTTGCATGTACACAGCAGTGTTTGTTCAGTTTGGTCAACTCTTCACTCGGGCTATTTTTTTTTATAATAGGTATCGTTAAAGTAGAAATATTCTCTCCAAAAAAAACTTCTGTTTTCTGTGAATAATTCATTTTCTAACCACTAAATTTATGGAAAATCATCAAACCAGTATTTGAAACCCTATTATTCTGCTTGAGATCAAAAATTGACTGCCTAATTGAGCTCAAAAAGCGATTATGAATACGTAAAAAATGTATAATTAGTAGATAATAATGACGACTTATTACATTTTGTTTACTTTTCAGATTTCCCGATGTCGTAGTTTCAAGATGTACGAAAATACCTGCAATTACTGACGTGTGCTCAATGAAAGCTTCGTGACGTATTATGGTTGTATTTCAAGAGCGGGAGCACTGGAGCACTACAGTGAAATAATGGTGAGTAGATTTATAATACAGTGTCTATAGTGATAATTGAAGACTCACATGAATCAAACAGGAAAGATTCTATCATTCGAACCATTTTTTATTTTCCTACCTGATTGCAATTCAGTGTAAATTCAGTCGTGGGAATTGAAAAGAATATAGGAACCGAAAAAATGTTGCATTTTTGCATCAGTATTCAATCTCGTAAATAATTGAAAATTTATGTCTGCGAAATCCGACCTTAATTCTGTTACGTATGGCAACATTATGAACAAGTTACGATTTGCAATTAGTAGTTGAATGTAACGAAAGGGATGAATCACTTCATCGTTCTTCGTTTCCAAATTCCGATTGCGCCTTGCAGTCTTGCGTCTTCATTGTTCGAGTGAAGTGAAGTCCTTGTACGTTCTGTGTGTTCCTTTCTTTGTGTGTAGTTTTGTATTTCGGTTTCGGCAATGTGCTGTACACGGACAAAAGGTTAACGTTCGAATTTCCAGTACATGACACATTGATGCGACGCCATTTTATAATGTTTACGTGGTGAGTTTACGTATTCTTATTGTTATTTGTGATTGTGACAGGGTGTCTACCGGTCGCGAAAGTCGCGAATTTAGATTTATGTCGCATAAGTCGCAAGATTGACCCAAAGTTTATCAAAAGTCGCGAATTTTTCCGAAATTGCTTCAATTTTTTTTTCGCTTTTTACAAAACAGAAAAGGTAGAGAAAGGGTATGGACGGATAAGGGGTGAATTTGGCCCCCGGCGCTTTAAGAACGGGGTATTGAACAATACGAAAAAAATGGCTTTTGGTTATAAAAATTCAATTTTTTCAAAGCTTTACCCTCGCTTCGCTCGGGTATAAATTAAATCTGAATTAAGTTCTTATGTGAAGTATTTAAGGCGACGCGACAGTGCCGAAAAATTCCTCTTTTCTTCCCCCTCCTAAAATTTTTCTCGTATTTCAAGTTTCTGTACCAACTTTGCACCATTGCTTTGAGTGGAATTTTTATTATTTGAATGAGTCGTAATCTGTTCTTTTAAGATGTTCAGGTCGAATCATTTAATTAATTTTCTAACCTTTTTCTATTTGTGGAAAATCAACCAGTCAGCTTCTAAATACACTGCTACTCTGCGTGGTATGAAAAATTGGCTACCAAATTAAAACAAAAAAGAGATTATGAATTATTGAGTTGAATTTTTTAAGTAATAAATTATATTGAGTGACTAATAATGATAATTAATTGTGTTTTGTTAATTTTTAGATTTCCGGATGCCTTACTTTCACCCTACAAATTGATATCGGACTTACAAACTCAATCGATTGTACCATCGACTCTGTGATGATGATATGGATGAGCCAAAGAAAAGTTACAGAAACAAATATTTTTTCTTGAAAGTTGAAACTCGACAGCCAAATAGTGAGTACCTACGTGCAAATAATTTAATTAAACATGAATATGTAATGTGTGGTGGTGATCATGACATTTCTGTGCAAGTTTAGCTCTGAAAAACAAGAAAGGAAGTGGGAAGGGGTCTGAAAAATTCTTATAAAATGAAGTTCGATTTTCTTTTTAAAAATGGTGTGATTTTCTAACTTAAGTTTAACAGGGTGTCTACCGGTCGCGAAAGTCGCGAAAAAGTCGCGAATTTTGATTTAGGTCGCTGAAGTCGCGAAAAAGTCGCGAAATTGACTCAAATTTCATCAAAAGTCGCGAATTTTTTCGAAATTACTTCAATTTTTTTAGAAAAAGTGAAGAAATTTTTTACCTTTTTGAACATTTTCTCTAAAAATTTTCGCCCTCGCTTCGCTCGGGCAGTAGGTACTATTTCTCTTCTTTACTAAGTATAAATTAACTCACTTTTGGAAAATTTTTGTGAAAAATTGTCTTTTTTTAAAATTGAAGACGAATTTTCTTCCGTGTATGAAATTTTTTCTGTAATAAATTTGATCTCGTTGATTTTATGGGGGGGGGGGGGGGGGGAATTGAGAGATAGATGCTAGATACCTTAGAAAAAGTCGCGAAATTTGATTTTGAAAAATCGGTAGACACCCTGGTTTAAATTCAAATGTTTTCTTTCTGTTTTTTTTTTTTTGTAGATGTTATCAAATTTGGTATTTTTTTTAAAAAATGCGACCTTGCACAATGCTTGGTGATTGGATTTGTGATGTGCAAAATTTATTGGATTGAATCCATTTTTTAGAAAATAGAGAAAGATCACGAAATTTTGATACTTTTACTCCAAAATCAACGAATTTTTTGAAACTGTGAAATTGTATCTGAATATCGAAATGTTTCTGATTTTTTTTTTTTTTTTATTAAATTTTTATTATACTGGGCGTGTGTAATTGCCAAGATTTTTACGCCCGGTGTGGAGAGAGGTTGGAAAGAGGGGGTTATATTTGGTGTTGGAGTTTAAGTTCTTTTATCAAGAGGATGATTTTTAAATGTGAAAAAGTATTTAAATGTTGAATTTTATTATGTTTTAGTGTCGATTGGTAGGTGTTGAGTGTGTTATTGTACGAAAAGCTGACTGGTCAGAGTCCATTTGATGGTGAAAATGCTTCATAGAATCCTAGTCGAAATGCCAAAAATTACTCGTTCCAAAGTAAGTCGTAATTTTTGTAATTTTTATAAAATGAAATTTAAATGTGAATGTTTTTTAAATGATTTTCTTGAAATCCTGCAGTAATACTCGATACCCCTGTATGAATTCCTAAATCGTTATCAGTCAAAGTATCAATCATATTGGAAGATTCTTAGACAAGAACAGAGTCGAAATATGTATTGGCATGTAGTCCTGAACTCCCAGTCTCGAATGTGATGAGAGATTTGGCCAATTTCCCACCCGAATTCACCGGCAACCAACGATGGGTACGTTTAGATTTTATGTTTTTGTTTAGGTATTTTTTTTCCATCCCCATCAAATAGTTTATGTATTGGAATCACGCTGATAGGTTGTATTTAGCAGAAAAGTTGCGAAAATATGAAATTATATTGGAAATTCTAGAATTTTAATGTGATTCGGTGTTCGAAAGTGAACCTTTGAAGAATTTCAACTGTTATGACACACGACACAGTGAATGCAGATTTTAGCTTGGATTTTTTAAAAATCGTGTATAAACTGTGGAAATTCGACGAGAATTATTTTTAGATTGATTTTTAGTGCAATTTTTAACAAGAATTGCCCTTCGTGCAAATGCTCGAAATGTTATACTGATTTAAGATATTATAGGATCACGATGAGTTGACAAAAATAATACTGAAGTCAAAAATCGCCACTAATCATCCTCAGCGATAACTAATCAAAAATTTAAATGGTTAAAATCGTTGGAGTGTGTACCTACTAGATATATTAGATATACAACTCGAATTTTTCTGCTGAACAAAGTGTTTTTTTTATTTTTTAGTTGAAGTAGGTCAACTACTTGTATCTGAGTGCAAATCACTAGAATGCAATTTAATTTCCTCACCTTTTGTTGCTTCAGGTTTATGCAGAATTTAATCGGTTGTATTCTCTCTCCACTTTGGCTACAATGAATTTGTAACCCTGCGTTTCTTTTTTACAACGAAACTGCCTCAAGATTATCAAGCCTTTTTTTTCTTTTAATCAAATTTTTGTGAAATAATTTGTTGTATTTCATGTTTTTAATGTTAGGATATGTTGTTTATTGTTAATTTTAAGATGAGCTCTTCCTCCCCCCCGCTCCAAATGCTTCGTATAAATTGGGATATTATTTTTTGGCTGGGTACTAGTTTCGTTTCAAGGGAAGTAGGTTGTCTGTCGAACGTTATAATTCGAGGTCATGTGTTCTAATCGCCACCAAAATGAAGAAGTTGATTGATGCCAGTGTTGAGAAAATTTTATGTAGGTTTAAGGCACCAGTGCCGTCTAATTTTGCAGGGATTTTTTTGAGGGTATTTTTCACGGAGGGTATGTTCTGTGGTCAGTAGTGGTACGTGATAGTTTTACGTTTTTGTTTTGATTTTCGTATTTTATAGTTTGATTAATTTCGAAGAAGTAATTTTTTCTCACTGTGGGGGTTTGGGCATAGATAGGAAACAACTTTGGCAAACATGGTGGGTAGAGGGTAGGTGGCTTAGTTAGAGAATATCAGTGTCGAATGGCATTGGTGAAACCTTTGGATTCTGAGGATGTCTGGCGCGATCGTGCCCAGTAACTGGGAACCCCACGGCAAGTCAGCTCCAAACACGGATCGGGGGTGGCTGTGGTCTCTTGATCTCGGGGCTCCGGCCAGCCTTGTTGATCACAAGAGCCCTCAGGCATTCTTTCACGGTAGGCTCGGTACTGTGGATAGAAACGTCTGCTGTGGGTGAAATTTGTAGGCGCCGGTGATCTGTATTTACGGACATCGGAAGAGGCCCCGAGTTTTCTACGATGCCTGGTGCGATCGTACCGAGTATCTCGGGTTGCGCGGCATGCCAGGGTCGTATAGAACGAAGGGTATTGAGGGGGCGGTCTACCGTTTTTCAAAATTGAACCATTTTAATTGCAATCAAATGCGATGGTAAATCGCAGGTAAAAGTTGGTGAATTAGCGATAGTGTGTGTGTGTAAGTATATACAAGTACGAGTGAATTGAGTGAATGGGAGAGGGGGTCCAGTTAGGAGTCTGCCTTATAGTGTCCCGGTGCCTTTGTCGAATTTGAGGGAATATAGGTATTTTCAGTGCAGGGCGTGCCATTTTCGGAAAGAATTCAGAATTCGGACCGGCAGGGCTGGTGCTGGGTGTATGCTTGGCTCCGGTCGGTGAACGGTAACTCTAGCTCCTCGCGTGTGGGAGTATTGACCCTTCGGGGCACCCATCATGGGGAGTGCTTGACGGTTACCTGGATCCTTTGGCACGTGACCCCTCCCCGCCTAGTCGGGAGCCTGTTAGCGCACCAACGACAGACTGCTGGTGCGAGGGTGTCGGCCCGATCCTTGTGGATGTAGGCTGGCATCTCTAAGGGACGGGTAATGCTAAATACCTTGCCACCTGGAGAAGACCAGCCTGTGTATGAGCTGCCTAATGTCGCTATCTAGTAGGTAAGGAATTTAGGCGCTGCCTTTGCGACATGTGTAAAGTTGAGAGTGCGTGATGACCTGGATCTTACGTAGCGTTTGATTGCAATTAAAATCACGATCTTGATTAGCACCTAATTTCAGCAAAAAATGACGTTTGTTTGAGCGACTGATAAGAATATAGGTGTTTGGTCTTTTAGGACACCCTGGTGCAATTTTTCATGGCCTAAATTATCTATCGAGCAAAAATAATCCCTCCCGGGTCTTGCCTGATTAGGGAATCTAGGTGTCACTGCTAATTGTTTTTTCATTTGTGCATTTGACGATTATTTTTGGATGTATACATGGTACTTGTTCGAGGGAATGTGTATTAATCAACTTCTGCAATACGGTGGGGATTAGCTCGGGTGACTTTTGAATCATACTTCGATTAATAGGAAGCTAATGTTTGTGGGTTTTGTCAAAGTAGACATGTTGAGGGGACCCTTGGGTATACTTATATTTATTATTTATGTATGTACTTGTGTTGAAATGTATTGTAAATTGTGATAACCGATCACGGTTTTTTCACTGTCGAGCGGCCGACAGTGTTTTTTTTAACCCAGATCGGTTAAAATTTAGAGAATAGTTTGTGTGCTCTTTTTTTTCTGCCGCCGTGTCAACGAATTATAAGCTTGGTTTTGGTTTGTCTTACTTTATTATCATCATCGAATGATTGTTGACCCACGATTGTAAGGATAGGGTTTACCTATCTGCTACTGATTTTCAAAGGCAATGAAAACACAAATTGTATATTTGGAAAATTCAATCAGCGACCTTGAATGTACAGATTTTCAAAATTCCGCTGATTTTAGTAAAAAAAAAAAATAGTTTTTAATTACAGCAAAGCAACCATAATTGGTTAAAAGTTCGTAATTAGTGGCTTCAAAATTTCGAATTATGCAAAAATGCCCTTTTTTTGAATATTTTGAGACAAAATGAGTGTTCAGCTAATTTTAGGGTCGAATATGATTATTCGTTGTCGTTGATTTTGAATCCGGTGCCGGACCTTTGTGTAATATCATCTAAAATTTCAATTCTGACAACTTGCTGATAGATTAGTAAAATGAATGTCTAATCTGTGATTGTAACTCCAGCTTTAAAACAGTTCAAAGGGTAAGTTTTCAGTACGAATACTTCTCACTTGAAGTGATTAGCCGAAGAAAGTAGGTACCTACTGAATAAAACAATTATGATTGATACACTTAGTGTAGGCGTTATTTCATTGCACATCAAAAATGCCTTCGACATGCAATAGGCAACTTAAATAACAAAAGACACTTCGCGGGTTCTTTAGACCCTTTTAAAATTGGCCTAAAAAGACCTCAAGAATAGCCATTATCTCAAAAACAGCGACCGATCGGAGAAAACTAACGTCGCCATTGTTTTCGGCGTGTCCGAAAACCCCATTCTAGACACGTCGCACGCCCATCGGGAGCACAAAAATTTTTGGCCCAAAAAAATGAGAAGGGGTTAGTTCATGGTTTTTTCGATTTTTGAAGATTTTCAAAAACGAATTTCTTGTGCCAATGAACTCCTATTTAAACTAAAATGCGATTAAATTCCGATCAGCAACGATTTTTGAATAAAATAATCAATATTTCCTATAAATATTACGATCGACAAATTGAAACGCGTCCAAAAGTGAAAAATATTCATCAATTACATTGAAAACAAAATAGTTGACGAGAAATAATGAGAAAAATTAATTTTCGAAAAAAACGATTCAAGTAACGCTCTCTGTGGAACGAAAGAAGAAACTTTGTTCTGTTTTGAAGGAATGGATAGAAACGATGGGAAAAAAATCGAGTTCCGAATGCTAGATATACACGTGGCGCTATCTATCGGAATATTAAAGGAACTACAAAGATAGGTAGTGACATTTCGAGTAAAAGTGCTCAGTTTCGATGTCAGTTCCGTAATATTCCCATAGATAGCGCCACGCGCATATCTAGCCTTCAAAATACGATTTTTTGATTTCGTTTCTGTACGTAGTTTTTTTTAAATATTATAGATAGCGTTACTAATACCTTTGGACTTTTCGAATTCATTTTTTCATCATTTTTGTTATATATGTTGCCTATCGCGTGTATTTGAAGGGATTTTCGCCATGGAACGAAATAATTACGTATTTTTACGTAAAATTAATCGTTTAAATCCGATTTTTTGCACTAAATTAAATTTTTAAACGTCATAACTACACGAAATGAAAAGGTTTCATGTATTTCAATGTATGATATTCAACAATGATGAAAGATTGTCTAATGAAAAGTACACATACGACACATAAATACTTTCTAAAATAACAATTAAATGCCTAAAGGAATACTACATCGTAAACGTAGATAATAAAGGCAAATAAATACATAACACATTCGCAGATCACAAACGATACTGATACAAATATAAAGAAAAACAAAATACATAAATTAAAAAATTAGTCCTTATAATTTAAAATCAATTCGAGATTGTCACACTTCATTTTAATATGTACAATTCCAAAATGAAGCTTGCGAATTTGACGTGTAATTCTACAGTCTAAGTACATTCAACATACAAAAAGTTCGTACATCGCCGATAAAATTTTTGTTACAGTGACGAAAAAAAAAAACACTCGTAACATGGTAAAACTGATTTAAAAATTAATACTGTCTATTAAATAAGAATATAAAATTGATATCAATCATGCATAAGAAAAACATTTATGTACAAAATATACATTTTTAAAAAAAGAATCTAAATGCAGTTTATTTCGTTAACGTCTTTCCAAAATACGATGGCGATTTTTCGATATCGTTAACGTTTCACTTTGGCATTGTTATTCGTACTTTTTAAATGATATTCTGCAAAAAAAACACATATGAATTAATCGATACTTGGATGGTCGAAGATTTTTTGTGGCAGAATAAATCAAAATTACCTTTCAAAAAATCATGCAACTGTTGTTCAGTTTGACAGTAATGAAAATCTGTTGGTTTAACGCCCTGGAATATTTCTACAACGCTGGGTTTCAGATTATAAAACAACAGCAGCTGTTTTCTTTTTACGAAATCTTCTATCAACGATTTAATGCCCTGTAAGCACACAAATTAGAAATATTTTAATTAACGAAATAAAAAATACAGAAGGAAATTACAGGAGGTTTGTTATTGAGCAAAAGCTTTCAAGTCGCGGATATGTTGAAAATTTTCATTCAATTAACAAAAAAAGTTTAATTCATAGGTAGATATTTCAATGCTTTTACTTTTTTTTTCTAATTCTCAATATTTTAAAGCAATTTTGATAAACTAAAAAATATTTGTGCAGGTAATTTTTGAAAAAAAAATTTTGAGCAAAATCGGAAGACCCGACTTCATTTTTAATTCGAGTTAGTATGGAAGGAATAGATTCGTCGTCAACTGTTTCCAAATTTTTTTCAAGTTGATAGTATTAAAATTTTGGTATCTTAAATTTGATCTCGCGTTTTATAAATTGACCTCTCAACTACAATAGCCCAAACTGCCCTCTTTCTTCAGGCTATAAGAACCTTAGCTCAAATAAACCAATATTAGCATTAAAGATACTCATCAAATCTAAATCAAATTACACAGGTCAACATGGAAAATGCTGTTTGAGGTTTGATGGGTGATTTTCATAGTATTTATCGTGCTGATCACGAGAAAAATAGTGAAAAAATTCCATCGCCCAAAGATTTTTCACAATTTGAATTTTTCGTTTATCAATTTTTCTACTTTTTTTGATAACTTTTGATACTTTAAGTCGATTTTTTGAGAAAAGGAAGAGTTTTACGAAAAAAATGAATAGAACATAAATTGTAGAGCGTTAAATTTCCTATTCGTAGAGTTCAATTAGTTTTTTCTTAGGAGGCTTAGTTTTCGAGATATTTCAGCTCAAAGTTCAAAGTTCAACTTCTTTTTTAAAATTGAAAATAAATCAAAAACTAAGCCTCCTAAGGAGAAACTAATTGAACTCTACGAATAGGAAATTTAACGCTCTACAATTCATGTTCCATTTATTTTTTTCGTTGAACCCTTTTTCCCCCAGAAAACCGACTTTAAGGGTCAAAAATTACATCAAAAAGTGCAAAACAAATTTCTAACTAAAATTTTCCAATTATGAAAAATCCTGACGTCCTGGAATTTTTTCACCATTTTTCTCTTGATCAGCGTGAAAATTAATATATAATTATCGATAAAATTTAAAATAACATTTTTTTTTCCTGTTTTAATCACTGTTTTTAGTCTAAAATGTAGCGCTGATTTTAAAATTTCTCCATCACTCAAGTTTCGCTGGTAGGTGATTCTAATCTATTTTTTAATGCCGAGTTTGAATATGATTACAGTTTTTCTCGATTACGCCAGAATTCTTTATAATTGGAAGATTTTTTGCTGAAAATTTGTTTTACATTTTTCTATGTAACTTTTGACCCTCAAAAGTCGATTTTCTGGGAAAAGAAAGGGTTCTACGAAAAAAAAGAATAGAAAATAAATTGTAGAGCGTCAAATTTCCAACTGGTACAGTCTGATTAGTTTTTTCTTAGGAGGCTTAGTTTTTGAGATATTTTCAATGTAAAAAAAAGGTTCAACTTTGAACTTGGAGCAAAAATATCTCGAAAGCTAAGAGCCCTAAGAAAAAACTAATTAGACTCTACAGATAGGAAATTTGACGCTCAACAATTTATGTTCCATTCATTTTTTTTCTTACAGCCCTTCCTTTTCTCAGAATGAAGTGTCAAAAAATATCAAAAAAAAAAAATAGAAACCCAGTTAAACGAAAAATTAAAATTGTGAAAAATTTGGGTGATGGAATTTTTTCTCTGCTTTTTTCGTGATCAGCGCGAAAAATACCATGAAAATCACCCATCAAACCTCAAACAGCATTTCAAAAGTTTAAAAATGTCGACCTGTGTTATGGATACCTATTAAAAATTCCTTTGAAGAACATGACTTGGCGGATTCTACTGTTTTTTCAGAAGTATTTTTTCCAGAACCTTGTTCCTCTGATGGAATATTAATTTGTGAGAGATTTGATCCGTCTGGTTCATTTGGGTCATTCGATTTGGACGAATAATTTGATTCGATAAAAAAAATGTTCGTTAGGCAATTATTATTTTCTGACACATCTAATATTGAAATTTAAATCGCTTCATCATTCAAATATAGGCGTTCAAGAATGGTACATTTAGTAATCTAAACCCATCAAAATGAAGAAAAAAATATTGGAAATGGAAAAGTTTTCCCAAAAAAATCAAAGTTTTCAATTTTGATTTATAAATGTAACGTTTTTGAATTAAAATTTTTTTTCAAAACTAATTTCTCATCCTAATTTTTTTTTTTAAATAATACCATTTAGCAGCCCTCCAATTTCACAAATATACAGTTCGTAAAATTTCTTCAAAATGTGAAGTTGAGCTCAAACACACCGAAATCTCATACAATCGGCAAAAAAATTACTACTCGGTCAATGACGTAAAAAATTAACACATTTGTTGCACGTGCATGTGTTAAAAATAAATAAAATGAAAAGAAAACGATTAACAATGAGTCGAATAGGTTCTCGTGCATGTGTTTATTACGTAATCGTACCTTTGCAGCGGTGAAATCAGCTCCTTGAACATGACGACTATCGATAACCACCGGTATCGAGCTATTTCCTAGTTTCATTCCTGCCTTGCCGACTACGCTGCGCAAATATTCGACAGATGGAAAAACCAAACTACGATCAGGAGTTATGACTACGTATTCGTAACCCCAGTCACTCTGCAGGGAAGAAAGAAAATACAAATTAATTTTTTTGTAATGTATCAGAAAAATCGTTCGAATATTTAACTCAGGCTTACTTTAAACTTATCGACATTTACAGTGGGTCTAGCCGAACTGTACAGCAAGAACAGCACGTTAATACTGACTCCGATTAATATTCCGACTTCTAATCGCCACAGAAGACATCCCAGAAACGTTGCCGTTGCTGGTATTAGATCGATTTCTGCAAAACGAAGTAAATTATTTTTACATCTGTACAGAGATAGTTTTTCAATAATAAAACGAAACGAAAAAAATATAAATAACCTGGATTCTGACAAAAATTCCTTATTTGAGTGGGAGACCTTCCAAAAAATATTGAGCCTCTCAGTCCAAAAAGGGACGGAGCCAGAAGTTCCTCAAAGAGGTCTTTTTACCCTTCACATAAGGACTGAAAAGTTGAAAATTGCGAAATTGCGAAATTTTGTTCTAAAATTTAAATTGCTTACTCATCAAGCATCTCAAAATCCTGCACCAAAAATATTTTTTGGTCACATTGGATAATTTTTGGTTTTTAGTCACTTAGGATCATTTCTGATTCTGAAGAAATTTTCTCAAAAAATTATCACGACAGTGCTGCCAACTGTATTTTGATTTATGCAATTTTCATAAAATTTAAATTGTCCACAGGCCTGCGTAGAGGAGGGAGGGGAGTTTTCTCCCAGGCCCGATCATTTTTTGGAGGCCCAGGGATAAAAAATTCTATCTTCACCGCAAGGGCTCTCAAACAAAAAATCGACGTTCGTTCTTTTTTTGTTGCTCTTAAATTTTTTCTCCCATTGGACTCCGATTTTTTCTGCACGGCCCTAGTTGTTCATCGAAAGACTTGAAAAGTAATCCTAATTTTTTTTTCAGGCATTATAATAAATTTTAATTATTTTTGTAGCAGTGCTGCCAACTCAAATTTTATAAAAATTGCGTAAATTAAAACGCAATTGGCAGCATTGCCATCATCAAAAATTATTTTAAGCGACCAAAAAATTTTTACAACGATTTTGAGATGTTTGAGAGAACAATTTGGATCCGGTAGAAATTAAAAATACCACAAATTCGCGATTTGAAACTTTTCACTCTCTCATTAGGGAGCAAAAATTATCAAATTTTTGAGGTCACTAGTTCAGAGAAGAGTAGAAACTTAAATTGCACTTTTTTAGGGTGAGGCTGCAATTTCCAGTAAATAGGATAACTCAAACATATTTTTTCAAAAATTACTCCACTTTGAGGTCTCCTAGTTCCGTCTCTCTTTGCGCCAGGGGCTCAAAAAATTTTCAAGTTGTCTCCCACTAAAATTAAACTACCTCGCCAATTTTCGTCAAAATCCAATATTAATCCACCGTAACTAATAATTAATTTTCTCGATTCGCGAGTACTCGGTTACTGACTTTTTGTCCTCCACATCGGTTTCACAACGTGGAACTCCACCATGAACACGACAGCTGCGATAATGACCGCCGCCAAAGAGGCTTTCGGTATATATGACAAATATGGTGTGAAAAATAGCAGCGACAATATTACCACGATACCTGGCAAACATATTCATACACTCGAATTAGCACGCATAACTAAAAATAATCAGCCGAGTACTGCATTAGAATGATTACGTTGGCGACATTACCGGAATAGATACTGCCGACGGTGGTTCTCGCTCCGCTGGCGTTATTTACAGCTCCTCTGGATAAACCTCCGGAGAGTGGTATGGAACCGACGAAAGACGACAATAGATTGCAAGTGCCAAGAGCTAATAATTCTTGAGTCGCGTCCACTGGTCTACCATCAGCTGAAAAAATAACATCGAAATGATCAATTGAGGAAAAAATCTCATCACAGGTCGTTCCATATCAATTCAACCAATTCGAGGTTCTCTCATTCTAAAAGGTGGAAATCCATTGCTGTTTTGGTTCCAGCTTCCATGGGGCTCTAGGGTGGCTTTCTTGTTTATTTTTTTTGATTTTACGATTTTTCATTTTAAAAAAAATTTAATGCATTGTATAATCAACTTAGTTTTTGGATTTGACCTCCTTATTCCCCTCACGAGGGTAAGAATTCAACCCGAAAAAATAAAAAATGGGAAAACACTCGAGTGGATATCGTTTGTTATGTTTTCGATGATTCTGAGCTCAAAAACCTAATTTTTTTTGGTACCGAAACTCTATCCTACTCCCAGGAAAAAAATTTCAGACATAAACAGGTCTGGTCAATAAAAATAGGGCTTTCGAACATATTCCATTGTTATAAAGCCATGTCTGCTCATGAGCGGTCAAATTTCATCCATGAACAAATTTGTGTAGAAATGATCCTTGTTCATGCCTAAAAAAATTTCTCTAGACCCTCACTTCAGCCTCATCGTGACCGTCCACGAAAAAAGGGGCCTGAGAGATAAAAACAAGTTTTTGAAATAAACGAACTATTTGCAATTTTTTTGTAAAAAAAGTCGAAGAGGTTTTTGTACAAAATGTCGATTTCAGAGCTCGTTTTGCATCCTAGGGACCTCGGGAAGGTTTTAATCATTTTTTTTCAAGGTTTTACGGTCCGGAATCCGAAAAAAAGTGACTTTCGGTAGAATGATCCCTAAGGTCCCTTTTTTCGTGGACGGTTACATTAATCATTTATTCACAAAATCATAATGTGGCATGTAGTGAGATCTTTTTTGGGTCTTGGGAGAAATGAAAATGATACAGCTTTCTTCTTTTTCAGATTCCACCCATAATCCCACATAACTTTAAAAACCCAAAAATAAAAATCTAAAATTCCACATTTTTGGGGTTTGACGTCCTTTTTGAAGCACTCGAGAATATAAGAAAGGGACGATACCAAACTCAAATTTGAAAAAAATTGAATAATAACGAGTTTGGTGTCAAATTCTAGGCTTCCTAGTCTGAAAAATACGATTTTGGGGTTGTTTTGTGTGTTTCACCCCCTTGAAAGCTAGTGTTCAACAAATATCCGGATATCCAAATACCAAATACTATTTGGATAAATATCCAAATATCCGGATAATATCCGGATATCACACGGAAATTGCCGAACAGCTCCGAAAACATCCAGTTCCCGAATTCTTTTACGAACCCTCACAAAATTTAAAGGTAGATTATCGAAATCGAAAAATCAAAATTGAAGAATCGATTATCGAAATCGAAAAATCAAAATCGAAGAATCGATTATCGAAATCGAAAAATCGAAATCGAAGAATCGATTATCGAAATCGAAAAATCGTTTATCGAAATCGAAAAATCGAAATTGAAGAATCGATTATCGAAATCGAAAATTCAATTTTTCCCTTTGAAACTCTTCATTTCGATTATCCGGATATTTGTTGAACACTATTGAAAGCCTGGGTGAGTGATATTGAATTCAAATTTTAAAGAAACTGTACAAGATCAAGTTTGATATCAAAATCTAGATTTTCGGGTCCAAAAGATAAAATTTTGGGGTTATTTTGAATTTTTGTTTCCCTTGCAGGCTGGAGGGACGGTATCGAACTCAAATTTGAAAAAAATTAAGTACTAAAAGTAAAAATTGTATTTTTTGAGCCAGAAAACCTAGATTTTGATATCAAACTCGATGTCATATTTTTTTTTCAAATTTGAGTTCAGTCCCCCTTTAAGGGGACAATATTTACTGATTTTTTAAAGTCAAAATTACTGATTTTTTCTAATAAATAGGACATCGACTGAGAAATTAGTAATTTTTGACCGAAAAATCAGTCAAAAATCAATACTGATTAAATAGAGCAGGATTTTTGCAAATTGAACTGATTCAAATTAAGAGTTTAGGTATTCAACAAATAGGTACCTAATTACTAAATAAAAATACTGCACGAGCAAAGCCAGGGCGGAAATTAAAAAAAAATTATACCTACTTATACTCTTCTTTGACATTTTGATGATAAAAAAATCTCCTTGTCGAGTTTAAGGGAGGCTAGAGCCCCTTGAGCCCCCCTTGGGCGCGCTTATGAAATGAACTGTCGTTAAATGATTCAAAAATAGCAGTGAAGCAGAGAAGCAGTGATACATCGAAGAAGATAGAAGTTTTTTACAGGCCAAATCTTCAAAACAAAGGTCTGGCGCAGGAAATGGAAGCCGGATTCAGAATCAGCGACCTCGAATTAGTTATATTTGACTCCTAATTTGGATATTTTCTACTTTTAAAGTAGTTAAAATTATTAAATAGGTATATTTTCAAAATGAATAGGTTGAAAAGTTGTTGTCTTGTGGGAGCTCAAAAATGCTATGAATACCTACACATTATACCTACATCTTGCAAAAACGATAATTTATGCCATTTTTATAGCTAAATACGTAGAAAAGGAGTCGAATACGACTAATTCGAGGTCGCTGATTCCGAATCCGGTGTCCATTTCACGCGTCATGCGTTCGTTTTCGAGATATTACCCATTTTTACCTCAAAAATTACCCTTATGGCGAATCGTTTGTAGACGGATAAAAATTAATGCCATATTTATAATCAGCGACCTCAAATTAGTCCAAAACGACGTTATTTTTGAGTATCTCGTACTTCAATTGCCCAAAAATAGCATTTTTTAGGTGAAAATAGCCGATATCTCCGAAACAAAAGCCTGGCGCAGGAAATGGACGCCGGATTCAGAATCAGCGACCTCGAATTAGTTATATTTGACTCCTAATTTGGATATTTTCTGCTTTAAAAGTAGTTAAAATGATTGAATAGGTATATTTTCAAAATAAGTAGGTAGCGACGTTGCGATTTTGTGGGAGCAGTAACTGCTATGAATACCTACATATTATATCTATATCTCGCAAAAACGATAATTTATGCCATTTTTATAGCTAAATACTTGGAAAAGGAGTCGAATACGACTAATTCGAGGTCGCTGATTCCGAATCCGGTGTTCATTTCCGGCGTCATGCGTTCGTTTTCGAGATATTACCCATTTTTACCTCAAAAATTACCCTTATGGTGAATCGTTCGTAGACGGATAAAAATTACTGCCATAAATTTGTAATCGGCGACCTCAAATTAGTCGAAAACGACGTCATTTTTGAGTATTTCATGTTTCAATTGCCCAAAAGTAGCATTTTTTAGATAAAAATACTTTTTTTTAACCCCGAGTCACGGATTAATGTTTTTTATGAAAACCGCTGAAAACCGTAACCGTAACCCAACCCCGAAACTTTGGTAAAAATCCAAATACCGAAACCGTAACCATCATTTGAATTTTCGGAGTTTTTAAGAGCCAAACTGGAACGAAACCGTAATAAATCCTTCGGAAAATCCTTAAAAACCGTAACCATAAATAAAAAAATAAAGGGTTTCATCCTTGCCCCCTTCCCCAGTCCCTCCGGAAGGTCAAAATCACCAAAAAAAAGTCTAGAATCGTATTTTTCGTATCAGAAAACCTAGTTTATGACACTTATTTTGAAGAAAAAAAATGGCATTGCACCTTAGACCTTTTATTACAAAAAGGGGGTTCAAAATTTTTAAAAAAAACATAACTCAGCAAAAAAATGCCCAAAAAAATTTTTCAGAGTTGCTCTGCAAAATTGAAATTTCTATCTGTATTTGTCGAAAAATTAGATAACTACGAAAGAAAACGTAAATTTTTGCCCCTCCTCTCCAAAATATCTGTGCCAGGGGTCCGAATTTATTGTCAAACTTATTTGCCAGAATAAGCGACCTATTTGGGGTAGGAGCGGTCGAAATCGGTTTCCAATGCCAAATCATAAGGTGATAACCGGCTTTACTCCTTCGTGAAATTTTTTCTCCTTTTTTTCAGTTTTTCGCAGACTTATAATTTTTGAAAATTTGATCGTTTCCAAAATTGTTTTCATAAACATCTTAATACATCCGAATTCAAGCCCGTAGCTACGGGTGAGGGGGTAGGGGGCATTCCCCCTGGAGAAATTTGTTAAAGACACCTTGTAAAAAACCAAAATATGGAAATGCTGTCTCTATTCATTTGGTCATCAGATTCCATACGCTAAAAATTTCGATCAGAATCAAATTTCATTAATTAAGTTATATTTAGTACCTAATTACGTTTAACGATGTAAGGTGGTCATGGGCCACAATTACAAATAAAGAATTGGAATTGGAATTGGAATTGGAATTGGAATTGGAATTCAAAATGCCGAAAGTTGAAAATTCTACTCGCTTTAAATTCTTTAATTCTGATAAATTCCTCATTGTGAAAATCTCATTTCAAACGTCAGAATTTTTAGAAATCCTGTCAAATACTCAATAATTCTCATAAATTATTCTAAACAAATGTTTTTTCTTACAACGTTGTGGCACTTTAATAACTTTTGAGTTGAATTTTTACAATTTTGATCTAGGTTGGGGGATATTTCAACAGTTTTCTTTTCAACTCACATTTAAAAAATAAAAAAATGAATAAGGCTGAAAAATTTATCAAATTCTGAACCAGCATAACGTGATTTTGGGCAGCAACCAGCAATATTATGCCTACCATTACCTTACACATTTTTCAAATTTTTCATCTTTGTAAAAAAAATTAAAAATTGGAAAACTGATCAAAAATGCTGTTCAGTTCTTTGAATGTAAATAATATGAATTAGACTGGATGAAAAAAAACAGATCTTGAATTTTGACGAAAATTGATCAAATAGTTTACTTTGAGTACCGTAGAGACTTTTTCAAAAATTTTCGAGCCCTCTCTTCATCTTACTCCGAGAAAAACAAAACTAGGAGTCAAAAAACCTTAAAGTTTTGTCATTGGGTCATTCCACGTCAGTTCATACGCAAAGTGGTAGGTGGGGTCGACGATTTTTTTCATTTTTTAATGTGGGTAGACCTCGATGAGAGATGACGATTGCCGAAAACCGCAGCTCTCAAAGTCTTTTTGGAGGGCTGCCACGAGCATTTAAAGTTTTGAGGCAAAGTTGGATATGGTAAATTTGGGGCGTGAATAACTCGAAAACCATGATGAGTTGAAAGTTGAAACTTTTTCTAATGTGTAGGACCTTTGAAGATCTTTTTGACGATATTTCAAAAATCAGTGTTGCCACTTTTTTAACACGAAAAATTAGCTGTAAAAGTTGAAAAATGACATTTCCCTATGATGTCAATCGCCAAAAATTCTGAAAAAAATTTGTTAAGTACAACTTTACATGCTGATTAATATATTAAAAAATTGAGGTGACGTGATATCGTATGTATTTTCGAGAAAAAAAATTCCAAACATTGGAAGAAAATACAATTTTTTTTTCAGAGGTCAAAATTGTGTAAATTGATTTTTTTTTTTTTGTTAATTTTACACCATATTCAAAGAAAAAGTTTTGTGAGCTGCGGTTTTCGGCAATCGTCATCCTCTCATCGAGGTCTACCCACATAAAAAAAATTAAAAAAATCGCCGACCCCACCTACCACTTTGCGTACGAACTGACGGGGAATGACCCCATTAAAAAAATATATATATTCACAGTTTTATAAATTTTTGGATAGTACCACCAGCTGGAAACATTGATCATCCTTTAAAATAAGCGATTTGAGTTTTTATACACTCTACGCACAATCGACTTCGAAATTGGATACATTTTTTGTCCTTTATAAGCTGATTGAAAAATTGCGAATCAAAGTTTTTTTGGTCGGGTAATTTAATTTTTGATGAAATTTTTTCAAAAATGTTCACGGCAGTTCCACCAACTGGATTTTGATTCCCGCAATTTTCAAAAAATTCGCGTTTTTCATTCAATGCTTTAAAAAGTAAATCACAATTTTTTTTCATTAAAATAAATTAAAATAATTTTTTGAAAAGTTTCTTAGCAGTATTCCTACTAAAATTTTGATTTTGAAGATTTTCTGTGAGTAATATGAATTTTTTAAAAAGAAATTCTTGTGTATAGCTTGAAAGATGAATGTAAATTTTTTGTGAAATGAAGGGGTATCATTTAATTTGTCTCATTTTTTATTCCCCCCCCCCCATGTCATTTTCCCCCTTTCCAAACCATCCAGACTACGGACCTGTCCGAATTTGACCTATCTATACTTCCAGCAATGCCAGCAATAATTACCGAAAGTATCAAAAAATCTTCAAAACGACTAAAATGCCCTGGGTCAAAAATCCTCAACATTTTTTTTTCACAAATAACGTCACTTTTAACGTTACCTGCCCCCAAATTCTGAAAATATGAAATAAAAACGTAAAAATTGTACTAATTTCCCTTCAAATTATATTGCGAACCCCATTTTTATACGTTTTTCAGAAATTTTTACAAAGAAATTAGGCGGAGATTTGGAGTGCCATTACTGCCATATTGGGTACGGGGAACAGAATTATTTGAATTTTAGAAAATGTTGGAAAATTTTTCCGTTTTTTGGCCTAAATTGGATAAAAATTTGAAAAATTAGGACAATCTGCAAAAATTTTGAAAAAAAATTAGAAAAAATTGATATTTTAACCTAAAAAACAAGTGATTTTTGCTCATTTTTTAGATTTTTCACGAAAATCCTTTAAAAATCCTTAAAATCACGATATCCTCAAAAAAATCCTCGACAATTTTTCACAGATCTCAAAAATCCTCAACTTTAAGGAACTATCCTTAAGGTTGGCAACGCTGATTTTAAGAGAAAAAAACATTCATCAAAACATTATTCTCCACACTGATATTTCAAGAATGAATCAAACAAGTGCATTTCGATTGATTCATCGTTGACATGAGACGATCTGAAATAATCACCGAGACAGATGACGATACCTAATACCTATCCTTCCTTACCTATACTAGAAAATAGCACACGAGGTTCTTCAACACTACGTAGGTATAGGTAATGAGTATACCTACGCCTTCGCTATAACTTAATCATACGCATACCGTTGCTTCATTATCGATAATCAATCTAATTAACTCATTATTCAACGTTAACGACGGTTAATCGACTAATTAATTATATTTCCGGCGCAGAAACGAATCGAAACAGTTATACGAGAAGGAGGAAAATTAGAAAGATACGCGTACGTTTACGTTTCGCGGCAATGCGAAAAAATTCCACCGGTTTGCGAGAGCTAGATTTATACTCGTTTACGTAATTAACTACGAACTTTTCTCGTAATTGGATAAAATACGATCTGATGAGTGTAGCGGTCTGCCTACGTGCATTTTGTTCATCTATGTACGAGTAACTATTAAGCGGATAAATTTTGCGTAATGTGCGGCGCACTACTTACAAAATACTTTTCCGACAGAAATATCTTCCAGAAGCGATAGTAAAGGAACTATAATAATGCCCGAGCCTAATTTCGACGTCATATCGAAAAAATCATAAGTGGTATTGTCGACGACGGCGGAAAACGGTGGTGGTTGGATGGAGGGCAGGCCTCGGTCAACTTCGGCTGAAATAAAAAAAAAAAATCAATTACGATAAAACTACTTCGTACTTTGTCAATGGACTGCGTTTTCTCAAGTCGACTGCTTACGAGAACTGAGGATATGAGATGAGATATGATCTAGAAGGTATACGAATCATCTCACCTGATAATCTGAATGGAGGATCAACGTGACCGTATTCGTGGAACATGTACGCGATTGTTCCGCTCACCAAAACGACTAGAATATTACGGCCCGTCGAGAGGAACCATAGAAACGACTCGAGATACTTTTGGCACGCGGTTTTCTCCTTCGTGTTGGCAGGACCGACTTTGATGTCTTTGACTTTCTGTAACGTTATACGAAATTATCAATTAATATCGAAGTGAGTAAACAAAATGAGAGGAAAAAACACCACATAACAATTTTCATTCTACAGCGTCAAAAAATTTAATAAGAGTTCGGTTCTGATTTTTCTATTTTTGGAATTTCAGTTAAATTTTTTAGTGTTGAAAGGTTAATTTAACAGAGCGGAGTGTTGAGAAGGCCAAACTAAGAATAAAATAACCGACATACTGCACAGCATTTTTAGTTTTCCCGGAAATATTTAGCCCTCTCGGCGAATCCCTTGAAGGCATGCAGAACTTTGAATAAAAAAAGTAACTTTAGTAAGTAACCATTTTTGATGAAAAGTAACCTCAGAATCGTTGATTTTTAGGTGTTTTTAATGAAATGCGGCAGTGTCTAGCAAAAACCACTTAGTCAAATTTAAGGGGTTTTGGCCGGACCAACTAAGTGGCTTTTCATAGGCACTGGTACAAATAATAATACAGACAAAATAATATTTTGCTAAAAAAAAAAAATTTCACCTTCATTTTCATTCTTAAAAAATATATTTATTCGTTACATGAAGATTTTTTTTTTAATTGTAGCACTGTTTTTTTTTCAGAAATACCCGAATTTCATTTTTTTTGAGAAACAATTGTGAAAATAGTAACTTAAGAGAGAGAGAAAGTAACATTTAGTAATCAAAATCGAAAAAAGTAACCAATTATCAATTATGATGCCTGCATGAAAGGGATGGGAGAAAATTTTAGTGAGTTTTTCACATGACCCATCAAAACTCCTAAATCGATATTACAAAACTTGAGCTGACATTCTGAATGTAATACGTTAACAGCTGATTGTTAGTCAAATTTTGCCTGATCTAAAGTCATACCAAGGTGTTTGAAGAGCAAGAGTTTAGCAGGACATTTTTTAAGGAAGAGGGAGGAGAAGGCAAAATTTTCATTTTTGTACAATTTTTTTTCAACAAGTGAAAAAAAAAATGAATTGAAAAAATTACAATGAAGTAATTCCAAAATTCTAAAAACTTATAAAACGAATTAATAAGAAGGGAAGGACCTTTTGGATTGGAATGAAAATTTTAGAATCTGTTCAATAAAATTCAATAATTATGTTTTGGTAGAAAAAATTTACAAAAGTACTTGTATATTTTTTTATTGAATTAAAACAAAATTCGTTGAGTCGCATCACTATAAAATTTTAGAAATTCTAACCCCCCCCCCCCACAACCACTATTTAGGCTAATCGACTTCAAAAATCTCCATTTATCAGGTAAAAGATAGAATTTTTAAAATTCGATGTCATTTGGTTGCTGGAAGGTAACTGTAGTTTTGGGACATTCGTGTGATTCTAGTTTTTACAACTTCCTGACCCACTGATCCTCGATCCTGAAATTAGATTTCACTTTTTGCCCCTACAAAGAGGTTAAAAAATTGTAGATCGTCAAACCAAAAATATTTGATTATTACCTACTAAATTCAATTTGTTTACTCAAACACTTCAAAATCAAATCAAAACGTAGTTAATAAAATTCAAGTTGTTCGTATCATTCAATTGCTTGAAAATTAAGCTACATGATTTTTTGGTCTATAAGATTACATAATTTAAATTTTTTTTTCGATTTTTTTTTTTAGCACTGCAGTGAACTGAAATTTATGAAAATTGTGTGAATCCAAATTAAAATTGGTAGCACTGCTATGAATTTTTTTTTGAAGATTTTTATTGAAATTTATTATTAGGGACCCAAAATTAATTTTTGATACATTGAGATGTTTGAGTAAGCGAACTAAGTTTGATAAAAATTAAAAGATCTTGTGATTCGCGATCTCCAATTTTCTTAAGGAGGATGCCTGACAAAACCAGTAGTAACATTTTGGGCCAAATTAAAAATAAATTGAAAGTACTTTATAAAAGAACCCTTATCTAAAATGTCAGGTGCCCAAATCATTTCTCAAATTTTTGCAAATTTTTAAAAATCCAAAATTGATTTCAGGTCGATTTCCCGAACGATCGATTTTTCGAATAGAAAAACTCCCGAAAAATGTGTTCCCGAATGAAATTTTACTGATTTTTCTCCCCGAAAGTCGAATAAAATTAACATGGAAATCGAATGAAGTATAAGCTCAGCTTTCGGGGTCGTAGAGTTCCAGTGGCGTCGTCAGAATCGAAAATTGGGGGGGCACAAAAGGGGCCGTGTGTTGGACAACTTTTTTTGCTTTTCAGAAATGGAAAAGAGGGAGGGGAGGGGGAGTAGGGACTGACTTTTTTCACCTGCTAAAAATAGGGAGGGGGTAAAAAGGAAGCCTTTTCTGCTCTTTCGTCTCAGATAGATCATAGAATTGTGATGTTGCTCATGCCCGAGCGAAGCGAGGACGAAGCTTTGAAAAAATTGGATTTTTAATGCCCTAAAAAGACATTTTTTTCATGTTTTAAAGCTTTGAAAATCCCATCTGATGTAAGTGTAATGTAGATTTATAAATACAACATAAGTTTTGGGGGGCCAAGCGGGGGCCAGAATTTTTTTGGGGGGAGGAGGGGGTGCCCCTCCCCCCCTTGACGACGCCTCTGTAGAGTTCCATTTCTCCAAGTGTTTCGAGTCGTAAACGATTTTTTCCAATTTTTCTGTCTTCAGGAGGGGGAGGGGAAAATTCAATTGAATTACCAACCACAACAATAATGAAGAAAGAAAAAAGAACTGAAAATTTAAAGCTTTCAACTGCGTTCATCTCATATGATTATTTTGACCCCAACTTGAAATTTGACCCTCGGGGTTGGGAAAGTGGGCATATTGAAGAATTCTGAATTTTCAACAGTATTGACTATAGGGTGAGGTATCTGAATCTGCCTTTTTACCCTCCCCCTCCATCCATTTTTGAGTTATTTCCAGTCAAGATACAAAATTTAATCCGGAATGACACCAAAATTTAAAAATTTCAATTTAATCGAGTGAGTTATCGAAATCCTTCGAGCTTTAGCTCACAATATAACTTCGTGAAAATACTCTGAAATAAAAAATGTAATCAGGGTGTCTACCAATTTTTAAAAATCAAATTTCGCGACTTTTTCGCGACATTTTTTGAAGGTATCTAGTATCTACTTCTCAATTTGACACCTCCCCCCCCCCACCACCAAAAAATCAACGAGATCAAATTTATTATAGAAAAAAGTTTATACACGGAAGAAAATGCGTCTTTAATTTTGAAAAAAGGCAATTTTTCACAAAAATTTTCCAGAAGTGAGTTATTTTATGGTAAAGAAGAGAAGTAGTTACTGCCCGAGCGAAGCGAGGATGAAAATTTTACGAAAAATCATGTCAGAACGGATAAAATTGTTAAATGATTATTGAGAAATAAATTCATGGCGAGGGCGAAATTTTTTTGAAGAATTTTATTTAAAAAACAGCAAAAAAAGACATATTTCCAAATGGTTTTCTCCTTTAAAAAATAGGTACCTTAGAAAATTCCAAAATTCTCCAATTATTTTAGATTTTCCTGACAATGGACACAATATTACCTTTGAAATTCCTAACCGTGATCGCTACTTAGTCTCCCACAAGAACATGTTTTTCCGCTTAAAAATATTCAATTGTCTGAAATAGAAGGGAAGAGGACGAAGAGGTATATAATTTAAGAATGGGTTTTTAAAATTTATGAGCCCGAGCGAAGCGAGGGCGAAAATTTTTAGAAAAAATGTTCAAAAAGGTGAAATTTCTTTACGTTTTCTGTTTTGTAAAAGGCGAAACAAATGGAAGTAATTTCGGAAAAATTCGCGACTTTTGATGAATTTTGGGTCCATTTCGCGACTTTTTCGCGACTTCAGCGACCTAAATCTAAATTCGCGACTTTTTCGCGACTTTCGCGACTTTCGCGACCGGTAGACACCCTGGTAATTTTAAATTTCTTGTTTATTCGGAAAAATGAATGGGAACTTTCAGATTACTTGATGACTAGCAATTTATAAAAATTGAATCTAATCAATAAAAAAAGCTTAAATTTGGTATTATATCTTATTTGAAAATGGTTCCAAGACTTTCTAAGACTTCTAGAAAATTTTGTAAATTTCTAGCATTGAAAAAAGCCCATACCTATTCGTGACCTATATTCACGTTTTTCTCTAGTAGTAATTTTTTTTGAAAACTTGAGAGTATTAAAATTTTCTGGCAGCTCAAGATCGCATCGAAACTGCTTCTAATCAATTCAGAGGCACCAAAAATAAAGTGCATTTTAAATTCAAGCTTTTTACCTCCGGTCGAAAGTAATTTTAAATTTTCAAAACTTCACCAAAATTGGAGAAATGAACTTAAGCACCTTAAATTTTAGATACCTATAGTCGGGAAAATAAGGGAAAAAATGTACCAAACCCCCAAAAATTCAATCCTGATTTGATTCGGTTTTTTTGAAAACACCCACTTCTTTGCCCAAAAATTAAGGGTGGAAAACGCCTATTTTTCCAATATTCACAGTATTTTTGGAAATGATGGAAATATGAAGCTGAAAATATTGTTTTTGAATCCTTACGACGCAAAGAAATGTTTCGTATCACGGTAGGGGTTGAAATTCTTGCGGTGACTTTTTTAGAATACCCTTCTAGCATGTATAAAAAAATTACTCTTCACTGGTATAATGTTGGGTACTTTCAGCTTCGTATTTCCATCATTTCCAAAAATACTGGAAAAATATGCGTTTTCCACTCTTAATTTTTGAGCAAAGAAATGGGTGTTTTCGAAAAAACCGAACCTGTCTGATGGGAAATTACACGTAGAACATGATTGTTCATTACCATTTTTCCATTTTGAGGCTTATTTGAGAAAATATTCACAAAAGTTTCGATTTTTTCAAAAAAATGCTGTAAATTGTTGAAAAGTACGTGTTTTACCCTTAGTTTTTGGTCAAAGAAAAGAGTGTTTTTGAAAAAACAAAAAAAACTTCTGATAGGAAATTACACGTAGAACAAGATTGTTCAGAACTATTTTTCAATTTTGAGGCTTATTTGAGGAGATATTCACGAAAACCCGGTTTTCAGCCGACATTTACCTCTCCCCTGGGGGTAGCGGAGGGTTGTGAGGATGTCCATTTTAGTATGTTGTGTAGTGGACGATTACGAACGTAAAACGCGAAAAAAAATCAGGATTGATTTATTTTTGGGGGGGAGGGGGTTAAATAATTTTTTTATTTTGGTTCGAATATATTACACAAGTCGAAACGAGTTTTGTGTTTGGGTTCCAATTACGAAATTTGGGTTGCTTTTATGTATCTAATGAAGGGAAAAATAATTTTTTGTCCAAAGTTTGCTTGGGGGTGGGGAAGCCAAAAATGTGATTTTTCAAGAACAATACACACGGATTTGAGAAAAATGTGAAAAAAATTTTTTTGGTTCAATCTTCTAGAAAATTTCACGCTCTCTATCTCTTTTAGAAAAAAAGTTACGGTTAAAACTTTCCTAGATTATGTGAAAAAATTGTATTTTTTTCGCCTTGCTCGGGGAAAAATGAGATTTCTGAGAAATCGAAGCGTTCTACGACCATAATGACCATGACAAAAATTGTAGAAAATTAAATTTCCTATCGGATAGGTGCATTCAGATTTTCCCGGGAGGCGTTGTTTTCGAGATATTTTCGAGTAAAGTTGAACATTAGTTGAGGCAATTGAGAAAAAAAGAGAAATGAAAATGAAGCAATTTTTGGCTGTCAAAAGTTTTACAGCGAAAAATTGTGGAAGATGACTAACCGCTAGAAGTTACCATGCCCTCGTGCTGATTTTTTCATGAGGGCACCCCCCTCCCCCTCCTCCTTCAAAAACGGATTTTCCCAATATATCTCCAAGGTTTCATTTTACCAAAGAAGTTGTTTAGTACTTTTTTTATTCTACGTTTAATTTCCTACAAAATGTTTCGTGAAAAGTGACAAAATATGGTGTTTTTGTTCAAAACTGACCCTAATATAAATATCACATCGTTAAAGGTTGAAGAATACGTACCCTTAACACGAGCAACACAGTCATGCATGTGAATCCCAACACAGCGTCCCATGTTCGGATCTCCTTGTAATGTATGGCCAACTGATCCCATACATCGAAAAATTTGCTGGCACCGAAATTTAAGCCTAAGAGATCTTTAACTTGCGTCATCGCAATGCTAATGGCAGCCGCCGATGTGAACCCGACTGAAACTGGGCCACTAATAAAATCTACAAGGAAACCTGTCGAAACAAAACAATACATTATTACCAATTTTCCTACCGCAAAGACGTTTGCTAAAGTCAAAGGATTATATCCATTACTACTAACCTAATTGTAAAGCGCCCATAAGCAGCTGAACGAATCCGGTCCAAAAACACAAAAGGATAGCAAAACTGGGCCCGAGTCCGTGTATATTCTCTCTAATTAAGATGGCTTGTATAGCGGTAGGTGCAACTGAGCCATCTTTCAAACTGCCCAATATCACGTATATGAAGGACCCCAAAAACGCCGAATATAAGCCGTACTGTGCACAAATGAAGAAAAAAATTCAATACGATAGTTCGCAATTAAAAAAGGCAAAAAAACCCTATGACGTTAGCGAAGAATTTTTTTACCTTGGCAGGCACTCCGGCCACGCTGGCGTACGCCATCGCTTGTGGTATAATGGTTAACCCTACCGTGATACCGGCCACTAAATCAGATACGATCATATTTCTTTCGTAATTTCGTATCACGTTGATTACCGGTATTCTCTTGTATAGGACTTTTTTCGAACAGCATCTTCGGTAGGTGTCTTCTGCCCAGCTAGATCGACTCTCCGAATCGCTGGCGTCGTTTACCGAGAACGTGTAACTGCCTCCGTTCGTCGTACCACCGTTGTGATTGTTATTGGTGTTGCTGGTGTCACTGTTGTGGTTGTGGTGGTTGCCATTATTGGCGATGTAACCGGTTCGATGTCCGTTGACTGCACATATAAAAATGAAAAATGATTAAATGATTGATAAGCAGAAATACTCGAAAAGTCTTGTTTTTGAAGGTTAAACGTAGCAAATGTGATTCACACGAGGTTTCAGAAAGACAATTTCCAAAATTCTATGCTAACTTTTGAACTTTTGGCAAAAATCCAAAGATTTTTTTTTTTCTTTTGGGTTTAGACTACTAGGTCTATCAGCCCATGCCAGCAATAATTAGAATTTACTAGAAACGTAATTTGGGAATCGATTCTACAACGCTCAAAAATCGGAAGAAATCGAATTTTTTATCAACAAAAAATCAAAAAATCGATTGAAAAAAAATGAGAATTTTAAAAATTTGTTCTCTTAGAGGGAGTAGGGGGAAATAGATAAACGGTGGCCAGTTACAATGATAAAATCTTGAAAGTTCAAAATCTTCCCGATTTTCTTTTTGTAATACTTACTCATTAGTTGAATTTATTGTTTTTATTATTATTTTTTTTTACAATTTTGATTAAATTGAGTAATTTTCTTCTCCAGAATTTCATTCTTATAGGGCTATTCCATACAAACTCGAACCAAAAATGAGGTCGAGTCTTTCGATTTCGATCAATTTTTTTTCAAGAATTCCCATTGATGGTCTATTCACATAACTAAGATAATGTCCTTTCAAACCCTCAAAGGAGCTGAGGGGCGGACCTCGTAATTTTTATGCAATTTCGATTATTTGCCAAATTACCCAAGTTTGAAGGCTCATATCTCGAAATCGGTCGTACTTGGGGGAAAACTGTTTACGGGGCTTGAAAGAGAATTGTTAGGAGATTCAAAAACAATGATCACATTTTGAGAAGCTCAAAGTTGAACTTTGGTGATGAAAGTTCAACTTTCATAATAAAAACAAAAGATGAAAGCTACCATTTCAACATTTGAAAAAATTACAGTGAGTAGCTCTTTTTACCCCTTTTTCAACTCACAAATTTTCAGGATGGGATCTCTACCCCCTGGGGGTACAGGGGTTCACAATTTTGACCAAAATTCAAAAAAAGTAACATCGATTTTTACTAATTCGAAGACGCTGAGTTTGAATATGTACTCAGTTTTTTCATCCAAACTATCTGACCCCCCCCCCCCATTGGACCCCCTCTTTGTGCCCCCCTAGTCTCTCAATGATTTTTCAAATTTTGAGCGTTTTATATGGAAATAAATGACAAAATGCAGAAACTAAGGTCGGATTTGTGATCAGCGGGTCAAAATATTCCAATAAACATCCTTTTTATGATTTTTTTACATGAAATCTCAAAATTCACGTTAGTGAATTTTGAGATTTCACGTAAAACGATCGTGAGACGGGTGTTTATTGGAATATTTTGACCCGCTGATCACTAATCCAACCTTAGTTTCTGGATTTTGTCATTTCTATGCGTATAAAATGCTCAAAATTTGAAGTGACGTGTTCTATGATGAATAATTTACACATGTGCACTAATGTGATCGAAAAAAAACATAATATCTTGGATTTTGACCAATTTTGGTGAGGTGGTCAACTTTGAGTGGGAGACTTCACAAAAAAATTTTGAGCTTCCGAGGGCCTAGGGGAAGGGAGCAAGAGGTGCTCAAAGTGCACCTCCTTTTGAAAAAACGCTGTTTTTTGCGTTTTTTAGCCAATCAAAATTGTGTGAGAAGCCTTCGTAGGACTTAAAAAATGAAATTTGAGTTTCTACATCTCCCTACATAATCGCCATCTTTCTCCAATCAGAACTCTGACTGCTACCAGAGGGTTGAACAGTTGCAGACTGCAATATTCCAATACTTCACTAAGCCGGAATGTTTTTTTTTTCATCGAGTAATTGAACAAAAAATTTTTTTCAACCACTGAAAGTGAATTTTGAAAAAAAAAATTGAAAATTTTATACACCAGTGCAGCCATCAGCAAATCATAAAATTCTAAAATACGGAATTTATATAGACTATGAATTGATTATTTTTTCGCTTGAAAATATTATGCATTTTTTTTTCAATCACTAAAAGTATATTTCGAAAATATCGTATTTCGGTGCAGCCAGTTACAAATCGTGACATGCTACACTATGGAATTTACGTTGCACTCGAATTAATTTTTTTATCGTTTGAAAAATTCACAATAATAATTTTGTTTTCAATCATCAGAAATAAAAAATTTAAAATTTTGTGATATTCTGATATTATGAACTCGAATGCATTATTTTTTCTTCAAGTGATTGGACCAATTTTTTCTTCCAATCAATAGAAGTTTGTTTTGAATTTGAAGACATCAGAACATCACAAATTCACAATTAGCAACTGGCTGCACAGACGTACAAAATTTTCAAAGAAAAATTAAAAAATGTCTATTTCTGATGATTGAAAACAAAATTATCGTGAATTTTTCAAACGATAAAAAAATTAATTCCAGGTGATTGAAAAAAAAATACATAATATTTTCAGGCGAAAAAATAATCAATTCAAAGTCGATAAAATTCCGTATTTTGGAATTTTATGATTTGCTGTTGGAGTGTTGGCTGCACTGGTGCATAAAATTTTCAATTTTTTTTTCAAAATTCACTTTCAGTGGTCGAAAAAATTGTTTGTTTGTGTTAATTTTACTGTAATTAATCGATAAATACGCGGTCGTTTTTCGTGTAAAATAGTTGGCTACGGCCTATAATTTATTTTTCTTCTTTTATATTCGCGATCGTTCGTTCGTTAACCCGCGACCGTTTGTATCGTTTTGTACCTAGCGTCGAATAGGTCAATGTACTTTTCATTTTCCTGTTTCGATTTTCTTTTTAGAAAATCGAAATCAGATTTTGTAATTCTTTCGTGTACTTTAAAATGTCTATTTATTTCGTTAAATAAATAGTAAAAAAGAAAATCTGCGTTATTTTTCATTCGTTAAAAGTTTTCTTCTTTCTCGTATTTTGCGTAAAGGACGATGTCCGTAAACGATACTTGTTGATTGGTCGACGTGACCATAAATCGAATTTTGAGCTACGTGCCTGTCTCGCCGCGAGAAAAACATAACGTGAAAATCTACGTTATCGTAGATTTAGCTTTTCCGAACCATCGGAAAAGTGGGTATCCTATTTCCTGCTTAAACCGAAGTTTAAGTCAGGAAAATCCATCGTAAAGGTCCCCGAAGCGGATCCCGACCGTACTAGCTGAAAAGCAGCGAAAAACAGAATCAACCAATAGCGAAGTTCTATCTTTCGTCTTACGACCAATCATTGCGTTCCAGTCGAGTTTCCCGACTTTTCCGAAGGAACGGAAAACTCAAATTTTTCAAGGTATCGATTCTACGATTTTTCACGCTCCTTTCGACTAAAAAGTCGATATTCTTTCATGGTAGCATAGTATCGTGGTTCCTGTGAACGGCGAATCGACTCGGTATATGATACCTCGTCTGTCGAAGCTCATTGGTCGAGGCGACGCTGCAAACGATACCTCTAACGAAGAAGACTTCCGTGGTTTTCCAGCGTCGAGCGAATCTGAAAGAGTGTTAACTCGATCACAAAAACGTAAAATTCGAAAACGGTTATCGAAAGAACTGAATACTTCCCTCGTCGGTCAATCCTCTGCGTCGCCGATACCGTCAGTTCCGTGCATCGTATCAGCCAACAACGAATCCGACGCAGCGTCGATCATCTCCGACGACCAATCCGAAAGCGAGAAAACTGCTACGTGCTCTGAAAACGAATCGTCAGCGTCCGAAATGGCTTCTGGAGAATCGTCGTCGAATATTCCAGCGCACTTGATCTTTAACGGTACCGACTACATTATCTGGAAGAAGCGAATCAAATCGTTACTTCTAGCTAAAGATCTCGAAAAGGCAATAACGGCGAACGGCGGCGCTACCGACAAGGAAAAACGAAAAGCGTATTTTGAAATAGTTAGCCATACGACGAACGCGGTTTTCCGACTCATTAGAGAAGAAAAAGACCCGGAAAAACTCTTCAGCGAACTCGACGAACGCTACGCGAAAGAGAATCAGCAAATCGTAATCGCCTGTCGCGCAAAATTGGCTGCCCTCGATATCGACAAATTCAGGTCCGCTACCGATTACTGCGATGAAGTCTCCAGCCTAGTGAACCAGATGGAGGCCGCCGGTACGAAGGTCCCGAAGGATGAGGAGTATGCGTTTTTGAACTCCGGACTCAAAAATATCGAGAAATGGAAGTCCGTTAAGAAACCGGCAGAAGCCCTTCTGAATATCGCACCCGCCGACCCTAAATTCCTGAGGGGTTTATTAACCAGCGACGAAGATAAATCCGAAAAGGCGACGTCGAATATCAACAAAGGTTCGGCGTTAGTAACTTCAGCGTCGAATAATCGAAATCCGAACGATCGTAAGCCGCGTCCGAAATGTGCCAAGTGCAAAAAGCTCGGCCATCTCGCGAAAAATTGCTGGGCCAATCGAAATCAATCGCCGAGAGGAGAAATAAAATGCTATCGTTGCGGTGGCACCGGCCACATAGGAAAGCAGTGCCCTCGGTATGGTGATGAAGCGAATTCAAAAGGTCTGAACCTAGTTCCAGCTCCAGTTTGAATTCGCCGGCGCCGAAATCTCCGTCGAATACCGAATCGTCGAATCGTCCAAAGGCTCTTATGACATCCGAAGAAAATGTAGCGCTAATTTCAACCGTCGGTGAAATCGTCTTCGTGCTCGACACCGGCGCCACTAGCCACATGATAAACGTACCCGGTATTTTGGTCAACGAAAAGCCAGTAACGTCGAACGCCGAAATTATCGTCGCGAAACAAGATACAGCCATCGTACGATCGTCGGTTGGTGAGTTACCAGTCACTAACGATAGCGGCGTAAATTTTATCATGCAAAACGTGAGTTATATTTCTGATTTATCGTACAATTTAATGTCCGTGAGCCAGATTCGTCGTCTGGGGTACGATACCGTGATCGCCGACAAAATTTCGATCGTTCACCGCGATACTGGTGAAAAACTGACTGATGTTTTTGAACAGTCAAACGGTTTGCTTACTGTTAAATTTAAGTTGAATAATTGTACCGATAATTTCGACTTCGCGTTAAACGCTCTATGGCATCGTCGGTTAGGCCATCCGAGTAGATCGGTTATGTACAAAATACCCGATATTAGTTGTACCGAACATGACTGTCCTCTTACGAACGAGTGCGATACGTGTGCCAAAGCAAAGCAGCACCGTGGGCCTTATAATACCGAGCGCGAAAAGGCGAAGCAACCGTTGGACATAGTCCATGTCGACGTAATGGGTCCGTTGAGCGCCGGTATCGATAACGAACGATACATTCTTGTATTTGTCGACGATTTTACTCACTACGCAGTAACGTTCGCGATAACGGCTAAATCGCAAGTCGGCGAATTTTTCGAAAAATACGATAACATAGTAACGAATCTATGGAATCGTCAAATTAAGCAACTACGTTGCGATAGCGCGACCGAGTTTATAGGCGGTAAATTTCGCGAAGTAATCGAAAAAAAAGGTATGCGATTAATGGCTTCGGAGCCTTATGAACACGAACATAACGGTACGGCCGAACGTTTTCTACGTACCATCAGTGAAAAACTCCGTTCGCTTCTTTTCGATTCGAAGCTCCCTCGTCGATTTTGGCCGTACGCGTTGTACACGGCTACATTTTTGTATAATCGTCTTCCGTGTTCTGCTATCGCCGATAAAAGCCCGTATTGTTTATGGTTCGATCGCGATCCGACTTTCCAATATGTTCGTATCTTCGGCTGCGTCGCTAGGGAATTTATTCCTAAAGAAAAACGAACAAAATTAGACCCGAAATCCGTGGAAAAAATGCTAGTCGGTTATACTGAAACAGGTTACATGTTACTCGATGTACCGCGAAATAAACTATCGTATTCGTCAAACGTCATTTTCGATGAAAACCAGCTTTACGCTGATCGGTTAAACGAAACCTCGTATGACGGTACTGTAAATCTTGAACCTGAAACAATCGAAAACTCGTTAGTCGCGATAAAATCCAATCTGTGTAACGATGACGATCGAATCGAATACTCCGCGTTAATAGCTACCGAGCAGGGCAAAGAACTCACGTATGAAGAGGCTGTAAACGGTCCTGAAGGTAACGAGTGGAAGAAGGCGATCGAGGAAGAACTGAGAGCTATGGCAGTGAAAGATGTCTGGTACGAAGTCACCGAGGACGAGCTCGAAGGCAAGGACTTCTCCAAAGTCGATACGAGATGGGTTCTGCGAAAGAAAATCTCGGTTAATCACGTCGTAAAATTTAAAGCTCGATTAGTTCTCCGCGGATACAAGGACTCTCACCAATACGAGCTGGATGAGACATATGCGCCGACTGCAAACGTATCGATCGTCCGTGGTATCGTCTGCGTAGCCACCGTAAATAAATGGAAACTCCGTCAAGCCGATGTATCGACGGCGTTCTTAAATGGCGAAGCGAATCGTATGATTGTCTTCGATCCACCGAAAGGATCCTCCGTAAAACGCAAAATCGTATTCGTGTTAAAAAAGTCCCTTTACGGACTCAAAACTTCGCCGCAGAACTGGAACAAAAAATTAAAGAAAATTTTAGAAAAATTAGGTTTCGAACAGTCTGCAAACGATCCGTGCGTTTATGTTAATAAAGACGGCGATAAAACTCGGTGTATCTTTGTAATTTTCGTCGACGATTTCTTAATAACCGGTTCCGACGCCGAATTAATCGAGTGGCTGATCGATCAGCTAAATAAAGAATTTGGAATTCGAGATCTAAAAGAACCAGAAAAGTTCATCGGTATCGAAATCGAACGTAAAAGTGACGATGTAACGTACTTACATCAAAAATCGTACATCCGTGAATTAATCGTGAAATATGATCTTGAAGACTCTAATCCGATATCGTCGCCAATGGAACCCGGCTTAAAAATCGAAGATAAACGCCTGGATAAATCGTTCGAAACGAAAGTTCGTGGCATCTTAGGATCGTTATCGTATCTATCGCAAGGTACTCGTCCCGATATCGCGTTTGCCGTCAATTTCCTGTGTAGATTTCAGCATCTCGCTAATGCTGAAATTTTTAATTATGCTAAACGTATCATTAGGTATTTAAAAACGACAATCGATCGGTCGTTAGTTTATAATTCGAATTACCTTAATGTATCGTATCCATTAAAATTGTATTCCGATTCCGATTTCGCCGGTGATGATTCCGATCGAAAATCCACTACCGGTATCGTCGTCATGTTGAATGGAAATATCGTCGACTGGATCGTTCGAAAGCAAAATTGCGTAGCTTTATCGTCGGCGGAAGCCGAATACGTAGCTTTATCGACCGCCGGAAAAGAAGCTAGATCGTGGATCAATTTGCTTGATAGTCTTGATTTGGTCACCGATGTCGTACCGATCTTCTGCGACTCAAATGCTGCTATCTCGATAGCAAATACCGATGAATCTCGTCGCACTCGACATATTGATGTATCATACCATCATATTCGCGATCTTATCAGATCCGGTGTCATTCACATCGTGAAAATTTCATCGAACGATAACATTGCCGATCTATTGACAAAATCGACCAATAGGATCGTTTTCGAACGCTTGTCGAATGAAATTTTCGATTTTAATAAAAATAATTTATCGTCCGAGGGGCGGTGTTAATTTTACTGTAATTAATCGATAAATACGCGGTCGTTTTTCGTGTAAAATAGTTGGCTACGGCCTATAATTTATTTTTCTTCTTTTATATTCGCGATCGTTCGTTCGTTAACCCGCGACCGTTTGTATCGTTTTGTACCTAGCGTCGAATAGGTCAATGTACTTTTCATTTTCCTGTTTCGATTTTCTTTTTAGAAAATCGAAATCAGATTTTGTAATTCTTTCGTGTACTTTAAAATGTCTATTTATTTCGTTAAATAAATAGTAAAAAAGAAAATCTGCGTTATTTTTCATTCGTTAAAAGTTTTCTTCTTTCTCGTATTTTGCGTAAAGGACGATGTCCGTAAACGATACTTGTTGATTGGTCGACGTGACCATAAATCGAATTTTGAGCTACGTGCCTGTCTCGCCGCGAGAAAAACATAACGTGAAAATCTACGTTATCGTAGATTTAGCTTTTCCGAACCATCGGAAAAGTGGGTATCCTATTTCCTGCTTAAACCGAAGTTTAAGTCAGGAAAATCCATCGTAAAGGTCCCCGAAGCGGATCCCGACCGTACTAGCTGAAAAGCAGCGAAAAACAGAATCAACCAATAGCGAAGTTCTATCTTTCGTCTTACGACCAATCATTGCGTTCCAGTCGAGTTTCCCGACTTTTCCGAAGGAACGGAAAACTCAAATTTTTCAAGGTATCGATTCTACGATTTTTCACGCTCCTTTCGACTAAAAAGTCGATATTCTTTCAGTTTGCTTACTCGATGAAAAAAAATCATTCCATCTTCGTGAAAATTTCATATTATTGAAATATTGCAATCTGCAACTTTTCAACCCCCTGGTAGCAGTCTGAGTTTTCATCGGAGAAGAATGGCGATTATTTAGGGAGATGTAGAAACTCAAATCGCATTGTTTAAGTGCTACGAAAGCTTCTCACATAATTTTGATTGGCTAAAAAACGCAAAAAACAGCGCTTTTTTAAAACAGGAGGTGCACTTTGAGCACCACCTGCTCCCTCCCCTTGCCCTTCGGAAGCTCAAAATTTTTTTGTAAAGTCTCCCACTCAAACTAAACTATCCCACGAAATACGTGCAGTAATTTTTCAGTTTTTCTAATTATATATTTTTTCACGTAAATTCGAGGTGAAAAAATTGAAAAAAAACACGTTTTCTCCTCTTTTCGAGTAAGTAGATACATTCAATTTCGTTTGTTTTTTTCAAATTTTCCACATTCATCAAAATCACAGAAATTTTTACCTTACAGCTAAATTTTGTCTTATTTCTCTTTCTCTTTTTTTTTTTTTTTGGAAAATGAACAGTGGTGCCACGGTTCAGCGAACACAAGCCTGGGTACGTCATCAGTGAAACCTAGTTTCGAAGACTTCATTTATTTTTCACCGATCTTTTTAGTTCAGTTTGTGCAAATAGTATCGATTTTTTAGAAAAAAATCAGCTCCTCGGCACCTCCAAATCTTCAAGAATGAATTACTCCTCAAAAATATACTTTCACCATACTTCTGATATTTACCAATAATTTACATCCTCTACAAGGAATTCATAATTCGTCATCGTTTCACAGAATAGTAGACAAAATAGAAAAAAATCTTAAAGATGAAAAAATTTCGATGTTACCAAGAAAATTTTCTATAGTACAAAAATTATCAAAATAAACCATTTCCCCTCACCCCTTCACCACTCTAAATCACTTTTGTCGCACCAAGTTAGATTAACTTGAAAACGAATTGCTTTTTGATTACTACCCTCGCCTATCTTTTACTCATCCACGTGACTGCCATTCGAATTCGGAAAATCCACATTAAACGCGGGAAAACCACTTCGAAAACATGAATTTTGAAGGCAATATTGACGTCATTCAATCTCACTTCCAGAACTTAACAAAGATAATTTTTCAGATATAGATGCACTCAGAACAATTAACACTGTAATATATTCCTTCTATTCCATTTTTCAAGCGGAGATTCCCACGACTAACCAATCTTTTCTCTCTTATTCTATACCAGCACGGTGGAAGCTTGGAAGTTGGAACACGAAAACGAACGGAAAACCGCACACGGTGATTCATTATAAGTACCTAACCAGTATACCTACCTACATAGGTATCTACAATGAATCTGGTAAATACGTACTCGGTAAATCACAAATCGAGTAATATTTCGTTTAATTACCCCCTAAACGTATTATTTACGAGTATACCTACTACCTATACGGTTAATGCTGGATTTACGATTAGCAGAGCGAGCTGCGATTATTAAGGAAACGCGTTAATGTGCCGGAGATAATTAAGTGAATAAGAGAGGAGGAAAAAAAAAACCGAGCGTTCAGTATACGCACAGGTACAAGTATAGCCTCAAAGTAACAACGGTTTAATAATACTTAATCTAATTATTTCGCAAATACGAGGAAATGGCCGATAGCGTATGCGTTATGCGGGTGAAAGAAAAACCCGACACAAAAAGTTTTTTCAACCTTCAAGGTTTGAATTTGCAGTATGCGTACGATAGGCAGAGGTATACATTGTATTCGCGGATGGAATCGAGGATTTTCACCATTCAGTTCGAGCTGTATAGTCAAGGCTTTCGAATTAAAACCAACGAAATTTTAGACTCCAATGAAATCTAAATAATGCATAAGGTACAGTAACGTAATAGAAAATTACACCGGGGGTTGCGATATTTAATCCATTCTAACAATGGCACATCTTCGCAAATCGCAATCGCGTCGTAATGACTACGTGTTTCGAAAAGCCTACCACAACTCACCAGTCGATTCGTAGAAGCTAGGGAAAAAATAGTAAAATTACGAGATGTCGGCTTCCGCATGCGTGATAACAACAGCTTGTCTAGATGTTTTCGGAGGATAAATTTTGTTTCGTGATTCCGAAGAACTACAGCTGTCGTCAATTTTCGTTTAACAATCGGGCTAAATTTTGAAACTAAGTAGAATAGAGTGTTCAAGAAAAAAATCCTTTCCCCATTTTTTTAAACATTTCAGTTCTAAGTGGAAGTGAGATCCTCATTTCTCGTCTCTTAGGTACATCTGTTTTAAATTTTACCCCCAAACAAAGCGAGGGCCCAAAATTTTAAAAATGAGCGATTTTTAAAAACAGAATAATCTGTTTTTCAGTAGTTCTTCGTTAAAAAAATTCCAAAACTTTGGAGGAAAAATTTTCCAATGACTTTACTAGATTTATGAAATTTTCCAACTTTTCCAGGTTTCCAGAAAGTGGACATCATGAATTTCCCTTCATTACATTCGCTTCACTGCAATAAATTATGCTTTAAAAAGTTGAAAAAAATTCACTCATGGTTCCAAATTTTTTTTTAATTTTCCACTTTGAGGGCACATCACACAGTGGTCTCCCTGAAAATTTAGCGCACCAAAATTCTGAAAATTTGTGTATAGGCAGCGGTTTTCAAAGCCGCTGATTCTATTTTCAACATCATTTTTGTCGAAAACTAGAAAGAGGTCCAAATGAGGAGGAGCAAAATGGGTAAAATTCAAAATTTTTGATTTGAACGAGTTGGGTATCAAAAAATATAGTTTTCGACCTGCTGAGTTCATTTCCGAAGTCAATTTGACCGAAAAACCAAAAATGGCCTCATGGGAGGTAGGGCAAAATTCAATGCAATTTCCCATACAATATACAAACATTCGAGTATTGAAAATGCAATATAACATGGTGTCCAATATATTTCAGAAATGATTTTCCCTGACTTTTCCAGGTTTTCCAGACCAATTTTTCGAATTTTTCCAGACCTTATAAATATGATATTCGTAAACCAGGGAGGGGGGGGGGGTAATTTTTTCGCGTGATGTACTACATCCCGAAATTTTGTATAAAATTGATATAAAATGCATAGGGTCTTACGATTTTTTTTCAAAATCACTAGCTACTTTTTACGAGATCTTTAGATGCCCTTCTTCGGGTAAAAAAAAATTCAAATTCAATTCTGAAAACTTTTCCACCCATCCAACTCCCCCTCACCACAAAAATTTGAAAATTTGAATTTATTACCTACAGAAAAAAATTTAAATAAAAAGGAAAAACCAAGTATTCCCCACGCAAAATTAAGTTTTGAAAAATGAAAAAAATTATGCCAGGGTGTTTACCAAATTGAGCGAATAAAAATTCGGATTTTCCGGGCTAAAAATTCAAAAATGTTTTCACATTTCATTCCCCCTCCCCTCCAAAATGAAAAACACTTGTTTCAAATTTATAAATTCACGCAACCTCTTGCAATTTTTTCGTTTGTACCAATAAATAAAAAAGTGAATGAGAAGGTAAAATATAAATCATTTTAGGGTCATTCCACGTCAGTTCGTACGCAAAGTGGTAGGGTGGGTCGGCGATTTTTTTCATTTTTTTTATGTGGGTAAACCTCGATGAGAGATGACGAATGCTGCAAACCGCAGCTCTCAAAGTCTTTTTGGAGGGCTGCCACGAGCATTTAAAGTTTTGAGGTAAAGTTGGATATGGTAAAATTGGGACGTGGATAACTCGAAAACCATGATGGGTTGAAAGTTGAAACTTTTTCCAATGTGTAGGGCCTTTGAAGAGCTTTTTGACAATTTTTTGAAAATCAGTGTTGCCACTTTTTTTAACACGAAAAATTAGATGTAAAAGTTGAAAAATGACATTTCCCTATGATGTCAATCGCCAAAAATTCTGAAAAAAAACTTTACATTCTGATTAATATATTAAAAAATTGAGTTGACGATATTTCGTATTTTCGAGAAAAAAATTCCAAAGATCGGAAGAAAATACAATTTTCTTTTTCAAAAGTCAAAATTGTGTAAATTGATTTTTTTGTTAATTTTACACCTTATTCAAAGAAAAAGTCGGTAAAAGCATTTTAACTCCATTCAACACCCGTTAATATGTGTGAAACAGCAGAGTTATTAAATGTTAACTTCAAAAATTGAAAAAAAAAACCATTTTGGTATCAGAATTTCTTATTTGGTTACCCCTGGATCACACCAGCACCGCCTGAGACCAAAATGTTTTTTTTCCAACTTTTGAAGTTAACATTTAATATCTCTGCATTTTCACACATATTAACGGGTGTTGAATGGAGTTGAAAAGGTGTAAAATTAACAAAAAAAATCAATTTACACAATTTTGACTTTTGAAAAAGAAAATTGTATTTTCTTCCGATCTTTGGAATTTTTTTTCTCGAAAATACGAAATAACGTCAACTCAATTTTTTAATATATTAATCAGCATGTAAAGTTGTACTTTACAGATTTTTTTCAGAATTTTTGGCAATTGACATCATAGGGAAATGTCATTTTTCAACTTTTACAGTTAATTTTTCGTGTTAAAAATAGTGGCAACACTGATTTTCAAAAAATTGTCAAAAAGCTCTTCAAAGGCCCTACACATTGGAAAAAGTTTCAACTTTCAACCCATCATGGTTTTCGAGTTATCCACGTCCCAATTTTACCATATCCAACTTTACCTCAAAACTTTAAATGCTCGTGGCAGCCCTCCAAAAAGACTTTGAGAGCTGCGGTTTGCGGCATCCGTCATCTCTCATCGAGGTTTACCCACATAAAAAAAATGAAAAAAATCGCCGACCCACCCTACCACTTTGCGTACGGACTGACGTGGAATGGCCCTTTATAAAAATATATATAAATGTGTTAAGCCCGAGCGAAGCGAGGGCGAAAATTGTTACGAAAAAAGATCTTCAAAATATGAAAATTCACCACTTTTCCCTCATTCATGTTTTCCAAAACATGGCCAATAATTTCGATTTCTGTTCCATTCCGTCCTTTTTTTTTCAACATCGTGGTCCAGGGCATCATGACGTTTCTTTCTCATCACAGCTCATTAAAAAGTAAGTTTTCAAAAAACTTAAGATTAAAAATAAATTCTGTAGAAAGAAAGAGTGTAAATTACCCCGACCGTAGCGAGGGAAATTTTTTTTAGAAAATTCATAATTCAATGGACAAAGACATGCATTTTGAATATCAATTTTATTGTACATTACGACCCACAAAAAATGATGAATAAAACAATAATTGGATAAAAGATGTGATAATTTGGCCCGAGCGGAGCGAGGGCGAAATTTTTTGAAAAATTTATAATAAAATATGAAAAAAAACAGTTTTCTAAATGATTTACATTTTTTTTTGATTTTCGAAAAATTCCAGAGAAAATTCCAAAATTCCCTGACTTTTCCAGGCCACTAAAATTCCCTGACTTTTCCCGGTTTTCCAGAGAATGGACACCATGTATAAGCAAAAGAAGCAAATAAGAGCACAAAACACCTGTGATAGATGAAAATGCTTGCTTTAAGGAAGAAATTTTATTTGAAACATTTTTATGAAAAATGATGAAAAATGTTTAGAAAGCTACATTTGTCGTATAAAATGAGAACCCTTATACACAAATTTTCAGAATTTTGGTACCCTAAATTCTCAGGAGACCGCTGTGCATTCCTCTTCCAGAAAACTTTTGGGAGGAATTAACGTCTGATTTGTATCAAGAACACCGGATACAGATACAATAATTTTAATTTTAGGGCATTTAAGTTCATATTGGACATTGGCCCAAAATCTGCCACCACAGATGCATTCTCTTTTTCGATTGTGAGAGCTGCCCTCTCCGTCGCTCGATTCAGCCCTGACCATCTTCTTTTGATCTGAATTTCTGAATTAAAATTTCATAATAATTCTTTGCCTAACAAGAACAACATTACTAAAAGAGATCACGAGAAGGGCACAACCGGTTAATTTCGGAGTAATGTAGAAAAATATGGGAAGTATATTTTTATTAGGGTTGTAAATGGTGAACAATCAAAGCTTCCAAGACTATAAAAATAAACAGTGCTGAAACTGGCTCAGCGTTTCACAAACCAGTTTCTAGTAATATCGTACGGCAAAAAATTGAAAAATGTAAACAAAAAAATTGCACATAAAATTTTCATCCTGAAATTTTTTGGCGAAAATCAAGATTATACGATTATTCAAATATCAAAATCAGTTCTGAAAAAAGTCCATTTCGCAAAATATAATTTCCATTTCAGCAATCCGCTGTCTATACAGTTCAATCGCATCTTACTAGGGTTAACACACGTGTACTCAGACAAATTCACACAGGCACGAAATCTCGCGAGTCGAGACGAAATGAATGAAATTTTCCATCTACGTTTATTTACATGCACACGGTCCAAGGTCGTTCCCTGTATCACTTCAAAATGATTTCCATAATGGGAAGATTTTCCGCTACCGAACGACGCGTAATAATTATGAAAACTAATTATTCGGACTGGTTAATTGCCTCTGTACAGCGTGCGGCGATTGCATCGGCAAAAAAGTGTTTAAAAATTAATCAACAATGGCGTAAAAATAAGACGATGGTTATTTTTATCGGACACGGCTATTTTGGAAAATTAGCGTCATCGCTCGTTGAACTTATTTTAAAGGGCATTTCCATAATGGTAACTTGTTTTGTGACCTCTTTTTCCGCACTGTACCGCCATTTCGAAGCTCAGGCCCGATTTTCAGTTCTACCTCAACTATATTGTATATTTAGAACATCGATGGAGAGCGAACAAATCACCGATAATTATTCAGGACGTACGATTCAATTTTTTGAAGAAAAACATCTCAAGAATGATTGCTTTTGTTTCCCTGCTTCTGTCGAAATAATCGCGCCATTGTTGGACGCGCCTCATAACAACGTGTTTTTCAATATCCTTGAATTTTTTTGTTTTTCGCCGAGAATTAAATTAATTTTACGCCGCCGAAGAATAATTTCGAGTTAAATGGGCATTAAAAACAAATCAAATTCAATGATTTACCACGTACGACCAGTCTGTTGTACTGCAATTACCAGCAGTCGAAACTTATTTACACATTTTAAAGGAGAAACGGACATGGCCGCTGGTATCATCTCAATGCGACACCTTGAACTTGTGCTGACACAGCTTCGACCGATTCTACAAATACATATATCGCGTCTACGATCAGTACAGTTGGATACCTGCGCTAAGAGAGAACACCTGAGGTGAGATATGTACCAAGAATGCGCTTTCATTTTTTCTCATTCGTTATTTTATTGACCATCATTTAGTAGGGATTTAAAATTCGCAAAAACGATTCAATCATTATGAGTGCTTTTGTTCAAATCGAAAAAAAATTGGGAAAAAAAGTTCCTGAAATGACGTTAATGCGAATATTTCAACCAATAAAAATCATCGGCGTGCAGTGAGTTCAAATTCGATTTTAGGTGGACAAAATTCAAAACTTCGTAAAATTACGTAGTTGGCCTAAAATGAACCGTTTTTGCCATTAATTTGATTCTAAACTGAAAATTGAGCCTCCGGGGAAAAGGAGTGCAAGGGGCAAATTTTCGAAATTTTTGAAAGGGTATCGTTTGATACATAATTTGTGCTTCTGAATTCACATCTGAAGTTGATTTTACTCTTACTTTAAGTTGGGCTCCAGAGGAGGCCAAGGGGGTAACTTTTTGAAATATTCCAACACCACAAAGTTGCCGAAAAAATTCCTTCACTCAAGGATTTTTCAGAATTGGAATTTTCTGTTAGACATTTTTTTTTACACTTTTTGATAACTTTTGACCCTTAGAGTCGATTTTCTGAGCAAAGAAAGGGACCAACGAAAAAAATTAATAGAACATAAATTGCAGAGCGTAAAATTTTCTTTCCGTAGAGTCCAATTCGTTTTTTCTTAAGAGGCTTAGTTTTTGAGATACATATTTCCAATTTTAAAAAAGTCGAACTTTCAACTTTCAACCGAAATATCTCGAAAGCTAAGCCTCTTAAAAAACCAATTGCACTATACAGAAAGGAAATTTTACGCTCTAAAATTTATATTTCATTAATTTTTCTTGTTGATCCCTTACTTTGCTTCGAAAATTGACTTTAAATGTCAAAGTTACCAAAAAGTGTAAAAAAATGTTATTCAAATTGTGAAAAATTCTTGGGCGATGGAATTTTCCCCCACTTTTTCCGTGATCAGCACGAAAAATACTATAAATAGTCCAGTCAAATTAAGATTTCACTTGGAACAAAGCAGGGGAAATTTTTTTTTGAGCCAAAGTACTCAGGAAGGTATCCTAATCAACATACAAAGTAATATAATTTGACGGGTGAAGTAGGTATATGATGCTAGGGGCGCAACTGTTTTTACTGAGGAGCATGCGGTTACCTTCCCCCCTCCCCTCAATAACAGAAACAGTCGCAAACTGCAAAATCTTTCAAGGAAGTGGTTTTTATGAAAGAAGCATGAAAGCTGGTATGATTAGCAACAAATCAAAATAAAATTTTTGAGAATGAGAGCCACTCAAACAAATTTTATTATTGTAATTGTTCAAAATAACATCGCTAAAATATCAATTTCATAAGATAAAAAACCAAAGGTATAATGGGAAGGGACGTATCTCGTGTGGGGGGTCGTACAAAAATTTTATTAGAATCAATTTTATGTGAAATTTTACGCTCTTCAAAATTTTATGGAGCTAATTATTCAAAAAAAGTGGCAGGAAACGAAAAAAATGCAAAAAACTGATTTTGGGGGCAAAAATGTGGACCTGAGGGGAAATGCATCGAGCCGATTTTGTCCGAGGTTTTGTATGTTGATTAGGATACCTTCCTGAGTACTTTGGCTCAAAAAATCTTTCCCCTACTTTATTCCAAGTTCGGCTCTCATATGAGCTAATTTGACTAGACTAAAAGATCTCCCATTAAGCTTCAATATGTCGACCTTATTCCTAATTGGATATGCATTGGGGGAAATTTTGAATATTTAGATATGAATTCAGAAGCTCGAAATACGTGCCAAACGATACCTCGCCTGAAAATATTCAAAAATTTGCTCCTGTACCCCCCCGTCTAATTTTTAAGTAAGGGTAAAATTAACTTCGTGTATGAATTCAGAAGCTCAAAATACATATCAAGCGATACCGTACTCAAATATTCCAAAAAAATTCTCTCTGCCCCCCTGGCCCAATTTTCAGTTTGGAGTCAAAAAATTATTTTGATTCCATCAAATTTTTTGCTTTTCTGACGATGCCATAAAATTCATTGAATAAAAAACTAAAAACAAACACATCTTTCAACAGAGGAAGAAAAAAGCTTTAAAATGAGCTATGGTCGAACTAAAATTAGGCGATTTTTCCAAAATAAAAAAACTTCATTGTACGATACATATTTTTTCAAAAATTGAAAAAGCTTGGAAAATTGGAGGTGGTGATTTTTACAGGTTAAATTATTCACAACTTCATTTCAGGAAAAATCTTTTTCAATTTTTTATTAAATACCTATAGAAAAAGCATGAAAAATTAGTTTCAAGAACCCCTGAAAAATGGGATGACAACTTTCAAACTAACCTCTCTTCAATTTTCAACACAAAAAAAAACAATCATCTTTTGTCACCATAAATTTTGCATTTTCTCATCTCATGAATTCGTTGATCAATTTATATGAAAATTTCTTGCTTTCGATTTTTTTTTTTTTTGGAAATTCGTGCCATTTTGAGGTTTTTGTGATTTTCGTGCCCTATACAGGGTGGCTCAGTTAAGGTGTGAAATATTAAAACCACGTATTCTACTTATCATTTGGAGTAAAAAATGTTATATACATGATGGGTCATAAACGCTTCATTACTGAGTTATTCACCTTTAAAGGGGGCCCAGATTTCACCCAAAATTGGCAATTTTTGCTCTAGCAGTGAAAATTTTCGGGGGGTAGGTGGTGGAAAAAGTGAAAGGAGGTCCATAGAAACGTATACCAGTTTTTTTTTTTTTTTTTTTGTTCATAAGTAAGTGTTTTAAAGCAAAAAATGTGTTTCTGTACCAGAAAAATGGTCGAACAAGAACAAAAAATCATTTTTTTGAAATTTTATTCACTTTTAGGGGTAGTACTACTTATTCGACACCTATTAACCCAAATTTCTGTTTTTTTATTTATTGGATGCTAAGTAATCAATTTTTCAAATTTCGACCATCCCACAAAATTACAATAAAAATCGAATTTAATGATTTCTCATGATTCCTCATTATTATAAAAAAATTTTCGCGTAAAAATTTTTTCAAAAAAATCAAAAAAATGGAGGGTATCTCAGGATAATTTATTTTGTGGCAACGCTGTAATTAACTTCCGCGTAAGTAACCCCGACGCTCGTCTCGTTAAACGCAACATTTTACGGGCGTCGCGATGCGCAACGTTGCCGAATTTCCAGTTCTTTACTCAGCAATATCTCAGAAAGAAAGCGTTTTGGACCCATGTTGAATATGACATTTTTTGTTCGTATTGATAAGTAGAATATGAGGTTTCAATATTTCACACCTTAACCGAGCCACCCTGTATAAATCGTGCGTTACGTTCGGTTCCATTTAGGACAATTTTAACAATAAATCTTCAGAACGTTTTTTTCAAACGAATGTAATATCAATTTCCATGAAATTTTAAAAAAAAATATTTCCCACGTTCGATTCTTAAAAACGATATTTCAATAATTTTTCAAGTTTCATATTAAACTATTTTCCAAACTAATTTTGAACTAATTCCTTTTTTCTGAGAATTTAATCCTTTTTTACGACACTGCATTTTTCCAATAATTTCACTGAAATTAACAAGTTATTGGTAAAAATTTCAACGAATTTTATACATCGAACATGCTCGAGCTTGGATCAGCTAATCGAGTTTATTAATTTCTACGTTTATTTAGACTATTAGTCACGAATCACGAGCCAGCTCGATGATAGCAACAAGAAGACGCGAGGCGATGCGGCGATGAAAAGTGAAACACATGCGTACACAGCGCAGCATCATCATCAGCTGGAAGTCTCGGTGAAAATTGACACCTCTATTCACACTCACACGTCATCATCATCACATCGTACGCAAATACAAATCTCACCGGCTCGTTACAGTAACACAATTTAGCCTACATACGCACAAATGCAATACCGGATTTACGGCTCAATAAGCTCAAAATAGCGAATACAAAACGTCGTCGACGTCGTTTAGCCATGGAGCCGCAGCCGGAGAGTGGTATAATGTGCATGCTCATCTGCTGCGCGTTCGACATTAGCCGAAAGCCCCCGAAACGGCAACAATCGGTAAACGGATCTATTGGTAGCGTATGATAATTGCGTGTATCCTACGCCAAATAAATTACCTCGACCTTCAACCATCAGACAGCGTCTCTTTTTTCTCGCAGCTGAAAACTCAACCAAACTGGTCATGAAAAGTGAAATTAATTGGGATTCGAGCTGCGACTCTTACGAGTCGAAATTACACACTTCTTTTACCGTACAATGCACAATGGATTCTTCGTCGTATTTGGTAATTCGTTCGCTACAATCGTCTTCGCTCAACTTCTATCGTCAACGAAGTCTCATCTTTCTGGGACATTCGTGAACTGTTCTTTAAGGATTTTAATCAAAAGTGATCTAAGTGGCAGTTTTGGGCCCAAGCATCACACTACCAAAACTTTGGCTACCAATTTTGAGTTTCAACTTCCCAATAAAAATTCCAAGTTTGAAAATTTGAAAAATTAAAATTGCTAATATTTTTCATCGAAAACTTTGATTGTACCCTTTGGCTTCCCTGATGGATCTCACCTCCAAAAAAACAAATCTATTATTATAATATTGGAAAGGTTAAAAGATGACTGGATGATCGCAACTTCAAACCTCTCAGACTGGAAAAAAATTCCCAGTAGAAATTACCAAAGAAAAAGAAAGTCGTTTTGGAACAGTCGGTAAAAATTACCATTTTTTGAAGTAAAAATCACAATTTTTGTACAATTTCTACCAACTGTTCCAAAACGAATATTTTCTATAGTAATTTCTACCAAGAGTTTTTTTTCAGGGCACCAATGGAACAGTTTAAAACAAAATCATTTAAAATACTCCCACTGCCAACTTACGATTTTTAAGCACAAAAATCTCAAATGGAAGCCAGAATTTTTCGAGCACCCGGTATCAATATTGAAACAGTTTCAAAAAAATTGTACCAAACAACCTTTTCAATTTTTCCAAATTTAAAATCCAGCAAGATTTTAAAGGTAATAAGAGCTGAGGGAGGAAACGAGATAGAATTTTTACCAGATCGTTTCGATATTTGAACAAACATAGCATATTTCTGCATTTACCTTTCAAAAAAAATTCAGAAGCCCTACATTTACCCAAAAACGAATTGAAATCGGGTTTTTGCAGAAAAAGTAACAAAAAATTGGAAAATTTCAACTGAACTGAAATTCAAAAATTTCTCCAAAACTAAAAAAGTTTTGCTTCGGAGCAAAAACTTTCAAATCATGGATACGTTTCAGAGATGGTTTAGAAGTTTTTTTCAATCAATAGTCTCAAAATTTTGGTCTTCGAAATTTGGTTTCGCGTTTTGTTAACTACTCTCTCATTTTTGAATCAGTGAAATTTATCAAAAAACAATGAAAAACAGTCAGAATTGCAGCACAGTAATGAATCAGTGAAAATTTTTTCACTGGAAGTAAGTCAGTGAATAAAAATCACTGGAAATTAGTGAAAATTCACTAAAAACTCAGAAATATTTATGAAATTCACTGAAAAATCTGTGAAATTCTTTGAATAATCAGAGAAAAATAACTGAAAATCAGCGAATTTCACTGATTTTTCCTGTGCTGCAATTCTGACTGTTTATCAGTGACTTTTCACTGATCCGGAATAAGAGAGTATATGTATTCGTATTAAAAACCCATTTGGACTATTCATTAGAAAATTTGAACTTCGTGTCTTAGAAGACTCTACTTCAGGCATAGAATAGCAAAAAACAAATTTGAACAGTGTCCCAGAAACACCAGCAATTTGTAAATCATGTCCCTAAAAGAATGCCATTACCTACATCAGGTTGACCCCAAGTAAGGTCATTACGAGGTGCAAGCTCTTCCTTCCTGCCTTCTGCGATCCAGCCATGTGCTTGCTGCTTGACTATCAAATTTGAATTGTAATGGTGAATTTTTACTGCATTGTTCAAACTGAAAAACTGGCAGCTAAAATTTAAGTGGTGAGGCAGACCAAAAGCAACAACTGAGATTCTAGGGGATGGATTTTTATAAAACTATGTGTCTTTTTATGTCAAAGATGACGGGGTATATTCAATATTGTCAAAATGTTTGCGAATCAAAAAATTTTATGTAAAATGAGCTTATTTGATATTGCATATTTTGCATATTTTGAGCTAAAATGTATATTTTTATATGTTTCAGACGTTTAAGAAACATATTTCGGTTATTTTTCACTACTTTCGTGCATATTTAGCAATTTTTCAAAACTCCCACCCCACAATTTCGTTTTTTTAGCGATTTTTCACTACCTAACAAAAATGCCAATCCTGTAAAAAAATAGCCGAAAATTTAAAAATATTTTTTTCGGTAATTTCATTGATTTTTATGAAAAATTATTTGTGACTTGAATGATTTTGATCTAATCAAACGATTTTTGGCGATCTCGAAAAATCCTTTCCAGGGATACCCATCTTGATGTTGCATATTTTGCATATTTCGAGATTTCAAGTACATATTTTTGCATATTTTGAACGTCAAAAATGCATATTATACGGTCATATTTGAATTTTTTCCGAGCATAAAATTTTTTTCCCTAGAGATTACTTTCGATCAAAATTTCTGAAGAAAATTCATAACTCACGAGGTACCTTGATCAGAAATCTCCCTCATAACTAATACTACATGTTTACATCCACAAATTGTAAGACCTCTTCCACCCCACTAAATATATAAAATACAAAACATTTTCATCGTAAATTGTCGTGGACATCACTGAAGGTGCCAGTGTCATTTGACACGTCCCTGTACCGCATAAAACTTGCAGAGTTCAAATACCATATCTTATACTCGTAGTACGTCCATTAAAAATTATCATTATAGGAACTATCATATTACAGCCTCCGAATACCATATCTCCCGCTTTTTTTGAGAGAAAAAAAAGGTACTCAGTATGTCAAGGTATCTACATGAGTTATATATGCTCTTAAGTTGAGAAAAAAAACTGACAATCAGAACAGGAAATCAAAAATTCAAATCAAATGTAAAAACTTGGCAAAATATTGGTAATTTGCACAAGGACGTTAACCTCTCATTGAACGTATTAGTATATGTAGTTCAGTCAGAGTCAGATTAGAAGAAAAATTGTATCATACCCCGAAGGAATTCTAGTCTGATTTTTTTCGTGTTTTTTGTGTATAAATGGCCTACTTAACAACTCACTAAAAAGTTCACTCCAAGGAGCGTCCGGAACTCGCAGTACAGGAGTAAGTGCTAGCTAAAATCCAGTATTTCGTGAGTTTTTTCACAAATAACCTTTAAAATTGGAAAATTACTAATAGTAATCATGTTCTACACGTAATTTTCTATCTGGAAAGTTCAATTTTTTTTTAAATTCACATTTCTTTGGCCAAAATTTAAGGGTGAAAACATCTATTTCTCGAACATTTAGAGTATTTTTTAAAATAATCGAAATTATAAAACTGAAACTACTTAAAATTTCTCCAACGAAATGTATTTATTTACACACACTTTTAGGAAAATCCAAAAAAATCACAGCAAGACTTTCAGCCCCTAATTACATTTTAAAAAACACATGATTCGATTCGATACCAAATAAATTGAACGACGCGACGTTATTTTTTATAGTAGAAATATTTCGATCCAGCTACCAAGGGGTGGAATTGTCGTCAGGATCCACGCATTGCCAGGAGTGAGAGGAGGGGGGGATTTACTTCAAGTAATGTGTCGAGCTTGTGGAAAGAAAATGTAATTGAAACGAGATGCTAATAATTATTGGTGATACGAAATTTTTTTTCGCATCATTATATTCGAAATCGAATGAGCGCTCAAAGAAGGTGGAGGGGAGGGGTAAAATTCGAAATTTTGAAAATTTTTATGTTTGGCATCAAAAATTAGGTTTTGCGGCCTCTCGAACACGATTTTGAGATTGTTTTATTCGAAAACGCAAAAAGAACTCCGGAAAGGTAGATGAAAAACTTGAAATTTTCATTCGTATCATTTTGATTCAAAATTGAATGATGGCTAGAAGAGAGGAGAGGGTAAAAACTCAAAACTTTGGTGATTATTTTTGAAATAAATTACCAAAGTGCACTTCCTATGTAAAATTTTGGGTAGCTTCAGCTCCATAGTTCATATTATTTCAAAAAATACTGAAAGTAAATGTTTGTAAAATAGGTGTTTCCCTCTTCAATTTTTGATTACAGAAGTGCGAGTTTTTGAAAATAATTGAACATTTCTGATCGGAAATTACACGTAGAACATGATTATTCAGTCATTTTTCAATTTTGAGGCTTATTTGAGAAGATATTTACGAAAACCCAATTTTCAGCAAACATTTATCCCTTCCTTGAGAGTTTTGGACGCCCCCTGGGGCGGACCTTTCTGGTATGTTGTTTAGTAGACCATTATAACCTTCGGGGTTTAATTTCAATAAATATCTAGGCTAAAATCAATCCTCGAAATAAAAACATAAGTAAACTACATACGCAGGCATCATAGCGAAATTCCGAAGAAAAGAAGTGACTTTTAGTGACCTTTTTTGAGAAAAAAGTGACCAAAAAGTGACCAAAGAGTAACCATAAAGTGACCAAAAAATGACCAAAAGTAACCAAAAATTCTATTTTTTCAGGGGATTTTTTTAAAGTTAAAAGAGTGCTGAGAATTCAAGAAAAAATGAGGGGAAGGGGTCAAAATTCAATGAAAAAATCAAGTAATCTAAAAATCTAATTTTTTAGTGGCACTTTAGGAGACAGATATACATAATTAATTTAATTATACAGATTTGAGCAAAGAAAAATTGAAAAATGACGAGATTTTTGGAACAAACAATTAATATATGACCTATATCTACTCTCTAAATCTAAATCAGTCAATTTTCGTAAAACTGTGTCTTTTGAATTAGTGAAATGAATTAATTTGAAAATCTGTGATATTTCAATTGTTTGATTTATTTATTTTAGTAAAAATTATTGATTTATTCTGTCAAATGGGGAATTGATTAAAAAATCAATTACTTTACTGATTTAGAAAAAAATAATTTTCTCAAACTTAGAAATAGAATTATTGAAATACTGCCCGAGCGAAGCGAGGGCAAATTTTTTTTGAAAAATCATTATCAACTTTTAATTTTTTTTCTTGAAAAATTTTGAAAAATAGCAATTTTTTACGTGAAAATTTGAATTTTTGCTTGAAAATGCGAAAAAAGTGACTTTGGGAGGAAAAAAGTGACTTTTAGTAACTTTTGGATGAAAAAAGTGACTTTTAGTGACCTTTGAATGAAAAAAGTGACTTTTAGTGACCAAAGCCGAAAAAAGTGACAAACACCCTAAAAAACAAAAAAAGTGACCTGCTATGATGCCTGCATAGTGCATACGTATATGTGCCGATTTCAAGCAACAATAAAATAAACAGAAAAAGAGAACACGCGTTTAGCGATTACACAGATGCAAGAACTTGGACAACGGACAATACATAGATGCATTACACCGAAAAAGCCATCTGTTACAGTCATAAACGCATGTTTGAATACTCTCGTATCATATATGCATGTGTATGAAAATATGTAACAATACGGAAGTCATTTGCGATACACGAACGTCGAATATCGAACACGTCATGCGATTAACATTCTAGTAATTGTAATTGTAAGATGACCGAACAAAACAATGGTAATTCCTTAAAATAGGCAATTAATCGATGATGTCATTTTCTGTTCGAGAATCGAATTCAAACGCGTTGAAACTTGAAATACGATTATTTACCAACTGTACCGGCCGGTGCCGCAAAAACAATGGGTACATTCACTTAATTATCAATTGAATAAGTAGATGCCGCAAATCTATCGCCACCATCGAATTCGATAAAATAAATCATCGATCGAAACACTTATACATAGGTATTTCCAAAGATTTTTAATGAAAATTTTAACGAATATCGACATTTATTTCCGTAAATAAAAACGAATAGCCTAATGCTTAAGTACTTTTCATGATTCGTGTTAAATTTTTATGATTAAGCATCAGCTAGGATTTTCGTAATTTTAAATTTCATGAATTTACTAAATCGGTTATTACAGGTAGATATTTCTTTTTTTTAGATTTTGCGATTTATTTTATAATTTTGCAACAATTAATGTTTCACAAAACATTAGTCGTACAAAGGGTACCGGCGGTTAAGATAGGCGAATCTGCCCCCGAGCTGGAATTCGAAACTAACCGACGGAATTTGGTTCTTGGGGTCTGAAAACCACGTGGTAAAAATTTTGGCCCCCTACCCCTCTCCTATCCATAGTTATGGGCCAAAACGTTCTTTTTTTCAGCCTTCTCATTAAGAATTTTTATTTTCGCGAGTTTTCAACCAAATTTTCTCAAACTTGGGTGGGTGGTACACCATACTGAGGGGTATTAGTGGGTGGTTTGAAAAAAATTTTCGATGATTTCTTCTTGCTGAAATTCGTGTTTTAAAACTTCAAATCGAGTTTTCTACATGATGGTTCAGAGGGGCAATTCTGAAAAAAATATATTTTATGTACCTAGTCCCTATCTACAACGTGATATTTTTTTCAAAATTTTTCATGTGGTAGAACATCTTGAAAAATGCGAAAAACCGGTTTTTCCACCACGTTTTTCACTCATAAAATGGTCATTTTTGGTCGAAATTTTTTTTTCTGTAATTATACCCCAAAATACATATTTGGACACCACTTGTCAGATTTTCACTTCATTTCACTCCATTTTCATGATATAGCAGAAGAATCAAAATTGAACATTTCACTTTCTTTGCATACAAAATTACCATATGAAAACAATCAACAGATTCTTGTTCAGCAACTTAAACAACCTTTCGAAAACTTCATTTGTATGATAAAAACACTCATATACTTTTTTTTAGTAATACCCCGCTACCCCCACCATCAGAATATATGTACTCAAAAATCTGGCGACCGTTCGTCTGGCTTTGTGTTGTGCGCTGGAAAGGAACGTGATAACATGATGAATTCCACACATTTGAACGCCATTTATCGTAATCAACGCGAAGTAGAAAATCTGGTAACACTGGCGACAGTTTGTCTCTTAGACCATATAGTATTAACATAGACCGCGCTACGGTCCATAAGACATATGTTATTACCGTGTTCCAACATATTAAATTGGGTCCTCCCCAGAAAACGCGGAAAATGATCTAAAAACGAACTCGCGTTATTTGATTTCGCTCTAATTGTTTCTATGAGTCTCCATTGATAGTGGAAATTGTTTGACTACCAATTTTCCGAATTTTGTTTGCAGCAATGGTCCCAATTCACGAGAATAAATATTGGGTCCACCGCGGAAAATGCGATTGAAGCACCGAACTCGAACCAAAAATGAAGTCGTATCTTCTGATTTCGCTCCAATTTTTTTTTATTATTGGTGCAAATTGTTTGACTGCTAATGTGGTATAATTTCTCTTGATTTCTCGCACAGAAATGGGCCCAATTCATGCAAAATAATGTTAGAACTCGCCGCTTATCAGTAGCGCGGTCTATGTTAATTCTCTATGGTCTAAGGTTTGTCTAGCTAGTTAGGTGGCTAGAGGGGAGCCTGGTGACAGTTATGAAATGGTGAAGTTGATAGAAATCACAGAGCTTTCTAGTTTTGTTGAGAATTTGATCGATGATGCCAGTGCCAATAGTTCTATTCTAAAACACGTCGCAGACTACACGATGCCGGAAGAAAAGTTGTATATTTGCACCGGATTAAATTGGAAACAATTGAATGAACTGAACGAGATGTTACCATCCATTAGAAATTCCAGTAGGTAACAGAGAAAAAATTGAAGCTCTAGTGGTATTCCCATTTAAATTGAGGTCTGGGAATTCCAATAGTTTAATCGCCGCCATGTTAAATTTAAAAAATGAACGAGATGTCACAAGTTATTTTGACTCTGTATTGAAAGCTTTTCAAAAAGATGTTCTGGAAAAAAAATTTAAGATTAATTCGTACTCGAGGGAATTCCTCATTACACAGACACACAGACATCAGAAATCGCCAAACATTTGCACAATTTTGATGATAAGCTTGTGCTAATTTGTGACGGCACATATTTGAGGCACCAAAAGAGTGCGAACAATGCTTACCAACACAAATCCTATTCTGGGCATAAGCATACCCATCTCGTAAAGCCGTTCACCATATGTATAACAAATGACGTGTTTTAGAATAGAATTATTGGCACTGGCATCATCGATCAAATTCTCAACAAAACTAGAAAGCTCTGTGATTTCTATCAACTTCACCATTTCATAACTGTCACCAGGCTCCCCTCTAGCCACATAACTAGCTAGACGAACTGTCGCCAGTGTTACCAGATTTTCTACTTCGCGTTGATTACGATAAATGGCGTTCAAATGTGTGGAATTCATCATGTTATCACGTTCCTTTCCAGCGCACAACACAAAGCCAGACGAACGGTCGCCAGATTTTTGAGTACATATATTCTGATGGTGGGGGTAGCGGGGTATTACTAAAAAAAAGTATATGAGTGTTTTTATCATACAAATGAAGTTTTCGAAAGGTTGTTTAAGTTGCTGAACAAGAATCTGTTGATTGTTTTCATATGGTAATTTTGTATGCAAAGAAAGTGAAATGTTCAATTTTGATTCTTCTGCTATATCATGAAAATGGAGTGAAATGAAGTGAAAATCTGACAAGTGGTGTCCAAATATGTATTTTGGGGTATAATTACAGAAAAAAAATTTCGACCAAAAATGACCATTTTATGAGTGAAAAACGTAGTGGAAAAACCGGTTTTTCGCATTTTTCAAGATGTTCTACCACATGAAAAATTTTGAAAAAAATATCACGTTGTAGATAGGGACTAGGTACATAAAATATATTTTTTTCAGAATTGCCCCTCTGAACCATCATGTAGAAAACTCGATTTGAAGTTTTAAAACACGAATTTCAGCAAGAAGAAATCATCGAAAATTTTTTTCAAACCACCCACTAATACCCCTCAGTATGGTGTACCACCCACCCAAGTTTGAGAAAATTTGGTTGAAAACTCGCGAAAATAAAAATTCTTAATGAGAAGGCTGAAAAAAAGAACGTTTTGGCCCATAACTATGGATAGGAGAGGGGTAGGGGGCCAAAATTTTTACCACGTGGTTTTCAGACCCCAAGAACCAAATTCCGTCGGTTAGTTTTGAATTCCAGCTCGGGGGCAGATTCGCCTATCTTAACCGCCGGTACCCTTTATCGATAAAAGTATTTTCAAACGCAAAAATGTTTTTAGTCCGGCTCTGGATTAAAATTTTGCATACCATAATAATTTTCTGAACTTCATTTGGCCAAGATTTTTTTTAAAAGAAAAGGGAAACATGAAGGTGACTACGATTGCGGCGTCAAAAAATGTGAAAATTCAAGTTAAATCTTTAAAAATGTGACAATTTTTGAGAAATCTTTCAAATGATGTAAAATGCTGCAGTGAAATGAGGACAAACATTTTTGACTGAAAAACCAAAATTCGCTATTTATAATTACAGGAAGAGAAATTTTTGATTATCTTCATTCCCATTTATTATCTCGTCGGTGTTTATTTGCAACGAACCAAAAAAATATGTACAGTACATTAGGCATGAATCATGTTCTAAAAAGTGACGATCTCAATTTTCAACGAGAAAAAATTGCAAAAAATCATACAACTTTGGACAGAAAATTTCAGATAAAAGTGATAAAAATTCATAAAATTTGTTAATAAGTTTCATTGAACGTTGAAAAATGGTAACCAGGAACACATTGGAGATGGCATATTAGGAAAGTAAAAAAGTAGGAATTACCTAATTCTGCCATAATTGGAGGAGGAAAGTTGAGTTGTCCTCCTCTCTGCTTCACCACTCGGTTCAGCTTTGATAGCATCACGCAGAAAATTTATTTCATCGTTATTTTACATCAAAATATCAAATTTGAAAAAAAAACACATATGTGAGCCTGGATATAGAAACCACTCTTGGAGGCCAAAAATTGATTCTTGAGTTGACACTGATTTTGGACCTTTCAGAAGGAGTCGAATCAAGGAGAAACAAAAATTTTCGACCCCCTCCCTACCAGTCACAACATATTCATGTCAATGAAAAATATTTTGATAGATACCTAATATTGAAATTTTCCAATTTGACAAAAAATTAAAATAATTTATTTCAAATTAATCAATTAGGAAATTTTCAAAATGTAGACACTATAATAGAAGTACGACAATTTTTACTTTGAAAGGAAAAATGTGTAAATTATAATTTATAAGTACACTTTATGACATTCCTCGAAATTTTATGGATTATAAGTGATTTGTCACGACACTACATAATTTTTCCTGGAAATAATTAAACTTTCTTCCCACTTATCAAAATCTCAAATAATTTACTCGTAGAATTCTAAGAAACATTATTACCCATAAAATTCTGAAAATGATTGAACTACAAACCTAAATTGAAGGGCCTGCTGGAAAAAGGGCCCCGTGGAGAAAACATAGTTTTGAGAAAAACGCATTTTAAAATTCATTTTTGCGTAGCTCCGAAAATATAGCACCTAGAGACCTGCGGTTTGCTTTATTTGATAGATCGAACCTTTGACTACACATACAAAGTTTCACCCCCTCCTCAAAAAGTTTTGCCTTCTTCCTATTGGCCGTTCTTTTGACCTCCCGGGAGGCCCTTTTTCCATAAGTTTTTTTTTCAATTTCTTTTTCAATTTTTTTCGAGCTAAAATAAAGTAAAAAAATCATTTTTCAATTTTTTTCGAGCTAAAATGAAGTAAAAAATCATTTTTCAATTTTTTTCGAGCTAAAATGAAGTAAAAAAATCATTTTTCAATTTTTTTCGAGCTAAAATGAAGTAAAAAAATCATTGATAAAATAAAATCTCGTAATCAAAAATAATTTATTAATAATGATAAGTTGATTGTCAACACGTTCTAGCACTCCAGGTACCGCCGTGCGGCCAAGTAATAAAAATTCAGTCGAGGTGCATGTGAAGAAAATCGTTTAGCGCCATATAGGGGCGAGATATTGAAATGTTGGGTTTGGTAGGTTGTAGTAGTAGGTTGAGAGAACACATTGACGAAAAATGCGGAAAAGGGTCCTCATCTCGATGAGGCCCTTTTTCCAGCAGGCCCTTCAATTGTAAGAAAAATGGATTTTAAAACTGTGAAAACAAAGAATCTTCAAATTCCGAAGTAACAGCGAAATTACATAACTTACTTAATTTTAAATTTTTCCCATTTTTTTCGGTTCGTAAGAAAGGTAAGGAATGATAAAAGTTTTCTTATTTCCAAAAATTTCAAAAATTGAGCTTTCTCTTCTCCGAACTATTTTTAGATTCGACGAATAAAACGCCTAAAAACCCCCTTCGAAATCACAGCTGGATTTGAAAAAAAAACTAACTTCCACGTTGAGAACCCCTGAGTTGAGAAGAACCAGTAATAAAAAGATAACGCCACTTAACACTCAATCCCTAAGGTATTTAGAGGATTACGGTACATTTCTCCGAATCAAATAGGTACCCGAATTGCCGTTTGTCCAAGAACTTATGATTGGAATCCGTTTACCTGAATTGTGAAATTTCGAACACCGTTTCCCCGAAAAACATTATCAATCTCAAAAATTGTATGGGTAGATGACAGTTTGGAAATCGAGAAGAGGCCCATTTTCGATTACATGCCAACTTTGAGGACTCATAAATTTTCTAGTCGTCTTAGAAGGCTGAAAATTCGTATGGGAAGATTTGAACTCGACTACAATTTCGCCGAAACGAAAGACTTGTTTAAAACCACGAAACTCTATACGCTTGAACGGATAATTTTTTCAAAAATATTGAAATATGAGTGAAATGGTGTGTGAGTGATGTATCTAATTTTTTTTCATTTTTATGCTAAAATTCCATATTTTTTTTGCAAAAAACTGAAGTAAGTAGGTACTCAACGACGTTTTTGTACGGTTTTTCGTGATTCTCGACTCTTGAGTTCGAAAAGATAGCCAAAACGAAACACTAAGGGAAATTCTACATCCATAAAGAAAGTAATTTTTTAGTAATTTTTCCGGAGAGGTCGCTCTTCGCTTAAATGGTGGTTTTCAAATTTGAATTAAAACTTCAAATGGTCGAAAAATGTGAAGGAGGGCACCAAAATAAAAAAAAATAATAACAAAAAATGTCATTCATTTCAAACGAAATTAAAAATTCTGAAAAATAATTCAACAAAATGGTCGTAGGTAATTTCAAAAAGAGAGGGACGAGTGAAGTTCAAAACTTCTTCCAAATTTTTTTTTTTATATCAAGGGACACCACTTGAGGATTTAGAATGAAAATCGAAGCTGGGGCCGATTGGACCATTTTATCCGGCAAACTCTTGCATTCCAAATCCACCAAACAAAAATAAAACGATTTGAAAAAAGTAAAAAAACCACGATTTGATTCAAAAATCACTTCAAAGGGCCATAATTTCGAACCAGAATTTTTAGTCATAACTTATGCTACAAAAATTGCGTTAAAATATAACTCTTACCTCTTTCCAAACTAGACGTTTCGGTGCGATTAAAAGCTTTATTATCGTATCCATCGGCATTTTTCCAGTACTCCGCGTCCAACTCAACATTGGCCAGCCTCTGCTCGATGGGATGTTTGGGATCTTCGGCGGCGTTTCTCACAAATCCCACCAGTTGTACGTCGCGATTATGGTCGTCGTCGGTCTCCTTCATTTTGTACGATAGATGATTAACGATAGGCATTTTGGTTGCTGGCGGCTGGCAGCTAATGCGGTTCGTTTAGTGGTCGATTTGGCGGAATTTGAATTTCATTACGTTAAAACGGCCATCGGCGTTGTCATTTTTTTTGTACTGCTGAAACATACACATACGGTAACGTTGCTAATTTCAGTACATACAAATTTCACAGTGTATACAGGATCTGAAAAATGAAAATTTTTGCTATTTTCTAGATTTTTCTTGCAATTTTTCTCACTTCGAATTTGTTCAAAAAAGAACCCCCTTTTTTATCCCTCCATTAGAAAATTCAAAAAAAAGGGTGTGGGGGGAGGGGGTAGGTTTTAAAAAGTTTTAGTTGAATGCACAGCGTAGAAGAGGAGTTATTTTCAAGTATAGTAGAAAAATAGTAAAAAAAAATTGATCCAAAGAAATTTGAAAAAATTGGGAAATTGGTTTACATGCAATCATCTCTGTATTTCTCAAAAAAGAGAAACTTGAAATACTGGGATAAAAAATGCCCACAGTTCATGAAGGATAAAAATATAACGCATACATAATTTTTTAGCAACGTTTTACGAATGTAAAAAAACATGTTTTTGGAAATTGAGAAAAGGGTAGCAATTAAACATGGAAAAACAGAGATCTCACTTTAGGTCCCATTTTCTCCGAAACCACATGACCTACGACGCACGTTCAGGTTTTTATAGTTCAATTCAGGACCATCCCCCCAACCATGTTTTAACAGGAGGGTTGGGGGAAATCCCAACTTTATGCCAACAATTTCATCAATTCAAAATCAGCAGAGTATCATGTAAATAAATTCAACATAAAAACACAAAAAATTGACCGTTTTAAAAATCCTTCTGTTAAATTATAAAGAAAACTCTCCTCAACACAATAAAAAAAAAAAAAATTGGTCGGATAGTTTTGAAGAAAATGGGACAAAAACATGAAAAACTAACTTTACGGGAAAGAGCTTTTAATAGAAAAAATTTCAATTTCCAAAAAATTTTGAGCTTTTTAAGGCTGAAAATCACTTTTTCATATTTTTTTCAAATTTGACTATATTTTCTCGTACGGTGTGCAAATCATAAGTCCATAGATTCAGAAAACATGGAAACTTCATTTTTGGGCGATCTCCAATTTTGCTGTACTGAATTGAGTAAAAAGTCAAACTTTATCTATCGTTACTAAAAATTAAAAAATGAATGCTCAGAGTTGTGTAGAATTGTGGGCCAAAAGTAAGGCAGTATTTAATAAAATTCAATTTCACCACAGTCGTAACTTTTTTTAGGAAAACATTTTGTCGAAACCCCTACTTGAACTGGAATTTTCAACTTTTATTGGTGATAGGTTGGCTTAAATTGAGGTAATTGTCGATTGTAATATTCATCTGTGCATGGCGAATTACTCTATCTATTTTTTCACTCCCACAAATTTACCCCACCCTTAAATTCTTGATGTTTTCTGGTTTTCTTGCCTAGGAAATGTGTAGGCGCGGCGACTTGAGGTATAGATAATGGGTTAGTTAGGGCCGAAAAATCAAGATGTTTGATTTTTGAGTTGTAATACCGCCACCGTACAAAAGACGGGGCTGGGGAGATTAGAAAAATTAAAAAAAAAAAATTGAATAATATCTTGCAATCGCGCAGGAGGCTTCAATTCTTCAAAAAAATTTTGAAAAATTTAAAAAAATCAAAATTGGTTTAAATGTATATCTTAGAGCTTATTTACACATTTTTCTGAGAAAATCGGGGTTTATAAAATTTTAAAATTTTTCTTCGTATATAAAATGTATTAGGAGAAGAAATTCTAGAAGCTACTAAACATCGATTTTTTTAAAAAAATTGTGCTTTTCGGTCAAGATAGTCACTAAATAAGCTCTAAAATATATTTTAATCAATTGGGATATTCCACACCAACTAACTCTTTCCCCGTGCTCTAACTGACCCCCTCCCCTAGTCTTGAGTGATCAACACGGAATTAAATACTTCAAAAAATTACGGGAGGGAGGTCGGATCAAAAAGTAAGTCGACATTCGAATTCTATACCCTCAAATCAGTGAGAATCGATATGCCACACGCTATTTTCATTTCTTAACATATTTATCCCCAAAATTGGGAGGCTACGGGGGCACTAAAGGGTCAAATCCAATAAGCAAATATTCGAATTCGTCTCCTCAAAAACCTAACAAACGACAGGTCACACGTTATTTTTCATTTTTTTTTGAATTTTAACCTTATCAAGGGAGCTGATAGGGAGATCAGAGGGGTCGGATGAAAAAACTGAACACATATTCGAACTTAGCGCTTTCGAATTAGTAGGAGGCTCATTCTATGTCAACTCGACCAGGTTTTGACCTTGGGTCTTCCGATTTCGCTCAAATTTTTTTTACGAGTTCTCCTCGATGGTCTAATGAAGGAATTACCGTAATTCCGATCCTAATCCTTCAGAGCGGCGGGGGGTGGCCCTTGTAATTTTCGTATGATTGGGATTTTTTGCGAAATTGCTTAACTTTGAAGGAGCCTATCTCGAGATTGCTTAGGTCTAAGATAAATCTGTTCATGCTGTTTTGTAGAGAATTGAAAGGAGATTCAAAATTGATAATCACTTTTTGAAAAGTTCAAAGTTGAGCTTGTGTGATGGAAGCTCAACTTTCATGATAAGTACGAAAGATGAAAGGCCCCATTGAAAAATCTGAAAAAATTAATATGAAGAGAACTTTTAATGTATTTTTCAACTAATTACTTTTCAAAATGGGATCTCAATTCCCCTGGGGGGCACAGGGGTCCTAAATTTTGGTCAAAATTCAAAAAAATGGGAAAAGTGATGTAATATATCAATTTCTACTAATTGGAAGGCGCTGAGTTCGAATATGTGGTTAGTTTTTTCATTCGATCCCTCTGAACCCCCTAATCAGCCCCCTAATGAGGTCAAAATTCAAAAAAATGAAAAATAACGTATGACGTGTCGTTTATTGGGTTTTTGAGGGCACTGAGTTCGAATATTTGCATATTTTTGGGATTCGACCTTTTAGTGCCCCCCTAGCTCCCAATTTTGAAAAAACACATTGATTTTTTAAATGATTTAGTAATTTTGGAGTCAAGTGTGGAGAACGAAGGAGGCGGATCGAGAAAGTAAGTTGATAATCGAGCTCAGCACCCTCGATTTAGTAGAAATCGATATGACACATGCTATTTCCATTTTTTGCATGTGTTTTTTCAAAATTGGGGGCTAGGGGGCACTAAAGGGTCGAATCCCAAAAATAAGCAAATATTCGAACTCAGTGCCCTCAAAAACCCAATAAACGACACGTCATACGTTATTTTTCATTTTTTTGAATTTTGACCTCATTAGGGGGCTGATAGGGGAGTTCAGAGGGGTCGAATGAAAAAACTAAGCACATTTTCGAACTCAGCGCCTTTGAATTAGTAGAAATCGATATATTACTTCACTTTTTCCATTTTTTTGAATTTTGACCAAAATTTAGGACCCCTGTGCCCCCCAGGAGTATTGAGATCCCATCTTGAAAATTAATTAGTTGAAAAATACATTAAAAGTTCTCTTCATAGTAATTTTTTCAGATTTTTTAATGGGGCCCTTCATCTTTTGTACTTATCATGAAAGTTGAGCTTCCATCACAAAAGCTCAACTTTGAACTTTTCAAAAAGTAATTATCAATTTTGAATCTCCTTTCAATTCTCTACAAAACAGCATGAACAGATTTATCTTAGACCTAAGCAATCTCGAGATAGGCTCCTTCAAAGTTGAGCAATTTCGCAAAAAATCCCCATTATACGAAAATTACAAGGGCCACCCGCCGCCGCTCTGAAGGATTAGGTTCGGAATGACGGGGAATCCTTCATTAGACCATCGAGGAGAACTCGTAAAAAAATTTTGAGCGAAATCGGAAGACCCAAGGTCAAAACCTGGTCGAGTTGACAGAATGAGCCAGGAATCAATGTGTTACTTCATTTTTTCGATTTTTTTGAATTTTGGTCAAAATTGTGGACTTTTGTACACCCCTCCCCCCACGCGTGTAGAGATCCCATCTTGAAAATTTGTTGGTCAAAAAAAGGGTAAAAAGGCCTACTTACTGTAATTTTTTCAGATTTGTAAATTGTAGAGCTTTCATCTTTCTTTGTACTTATCATGAAAGTTAAGCTTTCATCACCAAAGTTCAACTTTGAGCTTTTCAAAATGTGATTATCGTTTTTGAATCTCCTATCAATTCTCTTTTAAATCCCGCAAACGGTTTTCTCCCAAGTACAACCGATCTCAAGATATAAGCCTTCAAAGTTGGGTAATTTGGCAAAAAATCGCAATTGCATTAAAATTACGAAACTCACCCCAGCTTCCTTGAGGGTTAGAAGGGACATGATCGTGGTTATGCAAATAGACCATCAAGGGGAACTCGTAAAAAAAATTGAGCGAAAACGGAAGACCAGACTTCATTTTTGGTTCGAGTTGGTATAGAATAGCCCAATTTTGATTTTTTCTGAAGTTTTGACAATTTTTGAAGAATTGATGGCTTTTGCGCAATCGAAAGATACTAATATATTTTTAATTAAATTTTTTTTCAACTCCCCGCACTTACAACTCAAAAATCAAAAATGTTGGTTTTTTGACCCACTCTACGATGGGTATGGGTTCGGGTAGCTGACAGGCTGGCACTCTAACATGGTACGTAGTACGTACTACGTAAGTACACGTACCTAGCAAACTTCGTACATGTGACTTTCGTACATGAGCGTAAATTGATTTTTCTCGTATGTAAGTATTATGTATTCTACGAATCCAGGTACCTCTACCTATACGTATTTTGCTAATGCAGCTTTCGCAGGTGTACCTAACCTACCCATACGTATACAACTATACAATTACAACGAGTACATAGGTATGGTACCCACAACGATTGTGCCTAACCATTATAAATGCACATTAACATCATTAATACTCATATTATTTAGGTATTAAGGTACATGGGTAGCTTAATATGTGTGTGTGGGTGTGTGTGTGAAGTGAGCATTGTGAGGTGTATACGTATTACTCATTACCTCGCCGCGCCGATTCGAATGAATGTTTTTCTTCTTCTTCACCCTCCTTTTCTACTTAACACGAGTTGATTTTCATTACTTTACGAAGGTACGGCTATGCACAGGCTGGCATAAAAGTATGGTATAGGTTTAGGTATATCGCGATCGCGTTCACATACAATCATTATTCGAAACACTAATGCTTTCTTTTTACCAAATACGGATCTACGTAACACCTTTTTGTTTTTTTCGCGCAATACTCGAATGTTATCTTTAATCCCTACTCGCACATAATACACGTAGGTAATTAATTTTAGTATTTGTAAACTGACCGCAACCGCGAAAACGTGTCTGATGAGCAATACTCGTACATCAGACCAACTGACCAAGTCACCGAACAAATATCAGTTAATTATCAAAATATAGATAAAATTTTTACATATTACCAACGTTTATATTATTATTTAAAAAAAAAAAAAAACACCATTAAGGGGTTCCACGAAAACCCCTGAAATTAAGCTTAAGTTCTTGAAAGTTGACGCTTAAACTCGGAGTTTAATTTTAATTACCAGCTGCATGTGCGTGCATCGCAGCCCACAGAAAAAGCCAACCTATAATTCTCAACTATGTATAAGGCACAGACTGTTTATTCGCAATCGCAACACACCACACAATACGCCACATTTATTAACGCTAACGATTAAATACATATCTACCGACGAACTGAGAATTTATCATTGGTGGTTTGTCAGTCATATCGCTATTCTCGCGTATAGTATGCCTCAAAAATCATTTACCCCGGAGTCGAATAGAAATTTCAAAGAAATCTTAGAAGTGGAGTGATTTTTTCACGATGAGCAAATTCAGCAGACTTGTTCAACTTTTTTAGAGCAAAAGTGACCAAAAAATGACCAAAAAAATGACCAAAAAGTAAACAAAAATTCAATTTTTTCGGAGGAATTTTTTTTTATTGGGGGCAATTTTTTTAATAGTTTTCTGCAAAAATTTCAAAGATAAATCAACTGAAAAGACGTGAATAATTTCATTTATTAAATTTCTTCTTCAAAACAACAAACTAGCAAAAATCAATTTTTAAATTTTTTTATTGAAGAATTTTGAAAAATAGCTATTTTTACGTGAAAATTTGAATTTTTGCCGGGAAGTGCGTAGAAAAAGTGACTTTTGAGGGGAAAAAAGTAACCAAAGTGGCCTTTTAGACGTGAAAAGTAACCAAAAATGACTGAAGTCGAAAAAAGTGACGAACACCCTAAAAAAGTGACCCGCTACGATGCCTGAGTTAACATTAAATTTGGGTCTAGGGAGTAGAATCAAAAGGGAACTTCAACTCAGAAGCCAATTTTTGACCCCTAAGGGTGGTTTTAGCATCCAGGCTCACATGACTGTCTGTTTTTTCTACATGAATTTTAATTTTCTGCAATTCTCAACAGAATTTTTTCCAACTTTGAAAGATAATTTCCTCAATTTTTTAATGATTTTCTTTCGTACTGAAGTGATATTTCAAAGGTACCGAAGTGTTAATAATGATCCTTTAGACCAGCAAAACTGCAAAGATCAAAGATATCATACATATACCTATACTTACAACATTGGTAGAACCCTTAGACCATAGAGTACATGGACTGAGCTACTGTGGGTAATTTTCGGTGAAATCGCGGTCAAACATGAAATAATCCATTTCGGCTTAGAACGCGTCTGATTGGTTGTTTAGCCTCGGATTGATAACGAGATGAACGTGGAACGCGAAGGGGACGCGTCAACGAAGATTTAATAACGAATCAGAAACGGGTGAGCTACGTAACAACCAATCAGACGCGTTCTAAGCCGAAATGGATTATTTATGTTCGACCGCGAGTTTTACATTACTAGCTCAGTCCACGTTAGTTATATAAAGTCAATGGTAGAACCATACATATACATAAGCGCACCCAGAAATTATTTAAGGGAGGGTCTCAGAATTCTGGAAAAAATAGGGGGGGAGGGGAAATTTTGATGAAAAAATTCAATAACTTGTTATTTCAGTGTCGCTGGCGTAAGCAGTCAGGGTATTTTCAGTAGGTTGATAATTCATAAACAGATTTGAGCCAAGTAAAATTAAAAAATTACGGAATTTCAGTTATTTTTCACTGATTTTTCAGTAAAAATTATTGATTTTTTCTGACAAATTGGAAATTGATTGAGAAATCGATAATTTTTGACCGAAAGATCAATGAAAAATCATCAATTTTTAAACTAGAAGGACTTAAATATTGCCCGAGCGAAGCGAGGATGAATTTTTTTTTGAAAAATCATGTTTCAAGAACACAAAATTCACTTTTTCCACATTTTTGCAATAAAAAAATCTCCTGTCCGAGCTTAAGGGGGGGGGGGGGGCTCGAGCCCTCTGAGCCCCCCCTTAGATGCGCTTATGCATATATATGACATATAAATATGTCATCTTTTTCAGAATTTTTTATACACTTAATCAGACAGGAGTCCTTCAAAAATAAATTTTAAAAAAACTGATTTTTTACTCTTCTCCCAATAAAATATCATTTTGAATGAATTTTTTATCACGAATTCATCATAAAATACGCATTAGCACACCATCCATCAGGATTCCAAATTTTGTTCAATCAATTATTTCAAGAACCCTATAACAAATTTGAAAATCAAAAATCAGGACTTTTCAATCGTTTCAGAAATAGAATTTGTGGTTTTTTGTGCAAATTTTCTTTCCCATCTAAATAAATCCCAATTCCGACCCTTTTTCCTCATTCTATGTACTTATTTTCTGCTATACTCTATTTTCATGGAACTACCAAAATTTAAATACCAATAATTGCATTTTTGTTATAACTTTTTTCAAAAATTTACTACTTTTCGTTGACATTTCAGTGAAATTTACAATTTATTTATTCACTTTCGCTTACTACCAAACAACACGAATTCAAGAAAAAAATCTCAACTCTGGGGTGTTTCTTATTATACACGGCGATTTTTTTTTTCAAATTTTAGAGGTTCCATCCCTTAGGGTGGTACATTTTCCTTTAAAAATGAGATTTCCAAAATTTTACCTCCTCCTCCCAGTATCAATTAGGAAACATATGCTGGGCCTCCCTATTCTTATGGGATTTAACATAGGATAACAAACTAAAAATGGGCGAAAAAATGTTGGGGGAACATGATGCAAAATTTTCATATGCATTTACACCTATTACCTACTTGAAAATCTAAAAATATGACGCAATTTTGATTTTTAGGGATGAACTTTGGATCCAAGGAATTGTCCGGGGGCCCCGGTCAGAGAGCCTCAAATACTACATTTTAGTCATTTTTACCCAATTTGAAGATCCTTCTGAACCCCATAGGTTGATTCCTCAAGATTCAGAGTTCATTCCAAAAATCAAAATTGAGTCGAATGTTCAGACATTAAAATGTTCATCTAATATTCAAATCCTAAAAAAAAAGACCTAGCGCATGGCTTTTGTATAATTTCCTTATTAGAGGAAAATAAACCTCTCTAAGGGTGGGACCTCCAAAATTTAAAAATTCCATTCAAGACACGCCCTTTTAGATTAATAAATTTTAAATATCTACACTAAAAGCAGTCGGCGCGATATAATGAAATTTTTCTGTACATAAGTATTTACCTGCAGAACAGGATTTATAACCATGTTTTTATAATTATCTAGCGGAACATTTCAAGAAAATTTACAATGCCATAAATGAAAAAATTTAATCGTATTTTTAATCATATTTGACTTTAAGTAGGTAATGAATTGGTGAAAAACGCAGAACTTTTCAAAAAATTTCTACAAATTATAGGTATCCATGTAAAATGAAATTTTTTTTAAAAACAAAAATAAAATTGGGCACCACTTATCAAGTTTATTCAATTTTTCAGGGATTCTTTAGAAAAACGAAAAAAAATTGAGAAATTCTTGGGGTATGGATACTTTTACCTAGCAAAATCATCGACGATGATTTTCTTTAATTATCTCACATTTTTGGCCATGTTTCACAAATAAATGGAGAAAAATGCACTATCAATTTTTTATTTTAAAAATTTAATAAAGCAGCCGATGAGTTTCATGGTTTCTTGGATAGAAGTAAGTACCTAGCTACCTACTTATCCATATTAAGACCAATTCAAGATTTTTTTTTCAAAAATATTATTTTTCGATTCAAAAACAATATTTTTTTACAAATATTCCTGAAAAAATCGAATAAAAATGAAAAGTGGGGTTCAATAGGTTTTTAAGTACATAGAACGTCTACATTAAGAACATTTTTGGAAAAATTTTTGAATATTGCTGAATTTTAACGGAGATAGAGCATAGGCAAGGGTTTTGTCAGGAGGTTAAAATTATTATTAGATCTGATGAAGGCCTAGAGGCTAGATACCCTTTCAATCAGATTCAATTTTGAAAAAATAATTACAAAATTATAATTTAGATACCCTGAATTTTTGAAACTGGGAAAATTGTATATTATGTGCAACGAGCTAAAAAAACCAAGGATTGAAATCCAACAGATCTATTACAGAGTGTCAAAAAACTCCCCAATTTATTTCATTTTTCGTAAATCTTAATTATTTTTTGAATTCTTTCCTTTCCTCACGAACCCGGATAATTTTGAATTATTTTCTAGACTCGGAGAGGAACTCCTCCAAGAATTTTCCACGATGATCATCCCCCTCTGCTACTTCTCAATGTCAATTTACATTTGATGCTGATGACTGTGATTCGAGGAATCCGAAATCACATTTCAACGAAGTAATAATTAAACTACACAGTTCATTTTCTACACTTAAGGGAGGAGGGAGGAATAATGCAAAAATTTATAAATTTTTTATACCTAAACCGAAATTTTTTCATTGTCCAAATTTTTCATTGAATTTTCTCGGTATCAGATTGGGAATCTGAAAAAAGTTTCGAGATTTAATGAACATCCTATACATTGAATTGAAAATTTACGGAGTTGTATTTCTATGGAAAATTTTTATCTCAAATACCCTTCGTCATCTCGATGCAGAAGGAATCACTATGTAATCGGACTGGGAAGAAGTTCAGAGACATACTATACACCGAGCTTATTTTTCGCCTCCGCACGCGTAACAATAATACTCGTAATACTAATATCAAACGATAATTATTTCTCTCTTTTTCGGCTTATCAATTGATGTTTCTGTGTGTGTGTCCGTTCTGTATCTGTTTTCACACCATTATTGCCATATCGGCGAGAAATTCTCTACAGAGTACAGACGATGAACGACGTTAACGGGTTAGGGATAATTTGTGCACTTGCAGAATTATGGTGTATTAACCGAAGGCGAGTGTTTATTGACTACATGGACGCAGCACGTGCTTTTTCCAACATGTATTCCTTTTTTCTGGCGTTCTCATTCGCGAGTAAAAAATTACGTCGTTTGTAAACATGGGAAGTTGTACGATTATCGGAAACTGCGCGCGGTCTCTTATCAAACATTGTACATTTGTACGTGGTTTTACATTTATGTACATTTAAAAAGTACCAAATTGTAAACCCATTAACACGAGCAGACTTTCGTATAAGATCTAAGGGTCAAATTCACCAACGCATATAAAAAACTCGAATAATATTTACGAATATCACCAAACTAGGCCATCGAATGTAAAACGGGCTGTATAAAAATTACAAATTCCATGTGGTCGGCAATTATGCGCGTTATTCGAAAATAAAGTGATTAAAAAAAATTGCCTATTCGGAGAAAGATAAGATGCGGAAGGGGGATAAGGGGTTAAGCTCGAACATTCGCCTTTTGACCGATCCTTGACCAGGAACTAAACACTTTCATTAATAACAATAATATTAATATAAAAATGTAACAATTTTAATTCCCAAAATGAAGAATGACAATTTAATGAAATCCAATCAAAATAATAATCTGACGAAATTATTACGCGGAATTAATCACCATATTCGAATCATAGTTACATATTTCCATTATCGATGAATCAATATCGACGTTGTGTGATTATATAATAACATCACGTCTCCGAATTGATCTCGATGTTGACCTTATTATTGTTTTCTTTTTTCTACAGTCAGCCGATTCGTTGATCAATTGAAAATTTATCGCCACCGGTTGCTGCGCTTGAAATTTTCAATTTATGCCACCTTACATATTTCAATAGAATGGGGAACGAGTATATGTACTTTTAATGCGCTGTTGCGGATGTGTTTGTATAAATTTTCAATTAGGTATAAGATTGAGCGTATTTTCCTCTTTCGCATTCAATCATTCTAATTCATCGAAAGTTCGACACCACTCAATTTTAATTTCGAAGAAAATTTTTTTCGAGAATTGCAGACTTCTTGTAAAGTACTGTATTGCTTCTTCCCACATTCCTTATAAATGGTACATTTCTTTCGAAAACTGCATTACCTTCACTTAGTTGCAAATTATAACACTCCATCGCGAATTAATTTAATTCTCGTGTAAATTATTTTTAAGACTGTACATTTTGACATAAAATTTTCAAAATTCGTCACATGTCGAGTTTGATAGTCGTAAATTTTGGAGGTCTATAACCTACATACGTATATTTGTAAGTATAAAATGAATTTCATATCACGTACGTTCGACGAGTAAAAACTTTAAAATGAAAACAACAAAATTTTACCGAACTATTTTGTTATAAAATATTGCCTTTTAAAAACGTTACGACATCTTATCAGCTTTATCGGGTTTCCTGGTAGAAATTAAAGAATATATATACCAAAGTAAGTACGTCTATGTACTTACGTAGTTTCACAAGAAAAATAAAAAATACGCGATAAAAACATTTGAAAAAGAAGACCTTGACTTTAACGTGGACATGTACTTCACCTTTAAAATAGTTAGGTGTCATGAGAAATTGAAAAATAACAAATTTTGAAGGGCTCAACACGATATAACTGAAAAATTATCAAGGAGAAACTCACTCCTACTGAAATTAGTTCGAGCACAATGAACCGTCTCCATTTTGATTCATTACGATGCAACGAAAGCGAATTTGATGTTTATAAGTCGTCTGGCAAAACATTGATTAAACAAGGTTATGGATTAGGCTAAATAAAATAAATTTCCCCCACCGATCTTGGAATTTTAAATGTAGAAATACGATAGAAAATATTAGTAAAAATTGTTAGTAATTTTCAAATTCAAAGTGAAAAAATAGCTTAAATTTCCAAAAGTTTTGAAAAAATTTCAAAATATTGAAATGTGTTCAATGAGTACGTTACCTGTAATTTTTTCGACAAAAAATGATAATAAATTTAGTTGGCTGCCATAAAAAATTAGATAAGTTATTTCATGAAATTACGTAATTCTGACCTTGGAGGAACAGCAAAGGCAACTTACCCTTCCTGAAAATAGCAAAATCTCCCCTTTCAAGTAGGACAAATAATAATAGTTTTAAAAAGAGAATTTCCTGGTAAGATGGTGAAATCAGTCCATCAATCAATCGAGATAAAAATCATTCAAAATGTTGGTTTGGATGTAAAATCACTCAAAAAAAATTGTCAACTTCCTACACCCACCCCCACTCGAGTGATGGGGCCATGTATGTATGATCGAAATACAATATTTTCTATCTATGGAAGGAGTAGTCCAAAAATTTTGAAATTTTTACAGATTTTAGATAAAATGTAGATGTATATCTGAGAATTTTTTTAAAAACAATTTTCCTGAATTTTCCGAGGTTTTTCGCGATCAAAAAATTAAAAAAATTCGCCAAAAATAGGGAAAGAGGCCTCGAAATTTTTTTCTCTCCAAAATTTCGTTATACCCTTAGGTTTAACATATATTTTTTGAGAGGCCCAAAATTGGGTGCAAAATGGTAAAAAAAAATTAAATCTATAAAAAACACGTTTTTCTGATGTTTTTCCACCTTTCTATATTAAGGGGTTTTAGGATTGATATTTCCAAATTACTGAATCGCTTTCGACATAATCTGCCGAAAATTGTCATTTTTTTGGAAATATCGACCCTGAACCCCTTACAGAAAGGTGAAAAAACATTGAAAAAACGTGTTTTTATATCAATTTTGAGTATCTTAAAAAATATATGGTGTACGTAAGGGTATACCGAAATTTTTGGGGAAAAAAATTTTGAGGCTTCATCCCCCCTCCCATTTTTAGCGAATGTTTAAAATTTTCAAATCGCGAAAAACCTGAGAAAATTCAGGAAAATTCGTTGAAAAAAATTCTTAGATATACATCTACATAGTACCTAGAATCTGTAAAAATTTCAAAATTTTTGGACCACCCCTTTCTGAGATAGAAAATATTGAATTTTGAGCATACACAAATGGCCTCATAATATCTCGAGTGTGGGTGGGGGTAGGGATTTGGAAATTTTTCTGGAGTGGTTTTACATCCACACTACATTTTGTGTGATTTTTGTCTCGATCGTTTGAGGAGCCAATTTCACTATCTTACCAGGAAATGCTGTTTAAAAATTTTGAATGTAAGCGAAAATTAAGGGAAATAATTACATTTCAGTCGGAAAAGTAGGAAAAAATTTCGCATAAGTCGAAAAACTTTCGATTTTTTGCCCTCATCATCTTTCCTTCCTGTAGAGCGAGGGCAGAAACTGAAAAATTTAGACATTAAGTCCAAACAACCCTCAATTGGACGCAATGTCCTGAAAATCCTCCATAAAAACCTCAATTTGGACATTGTGTCCGGAAAAAACATTCTGAACATTGAAACCAAAAATACTTCAATTAGGAAATAATTGTCAAAAACTCATTGGGGACGTAGTGCCCTAATCTCTTCCCCCTCATTTGAACAAGTTGTTACAAAACATCAATTTCAACAGCGTTTTAAAAAAACCTCAAAATGGGACATACTGTTCTAAAAAAAAACTAATTAGGATATTGTTTCGACAATTTGAAAATGGTGGTAAAAAAACTCACAAAAAACAATTTGGACATACGTGTCTCAAAAAAAAAAAATCGGCAATTTAGACATAGCGAACCAAAAAAATTCATTCAATTTGACCACGATGTTCTAACAACCTAAATTTGGACATTGTGTTCCAAAAAAAACTCAATTTGGCAATTCGAACAAAGAGACCAAAAAACCTTCAATTTGATCATTTTTAATGTCAAAAAAAACGATAATTCGGGTGTAGAGGCCAAAAACAAACGCAACTAATTTGGAAATTAATACCTCCCAAAAAAAAAAAAAAAAATTGGACACAGTGCTCCAAAAACCCTCAATTTGGACTTGATAACCCAAAAAACCAATTCGGAAATTTGGACACGAAGGTCCAAAAAAACCTACATTATGATCATAATCTCCCAAAGAAATACTTTAACTCGATTTGGTAACTTGAATATTCAATATCTCTTTTCGAAAACAAAACAATTTGGACATGATGCCCGGAAACCTCTCAATTGGACATAAGTGTTCTAAAAAGTAAAAAATCCTTTAATTGCTATTTTTTTAAATGCTAGATTTTCAATTCCAGGTTTTTCTCTTTTTTTTCATTTTTCAAAATTGTTAAGCAATTTCCATTCAGTAATTGAAAAGTAATAACAATCAAATTTCACATTTATGTAATTTTTCAATATTTTGCCAGACTGAAAAACAAAAAAAATTGGTATCCAAAATTTGGTACCCCTTTTTATAAACATCATTTTACAAAAGTTTTTTCAAAAATATAGGAAAATGAAGACTTATGTTTGAAAAATGAAAAAATCACATTTTTGGAAATTTATATTGCGACAAAAAATAGAGAAAATCCACATATTTTTCCAACCAAAGCAACGTTGAGCTGTACTTATGCTAGCTACAGTTCGATTCATTTTTTTAAATTTGAAACTAATATTTACGAGCTTGGTGTTTGAAATTAGCACAAGTAATCTTAAAATGTTAACTTTTTATTTTTAAACCAATTTTTCCATATTTTTCATTTTTTGACTAATTTATAAGTTTTTTTCCATCTTTCACAAATGGGAATCTGCTAACTTTTTTCTACATGGTATCGAAATGAGATGGGGAGGTATCTACCCTAAACCTCCTTCCTTAATTTGTTACATCCTTGATATTTCTATTAAACTCATTTCTCATATTTTTTAAAAAAAAAGATGCGAAAAATTAATAACACTTCATAATAAGGTAGGTATCTTAATTAACAAGTTAAAAATCCGGTTCGAATTTCGTAACTCTTCGTCGCAACGGTATTTTTTAATTTATTTGAACCGACTACTTATCGAATTAAGTAGAATTAGATTGAAAACCTGGCACTTGGATTATGACGGTGGGAATAATTTCGAACAGATATCTTAGGTACCTATCAGTAAGTACATAATAATCAAGTTCAACTTCATGCATAAAAATTTCCTGTAGGTGAGTCGAGTGCATATCTGGAGAGATGAATTTAAATGCGTAGATTTCTAAACCACGTGGATAGCCATCAGAGACGACGATGGATGGCGTCAGGTCGAGTTAATTTCTGCTGTTTGTTTGGCAGGAAATTGGAATCATGAAAAATATGAAGATGTGACCGTATAATGTCTTTTCGATACATCGAGACAGAAATTACGTATACCAATGAAAATAATCGTGGGAGTAATTTGACGAACGAACTCAACTCAACAGTACGATGTCTCCGAGTTTTCTATGCCATTCGCAATAAACCAATACGCCATCATCGAGCAATAAATTGGATCGATGCCCACAGAAACTGGTTCCTGTGGCGCTCGTGAAAATTTGCTCGATGTGGCGCGGCGGGGTGCACCGCACATGCTCGAATAATTACGTGAAAAAGGGTCAGAAGACGAGCGACAATAATTCATCGACTTACTCGCGCATCCATAATTCAAGTCAAATGCGTATTCGATTGATTGAATAGGCTGCGTGTTCTAGATGTACACGAGACGAAAGAAAAAAAATTAACCACAATGCAAATTCCTAACGCGGTTTTTAATTACCGCTCGCGCCAGCGAACGCGTATCATTGGCTCAGTGTACATACGATATGGTCGTTGGTAGATGACGATGGCGAAACAAAGACGCTGTGGCCAATTATTCTCGTATTAATGGTACATAATAACTATTTCACACACATTTCGCTGTTCGTATCGCGTTCAACTTGAATACAGGAATAGGCTGCTAACCGTGCCTTCTCAACTTTTCAGACACAAACAAATAAGTACATTGCATTATTGTTCGATTTGACATATTGATGGACTATTACCTCGTCAATGTTAATTCTCGTGAAATCCGATAAATTATTAGAAAACCGGCAACTCATCGGTTGGGTAGTACAAGTATGTACTAATTGTCACGTTCGTTCCTTAATTTGAATGTCGCGTCGAATGTGAATGCGTATGGAGCATGCCATAATTATGAGCTGGCGCTAGAGGCATCATATTGCATCAGATTCTTCAATTTTGAAGGTTTTCGAGCATGGATTAATAAATTTAAACACCAAAAATATTCCAAAAAATAACCTACGTTTACGTTAGTGTTCCCTCCATTCAATAAAAACTTTCACTTTCCCACCTTCGATCAATTCAAATTTCACCTTATTTTTTGAAAATTTTTTAGACGCCTCGTACAGAGTCGGACAAAACGCGGAAGAAAAACGAGGAAGAACAAATGGTTCAGCTCTACCCTCCCCCCCTCCCCCAACGAATCCTTTGAAAAATTTTAATTTTGAGTTGGAAAACTTGAGAAAAAAAGTACGCTCTCATTTGTAAATCAGTGAAAATTATCGAAAATCACTGGCAAAACAGTCAGAATTGACCCCTTGAAAACAGGGATGGAAAACTGAAGAAATAATAGTTCCAGTTCTAGTTCTCAGTTCCCAGTTCTGATCATTTCAGTTCCAGTTCCAGTTCCCAATAAGTTTCAGTTCCAGTTCTAGTTCCAGTTTTTCAGTTCCAGTTCCAGTTCCAGTTCCAGTTCTGACGATTTTTTTTTTTAGTTTTTATTGGGAATTCTTGGCTGCGGATATGAAAAAAATTAAAATACCGGGTAAAAACTGAAAAAAGAAAATTCTAGATTGGATTGCTAATTATGTAATTGTTAATTAATTTGCTATGGGAGTGCCAGAATTAATCGGATACCCCGTCCGTACCCGGTATTTTAATTTTTTTCATATCCACAGTCAAGAACTAAAAAAAATCGTCAGAACTGGAACTGGAACTGGAACTGAAAGCTTTCAGTTCCCAGTTCACATCATTTCAGTTCCAGTTCCAGTTCCAGTTCTGGTTTTCCATCCCTGCTTGAAAATGACGAATTTTTCGGAAAAAATCACCAAATGAAAAAACCAATCCCATATTCGTGTTCAGCAGGTCAAAATACCCCGATAAACACCCTTTCTGCGATAGTTTTGCTCAAAGTTTCAAAATTCACTCGTTTCGCCATGAAAAATCAGTGAAAAAAGTGAATTTTGAAACTTTGAGCAAAACTATCACGAAAAGGGTGTTTATCGAGGTATTTTGACCTGCTGAACACGAATACGGGATTGGTTTTTTAATTTAGTCATTTCTTTCTGCATAAAAGGCTCAAAATTTGAAAAATCTGCTATAAAATGACAACTTTTCTGTACGGGTTTTCGCAATTCTCGGCCCTTAGTTCAAAGAAATGGTCAAAAGTAAGTACACAGCAAAATTCTACATAAAAAAACGTATATTTTAGTAATTTTTTCAGGGTGGTCGCTCTTCGCTTATGTGGTGTTTTTTACGATTGAAAACTTCAAATAGCCGAAACAACGTGAAGGAGTACGACAAAATTATTGAAAAAAATATCATAAATACACCTTTACGAGATGTAACTTTGTGCCAAAGAACAAAAAACTTCCTTCACTTCTGTTGAAATTAAAAATTCTTGAAAATAATGCAATAAAATGGCCATAACTCCGATAGGGAGGGGGGTAGGGGTCCAAAATTGTGTGAAAAATTTTTTCTAGTCAATATACACCACTTAAGGTGTTTAGGAGCCCAAACACGCCTGGGGCCAAATTCATCCCTTATCCGGCCATACCGTTTGCTGAAAATCAAAGAATTTCACTTATTTTCCCTGTGTTGCAATTCTGACTACTTATCAGTGACATTTCACTAATTCAAAATGAGGGAGTATTTTTGAGGCAGAAAAATGTAAAGAAAATTTCATTTCAGTTGAAATTTTTGATTTTTATTTTTCAACAAAAATCATGAAGTTCCTACTAGTATTTCAATTATTTCTATTCATAAATCAAACTTACTCTTCAATTTGGAGCATCAGTGGCGTAAATACGGAGGAGGACAATACCCCCCTCCCCCCAAAAAAAGTCTTTCAAAAATGAATTTTTTATTCGAAAAGTACGTGTGACCTTAAAACCATATTTTTTCGACAACAATAAACTATAATTATAAAGAATTCGTCCTCCCTTTGCTCGGGTTAAGTTTGCTGCTTTTCTTATGTTTTTAAAAATCGAGACTATTAAAATTCAAAATCATCTTAATTATCTGATTGTTGGAATATTTTCTTACAAAATTTCAGTGAGCAGCTTGCTAAAAATTTTTTCAACTGATTAAAATGCCAAAAAACGTTTGGCCTACTTTTCACATAATTAAATGAACAACTTAAATTTTATAAAAATTGTGTTTGTTAAAATTCAGTTGGCAGCACTGATGTAGTGTTTTTGAAAAATTTCATCACAACTCTTGAAGATCAAAAAAAATGTTTGCTCAATTTTGAAATTTTCGATCGAGTGATTTGAATTTGGTAAAAATCGAGAAAATCTCAAAATTCAATATTTTTTGTAACTTTTTAACCCCTTTGTAGAAGACAATCATACTTTTTCAGTAGTTTGATCCCCGCCCCCCAAAAAAAAGATGACAAAAGTCACATGCAGAGGACAATACCCCATTGGCCCGAGAAGGTGTTTTTTTCTACGAAATCCTCTATTTAAAATAAACTGCTTTGCTGATTTTTGTCAAAATCCGTGACATGGTTTTTTTTTCACTCTACGTCCACACTATAATTAATGACCATCTTTCGCAGAAAATTCGACAAAAAGCATCATTCGATACGAATATCCCGAAACTTCAACTATCAATTAAATCCAGTGTAGTATTTTTTCCAAGAAATTCTTTCGCTCAATTAATCTGCCAGCTTCCTTGGTTATTGAACAAGATTAATTCGATAACCCTCGAGGTTCAATGGAGGGAGGTTTTTTTTCAGATTCGCTTTCTCTCGAGCAGCTACATCTCACCACCCGTTTGAAATCGATTGCTAAAATTCCAGGAATAATATCCCTTCGCGAAAGTACAAACGAAGCGAACAATCGCGACCCCTGTAGTTGATCTATGATCCAATGCTTCGAGTACAATTAAGAAAAGACGCCCTTTCGGTATCCCAACGGGATATCCTCGATCGTGTTCGTCATCACGTTCTCATTCTAAATTTTGTTGGCGAACCAGTTGTTATTTATATACGCTTCTACGTAGTAAACAAACCAACTAAAGCGGTGTTGTTTCAAAGTTAATAAACGCGATCGCTTCTCTTCCAAAACAATCTAATCGATATTGCTCGTAATATATGAAAGCGCAGAATGCTAGGCGAGAGCTTGAGTCAAGTCGAGGTTCGATGACTTTGGCCAACTACGCCTCATCGGCGTGCGTGATTACGTCATGATGTGTACGATCTACGATTCGGTTCCGTGTTCTCGATCAGACATCGCAACCCAGTTTACCTTACTCGATATTCGGACGAGTATCGTCGTTACCTCGCCGCATCTTCGTGAGATCTTGTCATCTTCTGTTGTCTGCAAGCAGCACCCGTTTTTGATTTATTGAACACGTGTCTGTACCAGTATTTCTGATAGGTAAACGTTCCATGATCAGGTATTCGAGTCTGAATTTTCAAACCATCGAGTTTTGAAAGTGGCAATAACGTGTTCAAATCAAAGGTTGTAAAGGTAGAGGAACGTGAGTCATAATGAGAAGATCACTTAGGAACTTATTCTTCATCGCGATTTCACCTTTTTTTTCATACTTCATTGGTCTTGAAATTTCTTAGAACCAAATTTTCCCTTTCAGCCCTCAAGGAGGCTGGGGATAGGTCTCGTAATTTTTATGCAATTACGATTTTTGGCCAAATTACCCAACTTTGAAGGCTCATATCTCGAAATCGGTTGTACTTGAGGGATAACTATTTGCAGAGTTTGAAAGAGAATTGATGGGAGATCAAAAACAATAATCATATTTTGAAAAACTCAAAGTTGAACTTTGGGGGTGAAAGCTTAACTTTCGTGATAAGCACAAAAGATGAAAGCTACCCTTACAAAATCTGAAAAAATTACAGTAAAGTAGCCCTTTTCACTCTTTTTTCAATCAACAAATTTTCAAGATGCAGACATCATAGCGTAATTTTTTAAGAAAAAAGTAATTTTCAGTAACTTTTTTGAGCAAAAAATGACCAAAAAGTGACCAAAAAATGACCAAAAGTAACCAAAAATTCAATTTTTTTCGGGAGTAATTTTTTACAGTTTTCTGGGGGTCAATTTTTGTTGTAGTTTTCTGCAAATTTTTCAAAGATGAATCGACTGAAAAGACACGAATAATTTCATTTATTAAATTCCTTCGTCAAAACTAGCAAAAATCTATTTCTTTATTTTTTTCTTGAAGAATTTTGAAAAATATCAAATTTTACGTAAAAATTTGAATTTTTCCTGAAAGTGCGAAGAAAAAGTGACTTTGAGGGGAAAAAAGTAACCAAAGTGACCTTTTAGACGTGAAAAGTAACTAAAAGTGACTGAAGTCGAAAAAAGTGACAAACACAATAAAAAAGTGACCCGCTATGATACCTGATAGATGGGATCTCTAAACCACTGAGGCCCCATAGGGTACTTGGGTCCATAATTGTAACCATTTTAAAAAATCGAAATATTAAGTAACACATAAATTTCTACTAATTCGAAAGCGCTGAGTTCGAATATGTACTCAGTTTTTCATCCAACCCCTCTGAACCCCCCTACTACCCCCTTGATAGGGTCAAAATTTCGGAAAAACGAAAAATAACGTGTGACCTGTCGTTTGTTAGGTTTTTGAGGGCACTGAATTCGAATATTTGCTCATTTTTTCAATTTACTCCTTCCAGTGCCCCTATCTTTCCTCAATTTTGGGGAAAAGTATGTTAAGAAATGAAAATAGCGCGTGGCATATCGATTCTTACCAATATGAGGGTGTAAAATTCGAATATAGACTCATTTTTGGATCCGACCCCCTCCCTCAGTCTTAAAGGGGAGTAGATCGGATCAAAAAGTAAGTCGATATTCGAATTCTACGCCCTTAAATTATAGTGAGAATCGATATTCCACACGCTATTTTCAATTCTTAACTTACTTTTCCCCAAAATTGGGAGGCTAGGGGAGCACTAAAGGGTCAAATCCAAAAAAAAAACAAATATTCGAACTCGGTGCCCTCAAAAACACGATTTTAAGAATAAAACAGGCTAAACCCGGTTTCATAATTTTAGAAATTTAAAATTGGTTCCGCGGGTAAATATGATTTGAAGCACGTTCCAACCATACTGAAAAACGTTTTGGTGAAATACTTATTATCAGATCACGTCCTCAAAAAAATCGTTATTTTTGAATTTGATTATAGTTTTAGTTCAGAATTGTCAAGGGTTGCCTCGTGTAAATAATAGACGTGATCGTTTTGCATTTTTTTTTCAAAAGTTAAAGACAGGAAGGCGGTTAGAAAGTTAAGCCTAAATCTGGCAGTTGCCGAATGCGGGTATCTTACTTTTTTGATTTTTTTTAAATTCTAGTCAAAATTGTAGACCCACGTACCCTCAGGGGTTTAGAGATCCCATCTTGAAAATTTGTTGGCTGAAAAAAAGGTTAAAGGGCTACTTACTGTAATTTTTTCAGATTTTTAAATATTAGCTTTCATTTTTGTACTTATCATGAAAGTTTAACTTTCACCATCAAAGTTCAACTTTGAGCTTTTCAAAATGTGATTCTCTTTCAAACCCCGCAAAAAGTTTCCCCCCAAGTACAATCGATCTCAAGATATGAGCCTTCAAAGTTGGGTAATTTGGCAAAAAATCGCAATTGCATAAAAATTACGAGACCCAACCCCCAGCCCCCTTGAGGGTTAGAAGGGAAATGGTTGTGGTTATGTAGATAGACCGTCAAGAGAAACTCGTAAAAAAAATTTAAGCGAAATCGGAAGACCCGACTTCATTTTTGGTTCGAGTTGGTATGGAATAGCCCTGGCCTCGTTTTCCCATTCTCATATTCAAGACTTTTTGAGCTATGATAAATTTTGTCACCATATGGCACATAAAATCACACAAATTGGTATACTCACTCAGTTGGTGGAGGCTCCAGGATAACTTCGAGGAGAATGTATAGGAAACAAAAATCTAAAAACTAGCTCAGTAACGCAATGGATCATTAATCACTTTAAAAATGTAACTAAGCGCGAACAGAAAATTTGAATAAAAATATTATCCGAGTTCTATGCGCCACACTATCAAACCACAGGATTCGACTAGACAAATTTCCCCCTTGAGCTCACTAGAAAAACCACCTCGTCAATGATCAACTCCACCTATCATCCTTCGGGAAAAAGAAAACACCGCAGACTGAACAATTTACAAAAAAACACCATCAACTTCAAACACACGCAGCAATTACCGCAGTCTTCTGTTTCACCTAAAATTGACGCATTACAGCGATAAAAAAAATTTTAATTACACTCAACAGACGAGTAGAACTTGAATTTTTTTAATTTAGCGCACATGAACGCCAGAGAGTGAAGACACGCGAAATGGCACGATCCAACGTATACGAATCAAAATTTCGATGCGATTACACATCCCCGACGATAAATTAAAAAAAAATTAATGAATTTTCCGCTCGGAGGATTTCAAAAATGTAGATAGGTAGATTAGTTGCCCCTATGGGCAGTGTACGAATGATTCTTACCGCGATACGAATAAATGAAAATTAATACAATTTTTTTTTGTTTTAATGATGTCGTTATCGATATTACCCATCCGTGTCGATTCGAAAAACGAGATCGCGACTCGAAAAATAGTCCAAATTCAAATAATGACGGTGCAGCAAATTAGCGCAATAATGGGGCATGTTCGTGTTTAGGAAATATTTTAAAATAATTTTCCGAACATTAATGATACAAATTGCTAGGAATATTTGGATGAGTGTAATAAAAATTTGTGAGAAATTCTAAAAGTCAAAATTACAAAAATTAAGATGAAATCGTTGAAAATTTCATTAAGTCATGCTAAGACTAATCAAAATACGACGTAAACGGGTAAGAATACTATTCAAATTGCTAAAAAGTTTTCTCATGATTTTGTTCTTTTAAAAAACAATCATTAATCATTTTCAAGAAATCGTCTAAAAATCATTGGGATTCTCAATGTTGAAACATTTTTAAAAACAAAATCATTCATTTTTCAACGTTTCTTAAATTTCCTTTTCAAATAAATATAGCGAGCTACATTATCAACCCTCTTTTCTTGAAACAAGGAAATGAATTCATCATATTTTCTTTAATATTCTTCTGTTCTAAATTGAAAACACAATCTAAAAATATTTTGAAAATTTTTCGCTTTATCAACCCAATTTGCAGGGTATCCACAATATTTCAGAGATGATTTTTCCTCACTTCTCTAGGTTTTCCAAACAAATTTTTCGAATTTTTCCAGACTTTTTAAATATAATATTCATGAATCACGAAAGAGGTAATTTGTCGTGTAATGTGCTTACTTATATATCCCGAAATTTTGCAGATGAATGATATGAAATTCATTGCGTCTAACGATTTTTTTTTTCAAAATCACTACTTTTTATGAGACTAAAGATGCTTCTTTTCGGGGCAAAAAAATATTCAAATTCAATTCTAAAAATTTTTGAACCCATTCAACTCCCCCCCCCCCCTCGCCACAGAAATTTGAAATGTTGAATTGATTACAGAAACATTTCAAATAAAAAAGAAAAACTATTTTAAAGCAAAATAATGAAGTTTTGAAAACTGGTGTCTACCAAATCAAGCGAATGAAAATTCGAATTTTTCCAAGCTGATTTAAACATTTCTTCGGATTTCATCACTCCCCCCCCCCCAAAAAAAACGCACGCTTCAAATTTATAAATCTTACACAAGTCCCTGCAATATTTTCAGCTTGTATCAATGAGTAAAACTATCAGGGGCGCACAAATATTCTGTCTTTTTGGTCAGTAAAATAATTTTCATGGAAAATTAGTGATTTTTCGGTCAAAAGTTACTAATTTCTCAGTCAATGCCCCATTTATCAGAAAAAATCAGTAAATTTGACTAAAAATTAACACACTTTTTCCCTTAAGGTAAAAACCTTAAAACATGGATATGTTCAAATATAATTCAATTTCATGACATTTTATTAAAATGTCAATGCATTTGAATGTTTTTTTTATTTTTTGAACATTTTAAAATACCAATTTTTTACTATTTTTTCCTCATTTTTATAAATGTTTTACTATTTTTCAAAACCAATTACTTACATTTTATAATTTTTATGTCAATACATGTATCTACTTTTAATTTTAATTTTTATATTTTTGAAACTATTTGAAACTCCCGAATTTTTATTAAAATGTCAATGAAGAAACTTTTTTCATCTTTTCAACATTTTAACATACTTTTTATAGTTTTTTTCTCATTTACTTTTTCTCAACACAAATATTGTATTGAATAGTTTTTACGTGTAAAAGAACACGACCAATATGATAGATAAACAGTTTTTACGTGCAAATGAACACGACCAACAAATAAATTGAACAGCTTTTTTGTGCAGAATTGAGAATAGTTAACATGACCAATATAGGTTTAAACCCTTGAAAATCATACATACAATAGTGTTCAACAAATATTCGGATAATCAAAACGAAGAGTTTCAACGGAAAAAATTGATTTTTTGATTTCGATAATCGATTCTTCAATTTCGATTTTTCGATTTTTTTTTTTTTTTTTTATTTAATTTTTATTATACTGATAATCGACCTTTTAATTTTGTGAGGGTTTGTAAAAGAATTCGGGAACTCTCGGAAAAGTTTAACCGTTTTCGGGATGTTTTCGGAGCTGTTCGGCAATTTCCGTGTGATATCCGGATATTTGGATATTCATCCAAATAGTATTTGGTATTTGCATATCCGGATATTTGTTGAACACTAACATACAATAACCTCATATTCTAAGTACATAAAATTTCCCACCTACTCCAGCTCCACTAAAATAACAGGTTACTTCATTTTTTCATTGAATTTTGACCCCCCCCCCCATTTTTCTCAAAATCTGAGCCCCTCCATTACACAATTTCTGGGTTCGCCTATGAAAACAATCAATGAGGGAGTAAAATATAAATCATTTTATTGAGACATATCAATGTACCTTAGGGCGGGCCGAAAAACCAAAAATTTTTATTTTTGAAAAGTTACCCCCACAAAAGTTGTTGGCTGGATAGACTGGAAAAATAAATTGAAAAATTTCAAAATCGATTTATATCTTCCGATCGCGCAAGAGCCTTCAATTCTTTGAAAATTGTCAAAAATTCAACATTTTCAGAAATTTTTAAAAATTAAAAAAAAAATCAAAATTCATCAAAATCAATTTTAGAGCTTATTTAGGGCCTATTTAAAGCAAAAAGCACAACTTTTTTGAAAAAATCCATGTTTTATAGTATTTTTAAATTTCTCATATTTCTTCACATCTGAAAAAAATTGAAAAAAGTTATAAAACACCGATTTTTTTCAAAAAAATGTGTTTTTTGGTCTAGATAGTCACTACAGAAGCTCTAAAATTAATTTTAGTTAATTTTAAATTTTTTCGAAATTTTTGAAAATTTGAATTTTTGGCAATTTTTGAAGAATTGAAGGCTCTTGCGCGATCGGAAGATATGAATCGATTCTGAAATTTTTAATTTTATCTTTCTAGTCTATCCAGCCAACAACTTTTGTGGAAGGTAACTTTTCAAAAATCGAAATTTTTGGTTTTTCGGCCCACCCTAATTGTATCTATTGTGTCCGAACGAAACAAGGACGAAAATTTTTACAAAAAAACACCTTCAAAAGATGAAAATTCGTCACTTTTCCTTCATTCAGGTTTTCCAAAACATGGTCAATAATTTCGAATTCTGTTTCATTTCCTCCATCTTTTTCAAAATCGTGGTCAAAGGCATCATGGTATTTCTTTCTCATCACAGCTCATTAAAAACGAAGTTTCCAAAAAGTTTAAATTTTTAATGAATTCTATAGAAAGAGTTTAAATTACCTCGAGCGTACGAGGGGAAAATTTTGCGAAGGTGAAATTTTTTGAAAAATTTATAATAAAATAAGCAAAGAAACACTTTTCTAAATGATTTATCCTTTTTTTGAATTTCTTAAAAATTCAAGAGAAAATTCAGTTTTTAGAAAGTAAACACCCTGATTTGGAATGACGTATTTGAAGAAAAAAATTCGTCGACCTCCCCCATAACCAATTCACCTTACGAGTCAAGACCTCCATAAATCCATTCTCAAACTCAAGGGGATGAACTCGTTTTTCTGTGTTTTCCCAGTATCGTATTTGTTTGCAAAATAAGTTAATTGGGTAACTATGAGTTTATATGACTGCAATTTCAATAAGCATCGAGTATCGACGTCATTCACTGGACCGAACCGGTCATCGCCTAGCACGAGTCCATCATCCTAATTAATTACTTTCGCTCCCAGTATCGCTTGATCCAGCACAAATTATCTTTACACAGCACCTAGCAGGTAGCTAGCCAGCAACCTGAAGAATTTCAGTGTATAGTACATATTTACACACGCGCATGACGTGCATACGATTAAACTTGGAGAATAACCAGACTGAAATGTATAGTACGCCATTACCTTACACCATCCACATCGTCACAGCGAAGTAATTTATACGTCTAATTAAATTTTCAAAATAAATTCGAAGAAATTGCCGAATATATAATTACCCAGGTAACTAGCCAGCGATTCGGCGTCACTTGGAAACAAATCGCGTCCAATTTCTGCACTGTTTTAATAGGTTATCACACGATCGCGGACGATAACGTAAATAATTTGTAAAAATGGATATGTTGCGCGGCGCGACGACGAGGACGACAACAAATCACCAGCGCCGCAGCATCCAACGCATACCAATCGCAAGACGCAAGTTAGCACTCGCCCGAATCGGTTTATCAGCTCGGAATGTAGTCGAACAAAAACAAATTTTCACTCGAAAATTTTCTAATCCGAACAACTTTTTCTACAAGTAGCTTGGCTCGTTGGCGTGTCGCTTTCGTCAACATCACGGATCAGGATCGCGTACGCCCGTCGCCCGTCCCGCGGTTCACATAGCGTCGCAAATTCACCGTCTTAAACCAGTTTCAACCATTTCGCCGCGACTCGCGACGCGATGCGTTGGCCCAATTAAACGCCCGTTTGGGAATCACTAATTACTAATCGAATCGATCGCCAGTTTCTTGAATCGAATCGAATCGAATCGAATCGAATCGAATCGAATCGAATCGAATCGCATTTGCTGGTCGCTGGTCGATATCGTCTACAGTCCAAGAGGCAAAAAGTGCTCTAGAAATCGAAATTAGTGTGCATTTTCGCTGGACAAAAAAATCAGTTTGTTTATTGTAGGTATGGGTCCCGTAGTCCCAAAAAACCGAATTTTGAATTTTTGCCCCGGCACAATAGGGTGCTGGGCCCCCAATGTGCGATTTTTTGCCAAATTCGATCATTTTTGGCACAATAATGCCTCTGTAGGCGTTATGCGGTACGCTGGACAAAAAAAATCAAACGCAATATATTCTTGGGTTCATTCCGCGTCCATTGAGCCAAAGGTTGAGGAAAACTGTGAGCACAATAGGCCGTGGTGGAATTTCAAAGTTTTGAAAACACGCGATTTTCTCCCCCTTTGATTAAAAATAATAAGTCATGAAAAAAATCTGAAACTTGGGTTGCAACATATCAGAATGGGTTAAAATTTCACGAGCAGAACGAAATTATTAATGAAAATTAAATTTGAGCAATTTTAACCCATTTTGAGCCCCAAATTGGGTCAACTTTTGAGTATTTTCAAAGGATTGACATGTGACTTATGAAAGTGGGGTAGAATTTCGCCAGAAATTCAACAAAACCATCCAAAAATTTTTTGAGCAACTTTTGAGAATTTTGAGCCTTAAATTGAATCAATTTTTGATTAATTTCAAAAAATGACATGTGACCTACGAAAAAGGGATAGAATTTCGCCCAAGGTTTTAAAATGTAATCCAAAACTTTTTTTAACAACGTTCATGCTTGAGTAATTTCAAGCGCAAAACAAAAAAAAATTGGATGGTATTTTTGAATTTCTGACGAAATTCTACCCTACTTTCATAGGTTACATGTCAATTCTTTGAAAATACTCAAAAATTAATTCAATTTGAGACTCAAAATTCTCAAAAGTTGCTCAAAAAATGTTTTGGATGATAGTTTTGAATCTCTGGCGAAATTCTTCCCCACTTTCATAGGTCACATGCCAATTTTTTGAAATTAATAAAAAGTTGACTCAATTTAAGGCTTAAAATTCTCAAAAGTTGCTCAAAAAAATTGGATGGTTTTGTTGAATTTCTGGCGAAATCTTACCCCACTTTCATAGGTCACATGTCAATCCTTTGAAAATACTCAAAAGTTGACCCAATTTGGGGCTCAAAATGGGTTAAAATTGCTCGAATTTAATTTTCATTAATAATTTCGTTCTGCTCGTGAAATTTTAACCCATTTTGATATGTCGCAACCCAAGTTTCAGATTTTATTCATGACTTATTTTTTTAACATAGGGGGAGAAAATCGCGTGTTTTCAAAACTTAGAAATTCCACCACGGCCTATTGTGCTCACAGTTTTCCTCAAACTTTGGCTCATTGGACGCGGAATGAACCCAAGAATATATTGCGTTTGATTTTTTTTGTCCAGCATGCCGCATAACGCCTACAGAGGGATTATTGTGCCAAAAATGATCGAATTTGGCAAAAAATCACACATTGGGGGCCCAGCACCTCATTGTGCCCGTGACCCAAGGGATGTGACATATATTTGGAATCAGGGGAGTGTCTGCTACCAGAAAGTGAAAAAAATTTTTGTCCAAAGTCAAATTTAAAAATTGAGAAAAAAGGGGGTTTTCAGGCCTCAGCTCCCTATTGTGCCGGAGGAAAAATCCAAAATTCGTTTTTTTGGGACTACGGGACCCATACCTACAGTAAACCAGCTGATTTTTATGTTCAGTAAAAATGCACGCTCAATGAACACTTTTTGCCTCTTGGACTATAGACTAATATTGTTATTCGTCGTACGAGCGCCTCGAGTCTCGATGGATTTAAAATTTGCGCACATACGAACCAACGCACTCGCCTCATCGCGGATCGACGAATTACCACCAGATTCTCAATTTTAGATCGACTACACGTACGTCAACGTACCTCCACCTAGATCTATGAAATTGGCGTAGGTATATCGCGTTCGCCGCGGTGCGGTTACGGTTCTGGAGATTTGGAGAAATTACTCTCGAGCGTCGTTCTTGAAATTCTCGACAAGGCTGCGACGTCCATTGATAGTTGATACACCCATACGCAGCTGCCGCCGTTCTCGCGTATAATTATTTCAAAGCGTAACACCGACAACAGAATCGTACCGTATATTACAACGCGTATTAGCGATTTTTTCGCCATCGTCCTTACGTTAGTGCCAGGCGTAATTTTTCGTTTCCTTTTTGTCGTCGTATGCGTCGGGGTCTCGGTCCAATACATTTTTATATACGTGCCTAGTTGGCTTAATCGCTATTTATCCATCTATCGATACAACCATCGATATCAGAACAATACGCTAGAGAAAAAAGTGCGAGCTTTTGTTCACGTAAGCAAGAAAAATAACATCAATACCGACAACAAACACATATGTACATTGTTTACATACGCCAATAATACGTAATTGAAACGGAAGAATATTTTCGCCGGAATTCAATAAGAGAAAAAAGCTTTACAACGGTGTATAAATGTAAATCAGCTTCGTGAATATCCTTCGTTGATCCAATACATACGTACCTCCTTTTTCTTTGGCAAACAAAAAAAATGGAATGGTGTATGCATGTAAGGACGAATTGATTTCTGATTACAAAATTACTAACCCCATTGGGCCTTTATCAATAAAGAAGAGGCCACAATCGGGAGAAATTAAAAAATACAGAATGATTCAGACCTGTTCAGAGGGGGGGGGGGGGGGGGAGAATGAGTTTCCCCGAGCCCACTAAGGCTAAAAAATTGCCTCTCCGCTGCGAGAGCTCTCAAACAAAAACTTTCTTTTGAAAATGACTTTTTTTTCTCTCCAACATTTTTTACTCTGCACTCAAAAAAAAATTATCCAAAAAAATAATAACGGGGCCAGTCATCGGAAACAAAACCGAAACCGAAAAGCAAAAACAGAAAAAAAACGCTAAAATCCCGAAATACCATAACCAGTACCAATACCAATACCGAAACGCTGAGAAAACAAAACCAAAACCAATACCAATACCAATACGCTTGAAAAAACGGAACCACTATCAATACCACTATCAAAACGAATTTCGTTTTGTTTTGTTTTGGTATTTATCTGTTTTTTTCTTCATTTTTTCATTTTTTTCCCCCTAAATTTTTTTCCAATCGTAATTTTTTCACACCAAAATTTTTTTACTCAACTAAATTTTTTTCAAAACGTAATTTTCACGAACCTAAATTTTTTTTCTCAACTAAATTTTTTTCAAAACTTAATTTTCACACACCTAAATTTTTTTTCTCCGCAAAATTTTTTTCAAAATGTAATTTTGTTGAGAAAAAAAATTTAGGTGCGTAAAAATTACGTTTTGAAAAAAATTTAGGTGTGTAAAAATTACGTTTGGAAAAAAATTTGGACCTCTGAACGTCTCCGATAATGGACTTGGAAAAAAAAACTTTAAAAAAATGAGCCTCCACCAGAGCATTTTCGGGAAACATACACTCGTCCCCTACGCCCTTGAAAAAAAAACAAAAAAAAACAAAACGAAACAAAACGAAAAAAAACAAAAAACAAAACGTTCATAATACCATAACCAAAACCAATACCAATACCGAAACACTGAGAAAAACAAAACCAAAACCAATACCAATACCAATACGATTGAAAAAACAAAACCACTACCAATACCACTACCAAAACGCGTTTTGTTTCTGATGACTGAACGGGGCACCATTTACAAAAATAGTAAAATTTATTCTGAAAAAATAATATTTAAGTACATATCGCGAAATTGAGTAATTTTTTTTAGAATAAATTTTACCTACCAATTTTGTAAATGGTGCCCCCTTATTATTTTTTCGATAAAATTAATTTTTTGGATAAAATTCATTTTTTTGGATAAAATTTATCATTTTTTGTAAGACGTTCTATTTCTTTTTGAGTGTTTTTTCAGTATGAGCCCCGATTTTCTCTGCACGGCCATAGGACGATTTATGCACTTGAATAAGTACCTACATAAATAATGGCGCTTCTACACGGAAGTAGTCCCAGACTGAATTATTGAAGATACAAAAATCAAAAAAATCCGACTAAAATGAAATATTTCTCTGATTTTCTAACTCAATTTCTAATTTTTCATTTTTACGACTCAAAATGTAACCTTTCCCCTCCTTGAAAAAAGTCATCACGACACTACTTTCGAAAACTTTCCGACTCCAGCATCAAGTTTTTCTACTGAAAATTCAATTTTGTCATTATTTGACAACCCTCCCTGCCCCCTTCGTTCTTTCGGCTTGGCTCTGCTATTGAGAAAAAACAATTCAGTCTCACTTTCCCATCCCTTGCCACATTCAGTTCATACAAATTTCAAATTTAAAACACCAATTAAAAAGTCAGTTTAATTTAAATCCGATTACAGACTTTTCTATAGCCTTACAATCGTAAAATGGAAAATTGTTTAATTTCATTATAAAAATTATAAAAATTTGATTTCTGTCTTTCAGGCATCGCAGTCAAAATTTTCAACAAAGTAAGTTCAGTAACTTTCGTGATTAAGAGGAAAAAATGACTAATAAATTTTGAATTTCAGCTTGCAGAAAACTAAGCCATGTTTTTTTGAAATTTGTGCATTTTTCTACACCCATTTTTCAGTTTTTCTAAATAAATTAGAATGTTGACTCATTTTACCCTCATTTTCATTTTTCCAATTCCAAGCTTAAACACAGTTTCAAAAGTTTAGATTTCCAATCTTTCAAACTTGGTCTCATTTTTTTAGGGGGAAAGGGGGGAGGAGCGAGTGGAAGAGCGAGGGGAAGAGCACGAAAATAGAGAACTATGAAAACTCACATTTCAAAATTGCGAAACAATTTTTGTTTTATTCATATGATTTTTTTCAATTTTTTATTCCGAATACCTATCTTGATTTTTTTATTACTCTTATAAGGCCAAAATTCAATAGGTAAATTACAGTACTTTTTCCCCTGACTTTACATATTTATTAGAAATCATGAACATACGTTTTAAAAAATTGTTGAAGAAGAGCATCCCTCCCTCTCAACCCGATCTCAAAAATATACTTGACTGTAAAAAATTAACATAAGTGTTCCTTCAGTATGACCCAAGGAAAGCAAAAGCGGAAAATTAACAATTATTAGATGGACAAAAACACGTATTTGCATAAAATTAAATCTAAGAAAAAATTTTTGATTAGCACGAATTTATTGCGAGAAATTCTCAAGGAAGATTTTTCAAAAAACTTACGAAAACTACCATTTCGAAACCCGGAGCTCATTTTGACCCCCCCCCCCCAAAAAAAATAAGTTTTATATTTTTTGACTTCTCGAGTTCGATTTGAATATTTTTTCGCCTAAAAAATCAAATGAACTTCAAAAGGAGCGAGGGAATGGACCAAAATGAAAGATTTTTCATAATCATCAAGTGAGATATTAAAATGAATGTTTTTTGACTTCCACCCCCCCCCCCACTCGAAATTCATTTCAAAAATCGTTTTGAGCCTTAACCTAAATCGCGACCACCTAAGGTGGAAAGGCTGAAATCGAAATTATGGTACAAGAACATCCATCGGAATTTTGAATGAAGGAAGGAGAAAAAAAAAAATGAAATATGCACATTCATTTAATAATTTTTTTGAAACCCAATTTTTTTTTGAAATATTGACCCAATTCATGACTTTATTTTTCATAACTTTTTTATATGGTTTCGACTTCTATGAGTATTTTTCTGAAAATCTTAGGAAATATCTAATAATTGCACTTAGAATTTTCTTGAAAATTGAAGACTTCTGAGAAATTAAATAATTAAATTTCGAAACTGAATCGTGGATTCCTTTCCCCCCTTTCTGCCATACGTCGCAATCAATTTCTAAGTTTTTTTGAAACTGCGAACTGTGGTTGCTTTACGAAAGTAGCATACATTTGCAACAGGCTAGGATAAAACATTAAATTCAAGTTGTAGAAGTAAATCGAATGAAATTTCGGAGTCAAGTTCTCAAGTTATGCTTTGCAGTTTTCAAGTGACCAAATTGTACCAATTAAGTTAACATTTTTATTTTCCAAGAGTAGGTAATAAAGATAAAAATTTGTACTATTAAGTATACATATTGTTTAATTCGAAATTTTAAGCTCTTTTTGGTGATAATCATGGTAAGTATTGGTGATTGTTATTATACATAAGCAATAAGTATAGAGGTGCGCTGCCCAAAGACCATTTCAATTTGAAAATTCAAGCTCTTTTTAGAGATATAGGTAATCAACATTCGGTTAGAGTGTTTTCGAAACGGAGTTGAAGTTTTTAATAAATTTAACAGCACGTGTACTTTGGTTGAGGTTGAAATCGAAAAACTGACAAATGGGTTCAATGCACTTCAAAAATTTTATTGGTGAACGATTTTTTAATTTTTTTTTGTTGAAAAAACAGCGACAGGAATTATTTTACACAAATCTGCGAACTTTTTACAATCTGGTTGTGATAAAAAACGTATCTCAGATCGAAATATCAATCACGAAAATCAATGCAAAATCTCTAATCGTACCTCGCGAAAACTCAAAAATTTTCAACTTTTAGAAAAGTTTGGAGGCCAAAAACTCAGAAAACCGTATTTTTCGAAAAAGAATCATTTTAGATGACTCATAACTCGACTTCGAGGGGTTCGATAAGGTTGAAAATTGGTATAGGAGGGTTTTAAATCAAAATGTGCAACATATTGAAAAATTTTGAAGAACATCTAGGTCAATTTTGATATTCATAATATGTCCCTATACAAACTCCAAACTAAAATTCAAATTATGGTAACAATACTAGTTCACTGTATCTTCGCCTTTGGGCCTTTTTTCTGCCATAATAAAAACAATACATATGCTAAAACAATCGTGAGAAAATTTCGAATCCCCGCGACTTTTCCGCAGGCAATATCAAATATACCGGACAGCCTTGGATATTGTAAAGATTACCTAACAGTCGAAATATATTAAAAAAATTATTGCTGAATATGTACCCTAGAGCCCGATATAATTTATCGACAGTTTGATAGACGCAGGGACGTTACCGATACGTTGGCGAGGCTGTTCAAAAAACCAGCAAATTAGAGGAAATTTCCGAATTTATCACTTTCGTGCAAAGTTAAACCTACTTAGAGGTCGAAGATGAGAAAAAAAGTCGTAAAAAATAATTCGTATTCGTAACGAGGAAATACCTAATCCGAAAATATCTCGTAAAATCGACTTTACTAATGCGAAAAATAAATAAAATATGCATAAATCGCTATAAGTACTTTACGAAGTAATCATACTCACGTAATATTTCAAAAAAAGACGAAAGTTTATGAAAAAATACAAAAAATCACCACAAAACAATCGAAAGTATCGCGCAACAATTTAGACGCGAATTCAAAAGTCGGTGCAACGAATCAACAATATCGTTATCGAGCATCAAGCATACTTCGAAGGTACTGGTTGCTCGTCGTTGCGAGACGGATCGACGACACTTGGATACTATTTCCAAATAACGCACCGAGACTTCGACAACGGGCAACACCACCGGAGTGACGCGTTCCCCACTTCAACAAGTTCAAACTTTAAGTGCACGCCGCACCGGTTACTTATTAATCACTATTCGCGTTCGAATGTGCGACCGACGAAAAAGACAGCACTGTACTCGACGCGAACTTGATTCCGATCCGATTAATATGATATTTTTCTCTTCCGCCATCCTGCCGCTCGACCTCAACACCTGCGCCACGCTGACTTAACGTGATTTTGCAAATACGTCTGTAATACCGTAGAAAATATTATATCGGATTAAAATCGATCATTTTTGCATAATCATCAACGCCAGTCGACGATTCGATAGGTATCAAACTTACGAGCTTAGGGTGATTTCGGGGTTAACTCGGAAATTGCTCTGCAATTGTTGCTTCGCTGGTTTGAAGATGACTATAGGGCTTTGTTCCGAATGCAGAAGAAATAAAATTTCAATTGGGGATGATTTATCGGGTTTTCCCAATTCCTCAAATTTTTTTTCACGAAGGTCTAATTCTCAAACACGATTACATACAAAAATTTTATTTATAGACAGATTTCAATGAAATTTTTTTCAACTCTGAAATTTATTCCCAACATTTTTCCTTAGGTCTAAAATTTATCTCAATTTTTTTGATCCTCATATTTTTCAACTTCAATAATTTTTTTCTCAGCTCGAAAATTTCTGCTTCGAAAATTTTTCTCAATTTTTTTTCAATACTTGAATTTTTTCTTAAAATATTTTCTTACTGTATTGTAAGAGTTTATTTCAATTTTTTTTTCAATTCTGAAAGTTTTTTCTCAATTTTTTTTTCATTTTTCAACTTCAATTTCTAATAGATAAGTAAAAAATTTTCTCAACTCAAAAATTTCTGTTCGAAATTTTTTCAGCCTTGGTATTTTGTATTTTTTGGCTCTAAAATTTTTTCTCGAAATATTTTCCATCTCCTAAAAAAGTTTAGAATGAAAAATCGGGAAAACGTGATGACATGCGAGAAATAAAATTCGGAAAACTGAACGGTAATCGATTTATCATCTCGTAGATTGAATAATGATGATTTATTTTTTAAGTAGTGTTAGTATGTAATGTACCTGCGACTTGGGCAAATCTCGTTAGTAAAAAAAAAAAACAATGCAATCGACGATACAAAAGAAATTAGCAACGCTTTGCAAAAATCACCGGTTATTTCGTCTATGATGATTAATTTGTACCTATATGAATATCACCGTTTGATCTTTATTTTGACAACAAATCGATAAGTCTATCCATTATAATTTAGACTTATTCAATTCATTTTCGATTTTTTTTAAATCGGTGTTTGACCCTACAGCTATTCTTTTCATTTTTACAACTGATTAGAACTACATGTTACAGAAGGAATGCCATAAGATGATAAGATTGCAATTTTCCATCGCCCATTCAACTCCTATTAATACAAAGGGGATCCTAAAATTTCTGATGATTGACCTCGTCTGAGTTCTCATCAACTTCTTGAGCCAAGATGATATCGGATTCTTTAAATTTAACTTTTTTCTAATGCTGTATGATACATATTTTTTCGAAGTGATCTGACTATGATTGGGTTGGAATAGTCACGTCACACAGTGGTCCAGGAGACCCCTCATAACGCGCGAAATTCAGTATCATAAAAAAAGAGCAATAAAAGTGGGTAAAAATTAGTGTACATATAGTTTTTTTGGTCGTAGATTACGAATCTGGCAGAAAAAAATTGATTCGGGGCAATGGGGAGGGGGTAGGGGAGGTGCTGAAATCGAAATTCACCTAAAATATCGTGTAATATATCGAAATCTAGGTTTTCGAGGTCGTAGATTAAGAATATGACAATAAAAAAATTTTTAGAGGTCATGGGGAGGGGGTGGGGGGTGCTCAAATCAAAATTCACCATAATATCGCGTAGCATATCGGAATCTTGGGTTTCGAGGTCGTAGATTACGAATCCGACAAAATTTTTTTGTGAAAGTAAGAGGGAAGGGGTGGGGGTGGTGAAATTGGAGTTAAACCAAAATATCGTGTAGTAGATCGAAATCTACGGTATTTTTGCGATTTTAGTAATATAAATTAGACCAAAAGTATAAGTGCCACGCCTCAGCACGAAAAATGTTATAGGTGAAGTGGTAGTTTCAAGTGCCCTGAACACGATTTTCCAAATAGTTTTTGCGTCCGTCTGCGTCCGTGTGCATTATAAGCAAAAATGTGCCTTTTTCAACGATTTTTTCCCATTTTTAGTAATTTTTTTCCAGTATTGTCATTATTTACAAACCCTTTACATTCCCGGCATGTAAATAATGACATTAATAAATAAAAAAAACTATTAAAAACGGAAAAAATCGTTGAAAAAGGCACATTTTTGCTTATAATGCACACGGACGCAGACGGACGCAAAAACTATTTGGAAAATCGTGTTCAGGGCACTTGAAACTACCACTTCACCTATAACATTTTTCGTGCTGAGGCGTGGCACTTATACTTTTGGTCTAATTTATATTACTAAAATCGCAAAAATCCCGTAGATTTCGATCTACTACACGATATTTTGGTTTAACTCCAATTTCACCACCCCCACCCCTTCCCTCTTACTTTCACAAAAAATTTTTGTCGGATTCGTAATCTACGACCTCGAAACCCAAGATTCCGATATGCTACGCGATATTATGGTGAATTTTGATTTGAGCACCCCCCACCCCCTCCCCATGACCTCTAAAAAATTTTTTATTGTCATATTCTTAATCTACGACCTCGAAAACCTAGATTTCGATATATTACATGATATTTTAGGTGAATTTCGATTTCAGCACCTCCCCTACCCCCTCCCCATTGCTCCGAATCAATTTTTTTCTGCCAGATTCGTAATCTACGACCAAAAAAACTATATGTACACTAATTTTTACCCACTTTTATTGCTCTTTTTTTATGATACTGAATTTCGCGCGTTTTGAGGGGTCTCCTGGACCACTGTGCGTCACAATATAGAGATAGATCATGAGTATGTTTTTGTAATAAACTAATTGATGAAACACATTATTCACTTCTGTCCCTATTTCTGAATTTGATTAATTTTCACGAAAAGAATGAAGTAAGGAATTCGAAACTCAAATTTCTTGGAGACTTGAGTTTGAATTCTACGTCTTATAATGAGTAGTAGATATTCAGAATTTATTTCAAATTTTTACTTTTTCTATAGATATTTTCCAACTTTGAATTTCCACTCCACCAAAATTTTTTATCAGCTCTGAAATTTTTTCCTCGATTTTTTTTTCTAAAGGTCAAACATTTTGTCTATTGTGGTATTTTTTCCAAGATACGTATTTTTCAACGTTAAAATTTTCATCTTTATACCAATCCAAAAAAAGTAAATTCTGTAAATAAAAACAAGCGAAGTTCGCTGAACCTCAAACTTTTTGATATTTTGTCACAAATCACAATAATAAAAAATCTCATTGGCGTTTCTACGATTTTTCGATATTTTATGAGATGCCCGCATTTATTAATTCGCCAAGAAAAAAATTATTTTCAAAAGTCTAACAAAAAGTCATAATATTGAGAGGTCTAACAGAATTTCATTAAGTCAGTGATGGAAAAAATTTGGCGGCTAAAATTTGATCTGCATTTCATAGATTGACTCCCCGGTTACAACATATCCATGTAAAAAGGGTTAAATATCTGACATTTTAACAAAAAATATCAGATAAATTTTTTGTTTTCCAAAATCTGACGAAATTTTGAAATGTGACGTATTAGTACAGACATTTTAACTAAAATAAGGCCCTAACCCAAAAAAAATTAGCAGGAAGGGGAAGTTTCGTATATAAGCTCAGTAAGGTAAATGTATTTTAATATTCCCGAACTTCCCTAAAATCGGTGGTTATTTTGACTCCCTTTTGGGGGTGAGGGGGTTCAAATTTTCGTTTTTCGACTATAACTTTCAAAATTACGTATTTGCGAAAAAAAAGTTGAAACAAAAATTGTACAGCATAAAAAAACGAACAATTTTGTTATTTACAATTTTTTCCTAGGACGTCATGGGAGGGAGCTAGGGTCCTCGAAAAAAAATCAATTTTTAAAATTTCCCATTACCAGAAAAAATCACAAAAAATCGGGTTAATCGACTTTTAGGAGCTGTTCTTTTGCATAGTACATCCTATTACTATGTAGAATAAGTAAAATGTATAACCGACCCATTGTAAATAACAAAATTGTTCGTTTTTTTATGCTCTACAATTTTTGTTTCAACTTTTTTTTCGTAAATACGTAATTTTGAAAGTTATAGTCGAAAAACGAAAATTTGAACCCCTTACCCCCCAAAAGTGGGTCAAAATATTCACCGATTTTAGGGAAGTTCGGGAATATTAAAATACATACCTTACTGAGCTTATATACGAAACTTCCCCTTCCTGCTAATTTTTTTGGGTCAAAACCTTAAATGTCTGTACTCTATATGTCAAAGGGTATAGCCGGATAAGGGATGTTTTTAGCCCCAGCCCCAATTTTCAATTTAATGCCCCCAGATTGTGAACCTTGATGAAAAAAATTCTGGAAAAATTTTTGGCCCCAACCCTCTCCCTTTCGGAGCTATGGCCATTTTATTGCATTATTTTCAAGAATTTTTAATTTTAACGGATAAGAAGTAAAGGAAAATTTCTGTTCTTTGGCACAAAGTTACATCTCGTAGAGGTCCATTTACAATAATTTTTTCATCAATTTTAGTGCACTCCTTCATGAGGTTTTTGGCCATTTGGAATTTTCAACTGTAAAAAAGACCTAACAGCGAAGTTCGACTAATTTTTAAAAATATCCTAAAAACGTGTTTTTTGACGTAAATTTACGTCACATATTCAGTTTTGGCAATTGAGGTGGCGCAAGGGCCAAAAATTGTAAAAAACCGCACAAAATGTTGTTATTTTGGCATAGTTTTTCAAATTTTGAGCATTTTATACGGAAAGAAATGGCCAAATGAAGAAACTGACGTCGGATTCGTGTTCAGCAGATCAAAATACCCCGATAAACACCCTTTTCGCGATCATTTTACTTTAAATGTCGAAATTCACTTTTTTCACTGATTTTTCATGACAATAAAACTAAATTTCGAGAATGATACGATATCATTTTTCAATTAATTAAAATTGTTCACTAATTTTTAAATCAAAAAAAAAAAAAATGGAAAAGGTTTGAATATTAGGCATTTTAACAAAAAGTCATTAACTGAAAAAATTTAAACATCTGATACCTTCATAAAAATTCATCTTTAAAAGTTGTCCATAAATTAAAAGCTCTCACTCTGAAGCAAAACTTATTTAATTTTTTTTTAAGATCCTGGGCCCTCTCTAGCTCCCCCAATTTTGGGCTGATCGATCGACTTCGATGAAATTTCAATTCAATGCAACAAAAGTCAAATTTTAAGAATTTTATCATTTTGGCTCCGGCGATTGATGGTAAGTCATGCGAAATCAAGTACCAATATGTTAGAACTCCCTTTGCACATCTGCACTACAATTCTTGCAAGATTTCGTGCGAAAGAAAAACCCCGATTGTGTTATTTTCGCAAATTATGCCACCTACAGACCTGTTTCTATCTTCAGCATCAACAATCAAGGAAAGAAACATTACTCGATCTACTTCCTGATTCTATTTCCAGCCCCACTCGACGACAAAAAAATTCACATCCAGTCCGACTAACGCCATAAAAACCGCAAAATGAACCAATAATACCGTGAATTACGTCGTTGCACCGGTGGCGGTGGCATCGTCGAATTCGCTTATTAATTGACGACATTTATCCGGTCATCAGGGTGAGCAGGAAAACACACGTTCGTTGGTAAAACTGGCTTACATTACATGGAAGACGGTACAATTACCTTCGGCTCAGATTCGCATAAGTATACGAATACAAAAAAATTAAAACAATGCATTACAATAGTATGGAAGCCGTACTCGTAATTAGTTTACGTTATGACCGAAGCTCATAAGCTGGTGGCCATAATTACGATCGAATATTTTCAATTAATTTCGGTTTGTGCGAGGATACATACGTAAGTTGACTTGAGTTATACGTTTTTATTGTCACATGGACAAAAATTCTTCTTTATTAAATGGAATTCCCAAAACAAGAATACTGACTTTAATGGTGTTTCCGTTCTAGGCAATAACATATTTGTACCTACCTACCTACTCTTACATGTATGTAGTACAACCTTGATACAGCATGTAAGTATTATCACCGTTTGCCAATACTCTAAGAGTTTACTCTACACACATGCTACGTATATTACATTATATCGAAGTTCTTAAAATAATACGAAAACCCATACGAAATAATTTTTCTTGGTATTCAAACCAATGAGTAGGAAGACTACAGGCAGTTATGTATTATTTATGAGTCTATCTCTGCAGAAAGTGTTTCATTGTCGAGATACTTGGAAAATTATTAGCAGCAATATCAATCTTACCAAATCGAAGACTATTTTCATCATTTTTACAAATCAGTGAATTTTTGGCTCATCTCTACGAGTAAAATAAATTTTACAGAGAGTTAACAAAATTTAGGACCTTTTCTAAGACATTTCAAAATTAAAATACACCTTCCCCTCTAAATAATTACTCAAAAAACTATAAAAATTCACATTTACCTACGTGAAAAAAAATTGAATAGATGAAACGAAGTATACGACAAAACAAATTAAATTTCGAAAAATTATTTTAAAAATAAAAAACCATCTACTAAGATCAGCAGAAGATCATTCTAAAAAAAAAATGTGAATAAAACATGAAAAAAATCAACAATGCGACAAATTTGAGAGAAAAAATCACGATTTTTGATTCAAAAGCAGAACTAAAATTCAGAACTTTTTGGAAAATCAGGGCCTTTCAGCAAAAAGTAAACCTTTTGCAAAACTTGCAGGACAGTTAAACACCTTTTTGATTTTCAAAATTTCATAAATCTTTAAAAAATGATTTTCCTCACGGTCTCAGGTTTACATATCAGAATTCAGACGATTTTTTTCAGGTTTTGTGGATCTCATCTTTTTATACGTTATGTACCTTTACTTATGAAGAAACGAAAGTGCCTTTCTATTTTTATTGCCATCAAGCACCTAATAAATGAGGGAGGGGAGAAAGAGGGTAAATTTCATACAACTGCTCGAAAAATTCAATTTTTGTTTCACACGTTTTAAATAAAATAGGTACGCAGCGAAAATTTTTGTAAAAAAGGGCGTTATTTTTTAGTATTGGAAAAAATTTCGTTTTTATCACAAATCTAAGTTTAAAAATTTAATTGTTTGAAAAACGGAGAGGAAAACAAGTACTTAAGTAGTTATCTCAATGCAATTTTTCTCAGAAATAATGACTGAAATTTTTTAATTGGAGTTTATACGTAAATTACACCATCGAGTAAGGACAAGAGACTTTAATGTGGAAACAACAAAATTACACAGTAAGAATAAAGTAAATATGGTGGAAGGATAGGTAGTAGTCAAGTATTTCTACAATGAGATGAATAAGTGATGGCGTATTCACCTTGGTTCATTTCAAAAAAAAAAAGGTCAAGACTTCATGGAAAGAAATGTGGAAATTTCGAAACGAGAACGAAGGTACCTATATTACTAAAAACAAAATCTACAAAATTTTCATAAAAAATAGAGTAAAGTAAGTGCCTCAAAAACATTCAAACTCGCAATTCTCTTTTTAATGAACATTTCTCAAAATATGACTAACTACATGTAACTTTTTAATCTATTTCAAAACATTAAAACCACTCATTTCATCCTTTCTTAACTTGACTTTCGTCTCTGGCGTATTCACCTTGGTTCATTTCAAAAAAAAAGGTCAAGACTTCATGGAAAGAAATGTGGAAATTTCGAAACGAGAATGAAGGTACCTATATTACTAAAAGTACTACATAAGTATAGTGTTGATAAGTCAAAAATATCATTGGCACACACTTTTTACCTTCATCAGGCATCATAGCGAAATTTTAGGGAAAAAAAATAATTTTCAGTAACTTTTTTTGAGCAGAAAGTGACTAAAAACTGACCAAAAAGTAACCAAAAGTAACCAAAAATTCAATTTTTTTTACAGATTTCTGAGGGGGAAATTTTCTGTAGTTTTCTGCAATTATTTCAAAGATAAATCAACTGAAAAGAGGTGAATAATTTCATTTATTTAATTCCTTCGTCAAAACAACAAAAATACCAGCAAAAATCAGTTTTTCATTTTTTTCTTGAAAAATTTTAAAAAATGGCAATTTCTACGTGAAAATCTGAATTTTTGCCTAAAAGTGCGAAGAAAAGGTGACTTTTGAGGGCGAAAAAGTAACCAAAGGAACCTTTCAGACGTGAAAAGTAACCAAAAGTGACTGAAGTTGAAAAAAGTGACAAACACCCTAAAAAAGTGACCAACTATGATGCCTGCTTCATTCCATTTTTTCGGTTGGCGGTGTTAGATTCCTTACAAGAGAGGTACCTCTACCAACATATCCCAACTCTAAGAAAAAATTTGAGCCGAAACAAAAATAAATCGAAAGCATTTCATAAAAGACCCCCCCTCACATCCAAAATATCAGTTGCCAAACTTCATTTCTCAAATTTCGGCAATCCCTTAAAATTTTAAAATTATCTCTTCGCCCTGCAAAATATGGAAATTTGATATCATCAACGAAAAAAGCTTAAAATTTTATATATACCCTATTTTAGATCGGTCGAATCAATAGGACGTGGTTTCGAGACGTTTCTGAGCCTCCATGAAAATATTAGAGTTTTCCAGTACTGAAGGAAAGCCCATAAAAACGGTCCATACTTTAGCACCTACAATCGCGAATTACCTATATTGATTACCTAATTCATAGATTAAAATACAATTTTCCAAAATTCGTAACTTTCAGTTCAAATTCATATTTTTTTAGCAGAAAATTTTGCTGGAAAAAATTTAAAAATATACCGACAGCGTAGGCATCGAGGTAAAAAGCTGTAAGTGATAGATACAATTTTTGATTTTGGTCACCAATAAGGGTAATCCGCGATTATGGGTGCTAAAATTCATATGTACTGTTGTTATGGACTTTGTGCTGGAATATTCAAATATTTTCTGGAGGCTCCGAAACGTTCGAAACCAGTTCCAATCGATTTGGGAGGTCGAAAATAGGTTATGTACCAAATTTCAGTTTTTATCGTTGATTAGATCAAATTTTCATATTTTACAGATCGATGAGGTATAATTTTGAAATTTCAAAAATTCGTCAAAATTCGAGAAATGATTTTTAACGCCTGATATTTCGGATATCGGGTTCTTTTATGATGTACTTTTGATTTAATTTTGTTTCGGCTCAAAATTTTACTTCGAATTGAGATACCTATCTTGTTAGAGTTTTCTAAGTCAGATTTTTTTTCATTCGGGAGGGGGGGTGTCAAGCCAATGGCAAATCCAATTGTAGCAAAGCCCGAGAAAAAGCAACGAAGAATTTATGCATTCCGAATAGATACTTTCAGAGAAAATTTAAAAATGAACTGTAGGGGATATTTGAAGGCCTTGCGAATCCAATTCTGGAGTTATTTTAACCACGAAGCAGACTCGAATTCACAGGGTCGAGGTGAAAAAGAGTACCGACAATATTGAGTGTGATATCGAAATTTAAGTTTTTTGACCTTCCTAGTTCATTTCCGAAATAATTACTTCTCTTCAAAAAAAAAAAGAGCCCGACCAACGGTGTTGAGAATGGACCGAAATTGAAAATTTTTTAGAACTATAGCGAACGAGGTACTTGACACCATTTTTCGGACTTCGCAAGTTCATTTCCACGGTTATTTTCTCAAAAACCTAAAAATAATTGGAGTGAAGGGCAAAAAATATGTTTTAACCCTCAGAATTCTTTTCTGACGTTATTTCGATCCCTAACCTAAAACCAAAGCCTCTAGATTTAGGACCTTTGGGATTAGGAGGATTAACCATTTTAGTACACTCTCGATCCTAGAGATCCCAGGAGTCTTGGTTTTAGATGAAGGGTCAAAATAATCTTGGAAATGGATTCTAGGGTCTAAAAATGGATTTTAATACCTCACTCGACAATTTTTCAATTTTGGCCCCCTTCACCCCAAACCCCCAAAAATTCGGAAAATTACAATTTTAACTCTTTTTATACTGAAAAAGACAGATGATAAAGTTTTTTTACCAATTATGAATTGAAATTTGAAAAATGTACATTTTGGTGTGGATTTCTTTCTCTCTGTTTAGAAAAAATTGTCATTATTGTTGAATTGATTAGAGGAAGAGAATGGTATTTAATATTTGAGTACCGTATTTCCAAACTAAGCTAACTTCAAAAACCGTGTACGAGGAAAGGGCCTAAGGGGCAAATTTTTTCGGAAAGGGCCTTAGGTACAATTGTTTTCAAAAATGGCCTTATTAAAAAAAACTACACTCAGGGCCCTTTCCGAAAAAAAATTGCACCTAAGGCCCTTTCCTCGTGCACGGTTTTTGAGCAGAGCTCGGTTTGGAAAAACGGTACTCATTTGAAAAAATTATTTACACGTCAATTTTGAGAATGGATACGATCATACGCGGGTTTTTTATCGGAGTAATAAACGTCGATGATGCATGAAGCCTTCATATTTTAATGGAATCAATACATTCGGTGAAGCAAAACAAGAGAACAATTTAATCGCTTTCCAGTAATTTGTATCTTTTAGAACTCTCCCATGCTCTCTTCCACCGATGATCGGAATAGTTGAAACATTACGAGTAATATGAAATAACGTCAATGTACGGGTAGTATTGTATACGTAACATTTTTCGCATAGAATTTCGTACGAAATCTGTGGAAGAAAGCAACTCTCAATGAGCAATCTTATTAAGTGTACGATGAACTGTTCGTAACCAAATTATTTAGCGATATTACGTATCGATGTGGCACCTACGTCAAGCATTTGGCGTTACCTGTCGATTTATTCTCGGATCATTCGCAAAAGGCGAATTACGAATTGCAAACACCTCCGACCACTCCAATCGCTCCAACACACCCAAACAATAATTCTCGACTTGTGTGCCGGCAATTTGGCGATTTTCGCCGAGCTATACAAAATATACGTATCTACAATTTTACGTCAAAGCTGACAGTGGTAATTAAAATTTACGTAACTGATATTTACATAAATATTACGCGACCAGATGCTTATTTAGCCAACCACATCCACTACCTATATGGTACCCATGCGAAAGTGTTACGCGAGGTGACGCTTCGCGCCACAGCTCCGCAACTGGGTACGGGTCGACGCAGATTTGCAGAAACCAATTGATGGTGCTATACTCTTTCTCATCTCGCCGATTCGCGCATCCAGGACGACGAAACAAAGTAAAGAAAAAAAATTGCAATCTCCATTACGGCTGACGATTCGTTTTGGTGAGAATGACGTATGCGAAGTTATATAGTATCTATAATCGTGATATTACGAGTATAGTTAACCGCAGCGCGTAACCGTTCAACCTTGATATTGTCTTCTTCTAAACTGCACAATGTTAAGGTTTAACACGTTACGTCACCGAATCGGCGAAAAAAATCCGCCAGCGCCGCAGATTCGCAGGTGCAGCGCACAACGACGCCGCGAACAAAGGTAAAAGCGGAAAGAAAAAGATGGTATCGGCGACATACGCGTAAAGGTACGAGAAGGTACTTGGTTTAGCTCCGCAACCCCGCCAGTGCATGTTAATATTTTACATACGATCAAGTTGGAAAATCGTGACTGGTGTAAAATATCTCGTTTTGTTGTGTTTTCATTTGGTCTCGGTCATGCCTCTTAAGTTTATGAAGGCAGGATCTGCATACAGGTTTTTCTTGCTGGTCGATCGTAATAATACGTAAGAAAGCCGCAACGGTCGTGAAAACGAATCCGATAATTGTGAGAAAAATTCTACGTCTGGTGATTAATTGGTATGAAACATTTTTCGGGAAATCCCGCCAGCTCGGGATAATACTTTCCCATTCGTATTATTTTCGTTCGTCGTTTTATTTCGAGCTTATCGTTTTTATTTTTAACCAGAAGTTTTTTCATCTGAAATGAGTAGAATCGAACGAGTAAGATTATCGATTTATCGAATTCGTAATTTTTCTACTTATTATACCTACATAGTTTATTAACAAGGGAGATATCCCAACTCGGAGTAAAATTTTGAGCCCTAACAAAATTAAATCAAAAGAACATCATAACAGGACCCCGTAAACAAAATTTCAGGTGCTAAAAATCATTTCTCGATTTTTGGCGAATTTTTGAAATTTCAAAATTACCTCCGCCCTGCGAAATATGAAAATTGATCAAATCAACGAAAAAAGCTGAAATTTGGTATATACCCTATTTTTGACCTCCCGAATCGATTGGAAGCGGTCTCCAGACGTTTCGGAGCCACCAGAAAATTTTGGAATTTTCCAGTACTGGAGAAAAGCTCATAAAAATGGCTCATATGAACTTCAGCACCTATAATCTGGGATTGTTCAGATTGGTGACCTATTTGATCGATTAAAACACAACTTTCCAAAATTCGTAGCTTTGAGCTCAAATTCGCATTTTTGGGCAAGAAAATTTCCTAGAAAAAACTTTAAAATTATTTTCCAGTACATAAAAACAGAAATAGCCATAACATGAATATTTTCAACTGCAATTATTTTAAGGGTGTGAAGTTTAGTAATGTGGCTGAATAGAGGTTTGATCGGGTACTTTTTAAATTTTTTCCAGGAAAGTTTCTTGCTCAAAAATGCAAATTTGAACTCAAAGTTACGAAATATGGAAAATTGTGTTTTAATCGATCAAATAGGTCACCAATATGAATAATCCGCGATTATAGGTGCTGAAGTTCATATGAGCCATTTTTATATGCTTTTCTCTAGCACTGGAAAATTTCAAAATTTTGCGGTGGCTCCGAAACCTCTCGAAACTGCTCTCAATCGATTCGGGAGGTCGAAAGTAGGGTATATACCAAATTTCAGTTTTTTTCGTTGATTAGATCAAATTTTCATACTTTGCAGGGCGGAGGTAATTTCGAAATTTAAAAAATTCGCCAAAATTTGAGAAATGAACTTTAGCACCTGAAATTTTGGATACGGGGTCCTGTTATGATGTACTTTCAATTTTTTTTGTTTGGGCTCAAAATTTCACTTTGAGCTGGCATACCTTCCTTGTAAGTCTACTCGTTGTTTTTGGCAATTTTGCTTCCATTTTAAATAATTTTCATAAAAGTTTTCTCTAATTTGTTTAAAATATTCAGGATTGTACCGAAAAAGCAGAGACGGTTCGAATCAAAATTGTTGGGGAGGAATCAGGTTCAAAAATTCCGAATAAAAAATTCAAAATTGCCGAAAATTTTTTAAAAATAGTACATTTTAATGACTCAGACCTGCTCATGCCTGAAAATTTTTCTCAGGGTAGATAATTAGTTGAAGAAACCTAAGAAATTGTCTATTAGCTCCGAGTAAAGCAGAGATGGAAAATTGCAATGAAAACAGAAGCGTCGTCAAAGGGGGAGGGGTGCGGGTTTTCGAAAAATTCTGCCCCCCCCCCTAAAAAACGTATGTTGTATTTATAAGTTTACATTACACTTAAATCAGATAGGATTTTCAAAGCTTTAAAACATGAAAAAATGTCTTTTTAGGGCATTAAAAATTATGAACAAAATTACAATTCTATGATCTGTCTGAGACAAAAGGGCAGAAGAGGGCTCCTTTTTTACCCCCTCCCAATTTTTAGCAGGTGAAAAAAGTCAGTCCCCATTCCCCCTCCCTCCATTTTTTCCATTTCGAAAAGGCAAAAAAAGTTGTCCAACATACGACCCCTTTTGTGCCCCCCCAATTTTCGATTCTGGCGACGCGACGCCACTGAATGAAAAATTATAATATACCTAATTTAAAAAATTACCTATGGTATCAATGTGAATTTGAGAAAAATGAATTAGGCCCGAGCGAAACGAGGGTGAAATTTTTAAAAAACTTTAAATTTATGATGCAATAAAACAATGTTTTAGACTAATAAAATTGAGTAAATAAAAAATGGACCGCTTCTACTTTAAAACTATTGAAAATGAAATACGATGAGGCCGAGCGAAGCGAGGCCAAAACCTTTAAAAATTTTGAATTTTAAGCATCGAAAATGAGTTTTAAGGAGAACAAATCTATTAAAATTAGTTGAAATAATTTTGAGGAAAAATACAAAAAAAAAATCACTTTTGTAGGATTTTGATTATTTAAAAAATGTATGAAAGGAAAAATTCAATAAGGCCGCGCGCAGCGAGCCCTAAGTTTTTGAAAAATTGGAGTCAAATAATGTAGTAGGTATAATAGCGACTTACAACCCAATGAAAATCACAATTTAACGAATTTTTCTTCACGTTGGAAAATCTAACAACAATTTTCCGAATGGAAAATTTGACAAAACTTTGACGAATCTGTCGAAATTTCCCGAATGAATTAACTGGCGGAGGGGGGATTACATCCCCCACACCTTCACATAGCACCGTCCCTGCGAACATGAAAGGGTAAAGACAGCTCCCTCCCCCTCACTCAAAAATTGCATTATTAATCTGAAAAAGTAGATTTGAGGGGAACATTTTTCGAAAGTGTGTCTTTTTTGGAGAAATTTTTGTTTTGAATCGGAAAAAAGGGAAAAAATCGTACTTTTAAATTGGTATTTGAAAAAAAATTATCATTATTTTCTTTTTGGAAAACTTTAATAAAAATGTAATGATTTTTAACAATTTTAAAAGTATTTTACCTTGTCGTCATTGTCAACAATATTCGTTCAAATTACGTAGGTAGATAAATTTTTCTCTCGTTTAAAATTATTTTCCCGATTTTTGAGCTATTTTTCCAACATTTCACGCAATTTTAATTTGATATCTGCATCGAAATTTCTCCTTCACTTTACTGGATTTTTACGGAATTTCTATAACTTTTGCGATGCTTTGCATTAATAGCTCTGCTTCCGAAAATTAGTACAGTGACGTCTGACGTAGCCTTGCCAGGAGGTCATAAAGATAGTTTGTTGCCAACAAAATAATCCAGTGAGAACGCTCCGATACATTCAATTCAAGTTTTCTGTCTTATGAAACGAAAGATGAAATTTTTTCCAAGAAAATGTCCAAGTGTTAGAAATTACATTAAAACTGAAAAATCGTCAAAAAAATGTCATTGAAATAATTTTATAACATTAAAGTTTCATGTCTCAGTCACCCTTCCCTGTCACCTGATCTATCAATTTTCACAATATTTCAGTATATCTTGACAAGAGAATAATCATTTCGAATGTTTTAATAATTATGGTAAAGTAATTCCTATAAAAATAATGGTGGGGATTGCCTCATAACGATATGATTCCATTTTTAAAGAACATTAGAACAATAAAATTTGTAATATTACACCAGACTTCATTTCTGATTTTAAATTAATAGCCCTTAGCCCATATTCCCTATTAATTTTCGTAATATATTATATTGCCTCAGTTTAAATTTCCATTCTTTGGTTTGGATTTAGAATATTTTAAATTTCTGCTCAACATGAAATTATCACAGAACAAACCGACTCTGTCCCCCGTTTCCTCTTTTCTAACACTCAATTGCTAAACATCTCATCGATGACTTCACGAAATCAATTTTAATTATCGATGCACAATAAATTGGACACGTACTACATACGTGTATGATATTGTACATACTTGAAATTTAATTCATTTTCGAGAACATTCGGTGTAAAAAGAAGGAAATGTGAACTCGTTCGAAGGATCAAATTATTATTAAATAATAATAATTTTGATCCATCAATTGTATCGTATTTTTTCCATTGATAACACAGGTCAACATAGAAAATGCTGTTTAAAGTTTAATTGGTGATTTTTATAGTATTTTTCACGCTGATCACTAGAAAAATAGTGAAAAACTTCCATCACCCAAAATTTTTTCACAATTTTAATTTTTTGTTGAACAATTTTTTTTACACTTTTTGATAACTTTTGACATTTAAAGTCAATTTTCTGAGCAAAGGAAGAGTTCAACGAAAAAAATGAATAAAACATATATTATAGAGCGTAAAATTTCTTTTCTACGAAGTTCAATTAGTTCAACTTATTTTGTTAATTGAAAACATCTCAAAAACTAAGCCTCCTAGAAAAAAAAACGAATTGGACTCTACAAAACGGAAATGGTCGGCGAATCAACAATTTTCCTTTGCATAATTGATAAAAACCCGATACTTTGGTAAACCCCGAACCGAACCAAACCGAACCGAACCGAACCGAACCGAACCCGAAAAACTTGAAAACATAAACAAAAAAGAGAATGAAATTCCTACCTTTCTGAACTTAATTCGAATTTGAAAATTCAAAACCTTGGGTGCGTTCAGCTTGAGTTTGAAATTATGTTTACACAAGTTCAAATCATGAACATGTGCAAATTCGTTCATTTTCATTTTAGTTCTAAAAATACAAAGTTTACTGGTTGCGATTTGAAATTCGAACATGAAAAATTATCACATTACTTCTATCATTATCACGTATTGCTTGTGAGTTTTGTATTTTCATATTTTATTTTCGTAATTACATGATTAAAAATAAAATGCACAATAATCAAAAAATAAATATAAATTTGAGCAGGCTGTAAGCTATTTTGCAACTTTTTTTTATTTCATTGGATAATGATGTAGAGGAAGATGATAGTAAGATTTTTTTGGCAGAGAGACATCTCCCCGAATAAAAGGAAATTATACTGATGTAATTCTATGGTGGTATAATTTTGAAAAATGTAGGTATTCGAAATTGGAAAAATAAAGATCTTTATTTCGACTTTTTGACACATGTAGGTAATTAGATCAAAATAAATGAATAATATCGACTTCAAAATTAATTTCTACCTCATGTTCAGATCAAAAATTTAAACGGTATCTCGTACTATTTCCAATCATTCCCAAAGGAATAAAATTGTACATTTTTGTAAACGTACAAACCTGCAGTAGCCAGTAAATTTTTGTGAAGTGAGAAAATTTAAAATTCAATTTAAACGAACTGAATCTATCAGAAACGAAAAAATCTGATTGGCTATTCTTTGTTTACACACTATTTCAATTTGCGAAAACGCGTTTTCGCAAATTGAAATAGTGTGTAAACAAAGAATAGCCAATCAGATTTTTTCGTTTCTGATAGATTCAGTTCGTTTAAATTGAATTTTAAATTTTCTCACTTCACAAAAATTTACTGGCTACTGCAGGTTTGTACGTTTACAAAAATGTACAATTTTATTCCTTTGGGAATGATTGGAAATAGTACGAGATACCGTTTAAATTTTTGATCTGAACATGAGGTAGAAATTAATTTCGAAGTCGATATTATTCATTTATTTTGATCTAATTACCTACATGTGTCAAAAAGTCGAAATAAAGATCTTTATTACTTCCAATTTCGAATACCTGCATTTTTCAAAATTATACCACCATAGAATTACATCAGTATAATTTCCTTTTATTCGGGGAGATGTCTCTCTGCCGAAAAAATCTCACTATCATCTTCCTCTTCATCATTATCCAATGAAATAAAAAAAAGTTGCAAAATAGCTTACAGCCTGCTCAAATTTATATTTATTTCTTGATTATTGTGCATTTTAATCATGTAATTACGAAAATAAAAGATGAAAATACAAAACTCACAAGCAATACGTGATAATGATAGAAGTAATGTGATAATTTTTCATGTTCGAATTTCAAATCGCAACCAGTAAACTTTGTATTTTCAGAACTAAAATGAAAATGAACGAATTTGCACATGTTCATGATTTGAACTTGTGTAAACATAATTTCAAACTCAAGCTGAACGCACCCCTGAACGCAACCCTTAAAACTAGTAACAAAAAAACAAAAAAAAATATCCAATGAAAAAAAAGAACAAAGTAATAATTATTTTTTAGGTACAAATCAGAAATTTTGGTTCAAAAATCAATTTTTTTCACTTCAAATTATGAAAAAATGACCCCGAACCAGAACCGAACTCAGAACAGCTCGATTATTGGCTCGAACTCGATCCGGAACAGAGCCCGGAACCTGAACACCTGTCCACTATATTTCAGAAATGATTTTTCCTGACCTTTCCAGGTTTTCCAGACCAATTTTTCAAAATTTTGCAGACCTTTTAAATGTGACATTCGTAAAAGGGGGAGGGGGGGGGGTAATTTTTTACGTGATGTACTTACATCCAGAAATTTTGCATCGGTAAGTAAGAATGATATAAAATTCATGGGGGTCTAACGATTTTTTTTTCAATATCACAATTAGATACTTTTTACGAGATCTTTAGATGCTTCTCTTCGGGTCAAAAAAATGATTTAAGTTCAATTCTGAAATTTTTTGAGCCCACTCAACTCCCCCTCGCCACAAAAATTTGAAAATTTGATTTTCTTACCCAGAGAAAAAATTTCAAATAAAAAGTAAAAACGAAGTATTCCAAACCAAAATTGAGTTTTGAAACATGAAATAAATTATGCCAGGATGTCTACCAAATCAAGCGAATGAAAATTCAGATTTTCCCAGACTGAAAGTTCAAAATTTTCATTTTGTACCCACCCCCCTCCCCCAAATGAAAAACACATGCCCCAAATTTATAAATTTACGCAATCTCTTGCAATTTTTTAGTTTGTACCTATAAATAAAAAAGTCAATGAGGAGATGAAAGATAGATCATTTTACTTATGGAAACGTATAAACATGTTAAGCCCAAGCAAAGCGAGGGCGAAAATATTTGCGAAAAAAAATTTCAAAAGATGAAAATGCACCATTTTTCCCTCATACGTGTTTTCCAAAATATGGCCACTAATTTTGAATTGTGTTCCATTCCCTCCCCCTTCTTTTCAACATCATGGTCAAGGGCATCATGGCATTCCCTTTTCACCACAGCTCATTAAAAAGTAAGTTTCCAAAAAACTTGAGATTTTAGATAAATTCTGTAGAAAGACAGAATGTAAATTACCCCGAGCGTAGCGAGGGAAAATTTTTTTTGAATAATTCATAATTTAATGGACAAAAGACATGCTTTTTGAATAAATGATAAATAAAAAAAATTAGATGAAAGATATAATTATTTGGCCCGAGCGGAGCGAGGGCGAAATTTGTTGAAAAATTTATAATAAAATAAGCAAAGAAACACTTTTCTAAATGATTTATCTTTTTTTTGGATTTTCGAAAAATTCCAGAGAAAATTCTAAAATTCCCTGACTTTTCCTGATTTTCCAGAGAATGGATACCCTGCAGTGAAACTCTGAACCCAGAATCTGAACCCTGAACCCGAACCCGATTATTATGATCCTTGAACCGCAAACCCTGAACCCGAAACATATGGATTCAGGCCACCATCCCTCACGCCAGATTTTTTTATAATTTAATTTTTTTGCCATGAATTTGTTTTACATTTTTTGATACAACTTTTGACCCTCAGAGTCAATTTTCTGGGTAAAGAAAACGTTCTAAAAAAATGATGGAACATGAATTTTGTAATGCATAAAATTTTCTTTCTGTAGAGCCCAATTGGGTTTTTCTTAAGAAGCCTAGTTTTTGAAATATTTTCAATTTAAAAAAACTGAACTTTCACCTTTCAACCAAAATATCTCGAAAGCTACGCCTCCTAAGAAAAAACTAATTGGACTCTACCGAGACAAAATTTTACGCTCTATTTATGTTTTATTCATTTTTTTCGTTGAACCCTTCCTTTGTTCAGAAAATTGACTTCAAGTATCAAAAGTTATTAAAGTAAAGTGTACAAAAAATTTTCAACAAAAAATTCAAATTGTGAAAAAACCTTGGGTGATGGAATTTTTTCACTATTTTTCTCATGATCAGCGTGAAAAATACAATAAAAATCAATCAAACGAGTACAATTTTCAAATTCTATCAGTGGAGATTACTAAAGGGACAAAAGTTCCCACCTTTAACTCGTTCGTATCGCACATTCCATTATGAGTAAACTCAAACTATACATCCCTTAAAAAGAAACCCCCATCGCAGCTCAAACATGAAAAGTTCCAGCATTATTCTAAAATGAAATTAATTATTGCTCGTATATTCCCATTACCATAATTTCATCATTAACGATCAACGATCAACAACCGACTGAAAATCCATCTCCAACGCTTCTAGGTCATTCACATAGATAACAATCGTCCGCTGTTCCGATGATTCAGCCAAGTTTTTCACGTATCGAAAAAAAAAGTCCAAGTTGTCTTCGGCGCATGCTCGTTTCCAATTTGTATTTTACGATATTAACGTTAACCTTTGGTATCGACCTCGAAGTATTTAACAAACGTTTATCGTCGCTCCGAGTGATTAACAATGAAGGCGGATATAGATGAAACTGCATTCAATTATAAATCTCAAAAGGGGGTCCGAATTTCTCATTTTCGTATTTCGCCTCTCCTGCCATACACCAAACACCTGATGATGGCTGCGATCCGTTGGATTGTATGTGTAGCATACACTGACCCGCCATATTTTCGAGCCGGCGGCCGACCTAAACAAATTCTAGCCGGGTATCGACTTGTTCGGCTGCATCGTAGGAATGGTTTACGTTTGCGGTATTTAGCGTGAAGGTGGCCCGGATTAATGAATGGTTTCGAGTAATTAGATTCACTACGACAACGTAGCCAACTAGGCATAATACGAGAATCTCTGCTTGACGTTTCTAAACTACGCTATGAAAAGCCTACTGAGGTACATTCGTACTAATTAAAGCCTCAATTTATTGCATTCGAGGTTAAAAAATTCTTCGGGCAAAGCGTAAAATTGGCTGCATTTTTCAAATAATTTTAAATTACCTACATCTATAGAGCTGCTCGCAGTTCATATTTACTGGATTCTTGTTACGCAATTCGTACAGTTCTGTTCATATCCACAATTCAAATTATCAAACGTCACAGAAAAAAATTGAATCTGCTACTGATTCGCTTTAAATACCGTAACCGCGCGAGCACGTCAAAATACACAGAAAAACACCCTAACTAGATAATTTCGAGATATACGCAAATTCTATTCAAAATTCGTCTCGCCGATTAAAATCGATAAAAAAATCACAAGCCGACCAGTCGACTCTTTGTTTTTTCAGACCAACCGGAATTATTGGATAATTAATCTGTATCCAACCGATCGCAATCGAGCAATGTCAAGACATCGAAAGATTCACTCGAAACGTCTATACTGGATACGTGTGCACCACACATAAGCGCACCCAGAAATTATGTAAGGGAGGGGCTCAGATTTCGAGAAAAATGAGGAGGTCAAAATTCAATGAAAAAATGAAATAACCTGTTATTTCAATGGGGCTGGAGTAATTAGGGTATTTCAAGTAGGCAGAAAATACATACCTACAGATTTGAGCGAAGAAAAATTAAAAAATGAGATTTAATGATTTTTTCTAGTCAAAATTAATGATTTTTCTGAAAAATGGAGCATTGACTGAAAAATTAGTAATTTTTGACCAAAAAATCAGTGAAAATTACCAATTTTCAAAGAAAGTTATTATACTGATAAAAAAAGACAGAATTTCTGCAAATTCAACTGATTCAGAATTTTTTTTTTAAATCATACTCTTTTTTTTTGACATTTTTTATGTTAAAAAAATCGCCTTGCCGAGCTTAAGGGAGACTCGAGCCTCCTGAGCCCCCCTGGATGCGCTTATGGCACCACATAGGTTTGAGATGAAGCACGTAGTCTATCACGAGAGGGTTGAAAGTGCCCCCTTTCTTCAAAACCTGCGGTGGGAAACTCGCAGAGGACTCTTGAAGATCAACAATTCGTGTAATTTGAAATCGTCATTACGTCCATCATGCTAACTGTGAACCGTGAAAGAGATTTGCAAATTACACAGAACGTAAAATACTTTTATGACGCTTCTGTACACGCACTTTCTGTCGAATGAACATAAAATACAGCGCAGCGTTAGAAAAGTAAGCACGACCTGAAAATCTTTGGTAAATTACTTATAGGACAGATATGTTTTACGAGTTGCATACTTGGATGCATGCAGTACGTTTTTCGAAATTTGATGAGCCTAGGCCAAAAATTGTTGTGAAATGACCTCAAAAAAATATGGGTAAAATATGTGATCCTTTCTTCTTCGCAAAAGTTCAAAGTTTCAAAATTTAAATTTTCTTCAAAAAAAATTGTCGAGTTTTGTTTTGCTTTTTGACAACGATTAATTACGTTGTAGTTCTATAAATTTAGAAGAGTAGAAAAAGTTTACTGACTTCTCCCCATGTTTTGTGGGGGTAACACATGATTTCTGTACATGGCCAAAAACGCTATTTCTGGAGATAATATTTTGGAAGAGAGTGTAAAAAATAATAACTTAAGCTTTGATCGATTTCGGGCGCAAGGTTGCCAACCTCAGTAATTTATCAGTTTTTGTAAAAGTTGAGTGATTTTTGAAAATTTCAGTGATTTTGATGAAAAATATTCGAAAAAAAAAATGAAAAACAGCCATTTCTGGCGATTTTGACGTTTTTTTACTTACTTCTACAGGGTGTTCCATGAATCGTCTGCCAAACATATTTTTTTGGATATAATCGGGTACCACTGAAAAAAAACTTGAGATGAACATGATGCCTATCTTGAGAATTTAAGGGGTAAATGCTGCTTCTAAAAAAAACACGTCAAAAAATTTTTTTGACCATGGGAATAAATGGTATTTTGAAAACTGAACAAATTTTCACTATAAGACTTTTTGCCTAACTCAAAAATTGAAGGGGCTACAATTTTTTTTTTTCAAAAACAATTTTTAAAAAATCAACTAATTAAGGGAATGGATAGTACGTTGAATACTGAAGAAATTTTGTTCTGTGCACTTTATGCCTAACGTCGAAAATGAAGGGGCTACGGCTCGCGCAAAATACGTGAGCTTCAAAAATTTTTCGAATTTTCCCAATTTTAAATGACCCTTGGTCCCTTCATTTTTGATGTTAGGCAAAAAGTGTACAGAACAAAATTTTTTCTGTTTTCAACGTACTATCCATTCCCTTAATTAGTTTATCAGAAAAAAAAAATGTTTGAAAAAAAATTTTGTAGCCCCTTCAATTTTCAAGTTAGGCAACAAGTCATTCCCACGGTTAAAAAAAAATTTTGACGTAATTTTTTTAGAAGTAGCATTTGCCCCTTAAATCCTCAAGTTAGGCAACATGTTCATCTCAAGTTTTTTTTTTAGTGGTACCCGGTTATATCCAAAAAAATATGTTTGGCAGACGATTCATGGAACATCCTGTATAAAGTGATTTCTGAGGATGAATACAGTGATAAAAGTGATTTTTGAACGACTTCTGGGGAAAAAACAGTGCTTTTTAGTGATTTTTGAAAAAATTGGCTATAGTGACCTTTATTGATGTGTTTTTTAGCCAAAATAGTGATTTTTCGAAATTTCGGTTGGCAACCTTGTTTGGGTGTTTAATTTCGACTCCCGATGAACGTAGCATGACTCCCAATCCCATTTACCTCTTTTTGGGAGACTCAAATTTATTTCCATTAATGTCATTACCTCGTAATTTGATATTATTTCACAGTAGTTTGAGAACCCCTAAAAAAAGGAAATGGGGTTGGAGGTCGTCCAAACCTCAAAATCGACAAATATGGAACCATTTTATGTGTTCATACTTCATACTTACAATTCATCTTCAAAAACATACAAAAATCATGTACACCCTAAAAATTGGGGAGAAATTAGAAATTGTTTACTCTCCAAAAGTAATAATACAACAAATCATCACTAAAAAAAAAAAACAGTTTTCCGGAGGAGGGGGAGGGAGAGGGTGTTAGGGGATTGAACCAAAAATTTTCAAATTATTTCTACGTCTTTTTGGGATTATTTCACAACAACTTTCGGCACAAGCTCATCAAAATTTGAAAATCGCAGGTCTTCAGGGCTTATGCATAAAACGACGAAATTTTCATATGTAGACTAAGTAGCATGGTATAATAATCAAAATCATGATTTCGATGTTCGTCAATACTTTTCGAATAGGTGAGTAATCATCATTTAGATAAAATAATAAAATACGACTATGTTTAAATTTAAATTTTCCAAAGGTAACCTGCAATTCTACAGATTTTGGCACTTACCAAATTTTTATCCGCCAGCAAATGAAGAAGTTTCCGAACATTTTCCGAGATCATCCTGCTCGATATTATCAGTTATACTCGATGGTTGAAAATTATCCTGCAACATAAAATCAATTAAATTGTAGTTTGATTTTTCCAGGTTTGAACTGAGTAAATTTACAAATAATACATACTTAGTCAATTCTAAAAAAAAAAAATTATTTAGTTCATATTTTTGAACAATTTCTCTTACATTGGCAATTGCATTAATTTTTCTTTAATTTGTAAGCAACTTTCCAAAAAATATTCAATTGAAAAGAAGTATTTTTTCACTACTCTTATTATCACATTATTTAAAATCACCTCAAGGAAAAATTACCACAAATTGACAGTACCTACCTATTACCTACATTACTTCCTTAATTTTTCAAAAAGTTAAGTATCCAAATTTCATGTTTTCATGATGCATCATCGCTGACGTGAAAATTCTAGGTACCCACTTCCGAATAATTGCAACATATCAACGTCTACTCAGTATCACCTGATCAAAAAAATTTGTACACATATTTCACAAAATTATATTTTTTCCACCGTTTCATAAAAAATATCGATTTTTCTGGTAAATAATAATTCCTAACATCGTTCGCTTTTAAAGTATCGGTAACACGGTAAAAGTAAATTGTATCAGTTACAAAATAACATGTTATCAAATAACCCTAATATACTGAAATTATTAATTTGACAAGAAACGCTATTCACTTGGTAAGTATTTACTCGAATATTTTTTTCTCAGAACGTCGGTGAAAACCCAAATTTGGCAATTAGGTAATTTGGTAAAAATGGGAAAATCACTATACATGTACAAAGCAAATTAGTACATACATACAAAGTACGAATGAGTAGGATGGATTGAAACGTTTCGATTAAAATAGGTGAGGTAGTTTACTTTGGGCGAGGGATCATCCAGAAAAAATTTAGAGCCTCTCACGTCTCAACCCGAATAGGAGACGGAGCTAGACGACTTCAAATTGAAATATTTTTTGAAAAAAAAAAGTTTTTGCTCCTTCTAAGTACCTAGTGCTACCTGCTGAGATCCTCGGCCATCTTCCTAAAAATGCACAATTCAAGTTTATATCTGAAATTTAAACACGGGAATGTTAGAACACAGGGGGGAGGAGGGGTGTAGGGGACAAGGGACATTTCAAATATCTAAAATTCAGTACTGGAGAGACAGAAGAATGTTTACTTTTCAAAATTCAGTAGAGACAGGAAAGAGACATTTTGAAATACCCAAATTCAGCTTTCGAAGGAGGTACTGGAAAATTTTTAGAATTACAAAATTCTGCCTTGGAAGAAGTACGGGAGAAATTTTGAAACACTAGTAAGGGAGAAGAGAAAAGCTGTACTAGTACCAAAATTCGATTCCGCGGAGGAGGGTTAAGTGGAAATTTCTAAGTACCACATTTTTTCAAAAATTTCATAAAAAATTATTGCAGATGCCAAAAAAATGCTGATTCGATTTTGAAGTGTTTGAGTAATCCATTTGAAATCGAGAAAAATCAAAAAATCTTCAGATTTGCGATCTGACAAAACTAGTATCCAATTTCTGGGATGAATAAAAACTCAAATCACAGCTTTTTACGGAGTTAGCCGAGGGCCTCATTAAGTAGCAGGACCCAGAAGTGGCAAAAGCTGCCTTTTTTCAAAAATGATAACCGTATCATTAATCATTATGCACTTTTTTAAGAACCAGCATCATGAAATAAGGGGTAACGTCCTATCCAACGTGACTTCGAGAATGATGAGTTGCATACCGCAGAAAACTACAGGCACTTAATGAACAGAACCAAACACCTAATTCGCATTCGATTCGTTCATAGTACAGGGTGACTGAAAATTTCCGGAACGCGAAAATTGCTTCGTAAAAAAAATAATGAGGCCCAACGAATAATGAAAACTCATTCACGACATAGCTGAAGCTTCATTCCCTTTAAAAAATATAAACTCATCTCTCATTGATTACGAATCTTTGAAAAATTTTGGATTTTTTTCAATTTTTGTACTTTTCAAAAAAAAAATCTCAAAAGCCAAAATTGTAAAAATTGTAAAAATTGAGATATTTAAAAACCAACAGTTGCATATGGTAGAGTTTTGGATAAGGATCAAAAATCATTGCATGCAAATTTTGTCTAATCAAAAATTTGAAGGGTAAAAATTTACAAAAAAAAACACCTACACATAGGCAACCTTTCGTTCAGATCAACGCAAGGCAATGTGGAGAGATTTCTCTCTAAATTACGAAAAAAACGTTGCGTTCCGGAACTTTTGTGTCACCCTGTACAAAGTTTACATTCAACTGGGATGTGAAACATTTCCGCAGATGAAAAATAATGTAGAGGTTCATCAATTTGAATACCAAATATTCGTCAAATTCAATTTTCATCATTTTCTATCAGGAAAAATGTTCAATAGAAAAGAGTCGAACTTGTTTTCTAATAGCACGTAAATCATTAATACAGTATTTCATTTTTCAAAAAAATTGACACCCACCCCCCACTATAAACATGAATGAAACTCAATTCAGAGAATTTTTTGGGGAGGAGAAAAAAACCTTCCCTCTCAAAAAAAGAACACAGTATACACTTGAATTAAGTAGGTATACAAAACTTCTTAAGCTGAAAAAAAAGTACAGCAATAACAAGACTTCAGAATTTTTTACTTTCTCATTAAGTAATAGGTAGGTCTAGGTACCTAAAAAATTAGACCAAATTTGTACAGAAATTATAACTTTTCTACAAATTAGTAACCGTGAATAGGGGTAATAAAAAATTATATTTTCATTTACGAATTGATTATTTAAAAAATTTTAGTTAGAATAAAAATCGCAAAATTATACATTGAACTTTTGCTTTCGAATACTATCAAAATGTCTAGAAAATTATCATAATTTACAAGCATGATTGAATTGATAGGATGTAATTTCCAATCGTAAATTTTTCTTCTCTAATTGGTCTCGCCGGCATGTATAAGAAATCTGATCGTTCAGGTATAATTTAAACTTTTCAAAAAATGAAAATACGACTTCGTACCGAAATTCAAGTTTCAGAAACATTTCAGAGGCAGATCTAGCTTCATTTTTTGGAAAGCTTGAAACGTTTTCAATAAGGCGACTATTCATTTGTGGCAAACGATATTTAATGATTATCCTCCCTTCCTTTCCATCACCATTGGAATTGCGGACATAGCCAAGAGTAAGGATGGTAAAATTGAAAAAACCGAGATTTTTCATCGATATTCAAAAGGGGACAACATTTTATGTAAATAATTAAACGTTAAAAATAATAATAGCTCTCGATTAGGATTTTTTAAACCAATTAAGCTAATTTTTCAACAGTTATTTTCAGTCATTAACAACAAAACGTGTATTGGTATTGGTATTGGTATTGGTATTGGTTTTTAAAACATTTTGGTTTTGGTATTGTTTTGGTTTTGGTTTTTCAAACGTTTTGGTATTGGTATTGGTATTGGTATTGGTTTTTCAAACGTTTTGGTTCTGTTTTTTTTTCGTTTTTGTTTTGGTTTTGTTTTTTTGTTTTTTGTTTTCTAATTACATGCGTAACAACAATTCAACAAGTATAAAAATTTCAACGCCTGGGATGAACGTTTTTTTTTTTTTTAATTTAATTTCATTCAACGAAGACTCTGCGTACTATAGAAGAACAAGAAAAAATTTTGAAGCTGAAAAAAAATTGAGAAAAATTTCGGGGTTGGAAAAAATAGAGAAAAATTTTAGAGTTGAAAAAGAAATAGTTTTAAAAATTTGAAGATTAAAAAAATTGAAAAAAATTTAGAGTAGGGAAAATTTTAGAAAAAGATTTCAAATTGGATGAAATTTCGAGAAAAAATTTCAAAGTCGATGAAATTCATGGTTGAATTGAAAGAGAACAAAAAATTTAGAAAAATTGAAGGATTGGAAAAAATTAAGAAAAAATTAGTTTGGATGAAATCGCGAAAAAAATTCATAATTCAAAGTCGAAAAAATTTAGATTGGGAACAAATTTAGAAGATATTTCAATTTCAAACTACGTGTATGTGAAATTGTGATTGTGAATGTGAATACGACCGTGATGAAAATTTTTGATTGACGATGTGATCATCGGATCTCCGCGAACGGCGTTTCTGATTGGCAGATTACCATAAAGTGGCGCATCGTTAGTGTATCCCGCAAAATCGCGACTGAATTTTAATTTTATAGGATTTTTCACCGATTTTGCATTTTTTTCGCTTTCGATTAACTTTTTGGATAAAAATTGTTGGCTTCACGCATGATTACACACAGCTAATATGGTAATACAAGCGGCTGAACACGATAACGCACAAATGCGATAATCAAACAAAACAAAATGACGTCAGACAAGGACGCGACGACGCAACGTCATAGGGACGCAAAAACCGAAAAAAAAAACGAAAAAAAACAATACCAAAACAAAATTTGTTTTGGTATTGGTATTGGTATTGGTATTGGTTTTTTGAACGTTTTGGTTTTGGTTTTGTTTTGGTTTTGGTTTTTTCGTACGTTTTGGTTTTGGTTTTGGTTTTGTTTCGTTTTTTTGTGTTTTTTAGTGTTTTTTTTTCGGTATTGTTTTTCGGTTTTGTTTTGTTGTTAATGACTGGTTATTTTATTCTTCAATAGTTAGAATCGATCAAAGATCGATTAGCCGATTGAATTTTTTGAGACCTTATTCAACTTGAGAGATCATAAAATTAAAAATATTCCTCAATGGTTATTAGTTAAGCTTTTACTTGGGCCAAGGGCCATCATATTGGAACTGAAAAGACCTTTACAGCTCATGTTCATCAGTAGGTAAGTAAGTACATAATATCCTAATATGGCTTTTTTCAAATGTCACTCGGCGACGCCTGGTGTGATAGCAAACTTTTCATTATGCAGAAATTTAATCTGAAAATTCCGTCATATTCAGGGTGTTTAGTAAAATTTGTAGAGCAAAAAGCTTGACTTAGTTTGACCTTTTTGCATGACTTTTTTGATTTTTTTATGGACCACCCCTCTCAAAAAAATCAATTTTTACGAAAAATTTTAAAAAAAATATAATTCAAAAAAAATCACAATGAGATCTTTTTTTATTTAAATTATTTATTAAAGGTGAATCAGGGTGTCCACAATATTTCAAAAATAATTTTCCCCGTTTTTTTCAGGTTTTCCAGATCAGTTTTTCGAAGTTTCCCAGATCTTCTTCATATATGTAGTATTAATGAAGCATAAAGACAAGGGTAGTTTTTTTGCCTGATGTACTTACAACCTGAAATTGCTAAAATTGTGCAGAATGATTTTAAATAAATGGCGTCGTCATTGGCGTCTAACGAATTTTTTTTTCAAAAATCAATACTTCTTCCGATATTTTTAGATATTCTCTTTTCCAGCTACAAAAATGATTTATATTCAATTCTGAAAATTTTCAACTCCATCTCCCCTCTTCCCTTGCACAAAAACTTGAGAACTTGAATTTATAACAGAAAAATTTCAAGTAAAAAGGAAAAATGCAAAATTAAAAAGATTAGAAAAATGAAACAAATTACAAATTATGTCAGGGTGTCTACCAAATTACATGAGTAAAAGTTCGGATTTTTTCGGGTCGAAAATTCAAAGATTTCTTCAAAATTCAATCACACCCCCCCCCCCCCCCCCTCCCTACCCCAATAAAAATAATAATAATAAACCCGTGTCTTAAATTCAAAAATTCCACGAAAAAGACTGCAATCTTTTCAGCTTGTCCCAATAAATAAAAAATCGATAAGGGGTAAAATATCAGGGGTGGCGCGATGGGGGTATGGGGGTATAATACCCCCCGTCGATTTCCAGTCGGAAAGTCGGCAAAATTTCGGAGATTCGAGTAATTCAGCAAAACCTTAGAAATTTCGGCAAATTAAAAAAACTTTGAAAATTTTGCAGCATAAGTAATGAAAAACTGAGCCTTTTAAAATTTCAAGTTTACTGTCTTCTTTCAGAAATTACAATTCAACTCTAAAATTACTTACTCCCAAAGCAAAATTTTTCAAAAATTTCGGCCTCGCTGCGCTCGGCCTTATTGAATTTTTTCTTCTATAATTTCAAAACAATCCAAATCCTACAAAAATGATTTTTTTTGTATTTTTCCTCAAAATTATTCCAACTAATTTAATCAAATTATTTCTCATTAAAACTCATTTTTGATGTTTAGAAATCAAATTTTTCAAAAGCTTAGGCCTCGCTGCGCTTGGCCCTGTTGTATTTCTTCTCAAATAATTTTTGAAGAAAGTAGGCCAATTTTTTATTCAAATTAATTAATTTAAAACATTGTTTTATGGCATTTTGAATTTAAGGTCTTCAAAAATTTTTGTCCCCGCTTCGCTCGGGCCAAATTTATTTCTCTCGTGTTCACATTGAAACTATAATCTTCTAAATCAAGTAGGCTAAGGAAATTCCATCGGTTTTTTCAACTATACGTACAATGAAATTAAATTACCGAGGGAAAAATTCAGGCATGAGCAGGATTGAGTCGTTTATATTTTCATGCAAGAAATTTTGTTGTTCATGAGCAGGGATGAGCAAGAATGGCTTTTAACAATGGAAATATATTCGAAACCCCAAAGAATAATTTCCAGGCGTGAGCAAGATTAAAAATTGACCTGAACATGATGTTACTTTTCAAGTTTTTGTTACGTTGATCTCTAAAAATCGTGTTTTCCCTGTCCATGATGTTGCTTCGCATTGTTTTTGCAAAAAATTCTCGAATTTTTGAATCCTTATTCGGAAAATTTGAATTTTTTAGTCGGCATTTTTGAACCTCATACCCCCCCCCCCCCAAAAAAAAAAATGTGTTCGAACCGCCTCTGCAAAATATCAATTATTTTCATAAGATATGAATGTGTTGATCTCAAGCAAAGCGAAGACGAAAATTTTTGCGAAAAAATACTTTCAAAAGTTGAAAATTCATCACTTTTCTCTCAGTGAAATTTTCCAAAACGTGACCATTAAATGTGAATTTTATTCCATTCCCCCTCTTTCTCAACATTGTGGTCATTGGCATCATGGCATTCCTCTCTTATCACATTTCATTAAAAAGTACGTTTCAAAAAAAATAATTTGAAATGAATTCTGTAGAAAGAAAAGGTGTAAATTATCCCCAAGCGTATAGCGAGGGAATTTTTTTTAATGCATTTAATCGACAAAGACATGCATTTAAATTTTTTTGTGCACCTCGATCAACAAGAAATTGGTGAGAAGATGTAACAATTTGGCCCGAGCTAAGCGAGGGTGAAATTTTTTGAAAAATTTATAATAAAATAAGCAAAGAAACACTTTTCTAGATGATTTATCCTTCTTTTGGATTTTTACAAAATTCCAGCAAAAATTTCAAAATTCTCCGACTTTTCCTGGTTTTCTAGAAAGTAAACACCCAGTGAAGGTCAAGCTTTTTTCAAAAATTGAAAAAAAGCTTGACCTTTGAGTCAAATAAGTCAAAAAACTTGACTTTTTTTGACCAGATTAACTCTTCAACTCTTCTGGAACGTTAGACGCAGACAGATAGACCCCTGCTATTTCACATATTTACCTCTCTCCTCCAAAAAATCTTCAGCCTATTACAATAAATTACTTTCAAAGAAAAAAATTTCAGATAAGAAAGATTTTCAGATTACCTGGGGAACTTGAACATGGCAACTTGCAAATACCTCCTGGAGATGTTGAGGTCATCTTGGAATCGGATCGCTTCCTTTGTACGCTGATTTGGCACAAATCGACTCGACTAGACTCCTCTTGAATCATCACGTGAAACACACCATCTGGTGTTAAACCCTAGACAAAAATTAATCGATTAAAAAAACCGTACTAATTCGCGAAACAATGCATTATTAATTCGTATCCCTACTCTTATCAGTAAATTACTTTTTAAAGTGTATCAATCTTTCGACAATTACTCATAATGTACATTTGCCGCTTGAAGAGTTCAAAAATCGCGACAATAAATTCATTAAATTCTCGACTCGTGTTTTACGTGCGCTGCTTCAGAGATCCCAACAACAATGCCCATCATTCATAGCTTTATCGCGCTAATTAAAGCTATCGATGCGATATCGCGGTAAAATAAAATAATTCGCGGGTATATATGAAATTTTCAATGTATCTTTGGCTTTTCTTCCGCGGATGAAAGGGTTAAAAATGGAGCAACCGGCGTCGCGTGGTTCAGTGCTACAGTAACTCGGCGTGGATCTTCGATGCAACACCTCACCGTCGATATCGTCCATGTGGTCCTCATTTACCTGCGGTACCTGCCTATATTATAAAAACCCATGAATCGCGCGGACAGACGTTATATGGACGTGATGTCTGACTTGGATGGCGCGAGTTGTGCAGTTGTAGTTCGCGTCTGTGTCTACGTCTAGCGATATCGAGAATCGTAAAAACCGACACCGAGAACGGCAGAACGCATTCTTTATCGAACCGCGTTCGACGCAACAGTTCCGTTTCCGGATTTTACTCTTCGCCATCCGGAAAGATCGGTCCGTGCAATTGCAAACGCGTGTTTTCCTTTACTCCTCAATTTATTGTTCGTCGGTTTACTATCTCACAATGACCATATCGAAACGGAAGAAAGTAAAAGGCGTTTTGAAAAATTCGTTCACAAATTTTCGCAACACCAACGTCAATAAGAGTCCGGATACCGAACAGGGTGAGTTGTACGATTTTTTTGTGTTCGCCTGTTTCGTAAAACAACGTATGCCTTGTGAGCCTGGATATAGAAACCACCCAAACACCCTTAGGTGTCGAAAATTGGTTTTTGAGTTGAAATTCTCCCTTGATTCTAGTCTTTCTGAAAAATCCAAAATTAGTGTCAACTCGAAAATCAATTTTTGACACCTAAGGATGGTTTCTACATCCAGGCTCGTATATTTTATTTCTGTGTATTATCGTTATCAACTTGCGACCTTCTCGACGATAAAGTTTATGGCTAAAAATATTCAAACATGTCCCAAAATCCGGCGAGAACTCTTTTCAACCAAAATTTTCGAATTAATAGTTCGATACGAGAAATAAAAAAAATTGTACATATTTTTCAACGTAAATTAAATCCATATCTCCAGAAAGATAATAAACATGTGGTAAGAAGGCAGGAAGGGTGGGGAATAAAGATGAAATATCCAGCACATATCTACATTTGATATTGACGATCTGCTGATGTTTGATTAAATAAAAGTGCGTAAAAAGCCATTAATGAGATACTCGATTAAAAGAAGATAGAAGATTCGAGACCAACCAGAGCGAGAGATAATTCTGTAATTACTAAAACTGTGTGTTCGTCCGTAAACATCGTAATTAGCTAAATTTTATCAAAATGGTCCACATTTGGACCATATTTGGGTGAGGGAAGGGCGATTGTGATAATAGTGAAATTGATGTTTCAAATTTTTACATTTGGAATAATAGAAAATGAAAAGGAAGGGGGCTCAGGGAAGTCGAGAAACAGTTTTTAAAAAACGGAGGGCAAATTTTAGTTCCAATTCTTTTTTGAGACTAAAAATATGAATAAATTGATCTTATTTGGAAATTTAATTGACTATTTTTTTTTAGAAATCTATAATCCTCAGTTGCCAATTTTCAAAGTTGACTCAGAATTTTTTGAAAAGTATTTTAAAAATTTAGATCTAGAATATTGCATTTTCAACGAAGAAACCCCATGAAAACTTTCAAATTTTATAAACTTAGAAAATTGAAAATAGATAAATATAAATTTAGAATATTTGAACGACAGCAAGAGATCATATTTCTAGTGTTGTTGTGCAAAAATACGAAAAGTCAGTTTCTCAAGACCACCAGCAACTTCTAGTTCTTTCTCTCTTTTTATACCTAGGTAATCTCTGGAAATTTAGATACCCAATAATTATCACAGGTCGACATGGAAAATGCAGTTTGAGGTTTGATGGGCGATTTTCATAGTATTTTTCGCGCTGATCACGAGAAAAATAGTGAAAATATTCCATCACCCAAGGATTTTTCACAATTTGAATTTTTCGATAAACGGATTTTCCAGGCATCAGAGCGAAATTTCGAAGAAAAAAAGTGACTTTTAGTGACTTTTTTTGCAAAAAGTGACCAAAAATGACCAAAAAGTAACCAAAAGTAACCAAAAATTCGATTTTTTCGGGGGAATTTTTCTATAGTTTTTTTGGGGGATTTTTTTTAAAAAATCATTATCAACTTTTGATTTTTTTCTTCAAGAATTTTGAAAAATAGCAATTTTTGCGTGAAAATTTGAATTTTTGCTTGAAAATGCAAAAAAGTGACTTTGGGAAGAAAAAAGTGATTTTTAGTGACCAAAGTCGAAAAAAGTGACTTTTAGTGACCAAAGTCGAAAAAAGTGACAAACATCCTAAAAAAGTGACCTGGTATGATGCCTGGATTTTCTACTTTTTTTGATAACTTTTGACACTTCAAGTCGATTTTCTGAGAAAAAGAAGGGGTCTACAAAAAAAATGAATAGGACATAAATTGTAGAGCGTAAAATTTCCTATCTGCAGAGCCCAATTAGTTTTTTCTGAGGAGGCTTAGCTTTCGAGATATTAAACTACAAAATTCAACTTTTTTTCAAAAATTGTAAAAATTTCAAAAACTAAGGGCAGACGAAAGGAAGAAGAAATTACCGTTCTCCAAGAAAAAACTTTAACTAAAATATGATAAAATCTCAATATAAAATCCATAGAAAAACTTTGGGTTGCAATTGTGCTTGTGCACACAGCACTGATTTTCATTTTCCCACCACAAATGAGGGGATGAGAGGAACATGGGGCGTGTGAAATGTTACTCTCCTACATCTATATCCTGATAAAGGACGGTGTAATGATAACATATGGTCAGAAGGGAACGCCAGTGATAATTCCCCTTTCCCCCTTCCTAATAGATTGAAAATGAATGAAATTTCAAATACCTACCCGATAAACTATTGGTAAATTTTCGATGATACGCAGATGAAATTACAAACAAATTCCTCCTCTTACATCCTTGTTTATATGATTTTTCTCTGAGTAAAATTCTTTTTGAATGACTGCACAGTGCACACAGAGTCGCGAAGTAGAGGAAGACAAGATGACTCCTCGAGTGCTGATTAGCAATGAAAAAGTGTTTTTGTATTAATTGAATTCGATCAATGATTTAAGATTTTTTTACGAAGATCATTTTCAAATTCGGTAACTCCGAATAAAAATAAAATTGTGCGGTGTAATAGTTTTCGTGTATGCTTTGCGGTTATTTTGATGAGTAATTCGCGGAAAATGCCTTTAGCTGAGGCCAAAATTAACCGGAGATCAACGTTTAGATTTTTTGGTAAGCGATATTTCACGTATAAATTCATTTTCTGCCAATTTTTTTAAATGGATTTCAGAAATCATGATTTTATTTTGATTCATTCACTCATAAGCTTGAACATAAATAACTTTATTTTGCATTCAAATACGATTTTTTTGAGGAATTTAAACTGATTTAAAAAGTGGCCTCTGGTACTGCCTGTCTCCTTTTAAAAAAGTAATTTGAAATCCTTAGAAATGCTTACAGTAAAATGCATATTACATATTCCAGTTATTACCATCGAAATAGAGCAGAGATGAGGATAGGATTTTCATAAGCTGGAGGGGGGGGGGGGTGAAATAACTACAGCGGTGATGTTGGAAAATCAAAAAACGAGGTTTGGAAGAAGAAAAATTGGAAGATTACACTTTATTCGAAGGAATTTCCAAAATACAATGTTTGAGTAAAATAAGATGCAAGGGCAAAAGTTTTTAGGTAAAATTATGCTTAAAAATTGAAACATTTCTATTTTTGGCAATCGACAATATATTTTTGAGCTTACATGAGAGTCCCTCTCCCCTCGTTCCCCTGACTACGCCACCGAAATCGTTGATTATTTACTCGTAAAAAAATAAGTAATTTCTCTTCTGAATAATTTTTCGTAAATACTACCATAATCATGGTCGAATATTGTCAGATTAATGAAATTATATAATTTTTATCATAAAAAAAAGAAATACCATTTACAAACCGAATTATCAAAATTGCAAGATTCAATTTTATTTTAAGAAACATTATCAGTATTCTCGTACCAGTCTCACACAAATGATCCAAAAAAGAAGCGAAAATTAAAAAAAAATTCTTTTCAAAACGCGACATATCCATCGAGTTATCTTTCTTTATTCGCAACCGGTTTTGGACAAAAATAAAACCCGTAAGTACCTGATACCCCCACGAAGCGATACGACAAAACGACTGTGAACTTTACATCACTTTATTCGTTTAGATTTTTATTCAGATATAATTGGATTTTTTTTCAATAATTATAAAACGATAACGAAGAAATTACCAATTTGATATTTCTTAGTTTTCGCGTATTTCAATAGCCAGCATTGTATTCGTAAGAAGAAAAAAACGATTAAGGGCTTGTGAACTTTACATAACTTAATCGATTTACATTTTTACAAGTATAATTGGAGCTTTTTTTAACCAGATAATCGACGACGATAACGGAGCAAGTGCTAATTTCATGTTCGTTAACTTTATAATATACCTATTCCTACCAGTATGGTATTTCAATACGTGACATTGTATTAAAAAAAAAAATCAATTTAGAATTTAGTATCGTTTTCGTGCTAAAATACTTATTTATTTTTATTTTTTAACATCAAAACAGTATCTTGCTTCTTTTTTATCTGAAATTCCGAGAAAAAGATGAATTGAAATAAATACCAGTGCAAATCGCATCAATAGATTTAGTTCAAGACCACGTATCCTTTCAGAGTCTTCAGTGTTTAATTTATCTTGTTTGCTCTAAAAACTAATAACCCTTTTTTCGATATCAGTTGTAATAATGAGTCATGAAGTTTATTACTTTATCTTAATTGTGGAGAGAGGGTGAGAGTGCCTATTTTTTCTCTAAAATTTCAATCCGTCAGAAGCCAGATAATTTTTCAAGGAGAGGGGTTGGATTATTTTGTAAAAATTGAGAAATATATTGTGCTCGAAAATTTTACTCAGAAAAGAAGATAAAGGTCCATAATTTCAATTTTCAAGTTACTCATGGGACCTCAGAACCTACATTTTTGTTTAAAAATCTCACCATGCCCTAGTTCAAAGGTAATGCCTCAACAATAGGAGAGTAATTATATCAAAATTTGGGAAAAAATCAAATACTCACACCTGCTTCAAAAAATTATAACTTTTTGTTCTGAATCGCGTTAAAAATATCGTATCAAGCATCACAGTGAAATTCTCAAAAAAAAGTAACTTTGATGACTAATTTCGAAGAGACCCAAAAAATAAATTTTTTGTATGGCTAAATTTTTGTAATAATATCCATATAAATTTCGAAAATAAAATGAAACGACACACTGGTGTCCACAATGTTTCAGAAATAATTTTCCTAAATTTTTCCAAGTTTTCTATATTTTTTACACATGATATTTATTAAACATGGGAAGGAAATTTTTTAATTCTATCTCGTGATAATGGTCAAGAGCATCCGTATGTTTCCAAAAAAATAGAGGTGTCTCACAGAATCGTAAAACTAGGGAATATCACTTTTGCATGGCCGAATTTCTATTTTAGTAAGTATGACCACTTTTTAAAATGAAGAAAGATTTTAAAGAAGAGGTGAAATTATTCATGTCAAGTTTTTTGCATTTTCCCAATAGTTTGAGCGATGAAGAATAAAAAATGATGTGTTTTTTGAAAGAATTTTCTAAAATCAAAATTCATATCTAGGTAGGAAAATCGTTACGATGATGCGTACAAAATTTTTTTGAAAATTTGTTTGAAAACATTTTCATACCAAGATTTTTGAAAGAATTTTTCATGAAATTTTTAAATGAAAAAGCTGGGAGTAGATAAACATTTATTGCCCAAGTGAATGAAGGACGAACATTTTTTCGAAAAATCACGTTAAAAAACAAAAAATGACTTTTTATTCATTCTAAGAATTCTACTGCATTAGTCCTAAATATATTTCCAGAAATTTCTCTTGGAGGGAATCTGAACATCAGGCATCAAACACAGATTTTGGGAAAAAATAGTGACGTTAGTGACTTTTTATGAGGCAAGAAGAGATCAATTTTTCAATTGTTTTCTCATAAATAAATACACCCCTTCTCCCCTATTTTTTTTCATAACTCAAACTGTATTTCTCTCTGCGATAGTCCTGAAAAAACTTTTTTCCTGAAAATTTTTTTTATTAAGAGTAAAGTGCCCTAAAATTAGGAACCCAAAATTTCAAAATCAATTTTTAAGTTCCCTTTAAAAAAATCACAAAAAATACAAAAAATGATCGTATGAGCTCAAAATTTTAGGGGGTAGTAGAAAAAGGATCAAGGTATTTTTTAAGCCATTCCCGACCTTTCTACCTCAAAAAGTCTTTGATTGGTGGACGTTTGAAAAAAAGTGGTCGAAATATGGCAACCTTACCCGTAATAAATCTTTGTCAAGGTATCAATCAACAAGGCTGGTGAACTATTTTTTTTTTTTTTAGAAATATCAGTATTTTTTTAATTTTATGCAAGAGTAGTAGAGGCCGTTTGAACGAAAAAAGTGACTTCAGAATGAAAAAAAATGACCAATAGTGAACTTTTGGCAAAAAAAGTGACTTCTAGTAACCAACCTTGAAAATAGGAAGCAAGTCACTAAAAAAAGTGACTCTATTTAATGCCTGGAACGTATATCATTTTTTGAGAAATTTTGAGCCCCCCCCCACTACATTTCCTTTTACTATAAAAACATAAAATTCGAAATTTGAATCATTTTCATAAATATTAAGGAGTAGCACAGGAGTTATAAAGTTCTTACGCGATTTGCATAGAATATTTAGGAAAAAGACTGATGAAAATATAATTTTGGAAAATCAGCTTCCATACTACTTATTTTGACCTCAAAACCCAAAATTATAACCTAACAAATCCAAGCAGTGGCGACGAAAGTTTTTTTTAGAAGGATGTAAATTGAGTATGGAGACTTGGAATACCAGAAGGGAGCCTTTTTTTCGTATAGTCACCTCAAATAGTTCATAAATTGTGATTTTGATTATCCCCGAGCGAAGCTTGATTTTTAATGCTCCAATAAGGCAGTTTTTTTAATGTAAATTCGTGACCTCATGGCCTCATGGGGGGGGGGATCGAGAACTCATCGCCCTGGCTATGCCACTGTAATTTTCAAGCAATGCGAGGACTAATATTTGAATGTGTGATTTTTTAGGATTTTTTGAAACAAAATATACTCAACTTTTTAAAAAATATTCTCAGTTTCAATATTAAATATGCACTGTGGACAAATTTTCTATTCCATTATTTTTGAAGAACCTACTTTGTCCAGCCTGATCAAAACAAGGACAAAATTTTCCAGAAAAAGAATTTTTGAAACCAAAAAATGGATATTTTAAAAAACATTTCACGAGTCATTTTCGGCCTTGAGTAAACGGAACACTTTTCAGATGCTTTATCCCTCTTTTACAAAATCCCAACAAAAAGTTCAAAATTTCCCAACTTTTCACTCTCTTAATTTGAATCAGTCAAAATTGACTGATTTAAATCGACAAAATTGAGTCACTGTAGGAATCAAAGAAAAAATTTACTGATTCAATCAGTGAATTTTCATTATTGAAATCAGTCAATTAATTTTTACTGATTCAATAATCAAAATTCACTATTTGAATCGGTAATTTTTCACTGATTGGCAGTAAAATGTCACTGATTAACAGGGGAATCAGTGGAATTTGACTGATTAATCCGTGACTTGATTTTCTCTATTTCATCAGTCAATTTGACTGATTCAAATTAAGACAGTAGATTTTCCAGAAATTAGACACCCTGCAGCAACAATAAATTTCAGGAAAAATTTTGTAAAATAGGAATTATGACTTGAAAATGAGGAAAACTAGTACTTTTTGCTTGAAAAATCGTGAAGTAACTTCCGAGGAGAAAAAAGTAACCTCGCTATGCAGTTTGGTTCCTCAAATTCTCGAACACTTTGCAGCAACCTTTCCTCTATCAAATTTCCACTAATCGAATAATTTGGAAAATACGAATATTTCATCGAAAAAATGCTCAATTAGCAGTTCTACCAAACGTATCTGCGTTTTCAGTATATTTTGATCGAATAATTCTTTCATCAACATTCCAACAAAAAACAAACACAATCAACACAATAGCTTCGTAATCAATTCGTGGTCGGTAAATTTCCTTCTTTCTTCGGTCATTAGTTGTCCATATGATACCAAAAATGAGCATAATATGTGGAATATCTGCAACGAATATCAATCCGACATATGCGATTTTCGCGGTCACCTTTGCTCGTATCACCTAGCAATTCCTTAATTAACTCTATTCACCAATATAAAATACCTTCGAAGCGGGAATAAGTAAAGATAGTGAGAAAAAACAACAATAAGTATCTAATAAATAATGCATTCGAAAATTGAAGATCAATCTCGGATACACACAGGGCACGAGTACGAAACTGCGAGTACACGAAACATTGGAAACAGATATCGATAAAACGCTATCGAAAATTTTCAATGTCCTGCGATAACAATCGATAAATTATTATATTCAATCAAGGCAATAAAATCGATAATGGAACATTTTTCTTCGTGGCAAATTTCATAAATACAACGAATATAGAACGGATTCGCTGTTTAGATCCCAAGTTGAAGGTTACAATTTCCTAAACGCTGACAGGTTTTTTCTCTGTGCGATTGCTTGGTCCAAGGTTAGAGGTTAATCAGATCATGTGCAAAAGTCGAACTGTTTCGATTCTCTAGACAATAAATTTCCCCAGAAAATTTCTCTATCATTTGGATGAAGGATGATCCTAATATGTATAGGTGCACGAATCGCCAGTTGCCACAAAAGTACGATAGTGATTACGACGATTCTGAATAGATTTCCCCATGAAAAAACACATGTACGTAGGTGCTTACGAACATTTAAATAATGGCAATCCCAATTCCCATGTCTATTCTAAGGCAGATGATCTATTATTGCGCTAAACTTAACCTATTAGGTACTGGCGATTCTTGCAGTATAAAAATTTCCCTTTCGAAACAATTTCTCTACTTTATCATCGTTGGGTCGACGCCGACCGACGGTTCGATTAATCAACTAACTATGTAGTTCTCGGTAGCTCAACATCAGGTATGCATTTAAACCGCCGAATTTCAATGTCATTGTCGAGCCGACGCCGCCGCCGTGATCTTCACACTCGACTTATTTCCACCGCAATATACGTTTATGTAACTTCATTACTTTTTTAAATTATTCAACAAATTATACTTCGTTTTGAAGCTTCCGCTGTCATATTGTCTATCTCGTAAACCAATACGACGTAAAAAGCACGGCGTAGCAATTTGGAAAAAATAGCCGAAATTTTTCACGCTAATGGCGCCCTCATTTGTGCGTCAATTTGGCCGTCGGTCGTCAGTTCACTCTGTTGTTTGTGCGAATATACGTACATTATTATATGCACATGTATTATGTATGATTATTATACTAAAACGAATTTGTAAACAATCTGTCCGCGGTAATTCATCAATATAAAAAATTTCCAACTTCATACTAATTCGTACCGAGAATTTGCTGCATTAACGAATACCATTGTTAAATTAATGCCCGAAATAAAAACATAAGGTTCATATGGAGCCGAAAAAAAAATAATCCTTGGCATATACGAAGTATACTTAGTTGGAAGCTTACATCAAATTAGAGATGTTCAAGCTCAGAAATGAGTTATTGTACTTCTTTATTTATATAACCTAATGAGATAAATTGTAAAAAATGTTGAATAATGGAAGAAAAATCATCCAATTTATTGAAATCATGCAAAAATGACGAAAAATCAGTAATTTTCTCAAGCACCACTCTCACATCAAAGACTTTTGGTTGAAAAGTCTGAAATTTCAATTCGCAGAAAATTTTTTTCTTATTTTCAGAATTACCGAACAATTATTGCAATAGATTAAAAAGTAATTTTGCATCAAAAAATTTTCTTCATGTCAGACAAAATAACATGTCAATTTTGCACTTGCGTAAAAAAGATACCAATTTCGTATGTACTTTACGAAAATTTTCCAAAAATTGTTTATGGTCAGTTCAATATTCTATTGATTCCTAAAACATATTCATGTTGAGAATTACACAAACATTTTTGTTATTTTTAAAATTTTTTTGATTTTGGGAAAAAATGTAAGTAAATCTATTTTAATACCAGATATGTACTTATACTAGGTCGTGCTAATAAACTTTTTTTCAATTTTTAAATTTTCAAAATAATTTTAATAAATTGAAAAGTGAATAAAGACTCAATATGAGTTCCAGAAACTTTTTGGTATTCGATCAAAAGAAAACTTAAAAAATAAATTACCTCTGCAACTTTTCAACATTTTTTATGTCAGATTAGATGATCTTGAAATTTGCCCTCTCCCTCCCCCCCATATCTATTTTTAATGATTAATGTTACAATCGGGAGAAAAATTGCAAAATTTAAAATTACGGGAATTTTTTTTAGAATTCTGTTCAATAATTTCAGAGGTAGAGTATTGAAATTTATCTTAAATTTTTTTCAAAAAAAAAGGGTCACCAATTGAAAAATCTAAATACTTGAAATTTAAAAAAAAAGTACATCTTTAAAATATAGGTTAGGCACCTATCCATGATTTAAAAGATTTTGCTTTAAAGCAAAAGTTGTGTATTCACGTAACATTTTAATTTTTAAAGCTGTTCAATTTTCAAATAAAATCATTCAATTTTCGCTTAAAATTGTAAAATTGATTTTTTTTTGTTTAATAATAATTTTAAAAAAAGACACAAACAGGAAAAAAAATTAAACTTCTGAAAATTTAATAAAAATTCAGCTATAAAACATATTCTTGATTCAAAATATTCTGCTTTAAAGCAAAACTTGTCTAACTTTTTCACATTTCAGACAAAGAACCCGTTCATGATGTCACTCTGATTTGATTGAGAATTGAATTTTTGGAAAAAGCATAATTATTCCAGAATCGTTTTCACTGAAATATAAATTGCCCAAATTGACGTTTCGATTTTTGGCGAATTTTTGAAAATTTAAAAGGGTTATATGTGATGCCTATTTTTCAACAAAATGTCATTTTCAAAGAACGAAAATTTTCTAACGAAATTTATAAAAAGATCCCTACTTCATATCACCCAATCTCTTCATCCAAATTGCTGCATTTTCACTAGGAATGATTTTTTTGAGATGAAAATTGATTCAAATAATCATCCCAGCCTGAGAAATCCGGTAAAAACGCTGGATGATTTCTGTGATGAAAATTCATCCCAAATTCATCGCAGCCACAAATGCTCTGAAAACCCGTAGGATGATTTTTTTGGGATGAATATTCGTTCAAGTCATCACCCCAGCCTTAAAACCTCGGGATGATTTTTTTTAGATGAAAATTAATCTCAAATTCATATCAATATTTATTTTCTCCAATTCTTCAGATCGCGCAAAAATCAACTTGGGTGGCTAAAAATCGAGTTCTCGCTTTCTTTTAAGCAGTTTAACGAGAAAATCCACGTTTTTCGAAATTTCCAGACGAATACCTCGAATGTGTTTTTTGACCAGCTTTTGAAATTTCAAAAAAGTAAGTTAAGTATTAAGAATTGGTAAAATCGGCTAGTCATTCATTTGAATGAAGAAAAAAATCGTTTTTCACCTAATATTGTCTTTACCTAATCAAAATTTCACAATTCTCGACGAATTCGTGTTTTCCAGCAGTTTTGATGTCCACTAACATTTTTGAATTTTTCCAAAAACGCGGCAGTTCACTTGAGTAACTAAAAATTGAGATTCTCCTTTTTTTCGAATAGTTTGACAAGAGAACTGCGATATCCAGAAGGACATTTCAAATGTGTTTTCATTGGTCAGCAAAAACCACTGAAAATTTGAAAAAAAAACACTCGTGTCCTGGAGACAACAGTAAATTTTTTTACTGAATTACACGAGAGGAGGCAAGAACTCGATTTTTGGCAGTTCATCAATGATTTTTTGTGTATTGAGGAACTTTTAAAATACTGAAAAATAGCAACTTTTACTAGAGGCTCCAAAACGACTTAAAATGGCGAAATTCGGTTTCGTGAGATTATAATCTTAATTGGGAACCTAATTTTTATAAATTTCACTAAAAAATTACATTTTTTTTAAACAAACATAATTTTTAATAAATTTTAATCATTTTGAGGAGGTGAAATTCTGATTATTTGAGGAAAAGCAGATTGAGAAATTCCGCGTCTAAAAATCTAATTTTTTTTCAAATTGAAGCAGAAATGTCGAATGGTTCCCTCGGACTTAATTATCGCATTACCCACTTCTTCAAAATTCCATTTTCATTTTCGATCTGTAGGAAGAACAGGATGCGAAGATGATGGTGAACCTACCTTTACACTGAATTATAAAGTATTAAAACAGGGTGTCCCAACATTTAACAGATGATTTTCCCTGACTTTCCCAAGTTTTCTAAATCAATTTTTCGAAGTTTTCTAGACCTTTTAAATATGATATTCATGAGCCATGGAGGAGGTAATTTTTCGTGTGATGCACTGATATCCCGAAGTTTAACAGAAAAGAGATATGAAATGCATATTAAGGTCTAACAATTTTTTTTTCACTTTTTACGATATTTTTAGATGCTCCTATTTGGGTCAAAAAAATATTCAAATCCTATTCTGAAAATTTTAGAACCTACCCAACTCCCCCTCATCACAAAAATGTGAAAAATTGAATTTATTAGAGAAAAAATTTCAAATAAAAAGTAAAAACTATTTTAAAGAAAAATTATAAAGTTTTGTTAAATGAAACAAATTAAGCATGTCAGGGAGTCTACCAAATCAAGTGAATGAAAATTGGAAAATTTCTTCATATTTTTTTGTTCTCCCCCTCAAAAAAAATAAAAAACACACGAAACACCCTGCAATCTTTTCAGCTTGTACCAACAAATAAAAAATTAAAGGGAGGCAAAATTTTGTGAAAAAAAATCTTCAAAACATGAAAATTCAACTTTTTTTCCTCATTCAGGGTGTTCACTATATTTCAGAAATGATTTTCCCTGACTTTTCCAGGTTTTCCAGACCAATTTTTCAAAATTTTCCAGACCTTTTAAATATTATATTCGTAAACAAAGGGGGAGGGGGGGGGGGGTAATTTTTCACGAGATGTGATTACATCCCAAAATTTTGCATCGGTAAGAATGATATAAAATTCATGAGGGTCTAACGATTTTTAAAAAAAAATCATTATTATAGATACTTTTTACGAGATCTTTTGATGCTCCTTTTCGGACCAAAAAAAGATTTAAGTTCAATTCTGAAAATTTTTGAGCCCGACCAACTTCCCCTCACCACAAAAATTTTAAAATTTGAATTTATCGCCTACAGAAAAAATTTCAAATATGTAAAAAGAAAAAACTAAGCATTCCAACGAAAAATAAGTTTTGAAAAATGAAATACCTAAATTATGCCAGGGTGTCTACCAAATCAAGCGAATGAAAATTCAGATTTACCCGGGCTGAAAGTTCAAAAATTTCAGCATATTTTATCTCCCCCCCACCCCCCACAATAAAAATGAAAATCACATGCTTCAGATTTATAAATTCCCACAATCCCTTGCAATTTTTTAGTGCACTAATAAATTTAAAAAGTCAATGAGGAGGTGAAATATAAATCATTTTATGAAAATGTAGAAACGAGTTGAGCCCGAGCGGAGTGAGGGCGAAATTTTTTGAACTTTTATAAATGATTTATCCTTTTTTTGGGGGGATTTTCGAAAAATTCCAGAGAAAATCCCAAAATTCCCTGACTTTTCCCTGACTTTTCCAAACCACCAAAATTCCCTCACTTTTCCCGGTTTTCCAGAGAATGGACACCCTGTCATTTAGGTTTTCCAAAACATGGCCAATTATTTCGAATTCTGTTCCATCCCCTCCCCTTTTTCTCAATGTGGTGGTCAAGGGATTCCTTCCTTTTTTGGATTTTGAAAAAATTCCGGAGAAAATTTCGAAATTCCCTGACTTTTTCAAGTTTTCCAGAAAAAGGACACCGTTACGAAATTTGACAGATCTTTTTGTCGTTTAAAAATATTGCGCTTTGAGTAAGTTGACCAAATAATGGCCGTAATGACAAGTGATCTCCCTTCAGCAACTCAAAATCAAAGTTTTACTGATCTTGTTAAAATTATATAAATAAATTTCCGATCAAGTATACAGCATACACTCGAGTACCTTAAACCGGTGAAATTCCACGCAAAATGCTTTCAACTTCACCGGCAACGGAAACACAATTAGGAAAGGTGTACGATTAAATAGGAGATGGAAGGTGAAGGCCGCAAAAGGGTCGTTTTCCTGCGATGACTCATCCATTCAAAACACATCAAACATAACAATACTACGATTTTATACGAGAACATTCCTCTCTCACTCTCTCACTCTTTTCGTCTGTCTTTCATCCAGCAATCCAACTATTCCAGATTCTTCCAGCGCGACTAGGTACAGGAATACCGCGTAATCGCGTACTCTCTCGTCTCTTTTCTCCTACGACGCTCAGATCGTCGGATCTCAAGAGCGGTCAGTGGGGCACCTTTGAAAGGGAATTTCATTTCATAAATTCAACACTGATAAGTTAGCGTGGCGCGACTGCTGTGTTATCTCTATTCCAAACGTTAACTCTTGCAGTACTTTTTTTTGTTTTCTTTCATTACGAGCTTTGTCTTTCACGTTCATTATACTCGTAGTGGGCAATACGCTATGTTTGTATTTGTACACACATGTGGTAGCTAGTTGTACATGACTAGAAAGAGAATGTAAATACGCAGTTGAACTCGGTAGGACGCGATAAAAACTAGTTTATTCTCCCATTTTCACGAGCCTGACTGGGTACTCTCGTACTACGTTCTTCAAATTGCTGTAGGTAAGTAACCGATTATTACGTATCATTAACGCGTTTTTTTCTTCCTATTTTTCATATACGTCGTCAGTTTTCTCGTGTCTCTTGAAATTAACACGAGTTTTCATTTTAAACTTTAAATTGTCGCGTTCAACCATCGAGCATCGAGTATTATTTTTTCGGTATTATTTCAACTCTTTGTTCTCGCGGGAAATGTTTATCAATAATTGCGTTCGGGAGGCGTATACTTCATGCTCCTGGTACTACTGATGTGACAAACGTGCACATGTAATACGGTTCTGTGTACTTGACGCTTCAGCGTCGAACCCGGAAGTCAATAAACTGTAAGGTAGGCTTGGGCGTTGAAATAGTCGCGAAAAAAATTATCAACGGGTTTAACAATGGCAATACCATGACGTAAAAGTGGGTAATCTGAAATTGAAAAACAAATAATATCGGCGAGATAATCTAGAAGAGAGACGTCAAAATAGAAATAACTGATTGAAGTGAAGTGTTTGAGGAAGTGGGTAAGTATTGCGATTTTTATCAATACTGTCCCAATGGCTTTTTCGTTACAATAAAATCAGAACCTCTAATTGCGTCAATATAATATGATTACGATAAAAATTATTTTACAACGTTAAAAAATGGATAGAAAAAATTATAATTTCTAGAAATACATCATTCGTGTGTATATATATGAATGTCATACCTAATTAGGAAAAAGAAAAACAATCCAAAGAGTATAGCCGGATAAGGGGTGTTTTTGGCCCTAGGCCCAATTTTAAATCCAATGCCCCCAGATTGTGTACTTTGATGGAAAAAAATTCTGGAGAAAATGTTGGCCCCTCAACCCCCTCCATTTTGCAGCTATGGCCTTTTTATTGCATTATTTTCAAGAATTTTTAAATCCAACGGAAGTGAATGAAATTTTCTGTTATTTGGCACAAAATTGAATCTAGTAGAGGTCTATATACGATAATTTTTTCATCCATTTTGGTGCACTCCTTCATGAGGTTTTGGCCATTTGAAATTTTCAACTGTAAAAAAGACCTTAACAGCGAAGTTCGACTAATTTTTGAAAATATCCTAAAAACGTGTTTTTTGACGTAGATTCACGACACGTATTCAGTTTTGGCGATTGAGGTGGCGCAGGGGGTGAAAATTGCGAAAACCCGTAAAGATATGTTGTTATTTTGACAGATTTTTCCGATTTTGAGCATTTTATACAGAAATAAGTGACCAATGAAAAAACCAATCCCGTATTCGTGTTCAGCAGGTCAAAATACCCCGATAAACACCTTTTTCACGATAATTTTATTTTAAATCTCGAAATGAAGTTTTATTGTCGCGAAAAATCAATGAAAAAAGTGAATTTCGACATTTAAAGTAAAATGATCGCGAAAAGATGTTTATCAGGGTATTTTGACCTGCTGAACACGAATACGGGGTTGGTTTTTTCATTTATCCATTTATTTCCGTATAAAATGCTCAAAATTTGAAAAATCTATCAAAATAACAACATTTTTTACGGTTTTTTGCAATTTTTGGCCCTTGCGCCACCTCAATCGCCAAAATTGAATACGTGTCGTGAATCTACGTCAAAAAACACGTTTTTAGGATATTTTCAAAAATTAGTCGAACTTCGCTGTTAAGGTCTTTTTTACAGTTGAAAATTTCAAATGGCTAAAACCTCATGAAGGAGTGCATCAAAATGGATGAAAAAATTATCGTAAATAGACCTCTACTAGATGTAACTTTGTGCCAAATAACAGAAAATTTCATTCACTTCCGTTGGAATTAAAAATTCTTAAAAATAATGCAATAAAAAGGCCATAGCTGCAAAATGGAGGGGGTTGAGGGACCAAAATTTTCTGCAGAATTTTTTTCCATCAAGGTACACAATCTGGGGGCATTGGTTTGAAAATTGGGCCTGGGGCCAAAAACGCCCCTTATCCGGCTGTACCCTTATTGCCGAAACAAAATAAATATTGGATACTGGACCAAACGATAGAGGGAGAAGATGGAGGAGTAGCTCGCTATATCACAACAAAACATTTTTTAGTCAGAAAAATTGATGAAAATCGTATTAAAAAAAAATATCAATAGCCGAAAAGTTTCAAAAAATTTCGAAGAAAAAATTTCAAAATTGAGGAAAATTTATTATGGAGTTGAAAAGATTTTTAGAGCTGAAAAATGTCATGAGAAAAAAATATTTTTAAATATGTAATAATGGACTTTTGAAAAAATCGAGTTGCATGTTTCCATGTGAGTTTAATCGTGGGGGGGGGGGTATTAAAACTTAAATCGCTTTCTAAGGGGGAGAGGGAGGTAAAAAGTTCCTCAATAGTGACGAAAATTTGTTTTTTTCGAAAATGACCCCTGTTTGGAGTCCCTAAGCTCCGGCTTCCTTTGTGCTGGGAGATTTAAATTTTCTTTTAAAAGGTTTTCCATTCAAAGCAAACTGCTTTAATATTTCCACCTCCCATCTGTATTACGTAAATGTAACACTCAAATCTCAATTCTCCACATCCTTATTCAATGTCAAAAATTTCAAAAAGAAAAAGAAAGGTGTACACCAACAAAATTCAACAACCCCATGGAAATCTTGAAGGACAATTACCAACATATTCAAGAAATCGTAACATTCCAACACAAATCTAAAATCTCTACTCTGACGTAACCCCATTTCTCACGCGCATCTAGCCTTAGTTGCTGTAGGTATATGGCGTTAAATAAATTTAAAAAAATTACGACTCCATCATTTCTTTTTTAGAATTTTTACACTTACTGAACTGTTTTCTTAACAGTCAACTCTAAAATTCCATTCTTTCATCTTAAGATTTAAAAAAAATTAAAATTCTCTTAAATTTTAAGCCTCTTCAAAAAATTCTAATAACACCCATTAACGAAAGCAAATTTAATTCTGTACAATTTCCTACACTGCCTTTTTTGCGGGACGTCTCCTTTGCTCAAAAAACGGTCCCCAAAGAGCGTAGTGGGAAGGTCCAAAACTCAAATTTTACATTTTGGCATTCAAAATTCGGTAAAAGGGCATAATCTGACATGGTCTGGGTCGCTGATTCCGAATTTGGTCTTTGTTTTACCGACTTATTCGATTTTAATCCCGTAGATGTATCTCTCGAGACAGAAGGATGCCTAAGGGGACGGGGGAGGGAAAGGTTGAAATTGAAATTTCGACAATAACTTGAAAATTATATACTATTATGTAATTTAGGTTTTATGATTTCAAATTTGGACTTAGTTTTTCGATTTTAACCCCCTAGATTCCCCTATGTACATTAGGGAGCATAGGAGTCCAAAATTTTAATTTCGAGTAATAACTTAAAAAAAAGTATGTATGGTAATATAAATTATGTAAAAAGGATTGCTGATTTCAAATTTGGCCTTAATTTTTCGAGTTGAACCCCCCTCGACGCTAATAAACTTACATTACATTGTACAGGGTCTATAAATGAACCGGGCACCCTCAGCGCAAAATACTCTACCTAAAATAGCGATATTTCTGATTTATGTTTTTTTCCGTTAAAAGGGTCTGGGGTATAGTTTTTAAATTACCAAAAATCATAATTTTGATGAATTTAATTTTTAATGATAAATTCATCACTTATTTGTCAATAATTGTAATTAATAAAAAAATTTAATTTCAAAGAATTGATAATTTTACGTTCGAGATTACGGCATTCTGATGTTAAAAAAAAGATTCATGTAATGTTATCGTGTGGGCATTTCAACTCTGTGAAGCGTATTTCACACTTTTACCTGCATATTTTATAAGATGACTCATCCCTTACATTAAACTTCGTCACTTTTTTGATCTTGTTTTCGTTTCGTTGCGTATTACAACAATAATATCAGTGATGCAACGCAACGAAATGGGAAAAAAGAAAAGAAAAGAATGGGAATTTTTGCGCTGAGGGTGCCCGGTTCATTTATAGACCCTGTATGTACAAACCGAAAAGTCGGTTACCTTTCGCATTCCGCATAAGGTTTTTTTTTTCATCTCGAGTTTTTCAAAAATGTTTCAACCTCAAATTTTTACAAAAATTGTTTATCCTACAAATTTTAGAGTTGGAAAATATGTTTTAAAAAAATTTTAGAGCCGAAAAAATGGCGAAATTAAAAAAAAAATTGGAGAAGAAATTTTAGAGTTGAGAAAAATTCTTATTCGAAATGAAGTTGAAATTTGAAAAAACTTTCAGAGCTTAAAACGATTTTGAGATAGAATTTTACAATAGAGTAGGAAACATTTTGAGAAAAACTTTCAGTGTAGAAAAATGTTACGTGGTGAGAAAAATATTTAAATAAAAAATTTTGGAGTTTATTAGAGTTGAAAAAATTTCCCAGAAACACCTCCTAATGGAGCCAAAAATTGTTTATAGGTGAAGATTCAATCGAAGATTTCAGGGGGTGAAATTTTTCATACCAACAATGTCTTCTGACGAATAAATGATCCTCGCAGTTTGAAAAATTAGACCTTTATCGTTCAACTTTTCACATTTTCCAATATTTTTGTTTGTTTCTTTCAACCAATCGCGTTCGTCTCATTATATTTACAAGTTTTAGAGTTGATGAGGAGTGGGGGGGGGGATTATGAGAAAATGAATTTCGTGGGATAAAAAAATGGAAAAATGACATGGTTTTTGAAAAAATTCCCGTGAATAAATAGGGAGATATGTAAGTATGTAAATAAAAATACCACCCTAGTAAATTTTTTTTAAAAAAAAACGTTTAATAAGCAAAAAATTGATATTTTCCCAACATTTTCGGCCATTGAGGGGTCTCATTTCTTCAAAGATTCGCACCTGATTGTCGATTTTTCTCGGTGAAAGACGTTAAAAATCATAAAAATTGTACAAGTATATAAGTATCGTAAAAAACGTTAAAAATATACCTCTTTCATTGCCTTAAAATTTTTAATGAGTCATCTAAATCGGTATTATGAGAATTGATAAATATTTTATAAAAATCTACTAAATACTCAGTGATTAAAACTTTTGCTAAAATTGGTGGATTATACCAATTTGGGAAACTTGAAAATTATCTAAAGTTTTAGGTGGTTTAAGTAACGTTATATCGAATTTTTTCTCAGAAATTATTGCTATTGCTTGCATCGTAAACACATTTTAAATAATTTACTTTTTTTTTAAAAAACTACTGGAAAATTTTTAAAATTCAGTGGAAAAATGCAAGAATCTATGAAAATTTTGATAATGAAAATTTCATATGAATTTCTCATAAAAATTGTAAAAAATATCGTAATTAGCTATTGTAAAATTATTGTTACGTCACAAAACCTGTTCAAAGTATCTTCGTTCTTAAAAATTGCAAAAAAATGAAATATCACAAAAATCGACAAAAAAACACAATGAAAATTAATTAAAATATGCATTTGATGAGATAAAAATTAACTTAAACTTGGATATTCCACATGTGACTCGTGTCTTCGTATGACTCAAGACAATACTTCAGTTCGATTATCTCATACTGTTCTTTTCTTTCCACCTTTTTCCCTTCAAATTGGCAAATCGCAATCCTATTCGTTATCCATAAATTATAATCGATCAAAATTAAGTTCTTAATTCTCACGATTGAATTTCCAACGTGACTATTATGATAAATTAATTCATAAAAAAGACAAGAGGAATACTGCATTTCTGGAGGTATGAACGTTTTTGAAAATTTGGCAAAATTTATTACTCGACAGTCTCAAAATAGGTGGCATTTCATTTCAATAAACATAAATACTCATCAACAGATGGGCATAATCTACTTCAAGTCGTTATCTCGAACTTGAACCATTGAAAAAAACCATCGAATTCGGAGAATTCGCAGCAAAGCGCAAGTACCTATACCTACACACATTATCGATAACGAGCCACAACGTTACTACAATACTACATACAAGCGTTGGAAAAACAGGTAAATGGTATACAGGTACACCAGGTAGTTTGCTTGCTATAACAATAAAGACATTGTTAAATCACGAGTATCCTGTAAACAAATACTCGATAAAAATTTCTCCAATCCAAGTGTAACTTAATCTACATAGTACATGAAAAGCTGTCGCAGCGAACTCGAAAATGAAATGACAGCTGTTCTCTGCAAGTTGACGAGTATAAATTACGAGCAAAAATTTCATAGACTATACAGCTGACGCAGCATAATATCATCGATAACAGTTCGGCTCGTTATAAATAGGTGCGTTGTTTACAATATGCGACGCAGTGTAAGGGAACTTTTGTAAATTGGGGTCAGTTTCTTTTCGAGTGGGGGTTTTCGTCCGATTTTCAAGAATCGGTATGAGTCTATTCAGGTGATATTTCTTTCTTATAAACTTCATCAGGTTTTGGTTGGAAGAGTTGAGAGATCATGGAATGAGCTTTGAATACAGAGGCCTTCATTTTAAAATGATGAAATTAGCACGAAAAAATCTTTAGATAATTTAAAACTGCCCGAGGAAATTTTCCATAACTAAGGCACGGATGGCTTAAAATTACACTGAAAAAACAAATAAATAAATAAATCTTATCCAAAAAAATAATAACGGGGCACCATTCACAAAATTGGCAAAAGGGTATGGACGGATAAGGGGTGAATTTGGCCCCCGGCGCTTTTGGGCTTCTAAACACCTCAAGTCGTGTATATTGACTAGAAATAATTTTTCACAAAATTTTGGACCCCTACACCCCTCTCTTTCGGAGCTATGGCCATTTTATTGCATCATTTTCAAGAATTTTTAATTTCAACGGAAGTGAAGGAAATTTTCTGTTCTTTGGCACAAAGTTACATCTGGTAGAGGTGTATTCATGATAATTTTTTCAACAATTTTGGTGCACTCCTTCACGTTTTTTCGGTCATTTGAAGTTTTCAATCGTAAAAAATACCATATAAGCGAAGAGCGACCACCCTGGAAAAATTCCTAAAAAATACGTTTTTTTATGTAGAATTTTACTATGTATTTGGTTTTGGCGATTTCTTTGAACTAAGGGCCGAAAATCGCGAAAAACCGTACAGAAATGTTGTAATTTTAGCAGATTTTTCAAATTTTGAGCGCTTTATACAGAAAGAAATGACCAAATAAGGAAACCAATTTCAAATTCGTGTTCAGCAGGTCAAAATACCCCGGTAAACACCCTTTTCGTAATAGTTTTGATTAAAATTTCAAAATTCACCTTTCTCACTGATTTTTAATGGAAAAAAAAGTGAATTTCGAGACTTCGAGTAAAACGATCGCGAAAGACGTATTTTTTTGGGGTATTTTGACCTGCTGAACACGAATATGGATTTGGTTTTTTCATTTCGTCATTTTCCCCTAATACGTCCTCATTTTCAAGTTTGAAATCGGGTCTCTCGAACAAGAAAATTATTATACACAATAATTAATGTCATATTCGTGTTCTACGACCCAAAATTAGTCGGAAACCAAAATCTTTCCATTTCAAATTTTTTGAGTCACATTTCAGCAACAGAATCCGTCCAAGAGGAGTGCTGGTGAATTTATTTTCCACGTATCCTCCATGTCTTTGACATTAAATCGTGCCAATGAGTTACAATATTGTCAATATTGTGCGCCCAGATCTCGAAAATCAACATAGCAATTCGAGATTGAAAAAAGTTTCACGAAAACAGGAGCGGGGCATCGAAGATGCTTGATTTTTTTCAAATATTCCCAATTGTCATTTTGGCATCTCGTTGTTGCGCTGTACAAAATTAATTCATTATTGATTTTCAAAGAGGGGGGAAGCATGGGGGGGGGAGAATTGTTGGTCAAAAACACAAGAACACATTTTTTCCGAAAATAAACCCGTATTTAAGACCAATAACATCACTATTAATAGTATTAGGAAGTTGGAAATTTAAATGGGAGGATTTCAACTCTATTAGGACTACCACAAAATCAGCGTATAAGAAAAGTGGCAAAAATGAAACCCTATCTGAAAAACTCTCAACTCTAATACGTCTTAGCAGATGGATTTCGGCAAAGACGTTGAAGTACATAGGTAAATTAAAGAAAAGGGCGTGAATGGGGCTTGGGGATGAAGAAAGAGGTAGTACACATGAGAAAATGACGAAATGAAAAAACCAAATCCATATTCGTGTTCAGCAGGTCAAAATACCCCAAAAAAATACGTCTTTCGCGATCGTTTTACTCGAAGTCTCGAAATTCACTTTTTTTTCCATTAAAAATCAGTGAGAAAGGTGAATTTTGAAATTTTAATCAAAACTATTACGAAAAGGGTGTTTACCGGGGTATTTTGACCTGCTGAACACGAATTTGAAATTGGTTTCCTTATTTGGTCATTTCTTTCTGTATAAAGCGCTCAAAATTTGAAAAATCTGCTAAAATTACAACATTTCTGTACGGTTTTTCGCGATTTTCGGCCCTTAGTTCAAAGAAATCGCCAAAACCAAATACATAGTAAAATTCTACATAAAAAAACGTATTTTTTAGGAATTTTTCCAGGGTGGTCGCTCTTCGCTTATATGGTATTTTTTACGATTGAAAACTTCAAATGACCGAAAAAACGTGAAGGAGTGCACCAAAATTGTTGAAAAAATTATCATGAATACACCTCTACCAGATGTAACTTTGTGCCAAAGAACAGAAAATTTCCTTCACTTCCGTTGAAATTAAAAATTCTTGAAAATGATGCAATAAAATGGCCATAGCTCCGAAAGAGAGGGGTGTAGGGGTCCAAAATTTTGTGAAAAATTATTTCTAGTCAATATACACGACTTGAGGTGTTTAGAAGCCCAAAAGCGCCGGGGGCCAAATTCACCCCTTATCCGTCCATACCCTTTATTCTGAAAAAATAATATTTATCGCAAAATTGGGTAAAATTGATTTTTCTGCAATAAATTTTACCAAATTTCGCGATAAATAAGTATTATTATTTTTTTAAAATAAATTTTGCCAATTTTGTGAATGGTGTCCCGTCATTATTTTTTTGGATAAAATTTATCATTTTTTGGATGAAATTTATCATTTTACCAACACTTTTTATTTATTTTTCATTTCTCATTTTTTTCAGTGTAGAATAATGCATTTTCTCGAATGTTTACCCTTCTGAGACTTTGACTTCGAATTAAATTTTGCATAAAAACCAAAGTTAAAAGAAGGAAGAGAGAGATAGGATAAGCAAAATCACCGCTGTCACATACTTTTTACGAATTCCTCAGTATTTCATGAGTAAAACACGGTAAAATATCAAATTAAAAATAATAGACTTTTTATTAGTTATATCAACCAATCCAGCACACCTTAAGCCTTATTAGTTGAAAAGTTCATTCGTGCCACTTTAATTAATATAATTTCATTCTAATACTTGATGATCGCGTGACATCGATAGTCGATAAATGAGTATTGATTCTACCAACAAAAAATTTGCTCGTGGTTAAATGAAAATCGCACAAAAAATGCATAAAATCTTGAAATTTCAAAATCGCAGCCCCGGGGCCTTTTTTGCAAATTCGCAAGTAATCATGGTTATTATCTGCATGGTTATAGATAATTAGGTTATTAGCATTGATTGAAGTTTTACAGTAGATGGCATAGCCAGCAGCTCCACGCATCTTTAGGCATCTCGTTGTACATAAATTAATTCAACAAAAATCACCGAAGTATGTGAATTATAACTTGTACATTTATTTGAAAAACGATATTGTTCTAGTAGGCAAGCAACTCATACGCGATAATTTCAACAAAAAAAATATCAACATTTGCAGTGTTTTAAATGCCTTCAGCAATGATACTCGTAATAATAATTTATGTCTGAATAAGCGAACCTTTTGCATTTTTTTAAACATTGAAAAGGGGTAGTTAGAAAGTCACGTCAGTTCTCGAAATGATTAGGTAAAAATTAATTTTTTCAAAATCGCTTTTTAAATTTTTCGGTGAAATCCTCTTTTTTTTCTAACTGAAAATGAAATTTATCAGAAATGGGGTGCCAATCTGCATTCTTACCTTGCCCTTGTTCGGTATGATAATTTTTTTGTATTAACAGTGACAAGCGACTTATCGACAACTTTACGGGAATCACAGAGTATAATTTGTCCATTTTTACTCGGAATTTTTTTTTGATAAATAACACGTTTCATATTTTCTAACAAGGGAGGTATCCCAACACAAACTAAAATTTTCAGCCCAAATAAAAATAAATCGAAAATACATCATAAAAGAACCTCAAAATACATATGTAAAATCTTAGGTGCTGAGGTTCATTTCTCAAGTTTTGGCAAATTTTTGAAATTTCAAAATTACCTCATCGCCCTGCAAATTATGAAAAATTGATTTAATCAATGGAAAAAACTAAAATTTTCGACCTAGCGAATCAATTGGAAGCGGTTTCGAGAAGTTTTGGAACCACTAAGAATTCTTGGAATTTTCCAGTAATACTGGAGAAAAGCTCTTAAAAATGGTCCATATCAACTTCAGCACCTATAATCGCCGATTACCCATATTGATGACCTATTTGATCGATTGAAGCCCAATTTCCCAAAATTCATGAGTCATAACTTGTGAGTTCAAATTCACATTTTTGGGCAGGAAATTTTTCTGTAAAAAAAATTAATATATGTACACCCACATCGCACGCATCGCCAAAATTTTCTGGAGGCTCCGAACCGTCTCAAAACCGTTTCAATCGATTTGGCAGATCAAAAATAGGATATATACCAAATTTCGATGGGTGTGGTGTGGGCGTATTTTAAAATTTTTTTCCAGAAAAATTTTCTGCCCAAAAATGTAAATTTGAACTCAAAGTTACAAATTTTGAAAAATTTTGCTTTCAGTGACGTACACCGAAGGCATTTTCTGGGGGGGGGGGGAGGGGGTGTCTGATAAAAATTCCAACTCAAATTCTTAAAATTCCCAACTACATTTAGCAGATATTATTGATATTTCAATTTTAATAAAATGAGCAGACGATTATTAACATAAAATTGTCCAGTTGTCCAGAGCGAAGCAAGGTATTTATCTAGATTGAAATGAGAGTAAAAAATTTCAAAATAATTAAAATTTAATTTGAAAAAATTTGTAGTTTCAATGTGAAGATAAGAGAAATGAATTTGGCCCGAGCGAAGCGAGGACGAAAATTTTTGAAAACTTCCAATTCAAAGTGCAATGAAACCGTGTTTTGGATTAACAAACTTGAATAAAAAATTGGCCACTTTTACTTTGAAACTATTTAAAAATAAATAAAAAGAGGCCGAGCGCAGCGAGACCAAAGCTTTTGAAAAATTAGTTTTTAAACGTCGAAAATAAGTTTTATGGAGAAAAAATATAATGAATATTAATGGTAATCATTTTTAGGAAAAATATGAAAAAATGACTTCTCTAGGATTTAGATTATTTTTCTAAATTATGAAAAGAGAAAAATATGAGTACAATCAGGTCGAGCGCAGCGATGCTAAAGTTTTTGAAAAATTTAGATTTGGGAGGTGATTTCACTGATGGATCGGATTTCTAAAAGGGGACGTTCTCCACCAAAATGTTTTTCGATGCCTTAGAATGAGGTTTCTCGATACCCCTGATTTCAATTTTTTAGCTTAAAATTTACTGACTTGATTTATCGAGTAGATACAATGGCGTCGGAAGTTTTTTTTTCGGAGGGTGGAAAGTGAGTAGGTATATACAAAGACTTGGAATAACAGAAAGATTTTCGAAGGAGGAAACTTTTTTTCGCATTATTGACTCAAATAATTCATAATAATTGTAATATGGTTTTTGCCCGAGCAAAGCAATTAGCAAGGGCGCGAAGATTTGAAAAAATTGTGTGTTTAATGCTCAAAAAAGGCCTCATTCATCAGTTGGGAAAATGAAAAATTTTCCCAACTAATGTGTTAAAATATTCAATTTTCTCAACACACAGGTAAAAAATTCCGTCAGGGGGGAAGCTCCCCGCTCCACCTTTATCGGTACGTCCCTGTGTGCTTTAGTCGATCAAATAGGTCACCAATATGGATAATCAGCGATTATAGGTGCTGAAGTTCACGCGGACCATTTTTATGGGCTTTTCTCCAGCACTGAAAAATTCCAAAATTTTCTGGTGGCTCCGAAACGTCTCGAAACCGCTTCCAATCGATTCGGCAGGTTGAAAATAGGGTATATACCAAATTTTAGCTTTTTTTGTTGATTAGATCAAATTTTCATATTTTGCAGGGTGATGGGATATGTAAATTTGAAATTTCAAAAATTCGCCAAAATTCGAGAAATGAACTTCAGCACCTGAAATTTTGGATATGGTTTTTTTTTATGATGTACTTTCGATTTATTTTTGTTTTGGCTCAAAATTTCACTTCGAGTTGGCATACCTCCCTTGTTACCTATTCTTCAGGGTTTAGATGAGATTAAATTTTCATAAATCAATAAATTTTGGCAAAAATTGTCATAAAAAAATCAAAATTGCTCGAATTATTTCACTACTTTTATCCAGTCAGAAATTATCAGCACCGGAAGAACTTTTGAGACGTACTAACTTTACAATACTACAATTACATATATTACGTCGCCAGTGATTAGGTATAGCTTTTGTTTACAATGAACTTTTTTTTTATCATCGTAAGCTGTCTTTTATTTGTACTCGAGTTAATGTTTCGAACTTTATTGCTTTATTTTCTCTCCTCCCCCTCCTCGTCTAAAAATATAAAAATACACAGTACAATGTAAACACCTTGTACTCGTAAAGGATTATAGTTTTATTGGTTGATTTCGTCGTCGTCGTCTACTGCTAACCTAAGCTCAATGCTTGCAACCTGTTCGAGCACCTTGAAATATCCTCGCACATCGGTCATCGATTCGAAAATCTTACGTTAGGTCTACACAAACTCATATTTTATTTTTACAACACTGGAAAATTATACGCGGTCGATTACTTCCTATACGTATAATGATGATCACAAATTGGACCTTGGATAAAATCGATAAATTTTCAGCTTTGGCAATCGATGGAACGTAGGTTGCTACTCGTACGTTCGTATGATTCGCGGAATTTGTTCAACGAGTAGATAGGTTTACAAGTGCGGGTGTTAACGAAGACGCAGGCGGCGCCGAGCCGATTCTCGATCAAAATAGACTCAAGTGTGTAATATCCAATTATTGACATCACTTTCCCTTATGGATAGTTCATTGTCGTATTAATTTTCAAAAGACACCAAACGTAGACGTAATCGATATTACGTAATTTTTCATTAATTCGCTCGACACCAGATTAGCTGATTTTAGATGTGGAAAAATTCAAAAGGGGCAGTGCCCATAGGTCATCGAGTGAAATTTGTCTCCTGTCTGCGGTGTCGAAAATCACAGCTCGGATCGTTAATCACGAATTTCAATGGCCTGATAATGTCAAAACATAGGTGGATGTACCTACGTCTATAAATTTTAGGTATCCGCTCGAGTACATTATGATATACGAATTTACGCGTCATTCTATGTTGTAATGTCCTCAAAATTGACACCATAGTATTTGTACCATGCTCCGGATATCGTGCTGAACTTCTTTGGGCGACCTTCTTTGAGAGGTTTCGTGTTCGCGATATACCTACGTACGCAACCGATAATTTGATTTCTTGTTCGAGTTGACGTACAATTTTTTCTACATATTTGTACCTACGTAGGTACATAATCCATTCTTTTATTGAATTCTTCCACTCTGCAGTTTTCTACAATGCGCGTAATGCCGTCGTGGTACCATAAATTACGAGAAAGTTCAGGTATTTATGTCTCGTATTCATTTGATAAAGAATTTCCATCGACTAGGCTCAATCGGTTTTAAAATCAATTTGATTCAATTTCTCTGAATTTGGCACGAGCTGTGAAAAAAATGGCAGAAAATTGTCAGCACACGCTGAATAATCACCGGTGGCGTAGACCGACAAAAATGGCCTCAGTGAGCCGATGCGTTAATTCCTATGATCGCCTGAAACGGGGGAATATCCCGAAGGACGTTATGTTAATTCTTACTCGAACTGGTTTTGCGTTTTGCAAAGCACCAAGCACGAACTTCTTGTCTCAATATTTGTAAACTCTGAACACGTGCTACGCGTCTTTAGTTATTTAATGAATTCCTCGTCAATCGGTTTGAAAAATGTACGTCACGCTGAAAATTCGTCAGTAATGATCTTCTGAGAATCGATTCAGGTAGTTCGTTTCAAAATGCCGGTCACTTAAGTGAGATGCAACCGGTTGATTCCATCGAACGTCAAAATATCGATGACCTATACGACGCTGTTACGTTTTTCTTCTCTAGACAGTATTCATATACCAGAGATAATGATCTTTTATCGATGTTTTCGGAAGTTTTCCGTGTTTTTCAATGATTGCATTTTATTTTTTACAAAAATGAAAGAAATCACAAGTATGAACATTCGGGCTATTTTTGAGATTAAAAATTTCAATTTTTTTCACGATTCATTGCATACTCTCTCAATTATAAATCAGTGAAAATTATCGAAAATCACTGAGAAACAGTCAGAATTGCAGCTCAGGAGAAAATCAGTGATTTTTTTTTACTAAAACGAATCAGTGAGAAGGATCACTAGAAAATCAGTGAAAAATCACCAGAAAATCAGTGAAAAATCACTAAAAAATCAGTGAAAAATCACTGAAAAGTAAGTAAAATTTATGAAATTTGCTGAAAAATCAGTGAAAATCAGCGAATCGCTGATTTTTCCTGTGCTGCAATTCTGACTATCAGTGAATTTTCACTGATTCAGAATGAGAGAGTACCCTCTCCCGATAAATTTCATGCAAGCTCTTGCAATTTTTTAGATCCCCCCCCCCCAATTAAAAAGAAAACAATTATGGGAGAGGGATTGGGAGGAGGAAAAGAGCTTTAGAATCTTCGAAAAATATCAATTATTTGACAAACAATGATTCATCTCAATCTACTGAGCCCGAGTGAAACCAGGGTGAAAATTTTTGAATAAAAAAATAATCAAAAGCGCGAATTTTATAACTTTCAACTCAGTTATTACAGAGAATTATTTGTGACTTGATGTTTTCAACTAAAAAATAGGGAAAAAATGTAAAGAATAACAAGTGAAAAAGTTTCGTTCTTTTTTTATTAATTTGAGCCAAAATTCGTATTTTTTGTACCTACTTTCGAGCTTAATGAACAACCTTTTTTGAACTTTCTTAGATTTTCGGATTTTTAGGACTCAGTAAACAACCTACTGCTCATTTAGTTTGAGCAGGGTGTCAAACAAAATTTCTTTAATAAAAAAGCAGGACTTTGGTAGAACTATTTTGAAATATTTCACGATTTTTTTAGGGGAGGGGGATTCCATTTTCACACAATTTTTTTATCAAGTATACAAAAAATCAATTGAAAAATTGTCAATGAAGCATCTCAAAATTTTGAAAAAAGAGAGGAGAATAAATTGAAAATTTCCAAGTTTGATTGCAAAAAGAAAGAAAAAAGGACAAAAGCAAGACATCAGGATGCACAAGTAAATAACTGGATGAAAGTAGGATTCACAGGACTATTAGAAACAACTCAGAAACAAGGTTAAAAGATCACCGAATTTCGCCTCAATTAACGCAAAAAGTTTTCACAGAAAAAAAAGTCAAAAAAATTATGAAACGTTCCCTTACCATGGTGTCCACAATATTTCAGAAATGAGTTTCCCTGACTTTTAAAGGTTTCCAATCGCGCCAATTTTTCGAAGTTTTCCAGACTTTTTACATTATGATATTCATGAATGATGGAGAAGGAGGTGGTTTTTCGCGTGATGTACTTACAACCTGAAATTGGGCAGAAGAATGATTTGAAATGCACGGTATCTAAAGAATTTTTTTCAAAAATCAGTTTTTTAGGACTCCCTTCTCTAGCAACAAAAACGACCCCTCCTCGGCACAAAAATTTGAAAACTTGAATTTATAACAGAAAAATTTTAAATAAAAAAGAAAAACTTGAAAGAAATTAGGCCAGTTGTATTTTTCCAGTAGAAAATTCAAATTTTTCTTTACAATTTATTACTCCTCCCCCCCCCCCAAGAAAATAGAAAAAACACATGCCTCAAATTCATAAATTCCACGAAAACCTCTACATACTTTTCAGTTTTCCTCAGTAAATAAAAAATTGATCAAGGGTAAAAAAAAATATCAATCATTTTAACGAGATGTATGGGAATGGGAGGAGGTTTTGAACGGGGGGGGGGGGGTTTGAACGAAATTCAATCTACCAGCTGAGCCTGTTTTTTTGGCTTGCTGATGATTTTAAATTGAGGCTGCATATCACTGAAAACAGATTAACTACTCTCTCATTCTGAATCAGTGAAAAGTCACTGATAAATAATCAGAATTTCAGTTCAGGAAAAATCAGCAAAATTCACTGATTTACAGCGAATTTTCGCTGATTTTTCAAAGATTTTCACTGATTTTCAACAAATTCATAAATTTTACTGACTTTTCAGTAAATTTTTACTGATTTTCCTCACTGATTTGTTTTGAATAAAAAAAATTCACTGATTTTTTCCTGTGCAGCAATTCTGACCGTTTCTCAGTGATTTTCGATAATTTTCACTGATTTATAATTGAGAGAGTAGTACAATCGATTAGGTTGAACATTTTTCAATTTTGCTCGCACTTCCCTTCTCGAAGATCTGTTGGGGTTTGGAGTCAGAATTATTGCAGAAAAAATAGATTGAATAGCTTCGAAAACGCTAATCATTCATAATTTTTTTCAAATAATTTTTTCACTTTTTTTCCATAATGATTGTTGTTGTGATTTTGTAGTTTTATTAGGCTCATCCTCCTGGGGATGAAAAAATCAAAAATCTCTTCCGATTCAAAAAAAATCCCAAACATTTCAATTTCGTGAACCTGAAAGCCCTCACCACTTAATATTTTGCACCTTATTTGAAAACGTCCTAAAAGTACGCCTCTAATAAAAAATCATTGATTTTTTGTAAAACGTTCATTTTTTAAATTCTTCACTTTTAAAAACGAAAATTTGAATCTCAACCAATTACTAATCTACTTTAAATTTGCAGCCAAACAGAACGGCGGCACCGGCGACGCTACAAAACTACAAGTCGAAGATGAAGAAACATGCTTGAACTGCATCAAAGAAAGCATCTCGCAACAATTTTCACAAATGTCACTACAGAAGAGATTCCCCTGCACCAGATGGATTCCTACCTACAGTTTAGGCTTCTTAGTACGAGACTTTATTGCCGGTATTTCTGTAGGTTTGACTGCAATACCCCAAGGGATGGCTTACGCTAACGTCGCAGGCCTCGATCCTCAAGTAAGTTGATAATATTGATTCATCTATTAACATGTGTAGACGAATGATAAACTTTATCTAAAACAATAACGTAGCTACGCTAGTATGCTAAATGCGTATTGTTAAAAACAAAAACTACTCGCAAGGTCAATATCAAATTGATAACAAATTTTCCAACGAACCGTGAAATATGAGTGAAAAAAAGTGTACGTTATAGCATTCGATTTTGCTCTATGCTCTTTCGTTTCATTGCTTTTTTTGCAATTTTATTTACGTACTGTTTACGTTTTTTTTCTGTTTACGTTTTTTTTTGTTTTGGTTCACAGTATGGATTATATTCGACTATTATGCCATGTTTTTTGTACATAATATTCGGAGGCTGTAAAGATATGACTCTGGGACCGACAGCTATCATGTCTTTGATGACTTTTCCTTATGCTTCCAAGTTTGGTCCGGCGTATGCCATACTACTGTGTTTCCTCAGCGGCGTACTCATATTATTAGCTTCAATTTTCCAATTAAGTAATGACGATTTTCATACGATGAATTGTTGATTGACGAAATGAGTATACTCAAGTTGCCATTCTTGGTGTTCAGGTTTCCTCGTAGATTTCATTTCATTACCAGTGACGACGGGGTTCACAGCAGCAGCAGCTCTAACCATCGCTTCGGCTCAAATAAAAAATTTCCTCGGCATGGATATTCAGACCAACGGTGTCCTCGGCGGTTGGATAGCTGTAGTGAAAAATTTAAATAAAATAAGCTGGCCCGATACTATTTTAGGAACCGCGACTGTCATAGCTCTTCTTTTTGGTAGAGTAAGTATCCTTTGCTGTCTTGCTGTCGAGGGATTCGCCTCGGGCGTTTTTTGCAGACCCGCAGCCAAAATATTTTGGAAGGGGGCAAATGGCATATTGCGTGGGGCAATAAGAAATGAGTCAAATTATTTGAACCCTCTCTCTCATTTCACAAAAAATTTAGGTAGGTACATAGATCTCTCAAGCTACAAGAATTTATTTTTATCGAATTAAAATTACTCACTCAAACTCTTCAAAATCAAAATAAAATTTTCTTGGTCATTTAGAAAAATTTTTGATGAAATAGAATTTCAGATGGAAATACTGCTACAAAATTTTAAAAAAACTAATTTAAATTTAAATATTTTATTGACAAGAAATTTTTTGGTCCACTTTTTAATCACTGAATGAACAATGTGAATTTTGAGAAAATTAAGGGAATCAAAATCCAGTTGGCAGCACTGCCATGAAAGTTTTTTGAAACTTTCATCAAAAATTATTATAGACGACCAAGAAACTATTGATTCACAATTTTTTATGCGTTTAAGTGAGCAATTTGAATCTGGTAAAAATCAAAAAACTTTAAATTTGAGATCTGCAACTTTTCAACCAGTTTGTAAATTGTAAAAAGTGTATCCAATTTCGAAATCAGTTGTGCGCGATAGAAACTTGAATCGCATCTTTAAAGGGTGACCAATGCAGGCATCATAGCGAAATTTTTGAAGAAAAAAATAACTTTCAGTACCTTTTTTTGCTCAAAAAGTGACCAAAAAATGACCAAAAAGTAACCAAAAATTCAATTTTTTTGGGGGAATTTTTTTACAGTTTTCTGGGGGGGAGGCAAATTTTTGTAGTTTTCTGCAAACGTTTCAAAGATAACTGAATAATTTCAGTTATTAAATTCCTTCGTCAAAACAACAAACAAACTAGCAAAAATCAGTTTTTTTTATTTTTTTCTTAAAGAATTTTGAAAAATAACAATTTCTACGGAAAATTTGAATTTTTGCCTGGAAGTACGAAGCAAAAGTGACTTGAGGGGAAAAAAGTATCGAAAGTGACCTTTTAGACGTAAAAAGTAACCAAAAGTGACCAACACCCTAAAAAAGTGACCCGCTATGATGCCTGTCAATGTTTTCAGGAGGTGGTACTATCCAAAAATTTAAAAAACTATTTTTTTAAAAAATTACAAAACTTTGAGGTCTCCTGTCCCCTAGTTTCGTTCTTCTCCGAGCAAGGAGAAAGGACTCGAGAAACAGTTTTGAAAAGTCTTGTACTCAAAATCCCTGAACTATTTGATTAATTTTCGTCAAGATCTTTTTTTCATCTACCCTGATTCATATTCTTCGTATTCAAAAAACTAAATAGCATATTCTGATCAATTTTCCAAATTTTGACTCTTTTTGCAAAAATAATGAATTTTAAAAATGTCACCTCATAGAAGGCGTAGTATTGCTGGCCAAAATCAAGCCATGCTGGTTCAAAATTTCAAGAATTTTCCAGCCTTATTCATTTTTTAATATTTTTTAAATGCAAGTTTTTAAAAGAAACTATCGAAATATCGCCCAACTTGGATCAAAATGCACAAAAATTCATCTCGAGAGTTATTAAAGTACCAAAAAAATGTAAGAAAAAAAAACATTCGTTCAGAATAATTTATGAATTATGAGAATTGATGAATCTTTGTCAGGATTTCTAAAAATGCTGACGTTTGAGACGAGATTTTCACAAACTTGGTGTTTTAAAGAGAAATTTATCAGAATTAAAGAATCCAAAATAGAATTTTCAAAATTTCCGACATTTTGAATGGAAATTGATTCTGATAGAAATTTTGGGCTTATAGGTATCGTATGGAATCAGATGACAAAATAGAAGGATGCCACAGAGGCAGCATTTCCATATTTTGGTTTTTCACAAGAACGGTATTAAAAGGGGTTTTTGACAAATTTTTTCAGGGAGGGGGCAAATGACTATTCCAGGGGGCATCACCCCCCCCCCCCAGCTGCGGGCTTGGTTTTCTTTTCTGGAAGTATTAACCACATACTTTTTATTTCAGTATGTGAAAAATAAATCTGCCAAGTTGAATGGCGACAGAACCAGTCAAAAAGTGATGTCTTATTCTTTATGGCTGGCTGGATTATCTGGTAATGCGATTGTCGTTGTATGCGGTACTCTACTCGCTTACTCGCTATCAACCAGCACCGGATCATCACCGTTTAAATTGACCGGTAAGACTAGAAGCACGTCTGTAGCCAATTTTGCTAAACCGAACATAATTTTAATATCATTTTACTTTATATCTTCAGGTAAAGTCGGAAGCGGTATGCCACCGTTTGCTATACCACCGTTTCACACGGCGAATGCCACGTTTGTAGATATGGTCAGAGATATGGGCTCAGCTGTTATAGCTGTACCTTTCATATCGATTATGGAAACAATCGCTATCGGAAAAGCGTTCGGTAAGTAGTATTTCGCATAAGGCTTCGATGCACCGACGAAAAATCATTCTAAATAACATTTTCTATTCCGTTGGCAGAAAAAGGAAAAGGAGTTGACGCAACCCAAGAAATGATCGCTCTAGGTTTATCCAATCTCGCCGGTTCATTCTTAGGATCAATGCCGATCTCCGGATCGTTTACCAGAAGTGCCATAAACCACAGCTCCAGCGTTGTGACACCCCTCGGAGGATTATTCACTGGTAAACAAAAAACTAAAAATTGAAAATACATAGTATAGGAACTGGGTATGCTTCGAAACGCGGATGACATGCGATTATCGCAATAATATTTCGCAATAAGACCCGTTGTAAAATGAAATTATTTCAATCAAGCGTACAATTGATAGTATAAAGGAGTAATAACTTTAACCGTTACGTCAACCGTATAAGCAGATTAGAGTATTGTTACAACTTGGCGTCAATTTTTCAGGTTTATTGGTACTAATGGCACTCGGCTTCCTCACGTCACTGTTTTATTTTATACCGAAAGCGACGTTGGCCGGATTAATAATAACAGCCATGATATTTATGGTCGAATACTCGACAATCGCGCTCATTTGGAGGACTAAAAGTACGCCATATTCTGTTCATAAAGATATTTTCTCTGCCAAGTAAATATGGTAAAAGCTGCTCTTACTAATTGAACCCGACGATATTTACAGGACAAGATTTCATTCCATTGTGTGCTTCATTCTTCGCGTGTTTGATTGTCGGAGTTGAACTAGGAATGGTCATCGGTATTGCGGCCAATTTATGTATTATTTTGTACGGAATAGCTAGACCATCTATGCAAATATCTTGGCTAACTATAAACGATAACCAAAAAGTATTATTCATTGTACCAAAACAAAATTTACTATTTCCGTCGATCAATTATATCAGAGAATCTGTAATAAACGAATGTAAACAAAGAGACGATTACAGTCCGGTGATAATACGCGGAGATCACATATACAAAATCGATTCCACTACGGCTAAAGTAGGTTGAATAATACGAACGATTAGAGAATTAATACCTTCGTTATGAAATTCGATAGCTAATATTCATGTATCATAATTTCACAGGGAGTACATTCGTTGATGGACGACTTGAAAGCTAGAGGACAACGCTTTTATTTGTGGAAATGGAACGATTCACCGGTGCGAACGTTCACCAATTATAACGAAGATCTCCGGTGGACTTTCAGATACGACGAATCAATAGAACAAATTTTAAATGGTAATTATTTCACGAATAGAATCGGTTTTTCAAAATCAACGAATACGTTGTATTCTAATCGACATTAATATTTTTCAGAGCCTTCAGCAAGTATTAACGAAGAAGAATCTGTCAAAGAATTCTCAAATAATTCCAGTAACGAGCAATTAACACAAGTTCCTATGATTTAATTAATTTTTTATAATTAATTTTAATCTTTTTATTCCTGTATTGTGATAAATGTTGATAATAACTAGATAACTTATTTATCTTGATTCAGTACGGTTTATTTGATTCATTTAGACAGTTGCATTGTAGGTATGATACGGAAAGAATGATATTTGTTACTAACATACTATATGTTTATTCTGTGCTAGCTAATAGATTGAGATATGAAAAATATAATACATCTTATACATCAAAGTAACTTGAATCTAGAATATACTAGACACGAACGGTAGATGCTGGATTTGATATAGAGCAGAAGTCAAGAATGAGTAACGGCAAAGCAATAAAGTCATTCGTTAAAACTCAACAAAAATATTATCGAATTTTTAAATACCTATGGCAAACTAATTGCTTGAGTCAGTAAATCAAACACAAATTCAAACTCACTCGAATGCTAGAAAATCCGCAACGGCAGTTATTGGAGATATATGCTTCAAATTGTTTGACTCAAAGTTTAATAAAACGCACAAATTTTCGAGCATTTTTACACTCCGGCAAAATATTCTTTCCAGTAAAGTCACTAACACTTAAATTAAACTCGTAGCGATCAAAATAACACGAAAACTTCCGAACTTTCGTACTTCAAAATTTAAACAGAAAATAAACCGAAAAATAATTCATTTTTTTTCAACCACCATTTTTCAAAATCAGTGTTACCACTGGAAAAAATATAAAAGTAATTAACAAAAAAATCTAAAATCTTATTTTATTTTTGAAAAAAATAGTTGATTTTTTTATTTTTTGTGATTTCAAAAGCAGATACCTAAAGTAAAAATTGTAGTTTGCAAAAAATGAAGATCAAAAATTCTATTTTGCAGGTACGAAAAAAGGAAAGTTATGTTATGTAGAGGCTTACATTTCCTCGCTACCAGTACTTCCTCGATTTTTTTTTATCAACGCTCGAAATCTGCAGAATTATTTCATTATTCATAATTATTATTAAAATTTAAAAATCTCGCTGCCTTATAGGTAGACAAAGCATATACTTAAGCGTAATAAACTGCTAGTCAGATACAAAAGAATGTATAAGATTCAGTTTGAAATTGAAATACCTACATAGTGTAGATAAGTACCCTTTGATCTGTAGGCCTACAGGTACCACACACGTAAATCTTAAAGCTTATTATCTAAAGAGGGTATAAAATAAAGTAATAATGTTACGAAGGAGGTAAATAATGTACAAATGACTGATCATATTTTCCCAGTTTACTCAATATTCAATAAACAAGCTGATAATAGAAAAACCCGATTAATTTCACGTTTCATCAACATAATTTTTCATAAACGATAGACCGCCTTGGAGAACTATCGTTTTATTCATAAGAAATAAATGAGTTGTAAATAATTAAATACTATTGAATTTTACGCCATATAAACTTTCGTTATCACATACAGCAAATGATTTCGGAATGTTCGCAAAAATCAACACCTAGAAATTTCTAATTACATCACAAACAGAAATACATGTAGGTAAATTGAAGTAAATTTCTAATTTGCAATACTCAGCACCGCCGACGATAGTTTTTCTACTGAACGCGTAACTCTTTTAATCCCATCGTAACTGCGTATCTCCATAATCTAAATTTGGCCAAATCCTTTCGTGTTATTATTCCCATTACCTGTAATGCATAAACACAGTTCGAGTTCATTTTGAAATAGGAAAAAACCAAATTAAATCAGATAGCGATGTTCGCGTACTTGGTTTTTATTATCTACAACGATAACATGACGAAGTCCGAGGCTTTTTAGTAAACGAAAAATACGTGGAAATGACATGACCTGAGAATTGAAAATTATTACCTTTATACATGCTAATCATACGAAATGATATTTACGATTAGAATGTAAATACTAGGTAGATAAAAAATGTTGGTACCAGTTGAACGCAGTAAGGTGAAGGATTCATGTACGGTCTTAAATCAATGCTATGTCTTCTCTCTTCTTCACTCAGATCTACTTCCTATCAATGAATGAAAAAAAAAAAAATACACCAATATAATTAGACATTTTAAATATGCATCTTGGTAGGTATACTCGTAATCAATTTCAAATTTTAGTTTATTTTACAGTGATCGATGTCGTCTTGGATTTGTATTCTTGAAATAAACGTATCATTTTATGGTTCTCTTCGACAGTAGTAGGAACAGTAAACGATTTCGTAATTAATAACGTGATCAGTTGTGATCTCAAAATGAATCCTCGTAACTCCCCGCACGTTTTTAGTCCAATATTGGAAGTTTTCTACAGGAAATATTCGATTAATACTTCACTGCTTTAATATAACCCTATATCTATTCGTTCGATTAGGTATTCCGAACAAACCAGCGCGTTAAGTTCTTTAACCACAGGAAATCCTTGATGTGAAACTTTTGCCAATGTGTCCACGATGTATTCTACAGAAACAATTAAAGGAAACGCTACCACTTTGGTATTCATCAAATCTTTGGCTGTAATGTCGCTCGTTAATGGTGGTGGTTCGGCAGGTAGGATTGGAATGCCAGATAAATTTATTTGCATTTTATAAATTCCCTGCAAAATAGGTATTTAACGATTTATAACGAATTACTAAAAAAAATAGGTTTATGCTTTTATAATAATTATGTAATACTTCGGTGAAAAAATCTCCAACCCATTTGGTCGTAAATAAAGTCAACATTAAAGGAAATACAAAAGTCAGTGTTCCAGTTGATTCGATTATAATGACAATCAAACTGATGGTTATCCTTACAATACCGCCTTGCTGAGACGCAGCTCCAAGAAGGGCGTATTTCGCAGGAACAGCCCATCCCTATAATTATAAAAGATGTCCAGATTTATTTTTTTACCCATTTGTAATGGTTCGAGAAATACTTACGCACCAATTGAGGGAAAATTTTATGAATTATTAGACCAATCATGCGACCCCATGTGGCACCGAGTATCAACGAAGGAATAAATATACCGACAGATAAACTTAATCCCGCCGTTAATGAAAATAATACAAAATATATCACAAAATACACACTCAAAGTGAGCAAACCAAAGGTATCTGCGAACAAACATATGAATATGAAATTAAACTCGTTGTTTTTGTATAGTATGTATCTAGTGAAAACTTTTTTTTTTTCACTAACTTATAGGACTATGAAATAGCAGTCTGAGAAGTGCCTCTTGATTTTGAAACCAAAATACACTCATTTTGTTGTGCTGTCCTTCTTCGCAAAACATCTGTAATTCAAATTAACGATAAGTACCAGAAAAGTCGGTATAGAAACAAACATAATTTTAAAATCAATTTACCTATATTTCAAAAACTTGAGATCAATTTTCAAATACCTATCGTGTAGCAGTTAGGTATTAAGTATATTTTCATCTCTTTCGTTGGAAACATGACCATAAACTTACCCTTAAAGTAAAAGTAGGCTCATATACTTGAGGTATCATTTCGTTACAAGATCGTAATAAATACATGGAGAAGATGCCCAACGCAGCCGTCAAAAATGAAATGACAAACGTATCCATAATCTTGAGCAACTTGGTATTTAAGTATCTATAATAAGTATGTAGGTAGGGATAATTTAATAATGGAATGATGGATTTTCACCTTTCAAAATTCAAGAATCCTGAAGTAATTTAATTGAATAAAAACGAATTAACTGGATAATTACTTCATCCGAAATACAGACAATTTCAATTGAACGAAAACAAATAGTGCTCCCAATAATCCACCGATCACTCCGACAGCGAAAAAAAATGGCAATTCAAAATATTCGTAATCAACCATAGTCTCGTTGAATCTTCCAAAATACGTATGTTGTCCAGGCACTTCTAGAGAAGATATAATTCTTTAAAAGGGGATCCTGCAATTGCGCCAACTGGCGCAACAACATGTATGTAGTTGCGCCAAAGAGATACCCGCAATTGCGCCACAGGATTCGATTCATAAGAACGATTTTCCCCGTCCTTCATAAAATATATTTTTTTTAAGTCACATTGCCTTTATTTGAGTCGTAAAATTATAAAATAACGTAATAGTAAGTACGTACAATATACGCTTTCATTTTCTATCAGTGAAATTTTACTGATTTAAGAGAAACTTAATAAAAGTTTTTTTTTTCAAGTCCAAAAAGTAGCACAAAAAATAATTTTGTTTTAATTACATGAATTGTGGGCCAACAATAATCTTTTTTTAAAAATGCGAGTCAGCATTTTTTTTTTTTAGAATATAAGTCCTTAAAAAATTTTAATTTTCATTCATCCAAATTTTTGCTCAAGTTTGGTGCTTGTCAATGTTTTTTTCACAAAACTATGCCTGGCATTTTTTGTTAAAATTATTATTTCTTTTTATTTAGAAATTTTTCGCGGTAGGTTTAATCAATTTTTTTCGAAAAGTCGGAAACATTGTAAATAAATTAGCACATTTTTGAAAAGTTGTCAAATTCAAACTTTTAAAAATAAGGATTACTCCAAGATAGGTTAGGTACTTCGGTATGAATGAATACGTACGCATGCATACAGACATGTCTTTCATTCAAATCTATGATTATGAGTACTCCAAAACATGAAAAAACTCGTTTTTAAATTGAACGAACGGTGAACGATTCGTTCGTTTTGTACTCAAAAGTGATACTTTCATTTGGCGCAATTGCGGGTATGTGTTTCGAGACCAAATGCGCAATTCCCTACATCTTTGGCGCAATTGCATGACACCCCTTTAAAAAATACGTATGACATTCGTAACTTTCAAAACGCCATTTTATCGATGTACAATTTTACCTGACACCCCATACGTAATGTTCATAATTGTGGCAAATGAAAAACTAGCAAAAATTGCACAGAAAAATATCTTCCACATTAACATTACACTCCAAAAACTCGTTCCTTCTTCTAAGCTTAGTAACGTAGCTCCTGAAAATCACTTTTGGAAATAAAATAACTTTTGAAAACAAAGTACAGGTATTTATAATTGAAAAATTCTAACCAACTGGGGCTCCAAATGCAGCAGATACACCCGCAGCAACTCCGCCAGCCATGAGATCTCTTTCTTCTTGGACAGAATTCAAACGAAATAAGTTTTTTGATAGATATGGTATTTTTGATAGTTTAAACGACGATACGATGCTACCGATTGTTGATCCAATGTAAATAAACGGACCTTCCTGCGAAATAAATCATCGATAAACTTATTGAGATTTAGAATTTAGTTGAGTAAAATACCGAATTCAACTAATAATTTTTTAATACAGGTAACCTAAATTAATGATTTAGTACATAAACACGATCAGTGATAATTCAAGATTAACTTGATTTACCTTTCCGGCTGCTAATCCGGATATACAACTGCATATGAGACTGCATATTTTAATAAATAAGGCTTTCGAGTTGGCAAATTTAGGAATTTTCACTCCGTTTAAATGCGAAATCACGGAAGGAATACCGCTTCCAGCAGCACTCGGTTCGATGAAAACTACAAGCAAGCATCCAACTAAGGCTGGTATAATAACGGACAAGTACCATGCAGTGTAAGCAAAATTTGAGCATGGTTTTTCGAAGCAATAATTCATATCTGTGAATAATTCGAAATGTTAAGAGAAATATCTTTAAATGTCTTTACCGGAACTGATATGAAATTAAAAGCATACAATTCTGTAGAATCCTCGCTTTTATGTCGAATAAAAGATCGACGATATAATCGATTCCAAAAGCAATCATTCCGGTAATCAATCCAGTAAGTAAATAAAGCATCCATCTTATAATATTTGTCCGCAGAATAATATGGTAACCATTCGACTGTTCTTCTTTAACTAATATATCGTTCTCCCAAACGTCATAATCTAAGCTCTGTAAAGAAAAAATTATCATAGGGTGAATAAATATAATCATAATACATATTTGAAGGTTGGTTCGAAATATCATAAAACGCTACTCGCCTCATACTTGGATGACACATGAGTTACTGATTTAGATCTTGCTCTCACCACTCGTGGAGTTAAAGGTGATATATTGAAAGATATTCTCCGCAGAACCTGCAAAATACGTTCATGGAAAACATAAGTTAAAGTTAATTACAAGAATATGAAATTTCTTTCGTTCAAAACTAAACAAAAGTTTATTCTCGTGTCCTTCGATCGACTGATGAGAATGTTAAATATTTTTGGCAAGGTATTTTGTTTCTGAAATTCGTGTGTACGATAAGATGCCAACTGTCAACGACAATCATTTTATCACTTCATAAAATCATTATCGAGTAATTTAAATTGACACTTTTCCATAAAATTTATCATTAATTTGGAATTTGGATTAGGCATATGTTTATTTTACAAGGATTTGAAATCTCTGAAAAACCAGAGTTGAACTGAGTGACGATTAGTAGGTACATAATATAGTAGTACATGACATACGTCATGTTTAAGTATATTACTTTCAGAAGAAATCAACGTCTTTAAAATCAATTCAGTAAGTACACAAATCCATTTCTATTTCGAATCAAAAAAAAAAGTTTCGGTTGGAGTAGGTAACTATATTATATGTACACACACATACCACGATTTATGAATTCATGATCGAATGCCAGCTGTCTATTGTGATAATTCAATTTTCAATTTCCAAACAATTAATTAAGTTCTTTATTTTAGACAAACATTAGAAAATCATCAAGCAATTGAACTTCAAAGTGAAATTTATCGATATCAAAAGAATGTAGATTGAGAAAAATAGACGTAAATTAATCGATACTTAGATTTTAGATCTCGAACCACAACTTACCTACATGTCTTCAAATTAAATATCAATTAATTAATCAATTAACAGTCACCAATCACTTACATACTTCATTATCTCAATTAAATTGATAAATGAGTTATCACATTCATATCACCTGCATTCTGCAATTCTGCAATCTGCAACGCTCATACGCAGAGGTTAAAATGATGGGGGGGGAGGGGAGCACGCAATTTTTTTATAAAAATTGAAAATTTGATTGCCTTCAATTGTAGAACAAATAAATTTCCATAGCTGCCTAATCTGTTTAGAACTGAGAACTGAATTTTAAACAATTTAACCATCTAGAGAATTAGTGTGAAGCTAATAATTTGAAAAATTACTCACTCCGCGAGGATTTTCATCGGCAGATGAGATCATCTTCATATTCAAATTATTTTATTGTTACTGGCATTTCAATGGAACACTTTTTGCAGACATTACCAAGTTTACACGTATAAAACTAGGCATCGATATACATAAAAAATATCCAATCAATAAAAGAAAATTACACTTTCACTTTTACTCAATTTTTTAGAAAATAGGTGGGTAATCTGCTTGGAAGCTCAGTATTAAGCTGCACTAGTGCACGTTGATTAAATACGTCTTTACATTATTATAGAAATCATCAAACATGAAAATGACACTAGGTAGCAAACTAATTACCCCTTCTTTAGTGCTTCGTCTTACTCAAGCGACAAATTTGGCACGTTTTTAAACGGACGTGTATCGCTTGAATTAGAATATAATTTGAAAAATGTTTTCAACCAGACGAAGAACCGATTCTCTTTTTCGGTGAGTATTCATCGACATCAAGCGTGTTTCACAAAAAACAGTAAAAAGCATTTTTCAGGTGAATTTGCAAATAAGTATACTTCATGCAACGAAGTTGGATTATTTTTCTTTCAAAAAAAATTCTCAGGAAATAGTTACAGCTGATGAATGTGAACCGAGAAAATTTTCATATCATGCGTTTCTAGCTTCATTTGTATTATTCTTTTGAGTTGAACTCTGACAGAATCTTTCTCGAGTGACAATTACTCATAAACAAAACATTCGTCTCAGTAACTGTATAACGAATTCCTTATTACGGTCGTTCTGACACAGAAATACTTATTGAAAAACGTACGTAATCAGAATGAATTACTTTCGAAATATTTCAAAAGCATTTTAAAACCGTTGTTAGAAGTTTTTAAAAAAAAACACAATGCATTATGCAAGCAAGAACTGAACTAATCAACTAATTCAGAATTGAGCTTTAAAATATTTCACCAATCCCCCAGCGCCTTTTTATAGTTCTTGTGCGTGAGCACATCTATAATCAGAGTTAGAAAATAGACTAATTTACAACCTAAATTCATCCGGTTAATTTCACGATGGATCAAGATAGCAAAATTTTAAAGGTTTAGGTATTTTTTTTAAAACGAATTTGTAAATTTTTAAAAGAACTCACAAGTTAGGTGTTTAGCATTGCTTTGACAAAAGACTTTGTTTTACAAATTACGTTTTTTTATTATTTTAAAAAAAATGATATGATAACACTGCCATAAAATTTATTCTGTTTTGTCTTCAATTTCCTCCAATTTTTCTGTATTTGTTTCAGGCACCTCCACGAGTTTCAGACGACTTTTTTTATTTTGATTTTTCACCTGTTTTTCGTTTTTATTCGTCAGGCTAGAAAATGAAATAGAATATTGAAAATTCACCAAAAATCAATAAACAAAAATGTTTTCGTATTCACGTACTTGAATCTATTCCTCGCTCCTGGCCCCCAAAACGGTAAAGGATTTTGTTGATAACGCAATAATTTGGTAGCTGCTGAAAGAGGTACAGCGCCTTCTTTCCATTCAAAATTGATCTCAGATGCTGGTTCTTTACTTAAAATTGCAGCGGTAACTCTATCGTCCGTTAGGTGTTTCTGTGCGACTGGATTCGTTTTCACCCAGGTTCTGAATACGTCCCAAATAAACGATTGAGGAGCATCTGTCTTAATGGAATTCACTTTACAATGAGATGACGATACTCTGTATCCAGCATTTAATAACGCGCATCTAATATGAATGATAAAATATTTAGTAAACTTTCGTTACTAAAAAATGTTTTTAACAAAAACATTTACCTGAATTTGGCTAAAGGAATATTCGGACAATGCACTTTTGAAGAGAGAACATCAATAGTGTAATATAAGGGTACATCGTTGAGTTCTTCTTTAATTACACTCAACATTCCGGTCATCCGTTTGTGTGTGCCTAATTCGCCTTTCTGCGCGATAGCTAACATTTTGTCTATAAATGCTTCATCGTGTAATTTATCATTCCAAATAGGACCACCGATCTAAAATGAGATTTCATGTATGAACTACTTCGGTATTTTTCAATACACAGATGAAAGAAACGTACTCGATGTTTATGATGGCAATGTACACAAGAATCTGAAACCAAAGGACCGAATGGAGCTAAATACATCATGTTTCCTTTTTCAGATTGCTTTATTGTTCCTAATGGTTGTAAGGTGATCATTTCGCATCCGTTACATCGGTACACCCAAGACATTTTACTGTAAATAAGATAACCTGCTAGAGATGAAATGTGAGACAGAAAATCCTCAATGATTTCACTAACCTGGAAGTTCGTTTACACATTTTCTGACTGGTGAATACTTTGACGAAAACTCTGATGTAAAAATCGGCGCTGAATGATAACATCGGGACGATGTATTTACCGTATCGGCCACATATGCTCGATATACTTTGCAGAGCTATTCGTAAAGCCTAATGAAACATCAAAATTATTATCGATTGGAAAATGAATAATAATAAGGACTTGAAATTTAACAATACCACTTCATGACAAGAAGAACAACGTAACGAAAGAGCTCCGTATTTCACATAGCAAGTTTCGGGATTTCCACTGGCAAGTACAGCCATATCTGTACACGTGACCATTAACATACCACCATCTGCTATACAATTAATAGCCGAATCAAGAAATCTCGTAGGACAACCGTAAGGATCCAGATCAATAGCATGTATTGATCTATTCTCAAAATGCATCTTCTGCATTAACCATCTGCGTAAAATAAAACGAATAATGAATATTCCTGTCGAACGCAGATAATTCGTGTAAATAACCGTAATACTCAACACTGCATCGTGATTTTGGGCTTCGACTATATCATCGACTTCATTCTCTTTAATATTTTTATTCATCGCTTCGACAGCTGCTTTAGAGAAGTCATTGGCAAGTATTTTCTTAACATTTGGTACTTCTAGCGCGTATCGAAGAGATCGTAAACCAGAAGCAGCTAACGCTTCGAGGACTGTAATTCCGGTCTGTGGAAAATACATGTTATTTGTAGTAAACACCATTACGTTACTCAGATTTTTGTAACAAATTTTACCCACTTCTTCTGGAACTTGATTTGGGTCGTTTTGAGTGGATGAAGAATTTTCATCTGAATTGGCACAAAAGGGTCGTTTAACTGTCTTTTTTTGAGGAGTAAGCTTGAACTCTTCAGAAAAAACTGTTAGAGCAGCAACGCTGTAAGACAAACGAAATTAGCGTAATAATAGGATTTAGCACGTGTAGCAATTCAGATAAAGGAGATCTTACCTCATATCACGATTGAATTCTTGAACAGGGTTATAGAAAATGGATTTTTCTTTGAATACAGAAGCTTTTCCTTCGGTAATAGTTTCGCGCGTTTCCATCATTTCAATAATTGTCAGCAGGGATCTTAATCAATACTTGATATTAAAATTACGTTCATTTACTAATTTTAAACTACAATTAATTAAAAATACAACGAATTTATGATTTAAAGCATCAAAATCATCAAATGATCAAACATGTGTTTTGTTTTTTGTTATCAAACTTCGAAAAATTAGATAAGAATAAGAAATGACAATCGATTTGAAGATATCGATCGATAAAAATAATCGAGAATCGAAACTATCGAAAATGATCGAAACAATAATTCAAATTTTTTTTTAATTTAAAAATGATCAGCAAAAAACGAATAAAAATAATGGTTAATAAAATTCAAAAATTTTGCAATTTTAGGACATAAAAATTGACACGAGTGCTATCACAATTAGTTTCATATTTTATCAGTGATTTTACTCAGCGTTATTCTACTTTTGATTTGAATAATTATTGGAACATATCACGTATAATCGTATAGGTACTGAAACTGATTACTGAAGTATGACTTCATTGATTATTTGATTTCACTTACAAAATATGAAAATAGGAAAAACACACAACATAAAAAGAAAAAATTTCAGTCAACTTTTTACTCCTCATTTTCAGTTTTATTTTTTTCAATTTTGATTTTTGAAATACATAAATACACGTATCTTATAAATTAATTTATCGATCATTAATCTACGTTCATTCATATACTTATCAACTGAAAAATTCAATTCATTTATTCTCAATTTACTCAAAGTAACATAAATACAGGTCTTCCAAATGGAATTTTATAAGAGAAAAATGTGCACCAATAAAATTAAAATCAAACATTCGTTGCTGATAGAAAACACAAATAGACAGCAATGGTCGACTAGTTCTAAATAAAAAACTTATGCAAAATTAAAAACTTATGATAACTTAGATAAATCTTCTCACTTGATTCTCAAATACGCAATTTTCTCTTCGGTGTCAAAATAAGGAAGTTCTTTCGCAGATGAATATAATACTTGTAAAGCTGCGCACAAGGTAGATTTCGAAACATAAATTAATCCATGGATATTTCCTTCTTCATTCACATCTCCTTTCAGTTCTTTGAATAATATCTTGACAAATACAGATTCACGGAAATTTGCGAAATTTTCTTGATGATCGTATTCGTAAATGAGTACGTTTCGATCCATAACAGTAAGTAATAATCGACTTTCTTCCAAATCGGAAATTTTGCAAACTAACATAAGATTACAAATAGGAAATAAACAACTGGTGATTGTTTTTTCAAGAATTGAGAAGAAAACCTGAGCAGAGACATCTTGCTGAGCACGGTCTTGGAAACAATCGAAAAATTTAACGCTGTCGATCCAAAACTGAACAGCGTTCTCATTTTTTAAAACACCTAACCAATTTAAACAACGACTACAGCTGATTACATTTTTGTTTAGCCATTTCATATCCTCAGTCTTGAAAGGTGTAATAATGATGCTGCCATTTTCGTACAGTAAACGAACACCTTCCGGTAGTTCAGCGGAACTATTGATAGATTTGTTTGGATCACCATGGCAGAACATATCAGACGAGTCGAAAATCTCGTCGCTTTCATAAGAAAATTGTCTCACAGTTACATCATTTTTCAGAATTTCGAAACCACATTGGAAACACGACAGCCTGATACGGTCACCATCGTGTAACTTTTTCAATTCGTTGAAAAATCCAGTTTCACTGAGATGAACGAGTGAGCTTCGATTTTCCGGAAAATTATTCATAAATCGTGTTCGAAACGTTACGACGTTGTCTTTATAAACGAGGCCGCTCAATGTGCCGGGTATAATTTTAAACGGTAAAGTGATCGGAGTTTCCGTCGAATGAATGAATAACTTATTTTCCACGATTTTGATTTCTTGTGCGTTCAACGTAGCTGATGGTAGAAGAAAGATGTAAAGTTGGCAAGCGTTCAAGCGCTGTTTCATTTCGATTTTGATACTCTTAATTAACATTTTCGTCCGGTGATTCGTCATTTTTAACTCTTTTAGTATTCTTCGCCGGGGAAACTAATCCTGCAGAAAGTAAACGATTTGAAAATAAAATGTGTAGAAATTTAGATACATAAGGAAAATGATCATCGTTACCTTCTTCTTTATATTTAGCGAATAAATCCTCTGATTCACGGATGGGAAATAATAAAGTAGCACGTTGATAATAATCACCTTTACTTCGAATATTTTCTAAAACTGATACCAAAGAATGAGCTCGTTCGAAGTTGATACCTGGAGCTTCGAAATCAATGTACGTAAAATGAACGTGTAAATGATAAAATGAAGGCGGATAATGGAAGAAAATTCGTAATCTGGATCGTGTCAGTCCATATTTATCTTCGATAGCTTTCTAAAAACAAAAAACATGGGAGTTTGTTGTCATATTACGAATTAAAAACGTGTACGAATGAAAACGAATATGAAGCTTACCGAACCACTGTATAAGATGTTATTAAGAAGTTGTATGTTACTCGAATTCAAATCTCTCAACGATTTTACGTTACGTTTGTTACAAATCGCCAGTAAATATAAAGTTTCGAATTGCTTTCCATCCCACTTCAGATCAGGAATCAATATGAATCCGTTCTCAGGATCAGTATCTTCGTAAACGATGCGATCTTTTTCTGATTTATGTTCCAGTATATTGAATACCCACTGAAATTACCAAAATTAATAATACGTTCGCTAGTAACGAGAAGGTAATCAAGTGTTTCTTACTTCCAAACTCAACTGATTCTTTAGAATATGAGGTAACGTGATATTGTTATAAATTTCTTCAGTTTCTTCTAAAATATGTAAACGAGTCCTTTCAAACTTCTTAAGATGGTGTTCACTAGCTGGATATATAATGGTGGCTTTAACTCCTGCAAAAAGTCATCATTTAATACGGAAAAACACGTGGACAGTTGAGTACATCAAAAAAACACCTACCATTCAGGTTTATAGAAGGGAATAATTCGTAGCTGCCGTACACGTCGTTGATGAATTCTTTCTTCAGTACAGACTTCTCAATGCATAAATCCTTCACATTATCTTCGGTAAAAGCTTTCTTCTCCAATAATAGAATGAATTTACCTTCTCTATCTTCGAACTCTCCTTCAACACAAATGGTTTTCCTTTGGCTGCTATCGTTGAGAACTCGTTTCACAATGAATTTCGATAGATCTTGAAATTCTGTTTCACTTTCCATTTAAAGAAACATATACTTTTACCGTAACAAAAGTCTCAAAAGAATTCGTTTTGATTTTGAATGAATTATCAAATGAAAATGAACAATGCAACCGAATGCAACCTATCTATGATAACAGTAATGGACTGTCGTGATGGTGAGAGTGAAGGGGAAGGGGATCGTCTGGAAAAAGCTACGGCGCTAGTGAAGCTCAAGTCACTGATTTTGACGTTCGCGGGCTTTTATAAATTACGATTTTCTGCCAACTCGAATTTTAAGATTTTGACTTTTTTTCTGCGACCTCCCCAGACCCCAGACCCCTAAGCTTTAAATTTTGGTCAAAATTGAAAAAAACTGAATTACGGTGTGATATATCGTTTTTGATGTCTTCGAGGGGGTAGTTTGAAGTTTTGACTTTAATTCGATGTGGTTCTTAAAACTGTTGAAATTTGTGAATCTTGACTATAAAAATGATTTAAATGATAATTCGTACAGGCGTTAAGAGCTAACATATTCTTGAAGTAAATTTTTGAAGAACATGATGCCCTATTTGAATATCTAGCTGACGCTATGACTATGAATTATGTTGAACTTACTTCATTCTACATGGCAACGTCATGCAAAAATGCAACGAAAAAATTAAAAAACATTTTAACATATTTACCTAGTTCAGATTTTGATTCGAAAAATTTAAAATTTATTCTAAAAATAGAAACCTTTCTAAGTTTTCAACTGAAATATCTGTTCAAAAAATATCTTTATAGACGAATCGGAGTTTGCTGCGGGTAGTCTACCCACTGCCTTAGACCGAATTACTGCGCATAGGTTGTAGCGTACATTGTAAAGGTATTGCGCAGACCTTGGATTTCCAAGGTCCACGCGAAACCTTTTTAACATGTATCCAACCTATGCGCAGTAATTTGGTTTAAGGCAGAAATACTACCCGCAGCTAACTCCGATTCGTCTATCTCTTTATAGTTTTTACTGATCGGTTCATCAACAACCCATTGATTGGAAATTTTATCTAGATCTGTGAATGATTAGGTATACCTATGTACACATACTACCGTGGCCAATTAAAAATGTGATTTCTTGTCCTGTTGTATTGTTTCATTCTACAGAAGAGGTCCCAATAATGACTGCCCTATTGGCAAGGAATCTGCTAAAAAAACCGCTTTGCAGCAAAATGGGACTAACGCCAAAAAAACTGCACTTTGAGCATTTATTTGCACCGAATTCATAGCATTATTTACAGCAGTTATTTCAGCTGTAACACGCTATTTTATATGCTATAAAAAACGCTTAGGCGTTTTTTAAAGCATTTTTTTCAGCATAAAAAATAGCGTGTTACAGCTGAAACTTTAGCGGATTTAAGGGCGTGTTTCTCTGCTTTATATTCACCAGATATATACACACATACACACATGCATTAACACATATTACATATAAACACTTACCCTATCCCTTGTTGTTGGTTTAGAGGAGCACGCCACCATGTCGGGTGTAAGAGTATGTATTAAAAGTAATATTTAGACTTGATGTCAGTCAAATTTTTTTTTTCAATTTTGATAAAATTGGGAATATTTTTTACTTTTCTATTATATTATAGCAAAAATAAAATTTTAGGGCAAATTCAGCGATTTTATATTTTATTTTTCGGGTCTGAAGACTCAATATTCATAATTTAAAAAGAAAAGTGAAGTCAATCTGCAGGATTTTTTGAGGAATAATATATCAAAATCTATGATTTCAAGGGCGTATAATGCATAGGTACAAAATTTACAAAATTTTTTTCCAATGGATGAAGGGTTTTAGTAGAGGTTGGGTGAGGGGACTTGGAGAAATTTGAATTTTGAAATTTTTTTAAAGTGATATATCAAAATCTATATTCTTGAAGGTGTAGAATACTAATTTGGCAATAATTTTCTCTTAGGAACGAATGATTGGAGTGGAGAGGGGAAAGACCAGAACAATTGAAATTTTCAGTTTCCCTGAGTGATATATCAGAGTCTGTATTTTCTAGGATGTAGAATACGAATTTGGCAATATTTTTCTTTAAAGGACAAGGAGTGAGAGTGGGATGGAGTGGAGGGAATAGTTGGAAAAATTTGATGTTGATGTTTTTTATTTAATCGGATCAGCGCTTTGGCGCTATACACGATTACAATCTTAACAGTTAAATACTATAAATATATATGTACATAATAATATCTAGGACTAGTTTATAATATCTTGAACAAGACGTTTCCTAAGTCTTAGGTTTGATGACTTGAAGCCGAATTTAAGTGTATTTCGAAGACTGTGTTGTTGAAGACTATTGAGATAATTTTTTGAAGATTTGTACAAGAATTTTGAGATTGGTTCAAGGTTAAGTTCTCTTTGGAGTTGGTCATTTCGAACAAACCATGGAGCGTTCAATATAATACGGGATAATTTGTTTTGGAATATTTGTAGTTTATGGATGTGAGTTTGGGAAGCGCCAATCCAGATAGGGGAAGCATATCCGAATGTGGGGCGTAGAATAGTTCGGTAAAGTAGAAGTGACGTTGGGATTTTCAATTTGGATTTGCGATTTAGTAGGGGATATAAAAGATGAAGTTTTGCATACGTGTTTTTCAGTTTTTCTTTCAAGTGGTCACGATAGGTTAAACGTGTATCTAGATGTACTCCTAGATATTTGACAGATTGATCATACCGATTCCATGGTACCGCAGTACCATTGATATTAAGTAGTTGAGTTGGTTCGATTTTTCTTAGAGCGAAGATTTTAGTTTCAGTTTTGGAAGCATTCAGTTTTAGTTTCCATTTATGAAACCACTGAGAAATATCATCGATTCCTTTTTGTAGGTTAGAGATGGCTGTCGTGAGGTTTACGTGGCGAGTAATTAAACATGTATCATCGGCAAACATAGCAATAATAATCAATTGTTTGGTAAGATTCGAAAAGCATGTTGTAATATCACTGCAGTAAAGAATGAATAATGTTGGGCTCAAGACTGCTCCTTGAGGTACTCCTTGGGAAATTGGTCTGGGAGTGGAATAGGAATTGTTGATGCGAATAACAAAGCTGCGTCCATTTAAGAATGAATTGATTATCTCAGTTAGAAATACAGGTGCAATATTTTGAAGTTTTTGAAGCAATCCTTCGTGCCAAATGGAGTCAAAGGCTTGCTGGATATCCAGGAAGGCCGCAACTGAGTATTCTTTTCTTTCAAAACCTTCTTGTATCAGTTCAGTGACACGATGTAATTGGTGTATTGTAGATGTGTGTTTCCTGAAGCCAAATTGAAATGTTGGAATCGTTTCTTTATGCTCGATGTGGTCCAGTAGGCGTTTTAGGATTATTTTTTCAAATAATTTAGACAAGATGTTCAATAAGCTAATGGGTCTGTAGCTTTCAGGATTAGTTAACGGTTTTCCTTTTTTGGGTAAAACAATGACGACTGCTTTTTTCCATGCGTTTGGGAAGTAGCCTTGTTTCAAACAGTTGTTAAATATTTTGCATAAGTTGAGGATGCAGTTGTCTGGTAAGTTTTTGATCATTTTGGTATTTATACCATCAATTCCAGGAGATTTTCTATTCTTCAGATTTTTAATTCGGTATTTTAATTCGTAGATGTTTGTTAGTTTTAGTTTGGTGAGAGCTGACTTTGTAGTTGACACTACTGCAGTGGAAGAGCAAGAAGGTGGATTAAATTTTTCTTCGAAGTAATTTGCAAATACTTCACATTTTTCACTATCTGTTTCTGCCGGTGTTGGTCCGCTGGATAGTGGTGGAATTTGGAGGCTTCTGTTCAAAAAGGTTTTGCTTAGTCTCCAGAGGTTATTATTTCCAGGTTCGAGAACATGAAGATATTCTTGAAATTGTTGATGTCTATATAAATCAAGTTCGTTTTGGACATTTCGATTCAGTCTGTTGAGTAGAGGTTTGAGTGTAATATCTTTTGTTCTGATCCAAAGTCTCCTCATTCTATTTTTTTCTAGAATGAGTCGTTGTATTCTATATGGTATTTTTGAATCATATTTTGATTTTTTGGAAGTGACTATTTTGGCATTTTCGGCAGCATGCAGGATATCAGAAGTCATTTTTTGCACTGCAGAGTCAATTTCAGCTTTCGAAGAAAGAGAATGAAAAATATTTTGTTGTTTGAGATCGTTGGAGAATAGTGACCAATTGATCGGAAGATAATTTTTGTGAGGAACCATGTGTGCTGTAGTTTCAAATTTGGTGATGACTGGTAGGTGATCGGATGATAGTTCATATCGCACTTCGAGTGTGGATGAGAACGGGATATTTTTCATGACATTAATATCGAGGATATCGCAGTTGTGATTTGTTTGATATGGTATGTATGTTGGTGATGATGGAGTTTGAATAAAGAATCCGATTTTACTGCTATACTTCAATAGTTTTTCGCCATTTCTATTTGTGGTTGTGCAGCCCCAAATCGAGTGTTTACTATTTAGGTCACCAACTAATAATGTAGCTCCATTGTTGAAGAGTGCACGTAGATCTTGTAGGTTTAGAAGTAGGTTGGGTTTTTGGTAAGCAGCCACAATTTTCAAATGTTGATGTTTTACACGAATCATAATAGAAACAGCTTCTAACGAAGTTAGTGGTGGAAGTTTTGTTGTATAGTGGTAAACATTTTTCTTGATAGCAATGGCTACACCACCAGCAGCATAGTTTCCAGGACGATCTGTACGAAAAAGGACATAGCCAGGAATTGAAATTTTATCTGAGGGTAGCAGATGGGTTTCGGTTAGACAGGCAATGTCAATTTTATTTTCGTTAAGAAAATAGATGAATTCATATTTACTGCGTTTTAGTCCATTGCAGTTCCAGTTTAAGATGGTAAGCGTCTTTATAGGATTTGTAATAGTCGCGTTTCTTGGAGATGGATTCATTTTTTTTGGATGTAGTTGTTTGGTTGTAGAAGGAGGACATTGAGTAATTCTTGTAGTAATGGAAGAACATGAAGTAACAATTTGTGAATATTACATAGCGTGTCTTGTGGAGAAGGAGTGTTTAAAGAGGAAGATTTTACAATAGAACTATAAGTTTGAGGTATAGGTACTTTTTCAAGGCGCATATTGTTTGAGGATGTAGTTTTTTCTTTCGCATAGGATTTGTAGGCTGTGCATCCTCTATAATTTGCGGGATGGTCACCATTACAGTTGACACATTTTGGTGAGTCGATTCGTTTAGCCTTGCATTCCGAATATAAGTGATTTTCACCACATTTAACACAACGAGGAGGTGAAGTACAATAATTTCGAGTGTGGCCAAATTTTTGACAGTTGAAGCATTGAACAATGTTGCGCTTGTTTTCGACGGTGACAATAACATGAAATAGAGATGTCACATTGAAGATTTTACGACTGTTAGGTGAACGCGGAAGTGATATATCACAAACAGGAATAGACTTACCATTTTTGTGTAGTCTGGTAATCTCGACGATTGGTATTTCCATACTTTCTAGTTCGGTTTTTATTTCGGATTCGTTGATCGATGTGGGTAGGCCTTTTAATATAACGTTGAAGTTTTTTTGTGATGGGTTTCGAAAGGTATAATATTTTTTTTTGTTTTGATCGTAATGTTTGGTCAAAGAACGAAAATCATCAATGTTGGAAAGATTGATACGAATTTTCTGATTTAAGAGTTTGATTTTAAAATCGCTCTTGATGGTCTTCTTAATATCTCTTAGTTCTGCCATGTAGTTTTCATAATCGTGAAGAAATATTGGAGGAATTTTTGTTACGAGACTCTCATCAATACCATCATTTGGCAATTTTGGCAATAAGTCTGGAGTTTTTTCGGTCTTCGCTTTTTCGAATTTATTATTGGTGTAGACTTCATCCTCTGGTTGAGTTTTCAGGCAATTGAATCGATTCTTCAGAGGCAAAGGTGGATGGAGTATTGGTTTCCGTCTGGTTAATTCTTCCAATACCATCGCCTTCTTCTTAGCCGTGTCGGTTATCAGTTTGTCGATTTTGTTGCTAGGCATTTCAATTAATTCGATAAAGTACTAAGTATTCTAGCAAGAGATGTTTACACGACGGAGGTTCAGCATGAACTGGAAAAATTTAAATATCACAATTTTTTCAAGTGATACCTACATCAAAATCTATGTTTTCGAGAGTGAAGAATCCAAATTTGGCAATATTTTTGTTTTGAAGATGGAGAGTTCAGGTCAAGGAAGAGGAAATTTGGAAAAATTTGAATTTCTCAAATTTTTTGAGTGATGCATCAAGATCTGTATTTTTAAGGGGGTAGAAAACGAATTTGGCAGTAATTTTCTCTTAAAAGGGAAAATCCCATCTGAAAGTAAAATTTTGAGTCCAAACAAAAATAAATCGAAATTAAACCATAAAAGAACCCCATATACAAAATTTCAGATGCTGAAGTTCATTTCTCAAATTTTGACGAATTTTCAAAATTTAAAAATTACCTTATCACCCTGCAAAGTATGAAAATTTGATATAATCAATGAAAAAAAGTGAAATTTAGTTTATGCCCTATTTCTGACCTCCCGAATCGAATGGAAGCGGTTTCAAGACTATTTGGAGCCTCCAGAAAATTTTGTAATTTTTCAGTGCAGGTGCAGGAGAAAAACTCATAAAAATGGTTCACAAGAACTCCAGCACTTATAATCACGGTAACGTCGGTAACCAATTTGGTGTCAAATTCATATTTTTTGGCTGATAATTTTTCTGGAAAAAATTTAATTTTCTGACAAAAATATAAATTTGAACACAAAGTTGCGAATTTTGGAAAATCCTTCTTTGATCAATCAAATATAATAGGTCACCAATATTGGTTATCCTCGTTTATAGGTACGTACTGAAGTCTATATGGATTATTTTTATGGGCGTTTCTCCAGCACTAGAAAATTCCAAAATTTTCTGGAGGCGTCAAAACGGGTGGCCGTAAATAAGGTATAGACCAAATTTCAGTTTTTTTTTAGTTGATTGGATCATATTTTCATATTTTTCAGGGCAATTAGGTAATTTTGAAATTTCAAAAATTCGCCAAAATTCAAGAAATGACTTAAACACCTGGAATTCTGGATATGAGGTTCTTTCATGATGTATACTTTCGATTTATTTTTGTTTGGGCTCAAAATTTTAGTTTGAGTTGGAATACCTCCCTTTTTATGGATGAATGGTTGGGGTAGAGAGGGGTAAGACCTGGGAAAATTTGAAATTATGCTAGTTTAGGGTAGAACGTTCAAAGAAACATTAAAATTTCTAACTCTCCGCTGTGAAAAACGGGTTTAAATTTTAAAGTTGGGCAGGATTTTAGGCATTTTTTTTGGCGTATGCAATTTTTTTGGCAGTTTTAATAGCGTATTGCGTATTTTTACGTTTAGCTTTTTTAGTAGTTATCTAAAACGCCATAAAAACAGCTATGAAAAATTACAATAGCAGAAATTTAAGCGTTTTTTACAGCGTCTGCGACTTTTAGAGCGGTTTTTAGGACATAATGCAGATTTTTGAGCGGATCCCTTGCCAATAGGGTGATAGTAGGTCTCGTATGAGCTACCTCCTACCTCTAGAGTCAAAATGATGAGTATGTTACCTACCAAAAAACTTTTTGCCTAAATCAAGTACCTATTGCAAGATCTGAGCGGCTATATATTGAATTTCATAAAATTTGGAACAATACCTACATAATATAAAATTTCTAGTTTTGTTCATTTTTATTACAAGTTAGACAAAAAGTGTAGGTATCATTTATATTTTGAGGGAGCAGTTCTGTGACCTTCGTCGTAAATTTGACTGTAGTTTTACCAACTTTTTACAGTTATTTCTTTATTTTAAATTAAATTTCCTTTTACCTACTTTTCGATTTATCGAAAAGTCATTTTATTTAGGTAGGTACGTAGGTAGGTACATACTTATTCGATTTTTCCATTCATGGGGAAGTAATTTTTTCAATTGAATATTTCTCTATTTAAGAGAATATGTAAGTACTTACGTTCTATATAATATATTTTGTATTTTTTTTCTTTTTAGTTTTAGTTTTTAATATCTTTATTGTGCTGAACTACAGATTTGTTGTTTATTTGCAATTTGCTACTGAGCTACCCCCTCTCTCTGCTTAGTTGTAGCTTCAGCCTCCTTGGGTTTGTGCATATCATTCATAAGCATCTGATAGGAAATTTGACGTGGATTAAGTTTCGTAGACCTCATTTTTGCACTAGGATCGATATTTCAGCAGATACCCTATTGACAAAAATGCTAGCGCAATGTGCTAGCATTTGCTAGCATTTTTGTCAATAGGGTATAGCCAAAAATCAAATTTTTGGAGAAGACCCCCTCTCTTTAATTAACTATAGCTCAAGCCCCCTTGAATTTTTGAATACCATTCAAAAGTCATCGGATACGAAATTTGACGTAGAATAACTTTCATGGACCCCATTTTTGCTGTAGAACCCATATTTTAGCAGATATGGGCCAAATACCTGATTTGGTGGGCAAAGATCCACAATTTCAGGGAACGCACAGGCCGGACACTTTAAATTCGTGTTTAGGGCATGAAAATGGACCAGTATACCAAAATTCAGCTTACCGCCTCAATTTGCAGTATAGGGCCATTTTTTTTGCCAATTTTACTGAACTAATACCAATTTTGACCAATTTTTTAATGATTCTTTCCCCGTTTAGATATGTCATTAAGTATTGAGGTTCAAAAATATTCAAACGTGGGTCATCAATAATCAAAATTTTGACAATAACTTACTCATCCTAGGTACATACATACAGTTCACTGAACGCGCCATTATGCCCAAAATAGGAATCAATTTGTCGGAAATTATTATTCGATGAAACTTATTAGTGACGCATTTCTACCTACATACATACATACCGATTTCAGATGAATGCGGTAATTCGTCTGTTCCACCCAATTAAGCATTGCACAATTTACATTCGAATAAACATTCAAATTTTTTACACTTTTTACACTCACATGTTTCATGTGCGCATAAGTAGGTAACTATGTGAGCATTTTGTTCTGATGGCTGCGATCAAGAATTTAAAAATAATTTTGAAAAGGGTATCATTGAATGCGTCTGTATCATCAACATCCATTGTTTGATAGGCAAGATTACAAAGAGAAAACATTGGAATTTTATCTCTCTGTGATGATAGGTGAGGGGTCTCTCTGAGAGGATTTTTATTTTTGCACAATCAAAAAATTGAGAAACGACGAAAGAATAAATACTTAACGTAAAATTAAAATAAGGAATAAGAATTTTGAAAAATTAAAAATTTATGCTAGTAATTTGTTACAGAAAATTATTACACACTCTGGTATGTTACCTACAAAAACTTCCCTACCCATCAATTCGTAATGATGCAAATAAATAAATAATTGCTTCAGAACTCAGCAGTTCAGTTTACCTACTCTCGTTTCGTAAACAGACCACATTGAAATCACAGAAATTTCAAATTCTTAAATATTAAATGAACAATGGACACATTTATTAACAAAAATAATTTACAATAAGACGTACAACTCACAACATAATAAATAAATTAAAATGGCGAAAAATTAAATACAGTTCGTCTTGATTAAATAATCAAAACACATTTCAAAAATTACAAAAAATTATAATTATAATCGTTTACCTCGTTAGTAAACTTAGGTTAACTAAAAAAAAATACTAACTTAGTACCTTACCTACATGTAAATCACATAATGCATTTTATGTAAATTAAATTTTCGACAAAATTTCACATTATTGTACTCTTGAAGTAAAAAAAAAAAATATCACAAGAATTCATAAAATGATTTTACAAAGAGTATTATACTTAAATTAATTATTCCGGAGTTCTATTAGGGCAGTTCTTTCGGGTATGTCCTACGAATATAAAAACCGAATTTAGTGGTTGAAAAAAGAAAGCAATGAATAAAATTACAGCGTTACCTTCTTGTCGACATATTCCACATTTTCTACCACCTCTAGTTCCGGCAGTTGCCGAATTGAAATCTGAAATTAAGAATATTAATTTAAAAAAAATTATCTATTGTTTTGTAATGAAGTGAAATACTTAATATTAAAAAAAAACTAGTTTTAAAAAAAACATTGATTTCGTAAGTAAATAAAAAATGAAAAATTTCAGTAATTAATCAATAATATCCAAAATCATTATTTTAAACTTAAACTATTTTTACTGATAATTAAATTATTATTCTATTTATGTATCATAATTAATTATAATATAATTATCATTTATCGCCAAAAATATATTACACTCACTTTGCTTTCTACCTTTGAAATCATTTCTTGGCTGATAATTCGAACCACCAGTACCACCACGCCCATCATTACGTTGAAAATTCGAGCCACCAGCCCAATTACCACCTTGGTAATTAGACCCACTGGGCAAATTATTGCGCTGATAATTCGAACCACCGGGTCCACCTCCAGCAGCATTATTTCCACCAGATGCCGTGGCCCACATGAAAAAAGTACATCGACCTGGGTCATTTTGTGGTCTAGGACACACGTAGAATTCGCGACCTTTGTTGGCATTCTCTTTCATAACTGTGAGCCTATTTTAAAAATAAACAACAGGCTTGATACGTCGAGTAAACAGAGAATTAGGCACGTACGATTAAATGAACATAAAAGTGGCACTACCTCTTAGCAGGTTCGTTACAATTACAGTGGATATCGTCGTCGTAAGCGAGGAAAGTCCTCGGATCATTGCCAATCGGTCTCGGATCAAAATTATCATTAAGTCTTGCTTGGTTTGAAGTGACCTGAGTATGAGATCCTGAAAAAAACAGTAATTAATTATAAGAACATTTTAAACAAATCTAAATGATATACACTCACCAGAAGAATACCCAGTATCATTATTCGAATTGACCCTTTGGAAGTTGTTATTTTGCAGCTGTTGACGTTGTACAGGGGCATTGGCGTTTCTAGTAAAATCGCCCCCACCGCCTTGGCGAGGAAGTCTTATTTCTAGTAATTCGAGGAATTGTTCGTCACAGCCTCCGACACAGCCGATATGGACATTTTGATAATAAGGAGCCATAGAACCGGGTCGGAAATAAAATTTCAACAGTTTCACATCAGGACCACACTGAAAAAAATTAATACAGATTAGAAAGCATGCAAGAAAAATTCTAAAAGGATATGAAGACATGAAGAGAGAAAGCGACGAATTTTCGAGCATTATTCTCTGCAATATTTTCGAACCCATATCGCCAAAAATTCAAATATACTGCTAAACTCACCCGAGTACAACTATTTTCAGTCATTTCTACTTTTTGAACTTTGTTCGGTAACCAAATAGCATTTCGGCAGTGAGGAAATCCATTACAAGATATAAAACTCGTACTTTCTGGTCGATGTTTGAGTACCATTTGTAAACCGCATTTCGAACATTTCATCACTTGTTTCGGTAACTCTGCGACTAACGAATCGAAATTATTATCAACGTGGTTGGCCTGCGTTTGCAAGTACTTGTTCAATGCGGAATCTAATTTATTTGCCTGAAAATAAATTCGTCGTTAAAATTACATAATAAGCAACGATGCTTACGTTGTATGAATTTATTACTTGTTCGACTGATTTTTTGAACACTTCTCTATATTTTTGTATTTGAGAGGCCAGAACTGCTTTAGGATCTTTAATACCTTCACCAATTCTAAAAGTAGTTCGAATGTGATAACACAAAATTAATCGATGAAATTATTCGATAATAATCAAACACGTTACTTTTTTAAATCAGCTTCTAATTCGGCTCTTAAATGAGGCTTAGACATTTCAAAACCCATACTATCGTATCCTTCCACGAGTCCTATACCCAATTCACCAGGCACAAAGTAAATTTTGTCTTGAATACCAACATACATTCTTTGCTTGATGGTTTCAATATGTTCGGCATGAGTAGCATCGGTACCTGAAAAAATATTTATAATTACTTTACAATCAACATACAACTCGAATTATGTAAAATCAAGTTGTACCAATTCCGTTCTTTTCCATAAGCGAAATTAAATCAGCTTCGGTTAATAAATTAGGAGCTGACGTTTGTCCCCCAACCATGTCTAAACTCGAAGGTTCAAAACTTTTGATATTCTCGTAGTTATGAATTTCTTTAGCATTCCATTTCTCATAAGGATACACTTCCAAGTAATTTAGTTCTTGAATGATTAATCCGTTAGCTAAGAACTGAAGTAAACAAATTAAGTTCAATCACGAAATTCAAAATAAAAATACAACAAATCAGTACCTTTTCTTGATTAATATCAATGGTGACGATAGTTTCTAATCCAACAGCATTATCAGAAACGCAGGCGAGGAAATGTCGAACAATATACTCGTACAATCTGGCCTCGTTTCCTAAAAATTAAAAACGATTAAATTCCGAAACAAATTTTGAATCCACAAAGCAACAAGGTTACCTGATAGAGAATCTGCGTATTTTGTAGGATGAATAGGAGGATGGGCTTGATCAGATTTTTTCCCTTGTCTAGGACGAGTACCGGTGTTCAACACCTTTCTGGCGAATTCTGAAAGTAAAAACATATTTTTTAAGTTCTTATGTTCAACGAAGCGTTAATCTGAACGAAAACAGAATACTAACCTCCCCATCTGCCATCGGTTTGCTGCATTTCAACTAAACTTCGTAAATTCATATTGTTCGGGAATATATTCGTTTCTGTTCTAGGATAACTAATAAAACCTTGAGTATATAATCGTTCTGCTAACCGCATTGTTTCTTTAGCACTCAGTTTCAATTTCCGACTAGCAATTTTTTCCAATTCCTGTAAATTTACTCGTTTATCGTCGAAGAAAGTTAACTTGTACTTGAACCGAAGAAGGTTACTTACAATTGTATCTAAAGGAACAGGTCTATATTTGTATTTAGTCTTCGTAGTAGTATTTTCAACTTTGGCAGTTGGATTTTCTCGACATCTTTCGAATAATATTTCACAAAATTGTTCATCAAATAAACGTACTCTTTGCCAATTGAATTCCACTGTCAGATCTCTTAGTTTATGAGTAACTGTAAAAAATACCATCAATCCGATAAGCTGGCAATTTCCTTTAAATTAACCAAGAAATAATTACCAATTTTTCGGCTTAATTACCTTTAATCTTCCAGAATTTTTCTGGTATGAAATTTTTCACAGCTTTGTATCTTTCTACGACGAATCCTAAAGTGGGGAATTGACAGCTACCGTAACTAATTAAACAACTCGACAATACTTCTGGAAAGACTCTTTGTAAACGTAATGTTTGAAATCGAGTAAATGCAGCACCTGTTTGAAAAAAAATCATCAAGATTGACGGCAATTGAACAGAAATCTGATGCAATACTTACCAATTCTTAAATCAAGTTCGCTTCTAACATCTACAGCCGCATTTAAATGTGAATTCGGTTGTTCCAAATTCTCTACCGCTCGTTTTACAGATTGTCGAGTAATTTCTGAAAACTTGGCTCTAAACATTCAATAATATTTTGAGTTATTCGTATAGTCAATTCTGCAAACCGAACACTGAACAGTGCAGTTTTCATTCACCTGTAAACTCGTATGCCAGGTTTAATTTTAGTACAAACGGATATCACTTCAAAACCGATATTTTCTCCTTCTCTATCACAATCAGTCCATATAATGAGGGCATCGCATGTTCTCACTTCTTTCTCTAAACTTTCCTGAAATGAAAAGCAAATGCGTGAGTACGTACAATTACAACGCTAAAAGTGTATGTGATATCAAACATACTTTAACTAATTTGCTGTTTTCTGGACAATGTTTTACTACTGGAGCATCGAACAAAGCTTCGGGTGAACAACCAGTCCACTTGGAATAATTCCCCATAAACTCGTAATTGAGAAGATGACCGGAGACGGAAGTCATTACCATTTTGACGTTTTGATTGAATAAGTTGTAATTGAATTCGTATATTTTGTTGTATTTTGAGCGACCTTCTCTCTGTTGAATAATGTTTAAATTAGAGGTATTCACTGTATAATCATAATTTAGTGTAAATATGACAAATCATACTTTGAATGTATTGCCTCCTGATAAATGGGAGGATATGTGTTTTGCAGCATCATTTTTTTCGGCAACATTTAGCACTCTCATGGTATATGCCCCAGCGTTCTGGCTGTACGCGCAAAAACGCTGAGAAATCAGGGATATCTTGAACACATTTCGAAACAAAATCATGTGAGATTAGTAAAGGTACAGACAGAGATGATGTTCAACATAACACACTGAGAATAAATAACGAAAATTCTTCAATTAAACAAATGTACGAATCATTATTGAACTAATTTTAATAGAATTTATGAATTTCAAAATGTAAAATTGAAAAAGGCGGTTTGTTTTGGTTATCAAAATTTTATCAGTTTTTTGTAAAAAAAAAAACGAAAAATAAAATTTGTGCTGGCTGTAATTTTACAAATGACCTTGAAACTACGTAAACCCAAAAAATTCGCAATAATGAAAAAAATTCTTAAAATTTTATCTGTGAAAAAAATCGATGTTCTAGAAGTCAGCAAAATTCAAAAAAATTTTCCTTTTAACATTCTGCAAAATAAAAACAAACATTTTTGAACGAAAATTTTTTAAATTTCCGTGTTTTTAAAAGAAAATAATCAAATGTTTTCTTAAAGTAAGGGACTGGGGTATTGATCAAAAACTGTTTCATTGAAGTTATGCCCGTAAGGGTTGAATTAGTACCACCACCTCCTGCGAATTCTGGACAACCTGGTATCACTCGATCATTATTGTACAATGGCTCTAGATTTCAAGGACATCAAAAATCTAAAGGAAATAGCTACGAAGTTGAAGTAATATTACAGGTATATTCATTTTTCATACTATAGAATATTGAAGTTTGCACCTCGTATCCTCTATCGAAACCTAAGCTGTATTCGAAACTGTACGTGAACACATGCTGTAAGCTGCAATGTAACCTCGTATGATATTGTTGGGTCACTGAAAACCGTATTTCAATCGTTCATTGCCCTGAGGTTTTCTCAATACCCGATTAGTTCATTTCAAATGAACTTGACCTTAACTGAATTCCACGCAATTATCTCTATAAGGAACTTCTCAAATCCGAATTCTCTTTCTGTGTATTCACTGATGTTATTTATTGATTTCAAACAGCATGTAGACGAAGAAAATTCATATTTATGTGGATATCTGAAAATCAAAGGACTAACAGATGAATTTCCTACCTTGACTACTTTTTTTGACGGTGAAATAATCAGTAAAAAGTATCCTTTCTTGACGAGAAAGTGGGATGCAGATGAAGATGTAGATAAAAAACATTGGGTATGCATAAATCGTTTTTATTTTTGTAATTTTTTGAAAATAATTTATGAATTTAAACTGATGAAAAATTCGTTATTCTTTTCCAGGGTAAATTCCAATCATTTTATCATTATGCCAAAAACTTTAATTCGGATACATTCGATTACGAAGCCATGCAGGCTAACGATTTTGTTTATATGAGATGGAAAGAGCATTTTCTCGTTCCTGATCATACAATCAAAGATATAAACGGTGCGTCCTTTGCGGGGTTTTATTATATTTGTTTTCAAAAATCCGCCGCAACTATTGAAGGATATTATTACCATCGAAGTTCAGAGTGGTAAGTGTCGTTTTACTGTTTCTTTTTATTATACTTGCTGTGTTATTTATTTATTGCCTTTTCAATTTTATAGGTACCAATCACTGAATTTACATCATGTCCCTGAACACAGTATTCAAATTTACGAATTCAGATGAATAGGTTTTTTTCTCGTTATTGGCATAATGCCATCGATATCCGAAATTTAAAAACATTGCGCTTTTCGTCTTATTTCATCTTTCAAAAAGTTTTTGTTTCAGCTGAACGTTATTATTAGCTGGTTATTTTCGTCTGAATGAGACGTTAAAATCCGTATAAAAATAAAAAGTAGTGTTTTGGATTAATTTTTTTTTAAATTTTTATCCGGTCGTTGTTAACAACTTCTAGCTTTAAGATACTTTCCTATTTATTTTAAACATAGATTTGTATCATACGCTTTTTAAGTTTTGTGTTGTTTACTTTTTAATTGAATGTATACATGTAACATGATCTTCGCTTGTTATATATTTTTTGTAACGACAAATAAAATTTTGATCTGAATTTTCTCGCAATTCAGACTGTAATCCGTGTTTTAATGTATTTTCAATTTTTTCTCTCGAGTTGCTGGAATTCGTAACGTTTTAAATAGATTGTTAAATCTGGGAGGGGTTTTTTGCTTCCCTTGACTTGGATTAATATGAATATTATCATCGGTTGATTCATTATCATGAATACATCAATAGGCCTTATTCGCTATCGGCAAAGATATGTCGAACTCAAAATTATTATTAAATTACATGATGAGAATAACTCACCATCATCGTACGTAGAATTACGTGTTTGGTTTCCATGGTGTGCAAAAATTGTACTTGTATCATTAAATTAAATCACTAAATTTTGTATTAGGCATTTACATGTTACTTGTTTGACTGCATGTTGCACAATATCAGAATTAATTTTAAAAAGTAGATGAAAATTACGAAATTGGTGATTAGAAAGTTGATTATTGTGAACTGTAATGAAGCTCGTAAAACTGAGTAAAATTCGAGATCGAGATAAAAGAATTCTTAGAGATGGTAAAACTAAAAACGTTCCCTGTTCCCTATCTTCTTTAGGAAAATTTTCAAAGACGAATTAATATTTTTCTATTTCTTGCCGAATAAATTGAATTGATTTTTCATCAAGTAATTTTGACGAACAAGGCATGATCGTAGAAATAGAGAAGAAAATGAATAAAACATATACTTAATACCTAATCCTTAAGCTTCGCTACAATATTCGCAAGTATTTCATTCCTGTTGAATTAGGAAGGGAATTAATTTGAATTTACGTATGTTAAAAATAATGTTAAATGAATATTTTATATTTATTCAATTAATAATGATACCTAACTAATTGAATTTCAAAAAATTACCAACAACGTTGAGCGAAGACGCAATTGATAAAAAAATTTACAAATTTTTTCGAGATTCTGGTACTTTGAATGAATTATCCGATCGATTCAAATTTAACAAAAAAAACTATACAAAATTCAATAAAATTTAAAAAATTAAAAAAAATTAAAAATAAATAAAAATGTTGTAAAAAAAATAAATAGCGCTGGTTGTCACAAATAGGTATTTTTTTAAGTAGGTAAAAAAAATTTTCTGTGTCATGTCTTTGTGCGCAAATCACAGCTAAATAGGGCAGAAAAATACAAGAAAAAAAGTTGCAACGATGACGCTGATAGGTGATTTTCTCTGTGGCATGAGTTCTTGTATAAAATTAGCATTTTGATTCTAATCATTGTGAAGACCTTTGGAAGTGTTAAGTGTAAAAATTAAATAAATCGCATTTAATAATCATCAGGTAATTCGTTTTTACTTATTACGGGAAAATTGTACACTTGTGAAAGTTAATTTGAACTGACATTGGTTTCGTGATACTAATTTTTTCGATACTTAACAGCTGGCCATTTTCTCGTGTTTATATTGTTATTTGATCCCAACTTTATTTGGAAATAACACACCGTACGAAAATTAGTTGACAATGGCGTTGAAGAGAATTAATAAAGAATTACAAGATCTCGGCAGAGACCCACCTGCACAGTGTTCAGCGGGTCCAGTTGGTGACGATTTATTTCATTGGCAAGCTACGATAATGGGCCCACCTGATAGTCCGTATCAAGGAGGAGTATTTTTCTTAACAATCCATTTTCCAACAGATTATCCATTTAAACCGCCAAAGGTAGCGTTTACGACCAGAATTTATCATCCAAATATTAATAGCAACGGTAGTATTTGTTTGGATATACTAAGATCTCAATGGTCTCCGGCTCTCACAATATCAAAGGTGTTATTATCGATATGTTCATTGCTCTGTGATCCAAATCCTGACGATCCTTTGGTTCCCGAAATAGCCAGAATTTATAAAACTGACAGGGACAAGTATAATGAGTTGGCTAGAGAATGGACTCGTAAGTACGCTATGTAATTACAAGTTTTCATCTCCACTCAAGCAGGAAGATATTGGTTTTTTAATTATTATTCTCTTATGAAAAAAAAATTCTATCAAACATACATTTATTTTTTAACAAATTTATTCTGTACTGTATAATCTGGTTTTTACTTATATTGATTAAGGTACTTCATCGTGATTAAGTAAGCTTCGAAAGTTTTATATTTTTCTATTATTCAAAGCCATCCTCTCTGATGAAATAAATGCCCCTCTTTGGTTCCAAACATTATCTGAAAAGCAAAACGTACGTAAAACGAAACCTATAAAAACTATGTAAAAACCGCGATTGTCTCGTAATTTGCGCAAAGAAAAAATTTATCGGATACTTTATTTTGTTTAATATTTTAATTTTAATTGTAGAATATTACACATTATACCTATTTGTTTAAAATTCATATTGAACAATAAACGTTTAAAATTGGAAATTTGTTGCTTCGTCGTTATAAATTTCCCCTTTTGTTTTTCATCTTTCGTCGTTCGTATTGAAAAATTATCCATGTCCAATGTAAAACAAGTCAGGTTTTGCTTAATTTTTGTTTCTCGTCTTGTTCGGTGCAAATGCATTGTAATGTGTAACATAGATAATTATATGTGTAACAAGTGAAAGCAATATATTCAATATGAAGTGCCTGGTTTCTTTGAATCTTCTTTGTCTCATAATTTTGAAAAGAAAATTTCCATTTCCGTTCGCCCTTTATTTTAAATCCCGTTATTATATTCACACGTCTGTTTGATATATTTATTCTGTTCATCCTCTTTATTTTTACTTAATCAATGTTTCGAGTCGTATTTTTTCTTTCTCAATATCTCTCCGATCAGTTGCACGATAAGTGTTCTATTCAATATTGTTCGATTTTCATTTGAAATGATATCAGTTTTTTTTTAGTAATTTTTTGTTCTTTATATATACGATGTAAAAACTATGTACCATTATTTGCTTTTATATACTTCTTTTTGTCTTAGATGTATGTTCGTTTTCAGAGGCTTGTTTTTATTAAACAATATTATCATAAGAAATTCGATGTATATTTGTGAGGAACTTGTTTACTATAATTCAAAAACCAAAATCATTTATTAGCCAATTTTAGCTAATGAAATATGTAATTTTCGACCGTGCACGTAAATCATACCACGTCTAGGGAAATCATTCGATGAAAAGTAAACATTCGGCGAATTACCATACTTTAAACGAAGCTATTGTACTCGTCGTTCCAATGTTCCATCGACTGCAAACGAATGATGACTAAACAATTATATCGGCCGAATATTACGAAACAATACGTTAGAAATCAACCAGACGTTACTCTTCGATTGTGAAAATGAAGTTAAGCCATTCGTCGCTTAGATTCACATTCCATAATGGCAAAGTTTATTACATCTCTTGTTCTGTTCTACCACCTGAACTGAATTCCAAATCGTCGTATTTTTGCTGAGTAGTTATTTCATCGGTGGATGGAAATGCACTCAAATGTGATACGAGTGTGCAACTTTTTGCTGTTGGCGAGTAACGACTGGTTTCTGAAAGATTCTGTTTCGTTTTCGTTCATACACGTTGATGAGGTTGACATAATAAGGCTTTTTTTTTGTATGTTAGCTGTTGTCTGTCTTTTTCTCTATTTATTATTCTTGTAAAATGTTTGTATTATCGAAATGAATTTTTCATCGAGATCGAATACATGTAGGATAATTGCACCTAGGGAGCTGTTTTATTTGTTTTAACAAAAAAAAAATTACTGTGTAAGATATTTGAAAGATCAATTTATAATATAATGCAAAATAAATTATTCAAAATTCGTATTTATTATAATTAAAATAGGTTAAAAATCGATTTTTTTTTTCAAACGAACGAGTTAGATTCAAGGACATTTATGTATAGGTATTTTACAATCAATGTTAGTATAGGTATCGTCGTGATAGTATTTTTTACATTGGTGGTTGTTTCGACTATTCTGTAATTTTTTTCTTCTATAATTTAGCACATATCATATGAAAGTTCTCAATAGCATAAGGGTAGTCAATTTTGAAGTTTGACGATTCGTAAGTTAAAGTTTCGAATTTTATTGAACAAGTTGAAAATTCTGTCAACACTTTGAAAAAAGTTGCATTTTAAATCAAGCTGTTTTTTATCTTCAAAAAACGTTTATCTTTTATCTATAAACAAAATACAACGAACCTAATCACGAGTACTTTTCTATGCTGCATTACTCATCTTGATGATTACACGTAGTTCAAGTCAGGATGCAGCGTCAGATTTTGAAAAATCATCAGTTTTTAATCTAAAATTAATCAACGATACAAATCATTTTCATAGAGAGTAAATGTTAGTGGGGGAATAATCGATTGCATTTTTAAAGATAAAACTGAAAGAGATATACGTTTTACTCATTTAAAAAACAATTCATGTATACAGTTATGCCAATGATTCACCTCCCAATTTCTTGAAATTTGAAAAAAAATTCCTCGAAAGTGATGAAAAATTTATAATTTTTTTCACGGTACGAATTAGACATTGGAGAAAGCAATTAAACACGGTATAAAATTATATGAAAATATTATTCGAATACATTAGTTATAGAACAAATCTGTAACAAATTTCGAAAAGGATCAAACAAAATTCCCAGTCAATTTTGAAGGGTACATAAAAATCTGTCAAAGCAATTTATGGAAAATAAGTCAATGTCAATTTAAAATAATTCATTTCGAATCGACCCACTTGAGTAAAAAGTACAAAAATTCAAGGATGGTCCGGTAGTCTTAAATACATTCATGAAACATCGTGGCTGACAGCTAATGCTCATAATAACGTCAATACAAAATGCACATAAATCACAAAAACTTAGTAGAAAATAACACAAACAGAAGCACATACAGAACATGTGGTAAAATAAAGCGAAGTGCGTATATACAACTGAAAATAAAATGAATGACAGAATATTACGAATAGAAGAAATCTAACAAATATGCAGTTAAAATACGGAATGGCTGTGATAACTGTAATCCGTTGCATGATGAATTCCATGTCTTAGTTTAGTCGCTATGGAAGGATCAACTTTTTCGAAACTGAAATTCTCCAAATATCCATTATTTTCATTGAAAATGACTACACATGAACGAGTTAAGGAAAATATTAAACTAAAATAATTAAAGTATGCGGTAATGAATAGTCTTGAAACATAAAGGATACATCCTTCTATACGGTTAGAAGATTTAGTCCATTTTACTTTGGTCAATTTTTTCAGAGCGTTTAAACGTTTCCTTGAAAACAATAAATAAGTCATAATTTTTATTGCCACCTTCGGCATATCTTACGAAACCACAACTTACTTAGCTACTTCTATCTCACAAAGCGATTTCTTCTCTTCAAGAAAGGATAATAAGTCGTGCTGTTGAGACATCGATTGAGCCTCTTGAGTTTTCAATTCATCATATTTTTGCTGTAAGATGTTGAGCTCCTGATGAAGATCTATCAATGCAACAGTCATTGAGGGTAGTTAATGAATCGAACTACGTGTTTTTATTCTTTTCTTACTTTTACTGTCATTTCTGATATTTTTGAAAGATGTCAAGTAGTTGGCTCGAATTCCGATGTCGTTAAGTAGAGTGGAAAAACTTGTATTGTCTACGTCCTGCGAACTATCGTTTCCTTCTTCATCAATCATTCTTTTGAAATCCTCCATCATTTTGAAAACAGCCAACTTCTAATTTTCACTCCGGTTTATATTTTTGCCGAATAACTGCAAAATTAGTAATTATTATCAACTTTTATCAAAAAAATTGAAAACTCAAAAAAAAACAAAAAGTAAAAGGCGGCAATTTTTCAATAAACTTCCATTTTATTTGTGTGGAGCGCTAATATCAATGTCCTTGAGAATAAATAGGTAAAGAAATAGGTAAAATAATTATTTAATAAAGAAAAATTCTAAACTAAAAAGCTAATAAAGTTTTTGAAAATGAAAATAAAAACTGAACAACTGATTTTTCCTTGCAAAACTTGCGGAATGAAAAACGAAAATGCTAAATTTTAATCTGAAAAATATTTTGTACTCGGTGTAATTGTTATAAAAAAATGGTAATATTGCTTTGGTTAATTGAAAAATAATATTTAAAATATCCAATCATGGCGGCAGGACCTATCGCAGAACGAAATCAGGGTAATGTCCGGTGTTTTTAAATTTCTTTTTGCAATTGTACTATATTTTAAATCGTTTCATTTATCGAGCCATGTTCTCTGTTTTCTAATAACTGATCTGTAAAATTTTCAGATGCAACAATATATGTTGGAGGGCTAGATGACAAAGTATCCGATACCCTGTTATGGGAGTTATTTGTTCAAGCCGGTCCGGTAGGTTAGTATCGTCTTGGTACTCGTGTATTTATACATTGTAATAAATCTTCGGTATTGATGATTTGAATTCTATTACAGTAAACGTGCACATGCCGAAAGATCGAGTCACACAATCCCACCAAGGTTATGGATTCGTTGAATTTCTTGGAGAAGACGATGCCGATTATGCTATCAAGATTATGAATATGATTAAGTTGTATGGAAAACCTATTCGAGTCAACAAAGTAAATTAAACGTTGTGGTTATATAGAATAATCAGTAAGAATTGTATATTTATCTGTAAAAATGTAATTTTCCAGGCATCAGCGCATCAAAAAAATCTAGACGTAGGTGCCAACGTTTTCATCGGAAATTTGGATCCGGAAGTCGATGAAAAACTTCTTTACGACACGTTTTCCGCCTTCGGAGTCATCTTGCAGACTCCAAAAGTCAGTTATTAATTTTCCCAACAAACAAAATTTCATATCACGTATTAATTCCAATTATCTGTTACAGATAATGAGAGATCCCGAGACTGGTAACTCGAAGGGTTTCGCATTTATAAATTACGCTAGTTTCGAAGCCTCCGATGCTGCCATAGATGCGATGAATGGTCAACATCTGTGTAATCGTCCCGTTTCTGTATCTTACGCTTATAAAAAAGATGTCAAAGGCGAACGTCACGGATCAGCCGCTGAACGATTACTCGCCGCTCAAAATCCGCTGTCGCAAGCTGACAGGCCTCATCAATTGTTCGCCGACGCTCCGCCGACAGCACCTCTTCCAACACTCGGTGGCCCACCTCCAATGGGTATGATGGGCATGCCACCTCCGCCGTCTGCTATGAATCCACCACCACCTCCTGTACCTCCGCCTGGAATGCCACCACCACTCAGCAATATGCCTCCTCCACCGCCAAGTATGATGAAACCACCGATGGGTCCGCCGGGTGCAATGCCAATGGGTGCAGGAGGACCACCGCCGCCACCAAGGATGATGCCTCCGCCACCTTGGCAACAGACTGGTCAATATATGCATCAAATGCCGGCGCCGCCTGGTCATGCACCGCCGCCCCCTCCTCCACCACAGTTTGGTAAGTATTTAATTAAATGAATTGGAAAATTCTTTGTTATCGAACAGCCTAATCTCTTTTTGCTGATCTTTTTCAGGTAATCAATTTCCCAACTGGAGACCGCCACCTGCTCCTCCATTCGCAGCTCCTTATGGTGCTCCATCGCAAGGTAATGATACATTTTCTACTGAATCATTTTGCCATAATGATATCTCACGTGTTAATATTTCATGTTACAGCATTTCCCCCAAATTGGGGCCCACCTCCTCCACCGCCTCCACCTTCGACTGGACAGTATGTACCACCGCCGGCGCCGTATCCACCTGCAGCTAACGCTCCGCAGGGTTGAGTCGGAATGTAGTTCGAGGGCTAAATGTACAAAGGTTGTACTTCACATTTGGAAAATCTCGTAGAAGTTTTTGCAGTGTTATAATTTTTTTTCGAAATTCCTTTTTCTGCAGTATTTGCGTAATCAGTTTGAACATTACTTTCGACTTTAAAATAGTCTTTTTGGCTAGAAATTGTAAAATAAATTGTACACAAATTGAAAAATGGCACGTACAGCCTTTGTGCATTTACCCCCCGATTTGTCATTTGGAATATTTTATTTATAATAATAAGTTTTTGTGTTTTTTTATTTATTCGTTACGAAGAATCTTCTTCACATGTTTTTTTAATGTACCGAAGTGGACGAATAAAATGTATTTGTAATTTTTTTATACCTGATTTTTAAATTCAACGAATCGTTATCAGGTATGAAACTCGAATTGAAAGCTTCAAATGACGGCGAATTAATTTCAAGCGCATACGACCGCGTCAAAGTTTTAATTTTCAATCACCGGCTACGATTACACGGAACGGCAATAAATTAATTAACCTCTAATACGTAATATTTCACATGGAAAATTAACGCCGTGAAAAGTTACGCTGCAAGTTGGAACAAAATCTAGGTACATTTTTTCGCTTCCAACGTACAACCGTGTTTCGAATACTTTCCTCGACGAAGCTTTCGAACTGCGCAAGCTCAAAAGCTGCTGATATTTTGTGCATACACCACCATCTTCGTAACCATGTGCACCATCGAGAGATTCAACATACGGTTTAAATTATTTGATTCTGAACGCATTCACAACGCGTATAGCTGTTTAGATAAAAAGTGTCGTACTCCATCGCTTCAGCTTTATTTCAGGTTTAGGCATTTTTTATTTCGCTGATCGAATAGCTCCGTTTTTTTGGTTATTCTACCCATGAAGTAGCATCGCTAAAATCTCCGTCATATTGGTGAGTATCGCAATGTTTTTCTCTAAGGAAATAACGTTTTAGTAGTCTTAAATTTAAGTTGTTCGTTTTCGCGCCTGAAATTTCCGTTACAAAAACCAAGAAATTATTATTTCATCAACTTCTCAAACGAATTTTATCGTATCTGAGAAAATAAGAATAATTTTCGAGTAGTCAGCTTGCTAGTTTCCGGCGAAAACTCGAATAACATTGATTACGTGCTTGAGATCCTTATCAGTTTGACGACAATCGGTGAATCGGCGTCTAAATGAAATTATTTTATTACGAAGGTGTCCTTAGTTTTTCTTTCATCGTCATTACCTACTCGTTTGAGTGAAGTGAGCTAAATATTGCTACAAATAGATAAATAATTTCTGTGGTGATTTGTGATAAAAACCCTTTGAATGGAACTGTACCTAATATCAAATCTCAAAAGTGATTTCGTCAACAAGCAAGATGATTTTGAAAGATGTGAACCTGAAAATATCGCTGGGAGTAAAATTTGAATAGGTACCTATGCATTCAGTCATTCGAAGAAATACCTTGTTAACAACTTCTGAACCGACAAACGATTTCACAAATGTTTGTCAGCATAGGATTAAGTATTCGAGAAATGAATTGATTGTTGACACGTCTACTAGATTGACAGGAAATAGCGATACCTAAATGTTGGTTTGAAAAAATTGCTTCCAATAAATCAACATCGATGGCGTGGTGAAATATATGTACCCAATGAGTACATTGTCGCTGACTTTTCCATCACGAAATAACGACTTGTCAGTTTGTTAGGTGTAGATTTCAAGTTCTCCTTACAAATTTACTAATTTGTTATTTTAATAGGTAGATGTTGCTATTGTATGTAGAATGAAATGGTACCTATACGATTTCAATCGTAAAAAGAGCTGATAGTTTCGGAGAGAAGACATAGAAGGATTTATAAGGTATTTGATCGACTGAGTTCATTCCTTCATTCGTTCTAATGTTTGGGAATCTGTTGATGAACATGCCAACTCAATACGATATTGCTAATCTAATTACCTACTTTATAGTTGAACCAGCATCATGGGAAGTTATGTTACAAACATCATCAATAACATCGATAAAAATGACATTTCTTGAAAAATTGAAAATATTTGAATTCGAAAAATCGATCTACATATCACGTATGTTTTTCAAAATGGTACTCTAGGGTATTTTTTGCCAAAAATATCATTCAATTAAGTATCTCATTTTTTTTTATAGACTATTTGGGTAAATTGAATACTTATTTCACCGGACATTCCATGATCTAAAATATGCATTGAGAATATTCCAACTTGATCGTTTTTGCAAGGGTTGTATCCCAAATAAAGGCGAGGGAAAATATACTTATTCTTAAGAAGAAATTTTTAGTTGGAAACGGGCAGGAGGGGATTGGATCAATTTTTTAGATAGGTACCTACCTTCAGAGGAGGCAACTTGGAATTTTTTCATGCCTTGCCCAATTTTTTTTTTGAAATCCAAGGAGGGCATGTAATGATGTCACCCAGAAATTATTCAAGGGGGGGGGGCTCAGAATTCTAAAAAAATAGGGAGGGGTGAAATTTCAATAAAAAAATTCAGTAATTTGTTATTTTAGTGGCGCTGGCATAGTCAGGGTTTGATAATTCATAAACGGATTTGTGCAAAGTAAAATTAAAAAATTACAGAATTTCTGTTATTTTTCACTGATTTTTCAGTCAAAATTATTGATTTATGATTTTATTCTGATAAACCGGGAACTGATTGAGAAATCAGTGATTTTCCACCGAAAGATCAGTAAAAAATCATCAATTTTTAAAATAGAAGGATTAAAATACTGGCCGAGCGAAGCGAGGGCGAATTTTTTTTGAAAAATCATATTTCAAGAGCAAAAAAATTCATTTTTTTCACATTTTTGTAATAAAAAAAATCACCTGTCCGAGCTTAAGGGGGGCTCTTCATGTCTTGCCCAACACAGCTCATGTCTTGCTCAAGCCTTTGGGCAATACAATAGTTGCCACCACTGCCTACCTTTATAAAATGATACTCATCTGTACGAACTGAAAATGAAAAAATCTGAAGAAAAAATTTCTCAAGTCCTTCAAAATTTATTTTTGTTTCTAATTTTCTTTCTGTAGAATGTTATACCCCTTATAAGCTGGGTATGATTTTTTGTGAAAAAAGAAAAAAAAGGCAGGGATTTCTGGATATAAGGTCAATGAGCCTGATCGAAAACACTAATGGCAATTTTTTTGAAAAAATGAAATTTGAAAGGGTTCTGATAACAGAAATAACAACTTTGGAAAGTTTGAAATTATTGTTATGAATTTGGTATGTTTAAAGTCGAAATAATAGATCGAAATGAGCGATGATAGGATTTTTTTGGTTCAGAAATAAAACAGTTATGACGTAGGTATTCTCATTTGGGGCGGGTATGGTCTCTATTACCCAGAAATTTGTAAGTAAGTAGTTAGGTACCTAATTAAAAACACTTAAATTTAGATATAAACCAATTTTTAAAAGAAATTGAAAATTTACGAATAAAATACGATTTTTAAGGTTTTAAAAGTAGGTAAACTTTTTTGAAATACGTCTTGTACAGCTTTTTTTAAAAACCATCACCGTTGTAACATTTTTTTGAATAAGGTAGTATTTTTAAATTTGAAATTTTAAATTCAATGAAATGACAACGAAACTTCAATTTTTCAAACATGTTCAGTGATTTAAATAAAAATTTCAACTGTGAACAAAGTGACGCAGCCAAAAAATCAGTGTTTTCAATTACTTACCTTAAAATTTTTATGAAAATCTTAATAGGTACCTAGGTACCTATGTTTAATTAAGAACATTATTTGTTAAAATTCTATTACAATCAGAAATGAAAATAACACTCAAACGATGTTTTCCAGTCTATTTATGACTTATTGGACTAATTACTTACCTACCTACTTTTTCAAAATATTATTTTTTTCGTTATTATTACAGTTTTTTTTTTTTTTAAAGTACCTATTACAAAAAATAATTCTGAAGAAAGATTCATCTTGAGGAGAGGGCCACCTGAATGATATGAGGGAGATCCTATTGGGAAAATGGGAGGGGGGAGGAGGCACTTCTAATTGACTGAGGGGGATCACCGCACCTCTGTCCAATCGGCACTTCGACAGTCAAATTTTGGGCTGAAAAGAAATAAATATTGGAAGTGCATTATAAAAGAACCCCTGTTCCCTGTTTTATACTAGGGTAAATAATTGACAAATCATTTTCTTCAGCATGGCGTTGACAGGTTTTGGGAAATTTTAACTTATGCCAAGAAGGCTTGTTAAAACCTGATAATAATTACCTAATCGAACTCTACAGAAACAATTTTACGCTCTATAATTTATATTTCATTCTTTTTTTTGGAAGCTTGATTTTCCCGGAAAATCGATTTTTTGTAATGAACCACATATTTTCTAACATTTTCAATTTGTTACAATGGAAATATCAAAGACCGGTAGGTAAATCAACAATTTTTTTCTGCATAATTGATTCTGATCTACTTTTTAGTGCGGAGTTCGAATATGATTTCAGTTTTACTCCATCACGTCTGAATTTTTTATACCTAATTTGAATTTTTTGTTGAGAATACTGTTTTAAGTACATTTTTTGATTCAACTTTTGACCCTTGAAGTTAATTTTCTGAACAAAAAAGGGTTCAACGAAAAAAATTAATCTTAGGTACATAAATTTAGGGAATTTAAAATTTCCTTTTTGTGGAGTCCAGTTGGTTTTTTCTTAGAAGGGTTAGTTTTTGAGATATTTTCTATTTAAAAATGAAGTTGAATTTTCAACTGAAATATCTCGAAAGGTAAGACTCCTTAGAAAACACAAATTGAACTTGACGGAAAGGAAATTTTACGTTCTACAATTTATGTTCTATTCATTTTTTTCATTGAACCCTTGCTTTGCTCAGAAAATTGACTTCAAGTGTCAACAGCTATCAAAAATCGTAAAAAAATGTTCAACAAAAATTTCAAATTATGAAAAATCCTTGTACTTAGTGGAGAAGCAAACAGCTCTATGGAAAGAAAACTGAATTTAATGAAAGAAGCGTGAATTTTGGTATGATGAATCATGGGGCCCAAACAAAGGTTTTGAGACCGGGAGCCACCCGCGTTCCCCTTCTCTTCAAGGGGGACGGGAGGGGGAAAAGGAAGGTAATTTGGTGAAATGTAGTATGGAAAACATTTCTGTACCCTATGTAGCATAACTTCACCAAATTTCAGCCTTGGGCCTTCATTTTTTGGAGCCCCGCATTTTAGGGATCTGCCCCCTCAAAAAGGTAGGGGTTAGGCGACAATTCTAACAATTCAAACGGAACGTATCGATCAATAAGGAACAGTAAATATCATAATATTTCAATTTCAATGTGATTTTGAAGAGCAAAAATTTTTCGTAATTAGGAGCTCTGAGGGAGCGCGCTGGGGGGGAGGGGGTCAGAGGCACCAACGTTTTCATATCCTGTTTTGTTTTGAAAAAATATTTCCAACAAGAATTACCTTTTGGATCGCAATTCCTGTCGTGTTTCGGCGTTATAACGACAATTTTGAGTGTTTTTCAAGTTTTAAGGGTCCGCAGGAGGTAGGAGGGGGTGCGAATCGAAAAATGGACTACAGCAATGATTTGTACACCTTACGTAGTATATTTTCAAAAAATTTCGATTCCGAGTGTCCACTCCTACAAAATCCACATTTTAGGGGGTTGTGCCCCTTCAGGGTGGTGGGAGAGGAAAAATGATTTTGATGGTGAAAATGGAATCTACAGATCAATATCTAACATTACACATCAAGATACGTCATTTCTAACAAACACTCAATTTTTAGGAATTTTCCCAAAATTTCGAGTCTCCCTCGAAGAGGAGGGGAGCACGGGTGGCTCTCGGTCTCAAAACCTTTGTTTGGGCCCCAAGATTCATTATACCAAAATTCATGCTTCTTTCATTAAATTCAGTTTTTTTGGGGTTTGCCTTTACACTATTCGGTGATGAAATTTTTTCACTATTTTTTTTTGTGATCAGCGCGAAAAATATTATAAAAGTCATCCATTAAACTTCAAGCACCATTTTCTATGTCGACCTGGTTGATTCTTCTCCTGTTCTAGGTAGGTATATCTTATTGAATCGTTCACACGTAAAAATTGAATTTTAAAACGACCATCTCTCCAAAAAATTGAAATATGTTTCTCTCCCTCCGGTGATTTCATTCTGGTAGATCTAGATGATACATATATCCATAGAAATCGGAACCTGTGATTTTAATAATTTGATCATCAATCAGACACCTCATAAGTATTTTAAATCACAATTATATAAGGTCAATAACGCTCCCCATTTCGATTTTGAAATTATTCGAAATGTAGTTAATTCAACCTTCATAAATCTCGAGTACAATTTACGTTTTCAGATGACTCGAGTGTCATCTTATAATTAAATTAAAAACAAGTACCGCGAGCTTTTTAAATTACATTTTTTCCTCTATAACCTTAGTAAAGATATAAGAATCATGACTAAAGTTGAGATACTCTTGAAATGCGCTGAAGTACTTGCGCTTTTGAAAAAAAACCACACTTGGTCGATAGGGTTATTTTCCCGTACCTAGGTATACTTTTTCTCAATCAGTTATTCGAAATGAAAATGTATACGGAATGGAACGCCTACTTTGAGACATGTAGACATTTTTTATACAATTCCAGCCACATTGCTGGTTAATTTCGAAAGCTGCAATGTTTATGGTGGTTTTTAATGAGAGGCAATGAGCGAAGTTGAAATCCGAGCTATACGTAAAATCCCTCTAGTCTCATATCTCGCCAAGTCGATGCTGTTATGTGCAGCACGTGATGACCATTTTCCTCATATTTCCGATGAACGCAGCAAAAAATAGGTTAACACGAGATACTTATTTACTCATCTCATCCTATGTCCTTAGACGAATGTCGACTGCTCTTCATTAATCAAATGAATAATTTTCAATAATAGTCGACAATTTTTCTACGAAAATATCTTTACTTTTCGTTGATAGAAAATTGTAGCTCTTCGACAAAAGAATGAAAAACACGCCGATTGAGTTTCACTTTATGTGGTGGAAATCTGATCAATTTATTTATCACAGTGGACGGAATAAAAGGTATGCCATTTATCGAAGACGTAATTTATTTCGTAAACTTGCCGTTTCACACGAATGTCAATTATTACAGTGATTTAAACGTTCGTATTAGATAAATTAAGCATTATCAATTCGATGAGAAAATTTCAACTTGACGATTTACTCGGATTTTTTTTTTATCGTAAATGTAGTGGAGGCAAATTAGCATTATAGGGAGAGGGAGACATTTTTGCCAAGCAAAGCTTTTATTGCGGAAAATTGTCGAAAGTGGTCTCCTAAATTATCCCAAAGAGTTACCACCCCACAGACTTCAGACTAATTTTTTTATGGGAGTTGACTCCCCTAAAAACTGTTTTTCTCATTATCTCTCCAGGGGTTAATTTTAGGGTAAAAATAGCTCAGTACTTTTTTGTTTTACACTAAATTATCAACATTTTTTGTATGAACATTTTTTTCGTATGACCATTAGCGAAGGAGATAGAGAGAATTGGCGTGACTGGGCCTTCTGAGTAGGGGGTGCCAAAACTTTTGAAATTAAAGAATAATTTTTCTTAAAACTGTGAGACAATTTGACCAAAATTCACCAATTTTATCAAAAATTGAAGAATTTTTCAAAATCGAGAGGTTCTTTATAATCTTGAAAATGTTTTCCAAAACTTTAAACGATTCTCCAATAATTAAAAAACATTTCTGAATTTCGACCAGCGTTCTCTAAAATTGAATTTTTTTTCGAAATTTGAACAATTTTCTAAAAATTAGGCAGATGAATTTGGGATGAAAATTCGTCCCAACTTCATCTCAGCCTCAGAAATGAAAAAGGGATGAATTTTGAATGAAAATTAATCTCAGCTCAGGAAGGTGAAAAAAATGTGGGATGAATTTAAAATGCAAATTCATTACGAATTCATCCCTACAGTTGTCTAAAACTGGGATGATTTTCCCAGATTTTCTTAAAATCAAACAGTTTTCCAGAAATTAAATAATTTTCCAAATACTGATCCATTTTTCAAAAATTGAAAAATTTTATAAAAATATTTTGAAATTAGTAACTACATCTTGTATGTATTTTGTTCGTACGTCTGTTCATTCCTTCAATTTTTCAGAAATTTATAATTTTCTCAAAACTTGCATGTTTTCCAAAAATTTTGTAATAATTTTTCATAAAACTGAAAATCTTTCCAAAACTTTCTCTAGTTTTACAAAAAGTTGAGAATTTTCGAAAATTTGAACAAATCTCTTACAATTACGATTGTCTGAAATTGGGACCATTTTCCCATGATTTGGACGATTTTCTAAAAACTGAAAAATTTTACGAAAATATTTTTTATAATTTTGTTTATTCTGACTGTTGATGAAAAAAATTAAAAAGGAGATTGCCACCAGGGCACATTAGCGAATTTTACCAAGGCCCAGTCACGCCAATGCTTTCTATCTCCTTCGCTAATGGTCATACGAAAAAAATGTTCATACAAAAAATGTTGAAAATTGAGTGTAGAACAAAAAAGTACTGAACTAATTTCACCCTAAAATCAAACCCTGAAGAGATAATGTGAAAAAACAGTTTTTAAGGGGATTGTTCCCCATAAAAAAATTAGTCTGAAGTCTGTGGGGTGGTAACTCTTTGGGATTATTCAGGAGACCACTCTCGACAATTTTCCACAATAAAAGCTTTGCTAGGCGAAAATGTTTTTTCTCTTATTCGCCTCCACTAATGAGGCTTCATACCCAAAACCCAAAACTATTTGTACGACACCTTGGGTAGGTATTTTACTCATCTAGCACCTATATATGCTCGATTTAGTCGATTACAAACCTATCCGCATATATCTACACTCCACAGCCGGGTTAAACAAATTACCTATTTTAATTTACGTTTATAAAAAATACCCGCGTTTAGATTAGCAGCGCTAACTTGTTTTTATGCGTAAACGTGCCAAAGTCTATCGATTCCGAAGGGGATTTTAAAAATTAAATACGCCATGCCCGTTGGATATATCTATTTTATACGACGAATCTCTCCAGCGTGAAATTTTTTTCCAATGCTCCGGCTAAACGCTGTTTTCGACATGTGGATATTTCTATTACGTAAAATAGGACGAGATATTATACCTAGCGGATCCGAAGTACGGGCGATAAAACGCCTATAAAAATATTACGAGAAGCGTGTTCTCGAAAATACGAATAGCACTTTCTATGCATGGTTTTTTTCCTATTTACGTTTCATGACCCGGTTTATTAAGATTTTCATCTTTTTTTTCTTCATTTTTCCCCGCAAAGCCGAATTCACTGTACGAACGTAAATTGGCGGGTGAAAGAGGTGCGGAGGACGTCGAGGGTGAGAAATGGTTTGCATTTAATGAAGCTATCTGATAGTCTGATCATGAACATTTTCGGTTTTTCGAGGTCTGTTGCATATAAATTATTCGTTATTGTTCGCCGTTGCTTTATAAGCCTTCGGAGTGTAGCTTTTTTTCTTGTTGATTTTCTCCCTATTTTCAATCAATCATTCGGTGCGTTGTTTGATAGTTCATTATGAAAAATTTCACTTCAAACGAATCGTTTTTTTGTCAAATTTATCCAATTTTTTCAAATTTAATCCAAGAGTGATTGAATGGAATGGAAATTAATTTATAACGAAGCGGAATCTAGCTCGAATTGTTGGCAAGTGGTCTACTTGATAATTTCACGAACGTAAATGAAGAAAAATAAGTCGTAGTTACCAGATTGCAAAGTAAGGTGAAAAAAGAATTCGCCAGGTAGCTGAAAAGTGAATTTTGGAAATTTGAGTTCTTAGAGATGGTGTAAATGGAGTGAATGGAGGTAGTTTGAGCTATGTTTGGTGTCAAAAATTAAGTTTTTTGGCATGCTGATTACGATTTTGAGATCGTTTTTTTATGAAAAATCAAAAAGAGCTCCGGAAAGGCATAGGCAAAAGTCACATAATTTCGATTTGCACAATTTTGGTTCAAAATTTTTGGTGGCTCAAAGAGGACAATTCAAAATTTTGGTAATTTTTTTTGTTCCAACTTCTTTGATTTTTTTTTTTTCAACGTCAATATTTTTATTCATTTCGAAAACATGAAAATTTTCAAAATTTCGAATTTCATCCCTCACCCCTTAGTCTACAGTCCAACCAGCAAAAAATGCTCTAGAAATCGAATTCAGCGTGCTTTTTTGCGGCACAAAAAAATCAGTTGGCTTTTTATGTGTATAGTCCCACAGACAAGCTTAAAAACCCCCGTTTTTTCCCATTTTTTAAATTTGGCCGGAGACAAAAATTTTTTTCACAGACTAGTAGCGGACACTCCCCTGACTCCAAATATATTTTTATTTCCTTGGGCAACGTGCACAATGGGGTGCCAAGGCCCTTAATGTGTGATTTTTTGCGAAATTTGGCCATTTTTGGCTCAATAATGGCTCCATAAGCGTCATATGGTCTGCGGGACAAAAAAAAAATCATCTCAATACATACATGGGTTCATCCCATACCCATTAAGCCAAAGTTTATGGAAAACGGTCGACACAATAGATTGTGGTGAATTTTTGAAGTTGAGAAAACGCATCATTTTCGCCCCTTTTTGTTAAAACTGAATTACCGAAAAAATTTCGAAAACTGGGGTTGCAACCTATCAAAATGGGTAAAATTTCACGAGCAGTACAAAGATATTAGTGAAAATGTAATTTGAGCTTTTTTGAATATTTTTGAGCAATTTTGAGCCCAATATGGGGTCGATTTTTAAGTATTTTCCAAAAATTAACGTATGACCTATGAAATTAGGATAAAATTTTACCAAAAACTTAAAAATGTTGACTAAAATTTTTTTTTAGTATTTTTAAAAATTTTGAGCATTGGCCAATTTTTGAGTAAGTAAGTAGTTATTTTAAATAATTGACGTGTGACCTATCAAAATGGGGTAAAATTTTACGAGCAACACAAAGATATTAGTTAAAATGTGATTTGAACATTTTTGAGCGATTTTGAGCTCAAAATCAGGTCAATTTTAATGTACCTATTTTCCTTAAATTGACATGTGACCTATGAAAATAGAGTATAATTTCATCAAAAACTTCGAAATGTTGACCAATTTTTTTGATTAATATTTGAAAATTTTGAGCACAGATCTGTTTTGGAATATTATTAAATAATTAACATGGGACCTATCGAAATGAGGTAAAATTTCACCAAAAACTCAAATACGTCAATTAAAAAATTTTTGAGCAACTTTTAAAAATTTTGAACGCTGTAAATTTTTTGAGTATTTAAAAAAGTTGGTATTAACCTTCAGGAAAGGTGAAGAATTCCGTCAAAAATCCAAAAATTTCAACCAAATTTTTTTGGAAATTTTGAACACATGAATGTTTGTGAATATTTTTAGGAAATTGAATGCCATGAAATTATCCAATTTTTGGATTTTTGACGGAACTCTTCACCAACATGACTGTTCATAAACATTTTTCCAGTTTGAGTTTGATACTTATTTGAGGAGATATTCACAAAAGTTTCGATTTTTTCAACTAATGCTGCAAACTGTTGAAAAATAGGTGTTTTTCACCTATAATTTTTGGTCAAGGAAGTGAGGGTTTTTTAAAAAACAAAAACTTTCTGATAGGAAATTACACGTAGAACAACATTGTTCATAACTATTTTTCAATTTTGAGGCTTATTTGAGGAGATATTCACAAAAAACCGGTTTTCAGCAGACATTTACCCCTCTCCTGGGGGTAGCGGAGGGTTATGGGGGTGTCTATTTTAGTATGTTGTGCAGTGGACCATTATGAACGTAAAACGGGTACATTTTTTCTCTTATTTGCCTGGACTAAAGCACGTATTTTGGAGTATAATTACAAAAAAAAAAATTTCAGCCAGAAATGACAATTTTATGAGTGACAAGAGTTGTGAAAAAAATTGGTTTTTCGCATTTTTCAGTACGTTCCACCACCTGAAAAATTCTGAAAAAAAATAATATCATGTTGTACGAAAGAACAAGTTACGTGATTTTTTTTTTTCAGAATTGCTTCTCTGAAACATCACGTAGAAAACTCGATTTGAAGTTTTCAAACCTGAGTTTTGGATAGAAAAAATTATCAAAAAGTTTTCTCAAACCACCCATTAATACCCCTCAGTGTAGTGTACTACCTACGCAAGTTTGAAAAAATTTGGTTGAAAACTTGCAGATATAAAAATTTTCAATCGGAAGGCTAAAAAAAGTAGTGTTTTGCCTCATTACAAGGGGTAGGAGAGGGGTAGAAGGTGACAATTTTTACCACGAGGGTTTCAGACCATAAGAACCAAATTCCATCGGTTAGTTTCCAATTTCAACTCTGGGGCAGATCTTTGGCCCAACAAACGGAAAAATCAAAAAACTCTAATCACCCCCCCCCCCCATCTTCTCATTCTCGCTTCGCAATAATTGAATTATGCATTCGTAAGAATATTATGAGGTATGGCTTGTTATGATTTTTGGATCACAGGCTCCTTTCAAGGGCTATTTAGGGGAAGGGGATTATAATCACTCCCAGAGATCATCCTAAAAAGTGGCGAAGCCAAGGAGGAGACAAAGGGGACAAATCCTATATACTTTCTTCAAACGATTTAATAAACATTCAACAAATAATTTTTTACTTTTCTAACAGAATTTTCATTTCCTATTCACAATATCTCTGTGTTTTGGAAGATCCTATCAAAATTCATGTCATTTTTTGATTTTTTTTCGGCCAAGGTTCAAAATTTTGATTTTCTGATATAGCCACAGTAGTTACCCTCGCATTTTACCTCCTCTTTAAAAGAACCTGCCTATCCCACTTTTCCACTTACCCCAAAACTAAAAAAATAAGTACATATTTTAATGAAAAATCGAGCAATATCGAAAAAAAGGAGATCTCCCAAAATGGCTGAAAATAACTTGTAAGTTGGAAAAATAGGTAGCCATTTTTCGCTTTTTCCAAAGTAATTTTTCAAGAAAATGCTACCTTCGATTCGCTCTTGCAATATATTTATCTTCATTTGCATAAAATATTCTCTGTGTTTTGACGAATTCTTTCAAAAAAATACGTTGTTTTTCAATTTTCCACCATAAAAACCTCATTTTCTGACACTTTTGGCCCCTTTTTGAGAGAAAATTTTAGCGTAAAAAATTGCATGCCCTTCTCTCAGGGGGAAAGGTCTTCAAGGGATACTTTTCGATGCCGCAAGGGACCGAAATCAAAACAACGTAGATTTTCTAATCTTTAGAATGAGAGAACCTCGTGAAAATTTTTTTAAACGAAATCTAAAAACTTGAGTTCAAGAAGTGGCTGAATTAACGTGAAATGACTCAAAACTTAATCGAGAGAGAATATGTATTTTTTTCCCTTGAATTAAATACTTACCTATCACAGGTGTTTTCTAGGCCTGCTCCTACCGTAGCAGTTTCGAGAACACAAAAACCTTTGATTCAGTCTTTTTAACAAAAAGCCAACAATACGATAAAAGAATCTACTTGATGAAGGAACTCGCGTAACAGTTTGAAAGGCAATAAACGAACTCGTGAACTTTTGCTTTAATTTATACTGCTGGCGGATGTTTTATCGAAAGAAGAATTTCAAAAATAACTTTCAACTTTACAACCACAAAGATTGGTCATGCTCGAGCGTAGACAAACATTGCGTGTTTTCTTTCGCGAGTTACTTGAAAGAAAAAGTATAGGTACTTATTATTGAAACAAAACAATACGAAAATTCATCGATGAAAAAATAACAATCAAAATAGAAAATTGGTAGTAGGTAAATAATGTTACGAGATACGAGTACACCTTCGCGAGATTTAAACGAAGAAAAAAAATTAACCGTCGAAGTGTAATTTCTTTCAAAAGAAATATTTTCCTAGGTACCTATCTATCTAATTACTAAAATAGCGATTTATCAACTCGTTGGTTACCTAATTATCGCGATCCAACCAATTAATCAGGTTTTTGATACGAACAGAAATACCTATTCAAATGCCGAATAAGGTGAAAATTCGCGTAAAAATATCTAACGTATAAAAATTTATGACCATTATTTTTTGGTTTCTGTTCGAGACGTTTATTTGGGTTGTTTATCGATTGTCGTATATTGCTTGGCAATTGCGAAAGATAAACTAGTTCTTTTCTCTTTTTACTATTTCGTTACGATTACATCCAGAATAAAATTTACGTTCCGCTTTTGACGAACTATAAAGGTAAATTGTCTTTTGAATGAAGATAATTTAACAAGAAAAAAATGCCGGTTGGTGATGTAGTTTTATTTAATGAGACCGAAATGTTTGCTCGGCGCCCGTTTATTTTTCATTTTTTTTTGTGTGTGTTTACCTTGGTAAATTTTTCTCTCCTTTATTTCGTTCTCTATTTTTATACCTACGTGACAGTTGGGTTTTTCCATAAAACGATTTTTCCAGCGGTGTGATAATGTTGGAACGCGATAGGCGAGAAATTAGATTTGTCTCGTAACGCGACAAATTAAACGTCTGCGGTTCTTTCAATTTTCTGCCTTTCTTTTGTCATACATGTTTATCGAAAATGGAAAAACTCGAATCAATTACTAAAAAATGCTCGCGTGAAATTTGTTCGCTGAAAATAACACGTGTTGTGAAGCAGCACGAACCGTTGTAAAAGAGTTTCTATAAAATTCAAATTAAATATAAAAATGGATACGTGCGTTTCTGATTTTTGGACGTAGTCTGATTACGGGTAGAAAAAAACGAGCTAACGCGTGTTGAAAAAAACAAAAAAATGTAGATTTTGATGGGAATCAACATTTTGAGCGTTATTCGTTGAAATTGGAAAATTATGGGTCGAGGGAGGGAATTTGAAAATAGTGACGATTGTCCCAATATGTGAATTAGTTTCGAATTGTAAAAAACTTGATTAAAATACGTAATGGAAAATTGACCGCAATCGAAAGTTTTTCTAAAATTTTAAAATTGCACGAAAAAATTGAAATTAGTTTCACGAAAGGGATGGATTTTCGGTTTTCATTTTTCAGCTTGTGAATTTTCAAAAAAAAACTTTTATTTTAGTAGGTAATGTGGAATTTTTGATTTTTTCCATTCATTTCAAAATTTGAATTGTACGAATATTTATTTTGATTACCTAGGCTATTCCTTCGATCAAAGCTGTAGCCAATTTGATCTCAAGGAAAGAGCTTAGATAAGTTAAAAGTGAAAATTATTAACAGTAAGAAGCCGCAGCATTTGATTCAATCAAAATTGATAATTACGTGCTTGCAAATATTGAGTGAAATTTCTTGAATTCTTGAATGCCTTTGAAATAGGTTACATTGAAAATTTTGAAATATTTCGCATGTTTTACGGGGGTTTAAAATTTCGTGAGTGGAAAATCATATCAACATTTTTTGGGCAACAAGTTGATACGAAATATGCCAGTTACTCTTTCTATAGACGTTGCGATAGGACCTGTTTTTACCTTTGTATGCATAATGTAGGTGTAAATGTAGGCGGCTCTTTCGTGTTTGGCATAAAAAGCTCAACCACCATCGTTGTGGGAAGAAAATAAAGGTGAACATAACAGGAATATTAAAAAATCAAAAAACGAAATTTGAGTGAAAAATCGGAAAATTTCGTCGTTTTTGAAAATTGTTTCCAAAATACAAAGATACAATACTTCATCATAATAAAAGACGTAATTAGGTAACGTGGTCTTTAATTTTGATAATTTTTTATCATAATGCATATAGAATTCTATCTGTTTTCAACTACGGGAAAGGAAGTATGAGTACCCTAAATACTTGGCATCTGTCCAAAAAAACAGAATTTTTAGGTTTATTCTACACAAATCACATCCTCCCAGGTCAGAGAAAATGGGGTTAAAAGCGAAATTCATATTAAAATTCTGTATCGATCCATAAAATTGTAAGTTTTAAAATAAACACATGGGTAGGTACCTACCTGGTAATGTAGAATCGTTTTGCACTTTTTCTCAAAAATTGAATAGGGGTACTCAGGACGTTTTTTTAGACTTCAGAACACCTGGTAAACATTTCATGCTCCGCCCTCCCCTCCCCCACCCAATGAAATGCTACCACTGCCTAATCGTCATCAAACATTTGACTATCTTGTACTTAATGTTTAGAAAAGTTTAGAAAATCTTTTTTAAGAAATTGAAATCTCCGTCCAAAATGGTATTAATATACCTACACCTACTTACAAGGGAGGTATCCCAACTCAAAGTAAATTTTGAGCCCAAACAAAAATAAATCAAAAGTACATCACAAAGGAACCTTATACCTAAAATTTCAGGTGCTGAAGTTCATTTATAGAATTTTGACGAATTTTTGAAATTTCAAAATTACCTCATCGCCTTGAAAAATATGAAAATTTGATCTAATCAACAGGAAAAGCTAAAATTTGGTATATATCCCATTTTTGACCTGCCAAATTGATTGGAAGTGGTTTCAAGACATTTCAAAGCTTCCAGAAAATTTTGGAATTTTCCAACGCTAGAAAAAAGCTCATGAAAATAATCCATATGAACTTCAGCACCTATAATCGCGATCGGTGACCTATTTGATCGAATGAAGTAGAATTTTCTGAAGTACGCAATTTTGAGTTCAAATTCATATTTTTTGGTCGAAAACTTTCCTGGAAAAAATTTTATTTTCTGCCAAAAATTTAAATTTGAACTCCAATTTTCCGAATTTTGGAAAATTCTGCTTTAATTGATCAAAAAGGTCACCAATATTCGTTACCCGTGATTATAAATGCTAAAGTTCACATGGACCATTTTTATGGTCCTTTCTTCAGCGCTGGTAAGTTCCAAAATTTTCTGGAGGCTCAGAAACATCTTGAGACCACTTCCAATTTGGGAGGTCAAAAATAAGACACACACCAAATTTAGTTTTTTTCGTTGATTAGATCAAATTTTCATATTTTGTAGGGCGATGAGGTAATTTTGAAATTTCAAAAATTCATCAAAATTCGAGAAATGAACTTTAACAATATCTATTCTTTGTTAGATGTTTTTACCCAAAAATAATTTTTAAGAAATGCTGAACATGTAACGTCTTTGTGGAGAGATCCAAAAATTGATATTCAGAATTTAGTACCCCATTTTGAATTTTGAGGAAAAGTGAAAGTGTGATGTAATTTATCGTGAGTGGAGAACCTCCCTCCCAAAAAAAACGTTGACTTCTCCCTCTCAATTGAATTGGTCTATGCACTATGTTGTTTCTTTGCATTAGGTAGGCATTTTTGAATGAATTTGAAATAAAATTCACACCTACAGGAAATTCAACGGAGATTCAGAAAAAGCTGATTTGAAAGTCATTGCCCATTCCCAAGTGCCCTAAGTTTTGCTCTCAACAACAAAATGAAATGTCGATGAAAAATGTGTTTGCTGTTTTCTTATTGGTGTTTAATGAAAAATTTGGAGGAATTGCTTTGAAAGCTGCACCTTGTCTCTTAGTGTCCTAAAAATGGATCCCAACAAAAAAATAAAGAGAAAAATTCATATTTTCAAATGTCACGGTGGGAATGCCCAGGCCTCTCAGGTGGTTACACTGAGCTGGCCGCCTGAAAGCTCCGACCTACGAGGAGAGCACTAGTTGCTCTTTCTCAGTATGTAAACTTCCGTGTAACTGATTAACGTTGGTGTCGCGAGCATATGTTATTACGTTTAAAGTCCATGTGAAGTACATGTTGAATAAATCGATTGCAACTGCTTTTGAGTGTAAATTATTCCCCTGATGGGATAGTGTAATTGTGTTTACCACTGAACTAGCCGTGGGACCTGGCCCCGTAATCCAGTGAAGAGATCATTGATCAATTAATATATGAGAACGAATGTAGAGGTAAGGGATGTCACAGAAAACTTACCACTTTATGAGTGCCTAAGTTAATCCTACCCTCTCATTTTGGCGCCCACTACGGTGGTGAATTTCTCCAGTTCTCCAGCTTTGCTGAAAACTGTGACACAGTTGGATAAGAGTATTCTCGAATCCAACTCAAAAGTTAGTGCAAAAGTTTCAATTTCATTTCGTGCATTAATTTCATTTCATTCGTGTAATTTGTCATGTATTTTTTCGTTTTTTACTCCTTGGGGTAAAAAACCCTTTTTTGTGTATTTTGTAAGTTGAAAACGTGTTTTTCAAACACTTTTCAACCAAAAAATTTTCGTCAAAAGTGTTCAAAAGTGCCAAACGATTTCAAGGTTAAATTTTCAACCAAACCTAAGTGAAATAGCGAGGTAACGTACGCTTATCGCAACGTACTGGCTATTGTTCTTTATTCCGAACGGCGCTTAGCTTCGAGTACCTATTGTTACTTGGCTAGGTACCTACCCGTTATATCAGATAACGTGAATACGTTCGTAGAAGAGAGGAATAAATTTATTTCTTTCTCTCATTATACTTTATGATCTCGTACTGAACTGTTTCATTTCTTTTAGTGAAAAGTGTGTTAAATTTAAGAGAATTTATTTTCGTCTGAAAAATTTTAAGATGGTTAACGTGGTAGTAGAAACGGAAGAAGAGAGACAGGTTAGGGAAAATTTAGAAAAGGAAAGGTTGGCAAAAGAGAACACTAATGATAAATCAAAAGATAACTCAAATGAAAAACCAAATGATACTTCAAAAGATGACACTGCTGAACTTGAGCTTACAGCTGAACAAGTCAAGCAGTTGGAAGCAGATAAGGCCAATTTGGAAAAGGACAGGGATGACCTTCAGAAAACCCTCGCTGATGAAGTCAGAGCGGAAATGGACAAAGTGGATCAAGAGTTGATGGATATAACCATGGCGGAGACCCGTTTTTTGGAAACAAAGAAAAAACTACTCGATGATCAGGAAATGCTGACTAGAAGATTGCGGAATTTGCTCCCTCCCACTCCACCCGGATTCGGAAATAATAATGAGACAACCACGATTCACCGCATCGATCTCACTGAAAATGAACGCGGAATGTACAACAGGTTGCCTATTTCTACGAATTTTCGGCCAAGAAGGCCATCCGTATCACGAATTCCGAGTATCCAATTTCCACCGGATACCTCCAAAATGCCTCCACCAATTGGTACCGTACCTGCTCAAACTGTTGACTTGACCAAGTCGGATCCTCAACCAGCGGCTCAACCCGCCTCAAATGATTTAAATTCCAATTACCAATCTGGAACTGAAACAAGTGTGGTACATTTTCAGCCTCAGGAGTTCAAGCCTGTACCTTGGATTTTTAAAACAGCTAGACCAATGACGGATCCCATGAAATACGTACCTCCAAAAATTAAGGAACCTTTGATTGAACAAAGCTACGTTGTCCCTACAGCTTTCTTCCGCCTGGATCGGATTTTTGAACCGGAACCTCCGAAAGCTGTTGCACCTCCTACGAATGCCAGCTTACATCGCGATGAAGAAAAAGGACACAAGGATATTCCTGAAATTGAACAACCTGAAATTACAGATAATGATTTCGACTATCTGCTCAAAATTTCTAAAAACACCCGTACGCATACGAATACGCGACTCGAAACGTTGAGTGAACGACTTGGTCAGGTGGAAAATGAGTTGAGGCTGAAAAATGCAAAACTCATGTCTCAAGGTTTCAAATTGGCGAGCCTGAATAAGCAGGAACGAGTGCTACGCCAGGGAATTAATGACAACATGTCAGCGATTGACATTTTAAGAAAAGAAAACGCCATCGTTGTGGATTGCCTACTCAAACACAAAGTTGAGACAAAAGAGACCTTCGATGAAGTAAACGAAGTGATGGCCGAAAACATGTCCAACATGAACATAAAAGTTGACACAATTCATAAGACCATGTCAAATGATATAAATTTAGTAGCAAAACATACTGTCAACCTACTAAATCTAACAAATAGGCATGAAGCAAGATGGCAAGAATACGATCAAAAAGCGATTCAAAATTCCCAAAGTCGACCTGCTCTCTCTTCCGGTAGTTCAGTGTTTCGTTTAGGTCAACCTACAAATGCTGATGCATTTAAAAACTCAGGCATTGTGTTTAATGAGGAAACTCGACACCACCCAGTGCAGTTTGTTCAGGCTTTCGAAAGATATGCCAGAAATGCTGAAATGGGTGAGCAACACAAATGCAGTATGTTTGTACAGCTTATGACCTTGAATGCTGCAAAAACTTGGGTATCACAACATCAAAACCGCGAAGATTTCTTCAAATTAAAGGAAGAATTTTTAAAGGATTGGTGGTCAAAAGTAAATCAGAGACAAACCATAGATTACTTCAAACAGTGTGACATCTATGCTGAGAATGACAACTTATATCTGGGAGAAATCGAAAAATGGCTAGATACGTTGAAATCGGTAGACGACGCCAAAATCCCAGATATACTCAGCATGCTGTGTGATAAAATGCCCAATTACATGCGTTCTCGTTTCACAGACGAAATGAAAGAGCATGAAAGCCTCTTCAAGGAAAAGTTGGAAAAGCTGAAACGAGACAATCGCGACCCCGGAATAAAAGCAGGTAGAGTTGGTGCCAGTACGTCTACGTTCACAAAAGATCAAAAGTTAGAATGGCCCACTCCCCACTCTGTTCCAAAAACAACTCAGGTACCCCCGATTAAGACAAAAGTACCCATAAAACTGGAAGGGAGTCGTGTCCCCCCAGTTAATTTAATTTCGACTGAAGTTCCAGTAACTTCAGAACGCCCAGCTTCCCCTCAGGCAGCTCCCACGATTGAGGACGTCATCGAGGAACTGTCGGGAAACTGAAAAATGACAACTGCAAATTAGCAGGCATCTCAAAAGTTTCTAAGCCCATAAATCCCAAAATCCTAGATGATTATGTTTTTATCGGTGATTCGGTGGCCTTTGTCTGCGAAAAATTTCGCAAAAAAGGCTGGAGAGATTATAAATTTCCACCATATCTCAGAGAACAATTGTCCTCTGATGATATTTTAAAATTTCTGAAAAATGCTACTATTAAGCAGAAAAAAGCAATTCTTTCTATTGGCCAATACGAATTAAATTTTGCAAATTTACCATATGAAGTTGTCCAGGAAAAAATAGCAAAAGTTTTGAATTATTTATTAGATGATCTCAAAATGGAACACGTCATACTTCTTTTTCCTATTGTTCGACCAACTGGACATGGAGAATTTGGAGTTTCCTCAAATAGGTATTATACCTACCGAAGAATGTTTGGACGTTTTGCTGCGGATGATCGAGTCAATTTTTGTTTCAAACCATCTCAGAAATTACTCAAGACCTCCCAAGTGAAGCTGATACGTTTTGGAAATCAAGAAAAACCCATACAGAAAGGAGGATTCATGGTTCCAGACGAATCCAAATTTTTCTTTTCAAGGAACATGGTGAAATATTATACTTCATTTTCATCATACAGACCTATCATGGATGCTTTGCTTGAAGACGTGGACAACTGGATATATCAAAAAATCGCAAGCCCTCCGAAATGTACTGGTCAAGTTAGAATTTCTCACAAGACGCTTAGAGAGTATTTGGATGAAATGATCAAATCAAAAGATGATCAAATTTCTCCAGAATCAAAAGATCAAGGGCCTACGCCTACGTCTGTGCCTACGCCTACGCCTACGTCAGCGCCTACGCCTACGTCAGTGCCTACGCCTACGCCTACGTCTGTGCCTACGCCTACGCCTATAAAAACCGAATCACCAGGTATAATCAATCTAGATGATTTCCCTGCCCTAAAACGTAAAATTTTTCCTAACAGGAAAAAACAGACTCAAAATCAAGAGCCTGTAAAAATGCCTGAAGTTGTTACCCCGCCACCATCACCACCCATCAATTCTGATGGTAGTTTAAATTTACCTAAGTCACCTACGTATGCTGAAAAACTTTTTAAAAATGTAAAAAAATTCGAAGCATGGAGGAATCCATATACTGTTACGACAGATGGTATTGTTTCACCACCTGACCCAATAAATCATGACGGGTCATTGAACCTCCCAAATGTTAATTTGGAGAAAATCAAATTTGCTGATTCAGCAAAAATGAATTTTTCAGATTCTTCATTTAAAAATGCATACGTAGTAGATGAACAAGGTAATCGTGTTATAAATGATCCAATCTCGATTATACACGCTCTGGAGAATACCAGCACAAAAAATATCAAATCGTTTGAGGACATTGACCCGCGGATTCGAGCGCAAATCGTATCCGAGCATTCCGACGATGCAACCTGCGTTGTACCGTTGTATATCGGCGAATCGCTGATGAATACGCAGTTGGATACAGGCGCTTACCCAAATGTCATGTCATTTCAAATGTTTGAGAAATTTTGGGCTGAGGAACCAGATTTAATTAAATTTGTTCAACTTCCCAGAGGAGTATTGCTTAGATTGGCTAATCATGAAACAATTCGTACTCACGAAATTATGCCTATTATAGAACTGTTATTTGGTACCCAAGAATTAAAAATACCTTTTTATTTGATCGATTCCTCTAATAAAGTTAGCATCATTGGTAGATTAAGTATGCAGGAATTAAAAATTCAACCCCTCATACTGAAAAAACACGCTACCTGCGAATTGACAGAAGGAAGACCCCCTGTCATTTTACCCTTTTTAACAGCTGATGAATATTATGGTCAATTAACAGTCCAAAAGATCGACTCTCATGAAGATGACCATAATTTAATGCTACAATACATCAAGAGGTACACTGGAAATAAAGATATGTTGGACCCAGAAGATCGGGATAATGGACCGGAAATTTTTGCAAAAAATTGGACCAAAACGTGTGAAGACATCAAGAAGCGAAATTGGACTACTCCAGAACGTTTGGAACAAGTGAAGAATCTCATATTAACCTTTTCTGACGTCTTCAGCATTTACCCTGGAGCATATAATGGTGGAATGTCGAAATTTGAGTTCAAGACTGAAGAGGACAAATCATCAAGGTGGAGAGGAGAAAAGTACAAGCCTCCCAAGAAGAAAGTGGAAAGGATGAGAAAAGCACTCAATTTGATGCTCGCCCTTGGATTAATTCAAAGGTCAAGGTCACCCTTTATCAACACTTCTTGTCCAGTTGAAAAGAAAGATGGAAGCATCCGCTGGACCCTTGCCTCTGACGAATTGAACGAGAGATTACAGCCTAATTATGTGGAGCCACCCCCCCTCGAATATATCATCATGGATGGCGAAGATGACGAAATTTTTTCGACTCTTGATTTTGTTCAAGGATTTTTACAAAAGATTTTGGACCCTGAGTCGAGAAAATACACCGCCTTCCAATTCGAGGGGCAGGTATATGAGTTTACCCGCGTCCCATACGGCACAAATGTTTCTGCTGCAGAATTTATTCAAATGATTAACGAGGTGATCCCTGATAAAAAAGGTATCACTAAGTATGTCGATGATGTTTTGCTGCGTGCTAAAACATTTGAGGAAATGGTTCAATTACTTATTTTTGTACTTATGCGTATAAGGTCAGCTGGTCTGAAGTTAAATCCAAATAAAACGAAACTTTTCCAGACAAAAACTGACCATCTTGGTTTTGTACTTGCTAAAGAGGAAATTGGTAAGCAAAGTAAAAAAATTGAAAAATTCGATCAATTTGTTGCTAAACACACAAAAAATGGAAAATTTTCTTTAAAAGATAAAAAAGAGGTACTCGCTCTGGTTGGGTTAACTGGCCTTTATGCCAGGTTTATACCTGAATACCAGCAGATTTTGAGTGACATTTACATTTTGACCTCTGATAAAATTCCATTTGAATGGGGCCAAAAACAGGACGAGGCATTTCAAAAATTGAGTGAGGCGTATCACAAAGATTTTAAGTTGATGCCACCAAAAGCTGGGCTCGACTTATATCTAGACACAATGCCTACTGACGATGCTATGAATGGTGTCATCTACCAAATGATCGATGATGAGCCACGAGTCGTCATGTACGCAAGTTATGCTTTTAAAGCAAATCAAAAAGACTACACCATCCTTGACAAGGAGATGTACACGATCGTGACTATGTTTAAAAAACTAGGGGTATGGTTACATGGCAGTGCGGTCCATGTAAGGTCTGATCTCAAACCTTACGTAGACAAATGCAAATCATTGTCCATTACTCACCGAAAAATCGCAGCCTGGATTTCCCTTTTAAACGGTTTTGATATTCGATATGATATAAAAGCTCAAAAGTCGCTTTATAAGTTGCAAGCCCCTGAACTCACGATTTCTGAGTATCCCTCAGAAATTCCTGGGAAAGGAGAAAGTGTAACTTCTCTTCAAAAGTATGAGGTTAATTTTACAGCCTCTATGACCAACACTTTAATGGAACTTTTGGAAGATATTCATTTATATCAACCAGAAGATCCCATTATAAGGCAAACGATGTTATTGTTGGAGACTCCAGTTTCAGAGTCCAACAAGAAACTGAAAAACCGCCAGGCTGCGAAAGCTCGAAAGTTCTCCATTGTCATGGATGAAAAAGGTAACAAAATTTTGGTCAAAAAGAATCGAGATAAGACCACGATTCCTTACCTACCCGAAACGTTATTTTACGATTTTGTCGATTTTCTGCATGATGCCTATGGCCATCTTGGTGCAAATAAATTAGAAATGTTATTCCGAAGAATGTATTTTTTCCCAAATGCTTTAAAATACATAAAAGAAATCACTAATGGCTGCGTCGTCTGCAAATGCAATAAATTTTATGGTTATTCCAAAAAATTGGAGTATGCGCAGATTGAAGCGTATGCTATTGGTGATGTTCTTTCCATAGACCTTTTTGGACCTGTTGTCAATAAAAAGGGCCTACCTCGCTATCTGGTTGTGGCAAAAGATGTCTTTACGTCCAGAATTTGGCTTAGGCCTACTGTGACTATAAAGATGCAGCCAGTAGTGAAGGCAATGGAAGAAATAATCAGAGATATTCAGTCAAAAGGTGTAACCATAAAAAAGTCCATAACTGACAATGGTAAACAATTTGTCAGTGAGGACTGGAAGCAGCTAATGACCAAATATGGAATTACTGATGCCCACACGACAGTTTATAACCCTTGTAGCAGTCTTGTAGAACGCAGCATGAAATCCATTGCCGAGCGCATGCGCGTGCGTATAAACACGAAGCAAGACCCTAACACTGTCCATTATGGCTGGCACAAATTTGTGCAACAGGTTGAAAATGAGTTAAACAATACGCCGACGTCATATGGGTTCAAACCTAATGAGGCCTGGGGCATTGCAGATCCAATAATCGACAAAATTCCGTCAAAAGTTCCCCCCTTTAATTTTCGGTATCAACTCAAGCTTTTGTTGGAGGATAACAAACTGCACGATGTCTCATCGACGACTAGTGCTCACCTACTTGAAGAAAAATTAGAAGATGGTATTCTAATTACTGACAGTGATGGCTACGTGAGAGTGACAGCCGATGGCGCCTGCTCTGGCAATGGCGGACCAAAAGCCAAGTCAGGAATAGGAATTTGCATAAATTCCTCAACTGATAAGAACATCTCTGAACCCATCACTCACCCCCTTTATGCCCAAACTAACAACTTAGCAGAGTTAGTCGCCATAAAAACAGCGATGAGGATCCTGCTATTTAATGATGTTAAAAAAGCCAGAGTATATACTGATTCGAAATACTCTGAAGAAGCACTGAATAAGTTGTGCACAAAATGGATGGATAGAAACTGGAAAAATTCGAATAATAAGCCAGTCTACCATGCCAGATTGTTTCAAGAGATCATTGACCTGATGAATCAATTTGAAGAAATTGAAGTCAAACATCTATATTCACGCAATAATGATTTTCATCATATACTGGCTGACATTTTAGCAAAAAGATCTGTATATGACAAAATCAATACTGAAATGAAAATAGATGAAATGACTGACAAACAGGTCATTGAAAGTTTCATCCGTGAAAAGCGAAAGCTTCAAAGGATCCACGATGAATACGCTTTTAACAAAAAGTTTGGTGACCCCCACCCCTTCGACAAAGGTGACCTAGTTTTGCTGACTGAGCATCGTCAGTCGAAATATTACAAGGGTACCTCACAAAAGTTTTACGCGAAACGAGCTGGACCATTTCTGATAAAACAGAAATTAGGTCATAATTGCTATGACGTGGTATTTTCAGATCAACCCAATAATCCATCTAAAACGGTAAATATTCGACAGATTACTCTTTTTATGTCGGTAGAACAGCAAAAAGACTTCAATGAAAAACCTTGTCTCCAGTCGAAACTCAATCGTAAAACAATCGAAGAAAAAGTCCGCGAATTTGTATCCCTACATGATCAAGGTGATCTAGATGATATTGATGCCAGTTTTTACACCAAGGCATCCGTTACACTCTCTAAACAGGCTCAAGAAGCTGCTCGAGCTGAAAGATTCAAAAAACGTCAGGAGAGGACCGAACAAGGTGAAGAGGAAATCAACTCCGACTCAGATTACGACTGGGAAATTTCAGATGAAGATCAGATAGAAGAGGACTCGAGTGATGAAGAAGTTCCGGTATTCATACGTCCATCTACGTTTACTCCAGCAGGAGAACCGGTTCCCAGCACGTCTGGTGTCCCAAGAGATAGGTTAATACCTACCGAAGTACCCATCACCCCTCCTGACTCATCTGAAAACACAGTCAATGACACCCAAGCTGAAATTCCAAATGACAACACGATAGCGGAAGAAACACCACCCGCAGATACATTTGAAGAAACTCAAGATTCAGCTGGAAATGCAATTCCAAGAAGAGGACCTGGAAGACCCAGAATCCACCCTCCTCGTGTCATTGACCCCAACGCACCCAAACGTAAACGCGGTCGACCTCGGAAAAATCCTCCTGACGATTTAGGTAAAATTGAACTAGCTTTAAGTCGAAAGATAGGTAATAGAACTCCCGAATCTGAAATCCTAGCAAAAGATTATCTTAAAACTAGTCGTATTTTAGATTTAAGGTGTTTGGAATTTCATCTCAAACAGAAGACTGAGGATAAAATTCTCAAGTCTGATGAAACACCGGAGGATTACCTGAAAAAGCGTAAATTAGAAGCGTTAAAAATAATTGAGTCTAAGGTACGAGATAAGACTGGAGATAAGTTCCCCCAATTAAAAACAATAGCCCAAGAGTATCTTAAAAAACGCGGTACTAAAACTAACAGGTTTGAATATCGATTAGCTAGATCAAATGATTGGCCAATTCGAGAAATTCAAACCAATAAAAAGAAAAAACTGCCCCTTGAAGTAGCAATGCTACGTTTCGCACACGATTTTATTCCTACAAAAGTTCAGAATAAAAAACGTGTAAAAATTCCCTTCAAAAAGGTGGTAACAAAACCAAATAGGTACGTACCTACTTGTGTAAAAGACGCGCCTATTTGCGTTAAAAATAACCTAACTTGTGTAAAAAGTAATGTACCTATACCAGATAGGTCATTACCTACCCAAAATACGACTAACGGTAATAAAACTACACTAGATAGGTTGGTACCTACACTTATAAATAAAATATTTACAGAAGTTAAAACTGATATACCTATACCAGATAGGTTATCAGATATAATCGAGACAAAAATTAGTGTTCCTGCACAAGATAGGTTGTTACCTACTTCGTGTTCAGACGAACCTATTTGTGTCATCGACAACAAACAGACAACAATTAGTATACCTGCACAAGATAGGTTATCACCTATTACGTGTCCAGATGAAACTAATTGTGTCATTAAAAACAATTCGACAAAAATGTGCGTTCCTGCACAAGATAGGTTATTACCTATTGAGTGTTCAGATGAACCTATTCACGTCGAAAATAATCCCATTTCAATAGAAATAAATATTACTTCGGAAAAGATAGACGATGTCTATATAAAACCGATTTTACCAATAGACAATAGAAACCTACCTACTTGTTCAAATGATCAACCTATCAGTGTAGATAATAAATTACCCATACCAATACGTAATATCAACGAACGTATTTTAATTGATAATAGGAAATCGAATGAAGATAGGTCGTTACCTACTCATCCGATAGGCGATTGTACAAAAGATAAAGCTCAGAAGTTTAATTTGGTAGGTTCAAAAGTTTTCCAACCTAAATTAAACTATCAAGAGCTAGGTAAAAATGTTCAGAACGCAACACGTTCCATTTTTAACAAAGCCTCCTATTTATCAAAAGTAGGTTTTCAAAAATTAACGAATAATAAGAAATAGGTAACATCGTTGGAATTAATAGGTAACTATTACAGATTATAAGGTATAAAAATAGATCGCAAACACAAAGGATTGAAAATTATCACACATTGCAATCGCAAAAGGCCGTGTACGTGTGAGAGAGTGTGAGTGAGCTGATGCGATAACGCAATGATTACCGCCGGTATCGTACGTCGTGCACAACTCCACAGCCACTTTCGTCCTGTACTTGGCTATGTCAACGTCAATGTAATTTGCTCTCGTGAGTTTTCTTTTGCGAAAATTTCTGAATTTTTTACTGTGCAATTTTGCGTTATACCTTTAATTTGGTTAATTTAAACTGTTTTTTCGCCCAATTAATTTCGAATTGGTGCCAGTGCCTTTCGAACGAGCTACTTAAAGGTAATTAATCCAACATGTTTCTATTCTATTATTATGTAGTGTACAAAACCATGCCTTGATTCCAGTATCTGCATGTGAATATTTTTTCCAAAGGATAATAAATTTTTTTTCGATCATTCAAAGGTTTAAAATATGCAAATTTTTTGCGAATCGTGACCTAGATACTGGAAATTTTTTTTTTATTCCAGGCATGGAAATTTTTTTATAATCGTGTAGAATAAGCTGATACTTGTGAAAATTTCAAATGATCTCCCAATTTGACGAATTTTTTCACACGAATAATTTTAAATTTTCGTAAAAAAGGACATCTGTCCAAGAAAAATTTTCTTTTTCTTTTTCTCAAATTAAGGGGCAAGTATCAGCAACAATTTTTACACGCGTGTTATTTTTAAGCAATTTCTGCTTCCAAAAGTGAAAATTTTGAGCTCGTTTTGAAATTTTATTTCCTAGATTGGTCCTTGTTGACAAGAAAATTTAGCGATTTAATTTTTTCAAATACGAATCAAATGAAGCCAAGGGGCAGAAATTTTAATTTTAAGCCTAGAAGAATTTTTTTTATTATTTTAAATTTTCGCGCGTTTTATGCGAATTATTTTTAATTCTTAATTTTAATTTTTCAAACAGCTTCAAGAAAGATCCAGCTACGTCTACGTGTATAATTAGCAAAAGTTTTTCTTACCATCATGGATTTCGATCATTCGTCTTGTGTTTCGATTAGAGCCGTAAGTTGTTTATAAGACATCCATTGTACTGAATACGTATTATTTCGACAATTTCCCACGATCTGAAACAAAACAAAAGTTTCGAGTATAATTAATTTAAAAATCGTATAAAATGGGTAGAAATAATAAATCAAAAGATAGCGAAATTCCTAGCACGTCAGCACCCAGTGGTGTGACAAAAGTAAGGCCTATTGCCTGTAAGTCGACGGCTAGGACCCGCACCCCATTAGTAAAAATCCCGAATATTACGATCAATAAAGTAGACAATTTTTATATAGCCAGAATATCCTTTTTACAGGACGGCAACATGTGTATTCCCAACGCGATTTGTTGCGGTTGTAATGTGCCTTTAGCAGTCCCTGGCGAAGAAGCGTATAAACAAAAGATCGTCGAGTCGGTAGTGCACCCGAAGGATTGCAGACATCTTTACCACAAGTCCTGCGTTATAAAGTTAATCAACGACACGAACCAACGCAACTTGGTTGAAAAAGAACAATCGCTACCATGGTGTGTCATGCCTAAATGCGGCCTAACTGTTTTATTAGAAGCGGACTTGGAAGAATGCTTTTTTAGGCAAAACAAACTGATGCTCGGCGTCCGGCCCATTCTCGCGCCCACAAACGAAGATTATCTCCGCGAAAATGAGGAGCAGAAACAGACGATCGCGCACCTTGAGGCGAGATTACGGAGCCTGGAGACTACCATAGATTTAATGAATGAAACGACCGAGGAAGCGCGATCGGCGGCGAAATTCGAGGCCGAATCCAAGAAGACTTTGGAGTTACGAATTAAATCGTTAGAATCCATGCTGGATCAGCCCCCGATACCCGGCACCGAGACAGACGCTACAGCCGCACCATCAACGTCAAAAATCGAACCAAAAGTTTCTACTCCCCCCCCGAAAACGTTATCCCCCTTCGAATTTTCCTTCGCAACACCGACGACGACGACGACGCGACGCCCTTCTGTAACATCATCCGACGACCAAGCATCGAGTTCGTCTACGAAGAGAGGCAGCGGACGCGACACTCGGCAAACAAAAAAGGCCAGAGAAAATCGACCGAATTCCGGCAAGCGGCAGCGTCTCCGGCTGAATTAGTTCAACAATTCAACGATGACACGACACGCCGAAGATCTCAAGATAGACGCGCGAACCCTCAAAGAGGAAGCCAGTCGAGAAATCGAATTCCGTCCCCTCCTCCGCCGCCGCCTCCTTCGAACGCTGCACTCGCGGGTCAAGCCCCAATTCAAAATCCGGCTGCGCAGATTCCGGTGGGTCCAGATGTCATCAACAACGCGGCACAGGCTCCGGCCAACGTAATATTACCGGTAGCTCCGGCCCAAGCGCAAGCGGCAAACGTGCCTTTCGGACAATTCATGGTACGGAACGCAGCACCATTCGCAGCAGCAGCGCCGATCCACCCGCCCCCCGGAATACCGCAGCCATTAATGCCCATAAATTTTATTAGAGCTCACGGAATCAGATCGCCGGCCGTGCAACAAGCGAGACTCGTAGCAAACGCGAGAATTCAGGGCGAGAACGGGGAAAACCCGATTGACCCCTTTACTTACATAAATCGGCAAATTGGGTCGATATTCGTTGGGGTAACCCAGAACAACAGATGTTACTTCCTATACGATTTCATCCTGTTAGGCAACGGTATAATTCACGATTTGTTGGAAGACAACACAGCCCTGCAGCCGGCGATCCGCGCCGAGGAGAACATTCAAAACTCCCCCCTTAATGGACCTGCCCTGACCATCGGTCAGTTGATTGAAAATGTATTACCTATAACCCTCCCCCACTCGGCCATCCTTGCCATTGGCGAGCAAGACACAACTGTCGAAGGACTTACGCGACCTGAAGCCGAACGTTTAATTGCGGATCTTTTTGGTAAACTTTATCGACGAGGTGTTCGTGAAATCATAATTTTGCCACCTACGAAGTATATTGGACAAAGAAACTCGAGAACAACACTCGCTGAGGTACTCAAAAGCTATGTACATCCGGTCAACGCACCCGCTTGGGGTTTCTATTATTTTGATAGAGAAGTAGACCAGATCGTATCCAACTCAGCAGTTCGAATGGTCCAAGGCGACAACGGACTACGATACGCACCAGAAGTCATCGCCGAGATCCAGAACGCGGTCGAGTCAAGAGCCCAAAAATGGCGAAGGAGCCGGTTGAATAGGTCAAACAATCGCGGTAGGCGTAACCGCCAATAAAATTTTGAAGATGTAAAATTTCGTAATTCGTTGTAAAAAAGGCAGGTCCGAAGGTAAAATTTTTTCGTTTCGTTCGATGTTTCAAATGCGAAAAATTTTGTTGTTGAATTTTTGTTTGGTCCCCTTTTTCCCCTCAAAAGTTAAAAAGTCCCCATTTTTTGTTTTTTGATTGTTATTTAATTTTTAAGAATGTCGAGAGCTTTTTCTCCATTTTTATGGATTATTTAATGTCAAAAGATAAAATTTTGTTTTCTGAAAAGAATTAGTCAAAAACAGGTTCATTACCTGTCTAATTTCTTTTAATTTCGAATACGAGGTCCATTACCTCAAATCAAAAGTTTATTTTTTCTCATTTAAAAGAAGAAAATTTTCAAACAGGTCCATTACCTGTCAATTTTGTTTATTTACGAGGTCCATTACCTCGAAACAAAAAGTTACAATTTTCTTTTATTTTCACAGAAAAATTTTGAAAATAGGCCCATTGCCTATCAAAATTTTATTTTCCCCAAATCGAAATCAGAAGTTAATTTCGTAAATATTGTTTTTGTTTTTGAAAGATATCTGGTGCCCAAAGGTCCGAAAGATTAATTTTGTTTTGTAAGGTCCATTACCTTCGTTAATTTGAAACATACATGTAATTTTTTTTTTAAAGAAAAAGATGAAGTGTATCTTTATAATAATAATTCTTTTTTTTCTACACATGTATAATACAAGAAGAAATATACAAATGTTTATTTTATATGGCTAATTATTTACTACGTAAATATTTACCTATAAGGTTTCCATAGGACACAAAACAGCAATAGAAAATTCGTCTGATTGCAAACGTTCAGGTATCCGACATCTCAAGAACTCGAATCTATAAAAACAAGAACAAAGGACAGCAATTATTTTTTCATTCTGGTGTTGGTTTTATTAATTTACATATTCAAACGATTTTAAAATCAGCAATACGTACGAAAAGGTTGTTGAACTGTTCAAAACAACGTTAATACTCTAAAGGATGGGTAGCTATACGGTGGTTTTTGGAATTCAATTTGAATTACTTAGTTCTATTTACTTTTCGTATGCATAATCAACTCGAATTAATTTATCAAAAATAAATTAAATTGATTTGAAAATCGTGTACATGTATAAATGGAATCAGTATTTGGTTGAAGAAAACTACAAGTATGCTATTCCAGTACCTCAAATGATTGAATTTTGTGAAGACTTGAAAAATCTTCCTCGAGTCCAATTCGCCGCCTTGGTTTTAGGCCACCGCGCCAACAGTGGGCTTTGTACGCGAACTCCGTTGGCCGAGTGATTGCCCGATAGGCCGTAGATTTTGGTACTCTGAAAATTCACAGGTATGGTGAATGAGTAGACAATGAACCGCAGGTCATTGACCTTTGCAAGTCGCATTTGTTGAACACATACCTGACTGAAAAGTTGGAAAAATCGTACTCGACACGAATTCCTCTTGGAATTGAATTTTCCAGTGAATCGATTTTCCACCAAACCACACCAGAGATTGCTGATCGAAAATTTTTCTGAAAAAAGTAAAACAGAAAAATACACCAATTGATTAGTTCTCAGATTCGAATGTTATTTTTTCAAAAGTTCTTAGTGATTACATTTTTACCTCAAGATTGCCAGCAATTTGGAGATGAAGATTGAATCAGCTGATGAACCACCAGATGTCCAGAAAATCTTGATACCTGAAACGAAAAACAGACGAATCAGTAAAAGTTCAAAACTTGGTTTTTCATTTATTTTTTAATACTAACGCTTTTAACACCTTAGCACCAGATATTATGTTTTTTCTAAAGTCATCTCTTTTGAGCACAGCTACACTGGATTCCATGGATGAGGTGAGGCTGGGCCCCTCAGATCGATACTTCAAGAATTAACGGAAACGATTTCATCGAGATTAATGTCACGGATTGGAATTCTAAATGATTATTTATTACGTAGATCTTTTGTAATGCTGTGATTTTCTTTCTTGTTGTTGTTGTTGTTTTTTCTTTTGTTACAGGCCTAGTTTTTAAGATGTTTTTTCAAATTTTTCTTTTCTTTTTTTTAATTTTTTCGTATTTTTTTAAGCTCATCATTATACAAAAGATCCTAAAGGAGTCAAATGTTCCTTTCAGGTTGGTTCAGCTTAGAGAACCACTACTCCACTCAAAAGTGTGGGGGCAGTGGGTACCTCCTGGGTGACCTGTACACTTCCACTGTGAGTAGGTGTGTTTCTTTCACAACTTTTCAGTGAGTAGGTTCTGCCTACTCGCTGAGAAGGGTGAAGGGGCATATGTCACGGTGGGAATGCCAGGCCTCTCAGGTGGTTACACTGAGCTGGCCGCCTGAAAGCTCCGACTACGAGGAGAGCACTAGTTGCTCTTTCTCAGTATGTAAACTTCCGTGTAACTGATTAACGTTGGTGTCGCGCGAGCATATGTTATTACGTTTAAAGTCCATGTGAAGTACATGTGTTGAATAAATCGATTGCAACTGCTTTTGAGTGTAAATTATTCCCCTGATGGGATAGTGTAATTGTGTTTACCACTGAACTAGCCGGGGACCTGGCCCCGTAATCCAGTGAAGAGATCATTGATCAATTAATATATGAGAACGAATGTAGAGGTAAGGGATGTCACAGAAAACTTACCACTTTATGAGTGCCTAAGTTAATCCTACCCTCTCACAAAATTTTAGACTCTTTTTGGGGCAATTGGGGGCGCGAAGCACCAACTTTTCGAATTTTTTGTAAATTTTTCTTTAAAAATTAGGGAAAAAGCAAAAGCGTTTACCCATGTCATAGTTGGCCCTTTAACCAAAATCAATTGTTTCCTAAAACCTTTTGAACATAATTTTTTCAACATGTTTTAAATTTAATTATATTTTAAGGACAATTGAACAGTGGTAATGGTTGAGTCAAGTGGTGTGAACATTTCACCGAATCTTTTTGAGGTCTAAAAATGACTCAATGATTATCCGCTCCAATTCGACTTTCGAATAAAAAAATATGCAAAACAATCCGCTCTCGAGTAAGTACGTAGTAAGTAGGTATTTTCGGAACTGAAAAATGAAAAAAAAATGAAAAAGTAATTTTTCTGCGGATTTTTCTTACTTTGATTCGTTTTTTTATGAAATTTTCATCTTGTTTGAGAAATTCTGATGGAGCCTTTCGAGGAAACATGATTTTTTTCTTAGTAGGTACCTAAATACAGCAATCCATTCAATTCTTTAAAATTCGTTGAATGAAATTAAAATTTAGAATGAAGGAAATAGTTATTCTTACAGGTAAATTGAAATTGAGACAAAACGTCGTTTAATAAGCTTCCTAGATAGGTACTTAATAACTTTCACGTCTAAAAACGTTATAATTTATATCTCCTTAGAAGACTTTGTAGTACAAATTCGACTAATTTACTATGTTTTTGTTTTCATTAAACGACAATTAAGTTAATTTTAAGGATGACGTAATCAATTTGAACTTTTGGCAGTTTTAAAATCTCTCGCGATAATTATCCAACTTGTGCCTAGTTCGTTTGTCTTTAACTTTACCATAATCTCTTCAAAGCTCAATGATCCATACTTGATTTCATATCTTCGTCAATTCACATACGTACTTCGTACTTACTACTTGAAAAGAAAGTATACGAGTGTTTTAACGTAGATTTTTTGCACAAAAAGCGTGGCCTCTGGTGGACTTGAGCGTACCCAAGGAGGGGGGGGGCTCAGGAGGCTCGAGCCTCCCCTTAAGCTCGGACAGGAGATTTTTTTATTGCAAAAATGTAAATTTTTGGCTCTTGAAACATGATTTTTAAAACAAATTTCGCCCTCGCTTCGCCCGGATAGTATTTCAGTCCTTCTATTTCGAAAATTGATGATTTTTCTCTGATCTTGCAGTCAAAAATCACTAATTTCTCAATCAATTCCCAAGTTGTCGGAAAAAATCAATAATTTTGACTGAAAAGTCAGTGAAAAATAACAAAAAATCCGCAATTTTTTAAATTTTACTTGACTAAAATCCGTTTATGAATTATCGACCGACTGAAAATACCCTAACTATACTGAAATAACAAGTTACTCAATTTTTTCATAAAAATTTCACCCCTCCCATTTTTATCCGAATTCTGAACCCCTCCCTTAAATAATTTCTGGGTGCGCTTATGCTGGTGGAACTTGATGAACATTTTTATGCCATTCGATTTGGCCTCAAAATAATTACGTGATTTCCAAGCTAAAAATTTCATCTCTGCGAGTTTTCAACCGATTTTTTTCAAACTTGAAACTTAGGTAGGTAGAAGTACTAGAGGAGAGTACCCTGAAATTATTCAGATTTTTCCGACCATTTTGATGACTTTGAATTTGACTTTAAAAATTTCAAATTACCCTGGGAGATACAATTTTGAGATGAACTGAAACTTTTTTTTCAACATTTTTCAATGTACCTATTTCACTCCTCTCAAAATTTTTTCAGTTTTTTTTTCGAGTGGTAGAAGTTGGTTATAATATTCAAAAAATCGTTGTAATTCGTCAATTTAACCCAGAAGAAATAGCATCAGAAAAGTCCTTTAAAAATTATGGGAGAAAAAATTATTTTGCACCGATTTCGCTGAAATTTACGTGGAGGAATGAAAAAGTTGATAGGCTACTTACAAGGGAGGTATCCCAACTCAAAGTAAAATTTTGAGCCCAAACAAAAAAAATCGAAAGTACTTCATAACAGGACCCCGTATCCAAAATTTCAAGAGCTGAAGTTCATTTCTCGATTTTTAGCGAATTTTTGAAATTTCAAAGTCAACTCCGTCTTGGGAATTATGAAAATTTGATCTAATCAACGAAAAAAGCTTAAATTTGGTATATATATACCCTATTTTCAACCTCTCAAATCGATTTCAAGCGGTATCGAGACGTTTCAGAGCCACCTGAAAATTTTGGAATTTTCCAGCGCTGGAGAAAATCCCATAAAAATGGTCCATATGCACTTCAGCACCTATAATTGCGGATTATCCATATTGGTGACCTATTTAATCAATTAAAACACAAATTCCCAAAATTCTTAACTTTGAGTGAAAAATTCGCATTTTTGGGCAGGATATTTTTCTGGAAAAAATTTCAAATTATCCCCCTTGCACACGTAACTGGGTGAAAAGCTGAAACTTCGTATATACCTACCCTATTTTCGACTTCCCGAATCGATGGGAAGTGGTTTCGAGACGTTTTTGAGCTACCAGAAAATTTTGAAATTTTCCAGCACATAAAAAATTTCTTGCTCATAAATGCGAATTCGAACTCAAAGTTACGAATTTTGGAAAATGGTGTTTTAATCGATCAAATAGGTCACCAAAATGGAAAATCCACAATTATAGGTGCTGAAGTGCATGGGCCATTTTTATGGGGTTTTCTCCAGCGTTGGAAAATTCTAAAATTTTCTGGTGGCTCCGAAACGTCTCGAAACCGCTTGCAATCGATTCGGGAGGTCGAAAATAGGGTATACCACCAAATTTCAGATTTTTTCATTGATTATATCCAATTTTAATATTTCCCAAGGCGGAGGTAATTTTGAAATTTCAAAAATTTGCCAAAAATCGAGAAATAAACTTTAGCACCTGATATTTTCGATACAAGGTCTTGTTATGATGTACTTTCGATTTTTTTTGTTTTGGCTCAAAATTTTACTCTGAGTTGGGATAGGTACCTTCCTTGTTAGTCAGATTTGTCATCTCAAAATGTGTATAACAGAAACAAAATTTTTTCAAAATTAAAATTTTTAGGCGGTTTTATAATAAAAAAAATTCGTATTTTTGTCATTTCAGTAAAAAATGTCCAACTTTGGAAAACGATTGCTCAGGCCCTTGAGGTCGAGGGGCTAAAATTTTTTGAGGTATTTCTACACTAAGTACCCCTTCACGTAAAAATAGTTAGGTACTATTATGAAAACTGAAATTTTATCTACTTAGGTACATACAATTTTTTTTTGCAGAATTCCAAATTATATCCCTAAACTTAGGTAAGTCACTGAAAATTGCACTTTTTTCTGAACAGTTTAATCTTGAATTTTGAAATATTTTTACAAATGATTCTGAGTCTCCTTTCCATACTCTTTCCAACTTCTTAAGTTAAATTGCTCCAATAAGTATCGCCAGTTTTGGGTAGTTTGGTATTTTTATGAAAAATCGCAGAGGCAAAAAAACAACAAAGCTTTCTTCGGAGCTTCCAAATGGGCTGGAACCAAAACAATGGTGGTTTTCCAATTTTTCAAATAGGAAAACTTCTTTAAAAAAATTTGAGCTAAATCCAAAGACCCAAATTTAAAAAATGGTCGAATTTGAGTCTAATGGCCTTTTTGTCATCTCAATGCACTGAACTGACGCCAGTTGCGATATCGATCTAAACCTATGGCAAATAAGCACGCCATGAGCGACTTCATAAATTAGCGTCATGGAGGAATGAGTATACATAATGGGGTCGGGGGGTTCTCTTCGAACGCAGCAATACGATGCTGCATCCTCGAGGGAGATTCATTTTGAAGAATTAACGGTCATAATTGACTTTTTCAGCTCGGTCATTTAGTTTTATCGCAAAACTTAATAACTGGCGGGTATTTTAATTACGATAAAAACGACATTAACGACCGGCATCGAGCTGTTGACCTTTGAATGATGCGATGCGCTTTGGAACACCAAAAAAAAGTAATTATTTTATCCTACATATATATAGATATATATATATAAGAAACGATACGACGCTGCTACCCATCAGAGAGTAAATTCCGGATAAAGTTTTTTCCTTTTCGTACCATCTACTACAAACTCGATATCTACACGGTTAAAAGCCAACACAACAAGACGAAGAAAGCGACGAAAAAAGGATTTAAAAGAATACAACGTGGAAGGCGAAACCTTATGAAATATCGTAGATACGATTTCTACCAACAATTTCAATTTACTGTTCGGTGGCATTCAAACGCCAGCGTCAGCGCCATTTAACCTATGCTAACGAAATTTAAACGTTTTTTTCCTTCGTTTTCGTTTCAGCTTTACCGCAGCGAACATAGAAAGAGATTGGTAAAAAGTGGAAAAAATGACACAATATAAGAGCTTTTTAGCTTCATTGATGATTTATGAACCGTGAAAATAGTTAATCTGACGTAGATTTTCTATTTTATATATAAACTATACACGTAAAGCGTAGAAAATTAATTTTCTGTCGGATTATATTTTCATTACAAAGCACCCGAAGCCGAAGCGAAAAGGTTATTAAAAGATGCATTCGTAGACGTTTAGACGACTCGAGGATTTTAAATTAAATCTACCACACATGTTTTTAATCGATTCGCGTAAAACAGTCAGCTATCTCATCGGTGCCGAAAAAATTTAACCCGTTCGGATTAAATTCGCAGGAAATGGTCACATGATTAAAAATTCATTTCGACGGTACAAGAGTGATAAAATAGGACTTTCTTTCTTTCTTGACATAAAATTTCACTGCCTACTTTATCGTGTATGTTCAGTTATAAAATTCGAGTTATTTGATGTAAAATTACTTTCTAATTTATTAAAATTCTTTACCAATTTTGGAAATTGGAAAAAAAATGGTTGAAATAATATATATATTTTTTCTTAAATTAAATGGGTATTCTTGAAACATATCCATGATTTAAACGCTTGCATTTTCTCTATAGCAAACATTGGAGGTCGCAGCCAAGGAGGGAGGGGAGGAGGGGGAATCGCCTCCTCTGGAATAGTCATTTGCCCTTTCTGGTGAAATTTTCCATGTACATATATAACGTGTGAGGGTGACTGTGTGTGGGTCATGGGGGCCGGAGTGGTGCTAGAACAGTTTTTCAAAAATTGAACGATCTTCCAAAAATTGAAAATTTTCCCAAAATTTTATCAATGTTTTAAGAATTGAACGATTTTTCAAAAATGGGTCAATTTTTCCCATGAAGACAACTTTTCCAAAATTGTTGAATTTTCTATAAATTAGATAATTTTGTGAATATTAGACGATCCTTTCTACAACGTATATGATTTTTTGAAAATTTGACCGTTTATTTCCCATAAACTTCATCAATTTTAAAAGATTCGCGTGCTTTTTCGAAAATTTAACAGTTTTCCAAAACTTGGACCATTTTCTGAGAATGGAACGATTTCCAAAAACCATTTTTCAAAATTTAGACTGTTTTCCACAAATAGGTCAGTTTTTTAAAAACTAAACAAATTTTTTATAACCTGAGTAAGTGAGTGCCCAATTTCCCAAAACATGGACCATATTTGTCAAAACTTGAACGATATTCCAAAAAAATTTTACCGCACCATTTGAGATTTCATTTGCCTTTTTTCCAAAATAATCTTAGCTATGGACCTTAAACATTGTGTAATTTTTGAAGAAACTTTTTCCTTTCATTCCAAATTAAACGCTCAAATTAAAAAAAAAAAAAGGTTCAAAAATGAATTTTCAAAATTTTTGGGATTATTGTAAAGGAAATTTGACTTCCTGAACACGAATATGAGATTAGTTTTTCCATTTGGTAAATTCGTTATTTTAAAATTCGAATTGATCGTCTCAAAAATTAATGCTAAATTCGTACTTTGCAACTCAAAATTAATCAGAAATCAATATTTTTTCGAACTCAAAATTGTAGATCTACCACGTACTAAGTACCATATGTAATCAACATTTCTTCAGCTTCAATTATAACAAAGAAATTAATTTTTATTCCACCTTAAGCAGTGTAGCGATTTTTGAATTTTTCTAGAATATATCTACCTACAAGGAGGGTATCCAAACTCAAAGTAAAATTTTGAGCCAAAACAAAAATAAATGGAAAGTTCATAAAAGAACCCCATATCCAAGATTTCAGGTGCTGAAGTTCATTTTTCGAGTTTTGGCGAATTTTTGAAATTTCAAAATTACCCCACCACCCTGAAAAATATAAAAATTTTATCTAATCGACGAAAAAGGCTGAAATTTGGTATATATCTCATTTTTGACCTGCCAAATCGATTGGAAGCTATTTCAGGACGTTTCGAAGCCTCCAGAAAATTTTGGAATCTTCCATTGCTGGAGAAAAGACCATAAAAATGGTCCATATAAACTTCAGCATCTATGATTGCGGAATACCAATATTGGTAACCTATTTGATCGATTAATTAAATTTTTTGAAATTTGCAACTTTGAGTTAAATCCATGTTTTTTGGCAGACAATTTTCCTGGAATAAAATTTAAAAATACGCTCACAGCCCCAGGCATCGAGGTACAAAACTGAAAATTGGTAGATACTGTGTTTTCGACATCCCGAATCGATTGGATGCGGTTTCAATACGTTTCGAAGCCTCAAGAATATTTTGAAGTTTTCCAGCACTGGAAAAAAGCTTATAAAAGTGGTCCATATGAACTGTAGCATCTATACCTAATCGCGGATTATCAATATTGGTGACTTATTGATGGTGTAAAGTAGTATTTTCCAAATTTCGCAACTTTGAGTTCAAATTCATATTTTTTTGGCAGGAAATTCATATTTTTTGGCAGAAAATTAAAGTTTTTCGAGGAAAATTGTCAGCCAAAAGTGCCAAAACATATGAATTTGAACTCAAATTTTGCAAATTTCTGAAAATTATGCTTTAATCGATCAAATAGGTTACCAAACTAGTTATTCGGGATTACATATAGGTACTGAAGTTCATATGGATCATTTTTATGGGTTCCTCTCCTGCGCTGAAAAATTCAAAAATATTTTGGAAGCTCCGAAATGTCTTGAAACTATTTCTAATCCATTCAGGACGTCAAAAATAAGGTATATACCAAATTTCACTTTTTTTCGTTAGGTACTTAATTAGATCAAATTTTCATATTTTTCAGCACGATGAGGTGATTTTGAAATTTCAAAAATTCGCCAAAACTCGAAAAATGAACTTCAGCATTTGAAATTTTGGATTTTTTTTATGATGTACTTCCGATTTTATTTTAGTTTGGGCTCAAAATTTTACTTCGAGTTGGGATACCTCCCTTGCTAGTATAGTTTTGGAAATCAAAAAATTGAAAATATTTTTATAGGCGATTGATCGAATGAAAAAAATTATGATTCGTTGCAAGTAACACAAAAGACAACACATCTGCTTGATTTTAATTCTTGCAGACATTCATTCTAAAAAAAAATGGATATCTTGCACTTTTGAAAAAATGTTGGCCTATGTCTAGAAATTTCTAGACTCAAAAATTTCAAGTTTAGAACGAGTTTGAGTGCCCCCCACCCCGGAGGGAGCTGGTAAAATAACCAAAACTTTTTTAAAAAAAATTACTGTAGGTACTTTGATAATTCATGGCTCATTCAGGAGTCCAAGGATGGTAAAATGTGATCTAGATGAATTTCAACACAAAAAGTAGGATGGCACTATATAAGAAAAAAATTAGAAAAATCCAACACCTTTGTTATTTTCTGAAATTAAAACATAGAAATCTTTAAAACATTAGACAAAAAATTTTGATACATCCCTCCAGCTCTGGGTACACGTTTGACTACCTAACTTCCGATAGGTAGGATAGGTAGGACGAGTTACACAAATCATGATGTGTACATTGTACATTGTACAATCATCAACCCTCATGCTCCTTTATTTCGATCGATCTGGATTGGTGTCAACGCGATGTTGAAAGAATTGTCTATTTAGCTGTTTTAATTAACCAGACCACCGCTACCGATTTCTCTGTATAGGGGAAAAATTTTCTTGAAGAGTCTAACCAAGGGGAGCTTCCTTTTCGAAGTATCGAAGTAATTATACGTACTGTACATACAATACCAAGCCCGGATACTATCGAAAGGCAACATTTTGTGGTTCGATTCTGGTAACGGTTTGTTGAAAAGTTGCCCAAAACGTTTAATATGGGGGTTGGAAAATTCGCCGAAACTTGGTTTGCGACGCGTATGTACTTTTTAAATAGGTAGTTTGGTTGTAGATTCGTTTGGAAAGGATTGCTTTTTGCGAGTGTAATAAGTCGAGATGTTGTAAGTATATGGAAGTTGCGCGTTTATGTTAATGAGTTTGCTTATTCGAGCCAAATGAACACGTTTCTATTTTACTCGATGGCATTGTCGTTGTTTTTCTTATTCTATGCTCTAAGTAGGTATAGTATATTAGGTACGTAGTACGACGGTACAAGTAGGTAATAAATTTGCTTATGTGTTGCAGTTTTCATTCGGTGTTGTATGCTTAATAAACGGCAACCTGGTCTGCAGTTAGAGTTCATTTTGCAAGGTGGTTCACTTCGGAATACACAGACGAGTGAGTTCACAATTTTACTTATTTCGATTCACGTATTCGTATTAGTTTTTTGTCTATAGTCAGCGATTAGTCACGTAGAGAGATATGTTTTTTTAAAAATTGTTGCGTTCAGTCCCCGTATAGGTGTATTGAGGTGGATTGAATTTTTTTTTTCAATTTTTCTCATTTCTGAATAAGTATGTTTGTATAATTCGAGTGAAGGAATTCCCGAAAAAAATTTCAGTCCTCGCACCTTTTTTAGAGGGGAGCTATGAGTTTCCAAAGTGAGATAATTTTTGAAAAAACCGATGTTTTTGATTTTTAAAGCATCAAATTCCAAATTATTCTTGAAAATACTGGTGCTGAAAAGATAGGTACAATTTAGGATACCAAATTTCACTGTATAGGTATATCTATTTGGAATTTTCCTAGAAAAAAATTTACTTAATTTTCTGCTAATTTTGAAAAAGTTGGAAATTTCGGAAAATTATGCTGTAATCGATCAAATAGGTCACCAATATTGGTTGTTCGCGATTATAGGTGTTGACGTTCATACGTACCCTTCTCCTGCACTGAAAAATTCCAAAATGTTTTGGAAGCACCGAAACGTCTAGAAACCACTTCCAATCCATTCGGGAGGTCAAAAATAGGATATCTACCAACTTTCAGCTTTTTTCGTTGATCAGGCGATGAGGTAATTTTTTAATTTCAGAAATTTGTCTAAATTCTTGAAATGAACTTCAGCGCCTTGTTTTCAAAATGATACTTGCATCATACAAATACTAAAAGAGGAATAGAGGATATCCTATTAAAAAATGTAAAAAGTACCTACATAGGTACCTACTTACCTGGCTTCTTTATGTTATCCAAAACCTATAATTAGCAATGGAGAACAGATGAAATTAGTACACCTACTTGAAGCAGTATTGATGAATTTTGAGAATTTATGAAACTGCAAAATTTGACCAATGATTTAGCTCCAAAACAATGGTTCTTATCCTAACTGAAATTTTGTAAATCAATAAGACCCATTATTGATTTTGTGGGAGGATGGCATCAATCCCACGTGCTGCGCCGTTACATCCAATGGAATGCAAACATCATTGTTCCACTTCCTTCACTAGTGTCAGTCGTGTCATCAATGTAACATTCAAGAGGCAAGGGATCCTACTGCTACACAGACTGACCGCTTGATTGATGCCAAAACGCTAATTTTGTTCCCCTTTAATTCCCCCCCCCCAATCATTAGTCAAAGAGGGTTGTATAAAAGACACCTACATAAATACTGCTTTTCGATGAGAGAGTATTATTAACCTACCTAAATTAAAATTAATACTACCTATCAATACCTACTATCAATTAATCATATTTATCTTCATCATCATGTCAATTGTTCATGTTTATGTTCATTATCATATTGATTAATTAGCAATTCAAAATCCTTTAACAATTCAATCCTTGAAAATTGCAATTAGTTAGAAAAGGGGATAAAATTTATTGCCAATGGTAGGTAAGGTAGTGGTAATGGCTTCAACTATATTCATCTTAATAATTATCTTGAGAATCACTCTTGTTTTTAAATTAATATTTGTATCATACGGATACTAGAGGAAAATATCTTATTAAAAAATAAGTACATACCTGGCTGCTTCATGTTTTCTAGAATCAATAGTTAGCTAAAGAAAAGGGGTAAAATTAACCTACCTAAATTAAATCAATACTTTATTAAATTTATCAATGTGTGTTCATTTTCATTATTTTGTGAATCAACTCTTGTTTCAAAGTAATACTTCATCAATTCAATTTAATCTTCTTAAAATTAGAATTGTATTGAAAATGGAGCAAAATTTGTTACCAATTGTAAGGGAGTTTTAATTGCTTCAATCATATTTATCTTTATATCATGAGAATTACTCTCCTTTTCAAAATTATTCTTGTATCATTCAGATATTAGAGGAGAGTATCCGAGTTCCTACACCTACTTGAAGCAGTATCGATGGATTTTGAGTACTTTAATGATGGCAATATTAAACCAAAAATTTAGCTCCGCAAAAGTAGTTCCTATGTTATGTAAAATTTAGTAAATTGACAAGACCCATTATCAATTTAGAGCAAGGATGGCATCAATCCCACGTGCTGCGCCGGTGCGTCCAATGGAATGCAGTCATATGATTCCACTTCCTTCATAAATGTTAGTTGTGTAGTCAAAGCAATGTTCCAAGGGGCCTTCCTGTTACCCAGACTAACCGCTTGATTGATGCTAAAATGCTAATTTTGTTCCCCTGTAATTAAAACCCCCAAAAAATCATTAGCCAAAGTGGGTTGAGTATAAGACTCCTACATCGATACTACTTTTGATGAGAGAAAGAATCATTAACCTACCAAAAGTAAAATAAATACTATTAATTCTATCAATTAATCATCTTCATCTTCATTATCATATAAATTAATTCACATTTCAAATTCAAAATAATTCTTCTATCAATTTAATCTATTGAAGTTAAGATTTTTTAAAAGGGGTGTAAAATAGTGTATTGCCAATGGTAAGGCAGTTTTAATTGCATCAATCATATACTTTATTTCATGAGAATTACTCTTGTTTTCAAATTAATAATAGTACCTATCATACAGATACAGGAGGAAAATATTTGATTAAAAAAAATAAGTAGGTACATACCCGCAGCTTCTTCATGTTGTCCTAAACCAAAAATTAGCTATAGAAAAAAAAATTAAAATTAGCCTACCCAAATTGAAATTAATACTTCATTCAACCCCAACCACCACATTTTATAGATGAATAATAAATCTAGTTTTTCAAAATTCCAAAAAAAGTACTCAGAAATAAAAATGCAAAGCAAAATACGTGACTGGTATATGAGTATGTCCTTTTAAATAAAAAAGCCAAGCAAAATAAACTGACGAGTATGTCCTTTTGAATAAAAAAGCCAAGTCCTAAAATAGAATGGGCATTTTTAGACCAAGACAAAAGGCTAGTTTTATTAAGGCACTATAACTACAGGTATGCTGGTCCGCTATTTTCTTGCGTTAAAACGCCCGAGCGCTAAAACTCGTTCCACGACGTTACGCGGGAGTACGAACAAGCCCGTCACATTCAAATTACGGCGTAACACCGTGGAACGAGTTTCAGCGTTCGGACGTTTTCATCGCAAAAAAATGGCGGACCAGCATACCTGTAGTTATAGTGCCTTAGTTTTATGGCTCTTTTGAGGAGTCATATTTCTTTGCAGGGGGTCGGCAGATGAAATATTTCCATTCTAAATTCATTCAAAATTCTGGTCAAGTAGAGCAATAAAACTAACGAATGTTGAAGAAATAAAAGTCTTTGTCCTGGTCAAAAAATGCCGACGGAGCAGGTGGCCCGTTACAACGGAACAGGAACAATGAAATATTCATTCTAAATTGTGTCGCATCTATTGACTTCGCACCACCAAGATAAAGGAATGAAATAAAAATTCTATTTTAAATTTTCATTCAAAATTCAGGTCACGTAAGGCAATAAAACTAACAAAGGTTGAAATTGAAAAAATAACTGTAACAAAAGGAATCTGAATATAAATCCAGTCGGTACATGAATTATTTTCTTTGAACCCCTGCTGTGTATTGTATCCGAGTTTATACCACCTGCTGTGTCGGGGTCGGCATTTTCAGACCAGTTCAAAGAATCTTTTGTTAGTTTTATTGCTCTACGTGACCTGAAACTTCGATAAAATTTTCAATATAATTTCCATTGTTTCTCCCTTTTTTTTGAACCCCTGCTGAGTAATTTTGTTAGAGCTTATACTACCTGCTGTGTCAGCATTTTCAGACCAGCACGAAGTTCATTTGTTAGTTTTATTGCCCTACGTGACCTTAATTTTCGATAAAATTTCCAATATAATTTTTATAGTTGTTCTTTTTATCTGTAGTGAAGCCGACAGATGTGCCAGACTTTTTTTTGTCCATGTGACCACCTGCCACGTCGGCATTTTCAACCGAAATAAATACTTTTTTGCCGCGTCAGCATTTTCAATCAACCCCAAAACTTTTTATTGCATACAAGACCACCTGCAGTGTCAGCATTTTCCAGCACTAAGAACCTTTGTTAGTTTTAAAAGGGCCAACAGAAAGACTGGTTTCATTGCACCTTTGGGGAATTATATTTTTCAGCAGTGTCGGCAGATAAAATATTTTTTGATATAAAGTAGACGGGTTGGCTTTGTGTCCGAATTCCATTTGTTACATTTATTTCTTCAACCTTTGTTAGTTTCATTGCCCTACGTGACCTAAAATTCTGATTAAATTTAGAATGGAATTTTTATTGTGTTTCCTTCTTTTTCTTTGTGATGGACCACCTGCTGTGTTGGCATTTTTAGACTAGGAAAAAGACTGGTTTTATTGCCCTTTTGCGGCATCATATTTCTCAGCCGGGGGTCGGATAAGAGCTGCAAATGCGTAGATGCCAAAATAATCGAATTTTTTGTAAAGCTCACCGTGGAGAAAGATGAATTTAATGTTTCAATCAATGTGATTGGTCAAATTTTCTAGTTCAACAAATGACAATACACAAAATGAATAAAAGGAAGTCCGCTATTATGGCGCAGTGTGTCTAGTTTTTTACTCGGTTCCTTTTTATGTGGCTTGATCAACAATCACATGTTATCTTCGAAACTTCTCGGGCTGAAAAAAATGTAATTTGAGATGTCAAATCTCGCTTTGTCCATTCCGTTTTCAATTTGAAGTCGGCTAACACTTCCAACCAAGCCGTTTAGGTACACGAATGGATATTTTTTCAACATTCTGAAAGTTATTTCCCAGATAGTTAATGCAAATAAGGTAAAGTACCAATCGTGGATCTAATACTGATTGTAGATAAAATTAGGATTACCTAATTAGTAACCTCTTTGATCTGTTAGAGCACATTTTTCCAAAATTTGTAACTTCCGGTAATTTTCTCTCAAAGCTTGAAAAGAAAACATTTTTTGAGGTCTCCAGATCGGCTCGAATCACTTCCAATCGATTCGAGAGATTAAAAATAGGACACACGCAAACTTTCAGTTCTCTACCTCGATACATACGTTATTGATGTATTTTCCAATTTACGTCGAGAATTTTTGCTAGAGAAAAATATGGATTTTAATCGGATAGTAACGAATTTTGGAAAATTTCGTTTCAATCGATCGAATAGGTCACCAATATGAGTAGGTAATCTGCTTTCATAACTGCTAACGTTTATAAACGAACCCTTTTTGTGGGCGCTTTTTCGATGCTGAAAAATATCAAAATATTATGGAGGCTCCAGAACTTCTCGAAACTACTTTCAATCAATTCGCCAGGTCGAAAGTTTAATACATTTGAGCTCGGATATAAAAACCACCCTTTGATGTTAAAAATTGGTTTTTAAGTTGACACTGATTTTGGGCGTTTTAGAAGGAGTAGAATCAAGGAGGAACCTCAACACAAAAAGCAATTTCTGACACCTAAGGGTGATTTCTATATCCAGACTCATATATACCAAATTTCAGCTTTCTTCGTTGATTAGATAAAATTTTTATACTTTCCAGGTCATGGGGTGGTTTTGAATTTTCAAAAATTCGAAAATTGAACTTTGGCCTTGAAATTTCAGATAGAGGATTCTTTTATCACATACTTTCGATATATTTCTGTTTCGACCCAAAATTTCACTACCTTCCTTGTAAAGTACATAGTCACGTATCGTAGACCGAATGTTGATTTGCGAAAAAGTCCCATCCCGAGGTATATTCTCGTCGGTCACATAATACTCGGCTATACGCACGAATATAATAACAAAGGAAAATTTTAAAAAGTCCTCGCGAAAATATGACAACCGGCGGTTGTATACGTGGTTTTATTAATACTGCCGCGCCGCGTAATCGCCTTCTCCTTCGCCTTCTTCGTCACCTCGCCGCCTCACCTCGTGTCTGCGCCTCTCGATTTATTTCATAGTGTGGTGGGCGAATATACGAATAACTCGCAGCTATGCTCGTATAGTTGTCCCTTTATATCGTTTAATCATCCGAGGATCATTGCTTCATCGATTCGCATTCGCACATCGCATCGCGCCTCAGAAAAGAAACAACTGTCATCAATATTCGCCGCGTCACATTTGTATGTTGCGGTAATTCGCACCAGAGAAAACTTAACGTTCGCTGAAACTTGTCCGCACCTGCGACACACGCTGCAAACTTTTGTAAATCGAGCAGCTCCATCGAAACTACCCTACGTAACTACATATAAACGATATTACTCGTATGTACCTTCATTCTATATGTACTCGTATAACACCTACGTACGTATTTTTACGCAAGTGCTTGTTTTTTTTCCTCAATACCTACCTAACGTCATCCTTAGCACGTAACTATTGCATAAATCGTATTTTGCTCGTTTCACTTCCTCATTTCTGCTACAATACATGTAGCATTTGTTTACAAGGAAGTTATCATATCCTCAGTCGTAGCAAAATTTTGAGTCAAAACAAAAGTAAATCGAAAGTACATCATTAAGAAACTTCACATTGAAAATTTTAGGTGCTAAAGTTTATTTCTAGAATTTTGACGAATTTTTTAAATTTCAAAATAAGCTACTTCATCGCTCTGCAATGGAGAAAAGCTCATAAAAATGGTCCATATGAACTGTAGCACTTATAATTGCGGATTAGCTACCCATATCGGTGACCTATTTTATTGCTTAAAGCACAATTTTCCAAAACTCGTAAGTTCGAGTTCAAATTCATATTTTTTGGCCGAAATTTTTTTTGGAAAAAATTTAAAAATACGCATCAAGTAAAAAACTGAAAATTGAAGGATACCCTATTCTCGACCTCTCGAATCGATTGGAAGCGATTTAGAAACGTTTTGAAGCCTTCAGGAAATTTTGCCAGAGAAATTTCCATGAAAATAGTTTATATGATCATTATCACCTAATTTCACTCAAATTTTTCACAAGTTCCCCTTGATGGTTTACTCTCTTAATTACAAATCAGTGAAAATTATCGAAAATCACTGAGAAACAGTCAGAATTGCAGCACAGGAGAAAATCAGTGAACATTTTTTTTACTGAAAACAAACCAGTGAGAAAAATCAGTAAAAGTCAGTAAAATTTATGAAATTTGCTCAAAAATCAGTGAAAATCTTTTGAAAATTAGTGAAAATTAGCTGAAAATTGGTGAAAATTTGCTGAAAATCAAAGAATTTTGCTGATTTTTCCTGTGCTGCAGTTCTGACTGTTTATCAGTGACTTTTTACTGATTCAGAATGAGAGAGTATTCACATAACCACGATCATTTCCGTTCAAATTTTCAAGGTGGATGGAGGGAGAGGAGGTAGTCTGGTAATTTTTATGCAACTGCGACTTTTTGCCAAATTACCCAACTTTAAAGGCTCATATCTTGAGATCGGTTATACTTGGGGGAAAATTGTTTGCAGGGTTTGAAAAATAAATGATAGGAGATTCAAAAACGATAATCATATTTTGAAAAACTCAAAGTTGAACTTTGGTGGTGAAAGCTCAACTTTCATGATGGTACAAAACATGAAAACTACCATTTAAAAATCTGAAAAAATTGTGACGCGTCATGAAAAACCGTACCTTAGGGTGAAGGGGGTCAAAAATGAGATTTTGACATTTACGAGTATGATATAAAAATGTACGAGGAATCGAATGGAGGAACCCGCAACTCAATCGGTACAAAACCCGTCGAGTTATGACACTTTAAAGTTGAGAAGTGTTGAAAACAACTTTTCGAGAAAAAAGCTCTTAAAGTTTTTCATTACATTTTTTTCAATTTCCACGACTTATGAAGGTATAGAAATGAAATTATGATGAAAAATTTGCGATCCTGCAGCAAAATTTCACGAGAAATTCAATGGTGCAAGTTTCAGGTCCATATCTCGTCACTCAGTGTCACCAACCTTGTGAAAGAGTTGAAAAAAATTATGAAACTGTTCAAACTTTATTATTCAAAAAAATTATGAAAACAAAAACAAGTAGTTGGGGTGCTCAAAATGTTCTTCAGGCATCAGAGAATACATTTCCGGCAAAAAGTCATTTTTTATAAAAATAAACTTTTCGACCTATTTTGGCGTTTTTCTCGAAAACATTTTTTCACCCTTAGGTATGGTTTCTCATGACGCCTCACAGTTGCACTAAGTAGCTCTTTTTACCCCTTTTTCAACCGACAAATTTTCAAAATGGGATTTTTACAGTCAAGGGAGGCACGAAGGTCCACAATTTTGGCCAAAATTCAAAAAAATCAAAAAGTAAAGCAACACATCAATTTCTACTAATTCAAAGCTGTTGAGTTCTATTGTACTTGGATTTTTCATTTGATCCCTTAGAACCTCCCTATTAGCCCACTTGATAAGGTCAAAATTCAAAAAAAATTGAAAATAACTTGTGACCTGTTGTTTGTTCTGCTTTTGGGGGACCTGAGTTCGAATATTTGCCTTGAAGGGTCAAATTAAAAAAATACGCAAATATTTGAACTCAGTGCCCTCAAAAACCTAAAAGACGACAGGTCACATGCTATTTTTTTTTTATTTTTTACCCAATAAAGGGGCTGGAAGGGGGAGGGGGAGGGGGGTTCAGAGGGATTGGACGAAAAAACTAAGTACATCTTCAAACTCAACGCCTTTGAATTCGCAGAAATTACGTGTTACTTTACATTTTTGATTTTTTTTAAAAATTTTGGTCAAAATTGTGAACCCTCGTGCCTCCCTGGAGTGTAAAGATTCCATCTTGAAAATTTGTTGGTTGAAAAAATAATAAAAAGAGCTACCTACTTACTGTAATTTTTTCAGATTTTTAAATGGTAGTTTTCATTTTTTGTACCATCATGAAAGTTGAGCTTTCACCACCAAAGTTCAACTTTGAGTTTTTCAAATTGTGATTATCGTTTTTGAATTTCCTGGCATTTCTTTTTCAAACCCTGCAAACAATTTTCCCTCAAATACAACTGATCTCAAGATATGAGCCTTCAAAATTGGGTAATTTGGCAAAAAATCACAATTGCATAAAAATGACGAGGCCCATCCCCAGCCTTTTTGAAGGTTAGAAGGGAAATAATAGTGGTTTTGTGAATAGATCATTAAAGAGAAATCGTAAAAAAATTTTGATTTAAATCTGGAGATCCGTTTATTTTTGGTTCGAGTTGGTATGAAATAGTCCAGATTCTGAAGTTCATAATTGACCATTTTTATGGCCCTTTTTCTAGGGCTGAAAAATTCCAAAATTTTCTAGAGGCTCTGAGACGTCTCGAAACTATTTCTAATCGATTCGGGAGGTCAAAAATAGGGTATATATCAAATTTCAGTTTTTTTCGTTGATTAGGTCAAATTTTTATATTTTTTTGGGTGATGAGGTAGTTTTTGAATTTCTCGAAATCATCAAATTTCGAGAAATGAACTTTAACACCTGAACTTTTGGGTATGTGGTTCTTTTATGATGTACTTTCGATTTATTTTTGTTTCGGCTCAAAATTTTACTTCGGTCGGAATACCTCCCTTATTAGGTTTGTAGATGTAGAAAAAGTAAAGATACTGTTGTTTTAAAATGAAAACGAGAATTTTCATTTAACCCGACGAGAGTTCAAATTATTTTACAAAGTAAACTTCAAAACGAACGTATACGAAAAACAAACTATTTATCTGAGGTGCGTAAATTTGCAGCAAGCTTTTTACAACTTAGCCTATCTAAGATTTCCCACAACTTTTATACGTCTACCTACTAAAAAGCTTAGTACCTACATTTTATAATGTGTATAAATGCTAATTTCGAATCTTCCGTCAGTCTTGCGGCGAAAATATGCCGGAATTCCGCTTTTATATCCTGTATATAGTCTACGTATATGGCAGCAAAAGTTACGTTACCTAGCTTGTACGATATTTTATAGCTGAGAAAATCTACGTTCTTCTCGCGCGTATAAAAATGCCATACCTGTGGTGTGTGCTTACTCTCGCGTATATGTGCACTCTGCAGCGTAGAACCGTCGACCAGCGGGGTATAAATACGTAGAACCACCGTTGGATGAAATTTTTAGCTACCTGTTCTTTTTGATACGATCGACGTATAAAATTTTTACGTCTTTTTTCACGCGTAAATCGAATAAAATGCTCGAAAATTCGTATAAATAATTGATTTTATTATAAGCAACGTTATACCATTCTCTTCGTTACTCATATTTACGACTTGGCTGCTATAGAGTTCTTCGCCAAATTTATCGACTTGTTGGTAACTGCGATCGATAAAGAATAATCGTAAATTCGCTGGTGAAACCATTCGCAGCTCGGGATATCTCCTTTAATTGGCCTTGTCGGTGCTGACGCAGCAGCTTTCATGTCGAATTCACAAGTCGTCTAATGAGCCATCACCGGTAGTTAAATTGGAGAGTGAAATCCTGATTACAGCAGTCGTTCGAATCGAATGTCGTATTTATTGTACGTAGGGGTTTGAATAGTGCTGAGCATGGTTGAAAGAAACAAAGCAGGAAATGTCTCTTATTTTTTTTTTAAAGTTCTAAAGTATTCATAGTTGAGGCACCCTCGATATATTTTCTGTTCGGGAGAAGGGAATTCATAGTTGGTACAGTTTTTAAACAATTTTTTTCACCATACAAAATTTTTATATGTATTTTCAAAGTCAGCTTTGCAAATAAAGAGTGTTTGAATTTTGGTTGAGCCAAATCGAAATTTTTTGACTCTATTTATATGTACTCAAAAAAAGAAAAGATACTGCGATAAAAAAAAGTCATGGTACTCTGTTGGTACGAGCATTGTAAATGCTCAAAATTAGGTATTTATTTTATGGATATTAGAGAAATTAGGGGAAAAAATTTAATTTGGAAAAATGCTGGTTTTTGACTATAATTTTGATTACCTAGAATTATCTCTCAATAATGACGAATTTCCTTAGCACACACGCTATGAAATCGTTTTATTTAAGTTTTCAAAATAATTTCTTCAAGCACCTTTTTTTTTTTTTTTTTGAAATTTGAGCATTTTAGAATTTCAATGAAATATACTTACAAAAAATTCTATTTTTTCACTGATTTTTGATAATTAATTGAAAGATTTTTTTAGAAAAGACCAATAAATTTCAAATAGAAAATAAAAAATATATTTCTCAAAATAAATCAAGGAAAATTAGATACTTCAAAATCAAAAATCAAAAATAAAAAGCTAAAAATCGAGCTCTCACCTCATATTATGAGATAGTTCAGTTGTAAAATTAATTCTTGAGTTGAAATTTATTTGAAAAGGGACGGAAATTCTACTTTTAATACTCAGCTAGTCAACTCAATTTCCATGGCTTCTTGGAGAAATTCAAAAAAAAAAAAAAAACTCAATGAAAGTCAAAATCGCACTGAACACCTCGGGACAGCCAGAATCGTTGGAATTTATATTCTAGACGTCATTTTCACTTGAGAAAAAATTATCACTCGAGTTCAGGTACACAAAAAATAGATTTGATCGATTTTTAATACGTGGATATTGTTAAAGTTTCGGAGATTTATTGGCTTAGTAAAAAAATATTCGAGATTTCAAGCCATAAATCGCTGACAATTCGTAAACGTCATAAAAAGAGCACGAAATCATTTTTTTTGTTGGCTAAGTTAATTTCTGAGCCATCTGGAGAAGTGCTATTGTGCAATCACCATCTCGTCTACTGCGTGTTACTTAAGTTGCCTATCGAATTCGCCGTAAATATGAGCAAGTGCCGCGTATTTACGGCGAATCGGTTATGCAATTCTATTAACGTGATTTTTATTTTGTTTAAATCGGTTGGATTGTTCAAGTTATTGTATATTGCTCGAAGAGGGTTGATTTTCATGCTTTAAAGATGACATTTCGGAAGGACCCCCCCCCAAAATGATACTATTTCCAGACGCCTGGATGAGGAAATGCTCGGAGTTGTGGTGAACATGAACGAATTTACTCAAACTTCCTATAGCTTCTTACCAATGCCCTATTTTTGCTGTTTTTTTTTTTTTTTCTTAAGAAATGTATTAAAATTTATAATTTTTTACGTGATACGCAACTATGTTTTTTTCAAATCCAAAACATAATTTTTTCTGGTCTTTTTCCAGTTTCAAATTTTTACAATATTTTTACGATTTTGAATTTTTAAAAATCGTTTGTTTTTAATTCAAAAATCCTTTTTAGTTTCACTTTTCTCATCAATTTTTTCCGCTTAGAAATTCTTTCCATGTTTGAATTTTCTTTTCCAAGTTCAGTTTTTTCAAAAAGTAATTCAACTCCAAAATTTTTCCCAACTCGTTGAATTCTCATTCCAATTTGAAAATATTGTAGGGAACTGATATTATTTTGTTAAATTTTCTTGACATTTTTTCAAATTGGATCGAGAATCATTGTCGAGTAGGAAAAAATTTTGAAATTGGAAGAACTCGAAAAAAAATTGAATTGTTTTACCATTTGGAACTAACAATTGAGTACCTATTCCAACTCAACGTAAAATTTGAGCCAAAACAAAAATAAATCAAAAGTACATTATGAAAGAATCCCATATCTAAAATTTCTGGTGCTAAAGTTCATGTCTCGAATTTTGGCGATTTTTGAATTTTCAAAATTGCCTCATCGTTCTGCAAAATATGAAAATTTGATCTGATCGACGAAAAAAATTAAAATTTGGTATATACCGAAACGGTTTCGAGATGTTTTGGAGCTTCCAGAAAATTTTGGAGTTTTCCAGCAGTGCGGCGCGGCGTGGCGGAGAAAAGCCCATAAAAATAGTTCATATGAACTTTGGTACCTTTGATCGCGTATTACTCATGTTTGAGACCCTTTTGATCGATTAATGCACAATTTTCTGAATTCCGTAATTTTCAGTCCACCATTATTCAAAAACTCAAACATCACAATACCTCGAATTATAATTACCTAGATTGAAACTTCAAGAAAGCTTCATATCATCGAGAATATCTTATACAGATACGAAAAATATTTCATTTTATCATATTTGTATAATATTATTGATACTTACGCAGAAGTTTCTTTTAAATTGTCAGCTAAAACCCCAAAAATTCGCCCAAATTGACCCCAGATCGAATATGAAATGTTTAGAATCCACATTGAAACATTGAAAAAGTTACAAATCATCTAGAATGTATTTCATCTTCTGATCTCAAGTCAAGGTCAGAGGTCAAAGGTCAAAGGTTAAAACCCATAAATCAGAGGTCAAAGAGTTGTTTGTATTAGTCAAACGAATCGATGTCAAAGTTCAAAATTCAACTCTCTTTTTATGAAAAATATTCCATTTCAGACTCGGTTACTTGAAACTTTTTCACGCGCTGCTCGTAATTTGTCGTCGTAAAAGTGGTACAATTAAAAATCGATGAAAGAAGTTCTCATTGAATATGATCACCATTATCCCCTCATCTCCCCTCCCCAAAACACAAAGATGTCCCATTCTTATACGACAAAGGGTCCGCATAAGATGGTGAAAACGGCCCTTGACTCAAATACATATAGTCAAAAATGGTCCTAAATGTTTGCCTCGATGTAAAAACTCCTCATAAAAATTGTTGACCCCACCCCATCCCTTTCTGAGAAATTGCCCTCTAAATGTTGAAAATTCAGTTCGACTTTTCTCTGGATGAGGAAAATGAAAAACTTTTTTCGCAAATGCTAAGCTTTATGTAGGTATACTATTTATGAATTTTTTTTTAATTTTCAATTCCCATTTTCTTAGGTTTTTTGCGCTTCAAAAAATCATTTAAAATTTTTTTGAGATAACATGGCTGAATTTTTTTCCATAATTTGGTGCACCCTCAGGTATAGCTTATAATTTTCTCAAAATCCAAAAATGAGTGCAAGTTAGTCAAAAAATTGAATTGAATCATTCATGAACATTATTCAACAATGGTATATTCATGTAATTTGTCGAATTAGTCATCTCTCGAGGACAAATTTTTGAAAAAGGGAGATTTTTAGGTACCAAAGTTAGATTTTTGATAAGATTTTAAAAGAATTTTTCCGAAAAAATCATGTCAAAAAAGCAAAAAAAGAATAAGTATTCAAATTATAGTATAAATTAATAGAAAAGGTGTCTCAAAACCACTTTAAAATCCTTTCTTCTCAAGGTGTCTACAGAATCTGAAAATTAAAAAATTTTGCCATTTATTGGATTTTTCTTACCATTTTCATAGCATTTTTCCTTGCTTCAAATTTGCTCAAAAAAGAACCCCTCTTTTTTATCCATCGATCAAAAAATTCAAGGAAGATCAAACTGTTGAAAATTCTTGCTTTTCACATTGAAATTATTCAAATTCGCGATTTTCGGAGTTTCTTTCTACTAAAATACAATTCTTGTTAATTTCAGGGTTTCTTATAGACATTTACCTCCCTCCTCCCACAAAAAAATCGTCTCAAGCTCAATATCAACTCGAGTACATAACTTTTCCTTATGGAATTTTGCAAGAAATTTTTTCACCCTGAACTAAAATTTCGGTCCCTCTCTTCCTCCATCCCATTGAAACAATTTTACAACAGGGATTCAACAGGAAAAATTTTCTAACGAGTAAAATTTTTAAAAATCTCGATGGGACGTGTAGTCCAGGCATTTTAGGAGTTGACCCCCCCCCCAAAAAAAAAATTAAATCCCGATTTTTTTTCGTGTTTTACGTTTGTAATGGTCCACTACACAACATACTAAAATGGACACCCCACAACCCTCCGCTACCCCTCCCCCCCGGGAGGGGTAAACGTCCGCTGAAAACCGATTTTTCGTGAATATCTCCTCAAATAAGCCTCAAAATTCAAAAGTAGTTATGAACAATCTTGTTCTACGCGTAATTTCCTATCGGAAGTTTTTTTTTCTTTTTCAAAAACACTCACTTCCTTGACCAAAAATTAAGGGTAAAAAACACCTATTTTTCAACAATTTACAACATTTTTGGAAAAAATCGAAATTTTTAGGAATATCTTCTCAAAAAAGCCTCAAAATGGAAAATAGGTTATGAACAATCATGTTCTACGTGTAATTTCCTATCAGACTGGTTCGTTTTTTTTCGAAAGCACCCGCTTCTTTGCCCAAAAATTAAGGGTTAAAAACGCCTATTTTTCCAATATTTACAGTATTTTTGGAAATGATGAAAACACGAAGCTGAAAATATCGTTTTTGAATCCTTACGACGCAAAGAAATGTTTCGTATCACCAATAATCAGCAATAACATCGCGTTTATAGTACTTTTTCTTTCCACAACCTCGATTTTTTGAATGCGGTATTCAATAACCTCCCTTATAATTAACGGTTGAGGGTGAAATTTTTGACTTTTTTTGGAATACCCTACCAGCATGTATAAAAAAATACTCATTTTGGGTACTTTTAGCTTCGTGTTTCCATCATTTTCAAAAATACTGTAAATATTGGAAAAATAGGCGTTTTTAACCCTTAATTTTTGGGCAAAGAAGCGGGTGTTTTCGAAAAAAAAACGAACCAGTCTGATAGGAAATTACACGTAGAACATGATTGTTCATAACCTATTTTCCATTTTGAGGCGTTTTTGAGGAGATATTCCCAAAAAATTTGATTTTTTCCAAAAATGCTGTAAATTATTGAAAAATTGGTGTTTTTTACCCTTGATTTTTGGTCAAAGAAGTGAGTGTTTTTGAAAAAAAAAATCTTCCGATAGGAAATTACGCGTAGAACAAGATTGTTCATAACTACTTTTCAATTTTGAGGCTTATTTGAGGAGATATTCACGAAAAATCGGTTTTCAGCGGACGTTTACCCCTCCCCTGGGGGTAGCGGAGGGTTGTGGGGTGTCCATTTTAGTATGTTGTCTAGTGGACCATTACGAACGTAAAACACGAAAAAAAATCAGGCTTTAATTTTTGAGGGGGTTTGGTACATTTTTTCTCTTATTTGCCTGGACTAGTATTCTACGATAAATTTTTTACACAAGAGGAGTAGTTTTTCAGTTTTTTTTTTCTTCAATTATCTCATGTACATAATTCTCCAGATTACAAGTTTCTCTTTTTACCGAGTCTACTTAATTTGAGTTTTACTCGTGGTCTATAATTACGTATTTTTACCTATAGGGATTCAAATTTCAAATCGAACGTCGAAATATTCAATCAACTTTAATACCCTTGTTTCTCGGTATCTACTTTCCAATGCGAAATAATCGCTAATAAAATACATTAACGAGCCCTAAACTCGCCATTAATTAACATAAAATTACCCGATCGATTTAAAGCTTACGTAAAAATCATTAATAAAAACTACCCCGACTTTCGTATCAACTCGTCGAGCACTCTTTAAAATCTATTTCCCAGCAAATTTTTCCTCGCTGTAAAATTTCTCGCGAAATAATTTCCCCAAAGCTGCGGTATCGTTGAAAATTTCGCCAGGTACCCATATTAATTAGAAATAGCTATCAAGGTAAAAGAAACTCCGGTTTAATCGCCATTCCTGCAGTTAATATTTCTGCAACGAACATATTGTATACATATATTACCAACATGTACGTGTAGGTAGTCGGATAATGTAAATTAGAATAAAAGTACAGAGTTATAAAAGAAAAGTTCATTTTGTAAATTGAAAAATATCAACGAAATTAAGCGTCAGGAGTGATGTATAAAATGTAGATTTGGAAAAGTAGAAACATATTATGTAATGTTTATGATACGAGTTTGTGTTTCGCGAGAGTTACCCTGCTTACTTTCTAGCGTCATTATTAATTCATTTCCAGGCGCAATATGTGCTCGTTCACCTAAACCCCAACGTTGTGAAACTGATTCTTGAAATTATTTCGCCATTGTCAAAAATTGCGTCTTAATGCGAAGTTCAAATTGAAAAATTTTATTGAATTAGGTACCGAAAACACTATAAAGCGGTATAACCGTGATACACTACACATTACACGCCCTCGTAGGTTCTGCAAAAAATTTACTTATAATTTTTTTTCATCATTTCACAAAAACACCCGGGTTCGTTTTATTCGCTCGCGAAAAGATTAATTAATTTGCAGCCTTTTTTTACGATTTTTTTTTCCTTTTTCATTATTTTTTTTTTTTTTATTACTTCATACGAAACCGTAGCAAAGGTAATTCGTGTATCACATCGTTTGCTCGGTCTTTAGTAAAATTATACTCGTACCTACCCACAAATTGCACCAGCAACGTTCAACGTTGCTGAAATGGTTTAGGTGTTAACGCGTGATCGTGAAAAACGCCATTATGGTAAGGGATAATTTGTAATCTAGTAGCTTGATGCCATTTTGATAAATTATCGTACTTGTTAAATACGCGGATAAATTTTTTTTCCAAGTTTTCGCTCATTCTGAACGCGGACGCGGACATTTAGCGGCGTGAAATTACGTATCTATACGTTCCGGTAAAAGTTGAATTTTGTTTTCAATCGAACGAGATAGACTGGCTGTAATTTATCATTAAACAGTTTTCAAAGTATGGAATCGTTTTGACGTATACGTAATCCATTCGAAGCTCTTGGGTCAACTCGACGAATTATTCATTATCAACGAATAAAGTCCGTCCCGTCGCGTTCCGTGCGTTCGAAACGCCCGCGTATTGTATTCGACTCAATTTTAAGCTTTAAGACTGATAGTTTACGCTCGTCAGTAGAGATGTCATCCTTGGAATATTATTTCGATGTGTAATCCTGTTTTAATTTATTCGTCGATACGTATCGTTGAAATTTACCGTAGTGGGCGTTTTACTTACCTATTTAGGGGTAATGATGTGTGCAAATTTTTCATTCGAGGTGTTTGACCTGATTTTGTAAAATGGGAATTCGCCTTTATGAATTATTAATATTAAAATCATAGGCGTGACTGGACCTTCTGAGTAGGGTGTGCCAAAACTTTGGGCCCTCCAATAAAATCAAAAATAATATCTATGTTCGAAAAATTTCATCAAGAAATCGGCTGTTTTCTTCGTGTCGCAAAAACAAAGTTTCAAACTTGATTAGGTAGGTACCTACTTCAAAATGTGCGAATGTGCTAAAGTATATGGCTCATTTTTATGGACTTTTCTCCTGGAAAATTCTAAAATTTTCTGGAGGCTCCAAAACGTCTTTAAACCGCTCTCAATCGATCCGAGAGGCCAAAAATAGGGCATATATATCTAATAAATTTAAGATCAAATTTTTATCTTCTGCAGGACGATGAGGTAATTTTGAAATTTCAAAAATTATCCAAAATCCAAGAAATGAACTTCAGCTCCAGAAATTTTAGATATTCCAATTCTTGAGTAAAATTTCGAGCCCAAACAAAAATAAATCGAAAATAGGTGTACCTATCATAAAAGAACCCCATATGAAAAATTTCAGATGCTGAAATTCATCTTTCAAATTTTGGTGAATTTTAGAAATAAAAATTAAGCAAGTGACTTTTCATCGAAAAAGGTAATTTGAGGGCTTTTTTCACAACATGACAAAAAATATCCCATTAGAAGAATGTAAATTTGTGCATTCAGCGTTATTTAAATTCTTAGAGATTTTGTACTCGATTTTGAATGATTTTTCCTTTTTCCATAACTTACGATGACTTTGCAAAAAATGGGAAATCATTCAATACTTCGCATAATTTTCCAAAAGTAGAGCAACTTTTTTCCACAGCCTGAACGATTTACCAAAAATTGAGGAATCTCCCAAACCTTGGACCATTTTCAAAAAAAGAAATTCTATATGTATCATAAAAATTGTAAGGTTCCCCCAAAAAAATAATATCTCAAGAAATTGGGCTGTATAGGTGAGTTTATGCTTGACGAAATACCCATGTGAAAGAATGGGCGAATAGATTCCCATTTTTTCGGGGTATGTACGTGTTGAATCCCACTTTTTCTCAAAAATTTCTTTCCATTCTGAATTTTTTTCAAATTTCAACTCCTATTTTCTTAAAATGATTTTCAACTCTTAATTTTTTTCACAATTATTTCCAACGCCCGAATTTTTTCAGCCTAAACTTTTCTCACATTTTTCCATGTTCAATTTAAATGTACTTTTCTGAATTTTTTCTCAAAATAGTTTTCAGTACCTATTGAAAATTTTCTTGAAAAAAGAATATTGCCACCAGAACACATTTGGGGAAATTTATCAAAAAAATTGTCCCAGGAGCAGAGTTGTCATTTTACATGTAGAATATCTTATTCTACATTTTACGTAAAAATGTAGAATAAGTTAAATTTTTATGTAGAATAAGTGTAAAATGTAAAATAAGCTGTAGGGCTCTTCTGATTGGCTAATAAGACAATGAGGGCTTGAAAAACCGATTGAGTACTAATACTAAAATGTAATTTACATTAATAATGTTTGATTTCGAGTTTCAACCTTGATGTTTTTACTTTTATAATTTCTGATTTCAAGTTTCAATAATATTTTTACTTTTATAATTTTTGATTTTGAATTTCAATCTTTCGATTCGATTGAAGTACTTATTCTTGTTATTTTTAAATTCAATTTTTGAACTTTTCATTTTTTCAAATTTAAACAACTTTTTGTCTAAATGTTTGCCATTATTATTATTATTCCGTTAATCAGTCGTTAATCTGGATTTTAAATTTCTTTAGTAAACAAGATTTCCAATTTTCAGTCCAAAATTTCATGATATGATATCATCATTATCAATTCTTTACTCTTTAGCTAATGAAATTTTCTGTCCTGAAATTAAATACAATTTTTCAAAAAAGGATTGAAAACGTATTAATAGGTCTCTGATCGGTAAAAAACTCATGAATTAAATATTACACTCGAGAAATTTGAACATAATTCAATGAAATTGACGTTTTTTCCGGCTTATTTTACATATTCTACATATTCTACTTATTCTACATTCTACATTCTACATTTTATTCTACATTTTACATTCTACATGACAACTCTGCCCAGGAGAGAAGAAAAATTGAAAAATCTGGGAAAAGTAGGGTGCGCCAAGGCACACCCGGCACACCTGGCAGTCACGCCTATGATTAAAATGACCTCGATATTAAGATTTATATTCTCTAAATTTAAATCAGTCAAATTCGGGTCGAATTTTAGCTATTTTATAAAAATCAACCCCCCCTTCGGGTTTAAACCTCGAGATCTGTCAGCCCATAATTAGCAGCGTAGCGTGTGGTGTATATTTAATAGAAATGATTGACATTTGATAAAATAAATTTAATTAAAAATCAGTGATTTTTCAGTTAAAAATTATCTACTGAGTTTTTCTGTCAAATTAGAAAGTGACTGTAAAACTCAGTAGATAATTGTAAAGAGTAAGTTCAATCGAATTTGGTGAAATTCTATAATCATGTTTCACTGAAAATCCATTAATATTAATTTTTGACTGAAAAATAATTTTACTGATTTAAAAAGGCAGAATTTGACCAGATTTTACAGAATCACATTTAGAAATAAGCCAGTTCTTCCCATCAAAAAAAAGAAGAAAAAAAGTCAGTTCCTTTTAAAATGTTGAGCAAAATGAAAAAAAGTTTAAGTCTCTACGTTGATCTTGACTATGATTATATTTATTCGAAATTTTGGCTAAATTCTAAAGCTCAATTCCACCAAAAAAAAAATTACTGAGATCTCCAAGTTCTCCTCGGAGCTCAAAACGAAAAAATTGAAAATATCCCAAAAACATGTTTTTTAACGTAAAATAGTTAAACTTCGCTATAACGCCCTTTTTACAATTGAAAATATCAAAGGTTCAAAACTTCATGGAATGCACCAAACTTGATGAAAAGATTAATCTCTATGTGATGTAACTTTGTGCCAAAGAACAGAAAATTTCCTTTTGTTTCAATTATTTCAATTGAAAATTCTTGAAAATAATGCAATGAAATGGCCATATTCCGAAAGGAAGGAAGGTGAGGATCATAAATTTTTCCATAATTGGGGGGGGGGGGGTCAAGAAACATTACTGGGGGAGGGAGATTGAAAATCTGAACGGGGGGAGCAAATTCACATCCTACCTGGATATACCCCTTCTGATCATGAAAAGAAGTAAAAAAAATTATAAAATTATTTCTAATTACACCAAAAATTCTAACGTTATTTTCATAATTTTTTCAATGTTTTTTCAAAATTTTTTTCAACTTTAAAGATAGGTAATATAGAAAATTGACAATTTAACAATCAAACCATTAATTTATCTAATTTCTTGAATGAGTTGGAAAGGAACTTTGAGAAAAGTTGAACCATTAATTTATCTAATTTCTTAAACGAGTTAGTAAGGAATTTTAAGATAAGTTGAGCTTAGAAAAAAAATAGAATAGATTCACACCCATGGAATTAGAAAACAGCAATTTTTTCAGTCCCAATTTAATAGAATTCGGATTGTCAGATTCTAGTCTGGTGCGGTTAAAAAATTCGCCTTGTTCTTTTTCCATGAAACACACAGTGGACCAGTTTGAAAAAATAAGTGGTAAAAAGTCATTCTGACTGAAGATTGAAAGATAAAATTCCAAAACTTTCGGTAGAAGGGAATTCGAGGTCGCTGATTCCGTTTTTGAAATTTATTTTTGATTCTGACTACATTTGAGCCCCGAAAGGGGGGGGGGGTCAAAACGCAGAATTTTAAAAAATGTTGATAGGGGTGTCGAAATGTTGATATCCGGGGTTGCTGATTCCATTTTTAACATTTATTTTTTGTTATGACCAAATTTGAGCTCTAAGGGAGAGGGTAAAAACTCAAAATTTTGAAAAAAATCAATATGGGTGTCAAAATGTAGGTATTCGAGGTCGTTGATTCCGATTCTGACATTTATTTTTCGCCTTGACTAAATTTAACCCCCAAGGCGGAGGGGTAAACCCAAAATTTGGAAAGATTTCAATGTGGGTGTTGAAATGTAGGTATTATTCAAGCGAAAACCACAAAGAAGCAAAAATAAAAATTCAAGCACACAAACAAAACTTTTTTAGTATAGATCGTTACTTAGCTTATTAATTATTATTAATAAATAATAAATAGCAAAAAATGTTAGAGTATTTCTGTACAAAAATGCAACAAACATTGAAATCATATTATAAACAAAGAAACATGGTTGACGACTTGAAGATCATCTTCATTATCATTTGAATTGGGGCTCCAATTTGGTCAAAGCAAAAAATAAATGTCAGAATCGGAATCAGCAACTTCAAATACCTGCATTTCAACACCCATATTGAAATTTTTAAAAATTTTGAGTTTTGACCCTCCTCCTTGAGGTTCAAATATGGTCAGGGCGAAAAATAAATGTCTGAATTGGAATCAGCAACTCTGAATACCTACATTTCAATACCCATATCGAAACTTATCAAAATTCTGAGTCCCCCCCCCCCTCCATGGAGCTCAAACTTGGGCTCAATTCAAACTTTTTTTTTATTTATTACCACTAATTTTTTCAAACTGGCCCATTGTGGAACACAGGCAGGCGCCTACCTAATATGTTCCTCGATTCACTGAAATGAAAACCAAAATTGTGATACAGGAAGAGAAAGTGAAGGAAAATAAAAATAAGCAAGGAATAGAGGAAGCAGTATTGATGAATTTTGAATTTATTCATAATTCCAATCCCTGACAAAATCTTCACCTAAACTCCTATTTGGAGTGAAATTTAGAAAATCAACAACACCCATTGTCGATTTAGAACGAAGATAGCATCAATCCCACGTTCTGCCTCGAGGCGTCCAATGCAATGCAGATTTGGACAATGGTAAAAAAATCTGGGAATCTGGGAAATTCACTAGAGTCGTTCTAGATTTGAACAGATACGAGTATGTTATCGAAATTTGGACCAACAAATCTCAGGCTAAAACGGTTGAAAACATGGTTATTTATGAGGGGAGTAGTCAAAAAATCCAGAAGGTGAAAATTTTCACCAAAAATAATAATTTTACTTATTCAAAAAATATAAATTTTTACTAAAAAATTATAATTTTTATTTAAAAATGGTAATTTCTATTTTAAAATGGTAATTTCTATTTAAAAATGGTAAGTTTTTCTGAAAAATTATACTTTTTTCCAAAAACGGAAATTTTTACCAAAAACGGAAATTTTTACCAAAAATTATTTTTATTTCCAAGGTACTTGCCAACTTTTAAAAAATGGTCATTTTTTAGCGCAGGTATCAGATGAAAAATTCATTAAAAACCCATATGTGAGCCTGGATATAGAAACCACCCTTAGGTGTAAAAAATTGGTTTTGAGTGGAGGTTCTCCTTTGATTCTATACCTTCTGAAACGCCCAAAATCAGCGTCAACTCAGAAATCAATTTTTTACACCTAAGGGTGGTTTCTATATCCAGGCTCACATATAAACATAAAAAGGCAAAATCATGGTCCTGGGTGAATTTCCAAGGTGTACTTTTACATCTTATCGCGATTCTAGTCATTAAATACTGGAGACTGAAGCGCATCAACATGGAAGAAATAAATCTGCGGTAATTTCTATTCCGCAGTGTGGTTTCTTATCAAGCAAGGTACACGGTACCTACACACAAAAAGGTGAATAATAACGCGTAAATTTTTCCTGCAGCTTTTAGCGACGCAATAAAAAGAATTTCTTGCGAGGAATTTTCGCCGTTTCGAAACAATAAATTTATAACGCTTCACGGTTTTATGCGTCGATCGTGGCTTCACGTTCGTTATTTTGGCGGCGACGGTGGAAAAAGTATCGAGCAAATCTTAATTACACAGATGAAAGCCGCGTGCCGCGCGGTACTTTGAATAAAGCTTTGAGTTTAACATCTATGCCATTCTGCCATTCTGCCATCGCTAGTTAGCTACGTAGGTAGGTTGGTGTACTCATTACAGCATGATCCACCTTCCATGTCATTCAAGGTAAGTCGTCTATGCAACAAATTAATGGAAATACTTTCTCGGTATCTTCATTCAAACTGAAATTTTCCTCTGAAAGTAATTACTTGTACTTCTGCACAGTTTTCGTATAATTTAAATATTGATAACTAGAGATTGATTGGGTATTAAAGTATAATTGGCGAGAATCACAAAACTAGGTCAAGGAAAACCCTTCCAAAAAATTAAGTTTTTGTTTTTCCAATAACTTCGCACGTATAGTAAAATTTCCATCAATACGTAAATGGTCCAGAATCATTACGAATTTCAAAGAATTTTCAACGAAGAAATCGAAATTGAAAATTTCCAACTGCAGAGACGATTTGATAATTTGGCACATTAGAAAAAAAAGAAAGGATTGGGGGAAAATCGAAATAAATGACAGGTGAAAAGTTAACAATTAGATTCGGTATTTCTAAATTTTTAAAATTATGTACTCTCCAATTTCTCAGCCTAAAAATCCTTTCTGCAGCGGAACACTTGTAAAATGTGTGTTTCTTCAGCTGATATAAAAAAAATTCACTCTACGTTTTGTTTTTTAAGCTTTCGATTACCACGACCTCGATATTTTCACCCCGTACGAAGACTTTTGAGCGATATGAAATTTAATCTCGAGTTTGGTTTCGATATAATAAAAAAGGAGTCTTTTTGGAAGCAAAATTATATCTATATATTTACTTATTTGATGGGGAGAAATTTTATCTCCGTGACCTAGTTTTCTTATGTGTAATCATAACTTGGACGAGATAATACGATCAAATGTTCCCGTTCGTTGTAAAAACGAAATTTTAACCTCTGCTGTGTAAAAATTTGAGTAGCTCGATTCTACTATAAACGCGTTTCGTTCTTTCTTCTTTCCTTTCTTTTTTTTTTTTTGTTGTTTTTCGTTGCTGTGTAGACCAACATACGTGGTCTTTTAGCGATTGCGGTTTACACAACGCGAGTTTATATCGCTTTGAAACGCCATTTGTACAATTTGGACAGAGTCTAAAATCATAATTTATTAAGTCCAACTCGGACTGTACGTTACGGTGCCGAAAACCGCCGCTATCTCTGTTTGTTTGGTTTTGCGGTAATTAAACGTTTTGAAATTTTACAATTTAATTTTGCCAAAAGAAAGATGTACACGAGATCCCACAAACCAAGGATTCGTTCGTCAAGAAGTTTATTTTGAATCAGTTTCGTTGAATTTTTTCTTAAATGTTTTCAACTCCTAGCTTTATTTTCAAAATTTTAATTTTCTAACTCCAATAAAACGTATCCTTAATTCTAAAATTATTTAGTCATAAAAATTTCGCATCAGGTTCAACCTTTTTTCAAAATTTTTGCATTTACTGAAAATTTTTCTCAACTATTGACCCTGAAATTTTATTCTTTGATTTTGAAATTTTCAAAAACTTTAAATTCTCTTCAAAATTTTTCAATCTCGACTTCCTCAAAATTTTTTCCAACACAAATATTTTCAAGATTTTTTCATCTTGAAAATTTTAGAATTGGAAAATATTAATTTTGTGCTAAAAGAAACAAAATATACCAAAGCTGAAAAAAAAATTTAAAAAGTTATTTTAGAGTTTAGAATAGTTTTCATTAAAATCGAACCTAAAATTTGAAAAAATTGTTGAGGAAAAACTTGTAAGAGTTGAAAACAATTTTGAAACAAAATTTTACAAAACAATAGAAAAATATTTTAAGAAATAATTTCAGTATTGAAAAAAAATAGAGAAAAATTGTAGAGGTAAGAAAAATTTTTGAAGAACGAATTTCGAATGTAAAATTTTTTTATTAGAGTGTGGTCAAAAAATTTTGAGAAAAATGTTAGACTCGAGAAAAAATTTTCAGGGAGAAATTTCAGAGTTGATTTAATTTCATTGGAACTGAAAAGCATAGGTACCTAGAAAACATTTTTAAAGTAGAAAAAATAAAGTTGAAAAAAATTCTGCGAAAAGAGAAATCTTTTATTAGAGTTGAAATTTTTTGAAAATGAAACGAATTTAAAAAAAAAAAAAATCGATTTGCATGATGATTAAAAACTCGCACAAGCCAAACTTGAAAAATTCAGTCGTTTGCACCATTTTTCATTTTCGTGCTTGATGCATTCTGTGGGTGGCTCATTCTACGTATGTCAACTCGACCAGGTTTTGACCTTGGGTCTTCCGATTTCGCTCAATTTTTTTTTTACGAGTTCTCCTCTTTGGTCTAATGAAGGAATCGCCGTCATTTCGATCCTAATCCTTCAGGGGGGGGGGTGGCCCTTGTAATTTTCGTATAATTGGGATTTTTTGCGAAATTGTTTAACTTTGAAGGAGCATATCCCGAGATTGGTTAGGTCTAAGATAAATCTGTTCAGGCTGTTTTGTAGAAAATTAAAAGGAGATTCAAAATTGATAATCACTTTTTGAAAAGTTCAAAGTTGAGCTTTTGTGATGGAAGATCAACTTTCATGATAAGTACAAAAAATGAAGGGCCCCATTAAAAAATCTGAAAAATTACTATGAAGAGAACTTTTAATGTATTTATCAAATAATTACTTTTCAAGATGGGATCTCAATACCCTGAGGAGCACAGGGGTCCTAAATTTTGATCAAAATTCAAAAAAATGGAAAAAGTGAAGTAATATATCGATTTCTACTAATTCGAAGGCGCTGAGTTCGAATATGGGCTTAGTTTTTTCACTCAACCCCTCTGAACCCCCGATCAGCCCCCTAATGAGGTCAAAATTCAAAAAAATGAAAAATAACATATGACTTGTCGTTTGTTGGGTTTTTGAGGGCGCTGAGTTCGAATATTTGCTTATTTTTGGGATTCGACCCTTTAGTGCCCCCCTAGTCCCCAATTTTGAGAAAACACATGCAAAAAAATGGAAATAGCATGCGTCATATCGATTTCTACTAATTCGAAGGTGCTGAGCTCGATTATCAACTTACTTTCTCGATCCGCCTCCTTCGTTCTCCACACTGACTCCAAAATTACTAAATCATTTAAAAAATCGATGTGTTTTTTCAAAATTGGGAGCTAGGGGGCACTAAAGGGTTGAATCCCAAAAATAAGCAAATATTCGAACTCGGCGCCCTCAAAATCCCAACAAACGACAAAAAATATATTCTAGCGACGAAACAAAAAAATCACGGTCAAAAAATTTAATGAACAATAAAAATAATTTTCCAACGACTACTTTTGTAACGACAGATAAAATGAAATCCACGACGAAATTAAAATGAAATTCGCGACGAAATTGTATTTAAAAAAAAACATTGAACGCAGAACTAAAAATAAATTGAAGGTTCTCAGTAATTTTTTGTTGGGATTTAGAATTTTTCAGAGGGATGTACCTAGGAAATTGATTTTTCATTTTTGGTAAACTTTCTAATCATGTACTTAAAATTTCTAATTATTTAGCCAATATAACGCAGAAAATTCGATTTTGTTATGCGTTTGTATTACTTGTTGAATGTTGAGCAGAATAAGAATATAATTTATGTGTTTAAAAATGAGCAAAAAATGTGAAGAATTTTTTTTCAGAATCAAATTCAAGAAGTGAAAGTCAGTAAAAAATTACCAAAAATTTTTCCTTAGGGGCTTCAAGGGTTTTTGTTATTTTTAAAGGTGAGGTAAAAACAATTATTTGCTTTGCCTACAACGCCATTTTGACTCTTGAAAAAAACACTAAAAAAACGTGTTTTTTCAAAACGTTGTGCCCTTTGGGAACCCCTAGCTCCCCTCCTCCTCTACCCAGAGGTCTCAATATTTTTGGGGTAGTCTCTGATAGTGACTCAGCAACCCCACCGAATTTAGTCAAAATCCGATGAATGTTTTTTTTTGCACTCCGCCCTAAGATACCTACATAAATCTCGTCGTGCAAAACTTTATTTTGTCGTGATAACATTATTTCGTCGTGGAATGAATTATTTTTATCTCTAAATTATCGTTCATTTGCATTAATTCGTCGTTCATAGTTCGTCGTGCAATTCTTATTGTTTTTGTCGTGAATTCTTATTATTTGGTCGTGATTCAGTTGCGCCAATCTCGTCGTGCAAACCCTTTTTTTTTGTCGTGCAGTTTTATATTCCCCTAAAAAATCAGTGAAAAAAGCGAATTCTGAGACATTAAGTAAATTGATTGCAAAAAGAGTGTTTATCAGGTTATTTTGACCCATTGAAATCCATCCAAGCCTCAAATTCTCAAAAAATAGGAGGATGATTTTTTGATTGTGATGAAAATTTAACCCAATTACCATCCCAGCTTCAAAAACTCGGTAAAATGGAGGATTATTTTTGGGATAAAATTGTAGTTTTTTCAATTTAACATTTCTTTTCGCATAAAAAAACTCAAAATTTAAAAAATCTGCTAAAATAGGTACCTACATTTCTGTGAGAGTTTCATATGGTATTTTTTACGTTTGAAAAATTGAAACAGCCGAAAAAACGTGAAAATGTGTACTTACCAAAATTAATGAAAAGATTACTGTGAATAGATCTCTGTAAGATGTAACATTGTACCAAAAAACAGAAAATTTTCTTCATTTCCGTTACAAATAAAATTCTTGAAAATGAGGTAATAAAATAGTCATAATTCCACAAAGGAGGGAAGGAGTCAAAAATTTATCCAGAATTTTTTCACATCATAGGACACCATCTGAGATGGAATGAAAATCGAAGCTGGAGCCGATTTCATCGTCTTATCCGGCTAGACCCTTTTATCTCAAAAGCTACGAAGTTTTAATTGTTGATAGGCATCACGAAAGTCTTTGAAAAAATCACAATTTTGACGAAAAAAATCTCCTTTGAAAAAATATAAGTAATTTAAAGTCAGACAAAAAATTTCAATTGGTCGAGAACAATGCTCACGTAATAAGTCGCCAATAAAAAGAAAATTTAATCATTTTAAACTTCTCGAAGCAAAAATTGGTCATATTGTTTTTCCTTTCGTTTTAAGAAAATTCAATCACTCTTAATAAATTTGCACCTAAGAAGAATTGCTCCAAATTGAAAAAACAAAATAACCGAAATTGTAAAAGTCACTATAAGAATTTTTATTTGGTTCTTATAGCGAAAATGCCTACCTAGGTGCCAATCCACGTATTGTCGTGTGGCAAAAATAGTTCTCGTCTCATGAGGGAAGAATTTAAATTAAGATAATCCATTAGTCGATAAAATGAAGTAAAAAATCAACTTGAAACAAAAAATTTGTACGATTCGACATGGAAATAATAGCAATTCGAGCGTAAAAATGTCATTGTATTCGAACTTTTGCACTTGAGATTTAAAGGGAAAAGAGAAATCATTGTTCTTTATTATTTGTTTACCATTTGAAAAACCTACCGGCGAAGTTCAGTAGTAATTTTCACGATTACATTTTTTCTCTGTTAAGAATTTTGATGGGAAGTATTTTACGAATAAAATATTAAAACACTTGTTACTTTTTTTTTTGCTTTCGAGTCGCGTTTAAACCGCTTTCAGGCTTCACTTTTGTTAGATCTATGTTAGATCTTTTCCACAACAGGTAATTGTAACTGGAGACGTATATTTAATTCGTGGTGTCGTCGTTTGAGCCGTTAAAAAGAAACATTGTTTGAAAAATGCGGATTAACGGATTTCGCGGTGTAAATTCTAATGAAATTTCCAATTCGTTACATAAAAAGGGATTAACCGGGTCGAGCAATTGGCGATTTATCAAAGTGTACGTTAAAGATTGCGCAAATTTCCAAGTATAACGAGAAAACTTTCTCGCTTTACCGAAGCCAACTCGCTACGCTTCGAATTGTTTGTTTTTTAACTCGTTTTACGTAGCGGGTTAGGTAGTTGGGTTTCGAATGTTGATAAAAAAAAGTTACCCGCTAATCTAAATACAATTTTTTTCGTACTTAATCAAATATTGTAAAAGGCTTGAATTGGATTTTTTTTCCTCGTAACTTGTAAGAAAAAGCGTAACTTGTTGCGAAGAACGGGCTCATTTTTTGTCGGACTATTTCTACAGTCGACAGCTTAGGTAGTCACTTATTCAGGGTGTTTCAGAGTACAAGAAGTGAAGCCTTTCGACCAGTAACAATGTAATATACTGATTCTATGCATGTGTGTTTAGCTTACTCAATTTATGAATCGTGGGAATAATTATATTTATAGAACAATTTCTGTTTACGTCGCGTCGTTGGAAAATGAATTTCCAGGGAGATTGAAGAAAAAAAATTTCGATTATCGGGGTTGACCGTTTGTTCCCGTTTTTTAAAATTTGGGAGAAAGAGTAATACAATATAATATGTCTAGATTTCAAAACGACCTGATAAAAATTGTATTTCTCTGTTTCATTTCCATCAAATTGGCAGAACTGCTACAAAAAAATATCAAAAGAATTACTTTTTTAAATTTGAAAGTTGGTGATTTGAGTCCCTGGATTAAAAAATGTGTGAATTGATTTAATTTTTTTTTCAGGGTATGTAGAAAATAATTCTTTTTTTTTGGGGGGGGGGAGGGGGGATTTCGAATTAATTTCAATTTTTTTCGAGGTATGTATGATCCTCCATCAACTTTTTAAGCTTTACCCAGGAGATACCACGAGGAGTTAATATCTTCAATATTTTTTTTCAAGTTCAAATTTTTTTCAACCTAGATTTTTCCCAGAATTGTTTTACGTTCAAATTTTCTTCAAAATTATTTATTTCAATTTTAAAATTGTTTTCTCAAAAATTTAAATTTGTTTCAATTTCAATTTAAAAAAATATACATTTTTTTTTTATCAATTTTATATTTATATCTAATTAAAAACTATTTCAAAATCTTTAGGTGCCAACTTTAAATTCTAAAAAACTGTTATTAAATTCCATGAAAATAATTTCAGAGTTGATAAAAATTTGGAAAAAAACGTTGAGAGCTCGAAAAAAATACGTAAAAATTTATAGTAGAATAAAATTGCAAAAAAACTTTCAAAGTTGGAACAAATTCAAGGAAAATTTCAAGATTGAAAACAATTTTAACACAACCCTCAAAAAAAGTTTAAGCATGAAAATATCTGACAAGGAAGGTATCCCAACTCAAAGTAAAATTTTGAGCCCAAACAAAAAAAAATCGAAAGTACATCATAACAGGACCCCGTATTCAAAATTTCAGGTTCTGAAGTTCATTTCTCGATTTTTGGGGGATTTTTGAAATTTCAAAATTACGACCACTCTGCGAAATATAAAAATTTGATCTAATCAACGAAAAAAACTGAAATTTGGTATATACCCTATTTTCGACCTCCCAAATCGATTGGAAGCGGTTTCGAGACGTTTCGGAGCCACCAGAAAATTTTGGAATTTTCCAGCGCTGGAGAAAAGTCCATAAAAATGGTCCATATGCACTTCAGCACCTATAATCGCGGATTATCCATACTGGTGACCTATTTGATCGATTAAAACACAATTTTCCAAAATTTGTAACTTTGAGTTCAAATTCGCATTTTTGGGCAAGAAATTTTTCTGGAAAAAATTTAAAAAATTTCTGGTGGCTCCGAAACGTCTCGAAACCACTTCCAATCGATTCGAGAGGTCGAAAATAGGGTATATACCAAATTTCAGTTTTTTTCGTTGATTAGATCAAATTTTTATATTTCGCAGGGTGAAGGTAATTTATTTTTTCAAAAATTCGTCAAAAATCGAGAAATGAACTTCAGCACCTGAAATTTTGGATACGGGGTCCTGTTATGATGTACTTTTGATTTTTTAAAATTTGGGCTCAAAATTTTACGTAGACTTGGGATACCTCCCTTATGAGAAAATTCTAGGATAAAAATAATTAAAAGTTGAAAATAATTCAAAAAAATTAGTCAAAATTTGAAAAAAGTTGAAAAATTTTGAGAAAAAAATTCATATTGAAAGAAATTTTTAAGAAAAAGTGGGAATCAACTCGTACTTACCCCGAAAAAAATGAGAATCAATTTGACTTGACTATTTTTGATATTAGGTATTTATGCCATTTAGGAGATTGGCATGTTGAAAGAATTGATACCTACTCGAGATGTCGAGCTGGAAATCGTTGCAGTTTTATTAATCTACTCCAAAAAAAAGTTAAACCAACCAAATCGATTATTTTGTTTCAAAATTTCAAATTTTAGCTCTCCTTCTTTCCCAGAAATCTTGAGTATTTTGAAGCATAAAATATGATCCCTCTCCAATTTGGTGTGGGCTCAATCTTAATTTAAATAAAAGCACATTATAGGTACTTACTTTAAGAAAAAATTTGAAAAATTGAAAAAATTATCTGGAAACCCTCGAAAAGTCAGAAAAAATAATTTCTGAAAAATACTAGAAATTGTTTTTTTCAAAGTATTCAATAATTTAATTCGAAAATTTCAATTTTTAAAAACTTCTAAAATAATGAAAAAAATAGGAAAAAGTGCTTTTTTAGTTCTGTTTTTAAAACAATTTTTCTATCACCTTTGAGCCCTAAAAATACAATGTAAAACCTTGGAGAATAAGACAAAATTCTACATAAAATTCTGCCACGTACTCTCCACAAAAAGCTGATTTGGTGATTTCTTGAAATTTTCAAAGCATGAAAAATAAATTTCCTCAACTCTCATGATTAAAAATACACCTTACAATCATTTTTTAATGATCATTTTACGTTTAACCATCTCCACACCAGACATTCTGTGACCCTGTAGATAGAAATCATTCTCCTAAAAAAACCCATAAAAGTGATTTTTCCCAAAAAAATTAATAGGCGCTGTATTGAGAATCTTGAAGTCGTAAACGTATAGATATGTCTTGGTATCTACACTTTTGGACGCAATTTATTGGCAAATTAACGATGTTGCGACATGGCAACATTAAAACTGTAGCCTTTTTATGGAAAGAGTCGTATACCTACGTTGGTAATTGAAGATAATATCATTTGGAGCTTTCAAGCCCTTATATTACAGACGCATTACGTATTTCCTACGCAAACTATTATTTAACGGAATACAGACTGTAGTGGTTAATTTGTTTCCCCTTCGCGAGCATAGTTTTGTATGTATTTTGTCAACCACGAATCACTTTCTGCCCTTCATTGTAATAAACATCCGAGTGGTTTTGTAAAATGTGCATAAATATATGAAATGCTCTAATTACTAAAACGCATTACAAGAAATTTTCCACAGCCTTGATATTAACTAGAGTCGCTGGTTTTATACAAATCTCTAGCACTAATAGTGGAAGCGGAATGCATAGTCTTGAAACACTCGTGTCGGATAAAATGTACGTACAATGAAAAGAACAATAATGGCAAACAAGGTCGAAATTTTTGGTCGAATTTCTCGCGTTTTTATTTTCATCGTGTGTCTATTGCGAAATAAAAGTACGAAAGAAACACTCAAGTGTAATTAACTAGCGTTTGATTTTAAAACGATAGAATTTTGTTAGACTAATTTTTGTAAAAGTTATGAGTTTGGTTAAAAATTGACATGTAAGGTATAGTTTCAAAATTAAAAAAAGTACGAATGGTTTTCAATTGAACAGAAGCACCTACAAGAACTAATCAAACTGAGTACACTTCCTGATAGTACGGGTGCCAGATGGCTCTATCGTTTCAAAATCGCAAAAGTATGGACCTGAAGAGATATAAAAATTTTGAAATATACGATCGATAGGGGACCTCTCCCCGACCCCAGAACTGCCATTAGAATTTTGAGATCGAATTGCAAACTCGTTCCAGGGGTGCCCAAAGTTATGAGGTTTTACCCCCTACCTTGTCACCTATTTTCACTTATAAGTTTTGATAGAAGGAAGATAAAAAAACAGATTAGGGCTTAAATCACTCGTAAAGGACTACCATTTATGTATTTGGCAGCATTGGTCTCCTCACCCCGATTTTTACCGAAATAGGGGTTCCTAAAATCCAAATTTGAGAAATTCACTTTTCAAAGATGGAAAATTAAACCAATTTTACTCCGTTGCTATTTATGCTATTGAAAAATGGTTCAGATGAAAAAGTTTCGCCATTTAATGAGGATTTCAAATATGTGTCAGTTTTTGAGCTAGCGTTGATAGAAATCGAGATATCGCGCATTGAACGAGGAAAAACCGCAACTAACGAAAAATGTGAAATTCAGTAAATGTGCTCCAGGTGCGAAATTATAAATTCCTTATCTTATGATATTGCTTCTTACATTCATAAATCTGATGTAGAAACAGAAGAATGAACCTTAATTAAAAAATTTAAGCATTTCAGTGGTTCCTAAAATGAGTATTTCAATTTAAATCCCATCTTTGGTGTAGTTTTCGTTGAAGTTCAAATGATCGTATAAGGTAACGGTTTTTGAACAATAGTAGGGCAAAACAAAATTTTATGCCAACTGTAAAACCAAAAATTGCTGCTTGAGTAAAAAATGAAAAAAAACGTCATGTTTCTGAATTAATGTTAGCTGTCATGCGAATTTTTTGTCCGGCGTATGATACTAGGATACCTTGCACCCCCTGCCGATCCTGTGTGGCATGTTTTTGTTGAGTGGGCAATGGGGGCATCCTAAGGAACATTTTAATCATGAGTGCCCGAAAAAAAAGTTGACCCTGGATACAAAATGGCGGTCATTTTGAATGACAAAATTCTATTCAAATTTCACATTTCGCTCTGTAACTCGAAAACTAAGAGACTAACGATAAAATTTATAATGACAAAAAATGTTCTACCTAGAATTTCCAACATTTTTGGTCATTACGCTAAACGCGTGAAATCATCCCGTTAGCGAGATACACGCACCTGAAATTGCGCATGGGCATTTTCAAAGAGTAGGTAATATTGCTTCCAGACAAGTTTACACGTATACCTAATTCGACTGAGTTTTTACCCTTCAAAGTACCGATTTTGCTAAAAAAAATTATAGATTTCGATCATCCACAATTTACAGAATTACGTTCATGGGGGGGGGAGGAGGAGCAGGAGGAGGAGGAGGAGGAGGAGTATTCATTTTCGTGGTTTGGCGCGAATTTATCGAACTTCGAAATCCTAATCTCAAGACTAGTATTGCTTATGAAATCCATTCATTTGCGCTGTTAGAAAGTATATCCAAAGTGTTTTTTTTTTCAAAACTGAAATTTGAACTTTTAAATAAAAATTATAAAATCTTAAATTTTGTGTAGCATATTATTTGCTATTAGGTACAGTTTCAGAATGTTCCTAAAACTTGAAATCTTGTTTTAATCCCCACACCACCTCCTTGTTGAACGATCTAAAAAAAAAAATGATATGTCACGAAAAATTTTCAATATATATGAGCTTTGTCCAAGGTACATGGAGGGGTGCGGTGTTGGCACCGACTGTGACTCTCTAGGGTTCAGAGATTCCAAAATTCTAATCATTGATATAGCACATTAACCATAGTAAATGTTATTCTTGGTTCTTTCAGCTGATTTCCATCAGGTTATTTTAAGTTTTAAAAATGTTCGAAAGTTAAGCGTGTATCTCGCTAACGGGATGATTTCACGCGTTTAGCGTAATGACCAAAAATGTTGGAAATTCTACGTAGAACATTTTTTGTCATTATAAATTTTATCGTTAGTCTCTTAGTTTTCGAGTTACAGAGCGAAATGTGAAATTTGAATAGAATTTTGTCATTCAAAATGACCGCCATTTTGTATCCAGGGTCAACTTTTTTTTCGGGCACTCATGATTAAAATGTTCCTTAGGATGCCCCCATTGCCCACTCAACAAAAACATGCCACACAGGATCGGCAGGGGGTGCAAGGTATCCTAGTATCATACGCCGGACAAAAAATTCGCATGACAGCTAACATTAATTCAGAAACATGACGTTTTTTTTCATTTTTTACTCAAGCAGCAATTTTTGGTTTTACAGTTGGCATAAAATTTTGTTTTGCCCTACTATTGTTCAAAAACCGTTACCTTATACGATCATTTGAACTTCAACGAAAACTACACCAAAGATGGGATTTAAATTGAAATACTCATTTTAGGAACCACTGAAATGCTTAAATTTTTTAATTAAGGTTCATTCTTCTGTTTCTACATCAGATTTATGAAATGTAAGAAGCAATATCATAAGATAAGGAATTTATAATTTCGCACCTGGAGCACATTTACTGAATTTCACATTTTTCGTTAGTTGCGGTTTTTCCTCGTTCAATGCGCGATATCTCGATTTCTATCAACGCTAGCTCAAAAACTGACACATATTTGAAATCCTCATTAAATGGCGAAACTTTTTCATCTGAACCATTTTTCAATAGCATAAATAGCAACGGAGTAAAATTGGTTTAATTTTCCATCTTTGAAAAGTGAATTTCTCAAATTTGGATTTTAGGAACCCCTATTTCGGTAAAAATCGGGGTGAGGAGACCAATGCTGCCAAATACATAAATGGTAGTCCTTTACGAGTGATTTAAGCCCTAATCTGTTTTTTTATCTTCCTTCTATCAAAACTTATAAGTGAAAATAGGTGACAAGGTAGGGGGTAAAACCTCATAACTTTGGGCACCCCTGGAACGAGTTTGCAATTCGATCTCAAAATTCTAATGGCAGTTCTGGGGTCGGGGAGAGGTCCCCTATCGATCGTATATTTCAAAATTTTTATATCTTTTCAGGTCCATACTTTTGGCATTTTTGGCAAGTGGCACCCGTACTATGATGTTTTTCAAGTTGTTTAAAAAAGGACAAAAAATTTTCATTTATTTCTTAAAATTTTATTTTTTTTCTAGACCAATTTTTTTAAATTAAAATTTTTTCATTTTTTCCTACTCCAAAAATGTTGGGTTCAAATTTCTATAATTTTAAATGTTATCAAATTGCTTAATTTTTCATTTTTGCCAAGTTGAAATATTCTCAAAAATTCAAAGGTTTTTCAACTGCAAATTTTGTCTAAGAAAACAGAAAAAATGAGGATCTACGTTACATTCAAAGTTTTGTTAAACTTTGGCCTGATTTTTAAAACTTCGAGAGTTATGACATTTTGTCTGACTTTAGCTTTAAGGAAGCTGATAAAATGACGTTTTGTTGGACCTTCGTCTGACTTGAAAACTTCATGAGTTAAAGAACATTTTGTGCGACTTTGATGAAATAATTTTCGTGCGCAACTTTTCACAGACAAAATGTTTGGAATCGCACTCCAGTCCAAAGATAGGTACCTACATCCATATCAAATTGATAATATAACAACGAATTAACAATTTTCTAATTTGTTCTACGACTATTCAAGTTGGCAAAAGTTTAGGCGTTGAAAAAATAAGAATTCTAACTTGGATGGAAATTTCTTTAGAAAATTATTAAAATTTGAACATGAAAAATTTCAGAGTTGAAAACAACTTCGAATTTTTGAGAAATTTTGAATTTTAAAATAATTGAAAAGTATTGAAAATTGAAACAAGTTAAGAAAAACTTTAAAAAATGTGAACAATTTTTGAAGTAAAAAACATTTTGAAAAAAATTATAAAAATTTTTAAAAGAATTCGTACTAAGAAAAAAAATGAAATTGTACTCGGTTTGTGCTCTTTGTGCTGACATCATTTCAGGGGTGCGGCACCGAACAATTTTGTTTTTGGGTTTCAGGTTTCGGGTCCCGTGCTTACAAGTTACAATAGAAAAACTCATCGATTCTTGGGCTTGGATTGGGGAGTGAGAATTTCGGATCTGGGTTTCACGGCTTGCTGTTCGGGGCTTAAATGAAATGTTCGGGGCTTTCCAGGGCTTTTCGGGGCTTGTGAGGCAAAAAATTGAAAATTTTATTAGTCTGCAGAATTACAAAATACCCCAACTCCACCAAGCTGTTTTCGACTTCAAAATTCAAAAATCAAGTTTTAACATAGGTAACCTACTCTCGAAACACCATTTCCAAATGGTTAAAAACATATTGAAAACACTGAGTGGAACGTAAGTGGAGGATGATATGTACTTCATTTTTGCATACAATCGGGTACCACTTTAAAAAAAACTTAAGATACCTAAACATGTTGCTTATCTTAATAATTGAAAGGACAAATGCAGTTTATAAAAAACATAGAGTTAAAAATTTTGTTCAACCATAGGAATGAATAGAACTGTGAATACTGAACAAATTTTCATTTCATGACTTTTTGCTCAACTTTGAAATTGAGGAAGCTACAAAAAATTTGTTCGTAAAAAAAGTCTAAAAAAACAAATCACGCAAGGGAATGGATACTCTCTCAATCTGAATCAGTGAAAAGTCACTGATGAACAGTCAGAATTGCAGCACAGGGAAAATCAGCGAAATTCACTGATTTTTCAAAGGTTTTCACTAATTTTTCAAAGATATTCACTGATTTTTCAGCTAAATTCATAAATTTCAGCGAATTTTCACTGATTTTATAGTGATTTCTCTCACTGATTTGTTTTTAGTGAAAAATTTTTCACTGATTTTTTTCTGTGCTGCAATTCTGACTGTTACTCAGTGATTTTCGATAATGTTCACTGATTTATAAATGAGAGAGTAGATAGTATGATAAAAACTGAACAAATTTTGTTGCGAAAATGAATGGGCTACGAGTCATTCAAAATAAGTGGGCTTCATAAAATTTCAAAACTTTCTCATCGTAGAATTAATCGCATGTATTTTTTTTTGTTCGAGGCCGGAATGATCACTGGAAAGGATTTTCATTCCAAAAACACCATCCCACGATTTTATTTTTTTTGATGAAAATCCATTCCAATGATCTTCCCGGCCTCAAAAACTAGAATAATACGTGCGATTACATCTGCGATTAAATTCATCCCAGTACTAGTTTTTGAGGCCGGGATGATCATTGGAATGGATTTTCATCCCAAAAAAATCAATTTACAATTTTTTCGAGCATTTTTGGGCTGCGATTAATTTGGGACGAATTTTCATTGCAGAATTAATTGCAGGTACCTATTTTTCTAGTTAATGAGGCTGGGATGATCATAAGAATTGGATTTTCATCCCAAAGAAATCATCCTACGATTTTTCCGAGCATTTTTGGGCTGCGATTATTTCTGCGATGAATTAAATCGCAGATATAATCGCAGGTATTTTTCTAGTTTCTGAGGCCGGAATGATTATTAGAATGAATTTTCATCCAAAAAAATCTTCCCACGATTTTTTCGAGCATTTTTGGGCTGCGATTAATTTTTGACGAATTTCATCGCAGAATTAGCACGAATTTTGCTAGTTTTTGAGGCTGGGATGATCATTAGAATGGATTTTCATCCCAAAAAAATCAATTTACAATTTTTTCGAGCATTTTTGGGATGCGATTAATTTGGGACGAATTTATCGCAGAATTAATCGCAGGTATTTTTCTAGTTAATGAGGCCGGAATGATTATTGGAATGGATTTTCATCTGAAAAAAAATCACCCCACGATTTTTCCGAGAATTTTTGAGCTGCGATCCCACTTTCATCCCCCCTCCCCAAAAATGGGGGGGGGGGGAGCTTCTGAAATAGAGCTTTTTTTATGTACAGATTTTAATATAGGTACCTACTACCTACTTATCTAAACAAATCTCGTAATTTTTTCCCAATTTATTTTTTTCTTTCATACCTAACTTTCCACTTATCATTACCTATCAAAAAAGAATAGGGGAAAATTCGACTATTCTTCGCAGCCTTCAGAGCACAATTTTTCACCACGGTAGCTTGTAAATAAATTACGTCGGAAATTGTGAGTAACTGGGTGAAACTGTTATACGTATACATAACAGAATGGAATTTCGTAACGCAAACCAGGGAATCTGGAAGTTTTAAAAAACACCATTATTTTTATTGTCTTGTTTTATTGAATAATGGAAAGGAATGCTATGGCGGTAATACGTTATATACATATATAGGTAGTAGATAGATAATTACATTACGAAACCGTATGTATAGCTAGGATGCTAGGAATCTCGGTATCTGGCGTACCATTTAGGTACCTATATGTCGTATCGTATTGGTAGGAAATCTAGCTGGAAACCACCTAACCTACCAACTAAACGAATATAAAATAAATGCCATCGCTGCACCAAGCTGCACCGAGTTTACGGCTGTTATAATTTATTTTCATCCAATAAGTATATAGAAGCTTGGTGTTTGCGCTGTTTTTTAACCTAGGTACCAGTGTAGACGAATAAGTGCTATTTTTAAGAAAAAAAAATATTTTTAGCTAGCCAAGATTTTATCGCCAAAAATTGTCGAGGGTGGTCCCCTGACTAACCTCTAAAAAGTTCGCACCCCCTAGACCCCGTGCTAAATTTTTTATGGAGGCTCCATCCCCCTCAAATACGGGTTTTCCCGAATAACTTCTCAGGATTTGGTTTTACGGCAAAATTAGTTCAGTACTTTTTTGTTCTACACTCAATTTCCAACATTTTTTGTATGAACAATTTTTTTTGTACGACCAACAGCAGAGGAGATAGAGAGTCCGGAAGGAAGGGGGTTTATGTGCCTACCCCACCTTACCCACTTGTTTTTATTTAGCCTTAGTAATATGACTGAAGGGTGGGGAGGGGTGGACACATGGGAGGGGGAGAGGGTAAAAATGCTTCTTGATCATCTTTCCCCCTCCCATGTGTCCACCCCTCCCCACCCTTCAGTCATATTACTAAGGCTAAATAAAAACAAGTGGGTAAGATGGGGTAAGCACATAGGGAGGGGAGGGTGGGTCAAGTTGTATTAATACCATCAATTTACATAACACTACTATTTTCATACCCAAAATAATTATACAGTTTAGTACGATTTTATACCTATTATCGCGTTTTCAAATGATATCATATTTTCCAAAACCCCCTTCCTTCCGGACTCTCTATCTCCTCTGCTCTTGGTCGTACAAAAAAAATTTTCATACAAAAAATGTTGGAAATTGAGTGTAGAACAAAAAAGTACTGAGCTAATTTTGCCGTAAAACCAAATCCTAAGAAGTTATTCGGGAAAACCCATTTTTGAGGGGGATGGAGCCTCCATAAAAATTTAGTACGGGGTCTAGGGGGTGCGGATTTTTTAGAAGTTAGTCAGGGGACCACCCTCGACAATTTTTGGCGATAAAATCTTGGCTAGCTAAAAATGTTTTTTTTTTTTCATAAAAATAGCACTTATTCGCCTACACTATACGTATTAAATCAAATAACTAATTCGAATGTGGTACAGCAAACGAAGAAAATTCAGCTTCAACTTTAGCCAATCTGATAACATTGTACGATGCGAGATTAGGTGCATTATTTATGACGCCATCAAGTACCTGCCTCACACTGATGCTTCAAGCAGCAAAATCTTTTCTTTAAAGCGTGATTATTTTGCAGTTTTGTCAATTAATTTCAATACGGTATAGCGAAATAAATTCGAGTCGACGTTTTACAAACCCCGCACCGCAGATTTACATTTATACGTCTGGTATTGCGAATCGGATACAAATTACCGTTTTCACGTCGTACGTTTTAATTCGTTTTGTAGTTCAAACTTGAAACGAATTCCATTTCCAAAGTGTATCACTAAAAAGAAGGTTAATCATTTATACTCGAGTGACTCTTTCAATTATTCGCTAGTAATGGCTTCTCACTGCAAAGTCAATTTAATTCAAGTTCATCGGCGGACGTAACAGGCGAAAAAATACTAACTCCATTCGAAACATTTTTTTTTCCTAATTAAGTAACTAATTAATCATTTTTTCCCCATCTTAATTGAATTTATATCAAAAGAAACCGAGATTTGACTGGTAAAGTCGCGAAAGCAATTCGAATTGGAATTAGTTCGCAGCCGAGCCTGGCTTGTGGTCGTAAGCAAAATCTTTCTAAAATGGAATTTATTAAAAGTTCGCCGTATAACGAACTTAAAGCTTTCCAAGTCTTCCAAGTTTAAATGTAAGTGAGAGTTCAGTGCGCCATTGTACCTTATCATATTTCGTTTATATGGATTAGATGCGGGTTTTTTCTCTCATTTTTGTATACTCGGTTCGTTTAAATACGGAACGCGAATATTTAAAAAACTCGGTAATTTTCTTACTGGAGAAGTTCTTTTGTTTTCTGTTTTCTGTTTTTTTTTTACAAAGACTTTGAAAAAATGAGTAATTTGTTTTTTTTCTTGCAGATTTTGCGGTTGTATTATTCCCTTCGAGGTTATGACCTCTTTTTTTCTTGACGAAAGAGCGAGAAAAAATGCATGAAAATTGGCGGGGTTTTATCAAAAAAAATAACCATAAGCATTTTCCGACTTTTTTCCCGCAGTGACATTTTATTACACTAGTATTCGTCGGGTTTATTTTACTTTATGTGCAGTTCGAGCTATATTTCATGGTTTCCTTTTCTTTTTCAATGGAGGGGGGGGGGGGAGGAGGGTTAATTCGCGTATATTTCAATTTAATTTATTTGCTCGGTGGTGAGGATCGACTTGTGTGTTTTTCACCATATGATGGGTTTGAAAATTCGTCATCAACTCGTCCGTTATAATTTTGCGACCTAATGTTACCTATTTTATTAACTTTCAAGGAAAAGCTTTGCTACGCTGTTGTGCATAAGTATGAATTTTTGATGCGATATAACATACCTACATTACTGGTAGGCTTAAAAACGTAAGGTAGGTACCGTAAAACTGAGATGAACTAAAATAACAATGGAATATTTTCAGGGTGTCCCAGAATGACTACGTTTAATATAAAAGTTGATTTTTTGTAATTTTGCGAGTTTTTGAGAAATATTTTCAGTAATTTGGATTCTGTCTGTTTTATAATTTTATGTACATGTGGTGAAGAAAGGAGGAGGAACTCTTATTGACTTCTTTGATTTAAAAAAAAAACAATTTTGACTTTTTTGGAAAAGCTTGAGAGCTATTTTATTTTTAGAAACATTATTGAGTAAAAAAAATATTTCATAAAAGTGAATTGAAAAGGTATTTTTTTTGTGTGAGAAAGTGGCCAAAAGAGACTTCTTACTTAGGTACGTTAGTTTAAAATCATTTCTGAGTTGATTTTTGAAAACACCTCGAACGACTCTCGTGATTACTAATGATTTTATAACCGCTCCTGGAAAACGACCATTTTTAAAAATAGGTATAAAAATCTGGGCCAAATGTCAAAATACTTACATCCGTTAGGGATCTGACTGAAATTTACACCCCCCTCCCCTCCCTCATTCGTTATAACAGATCCTTTTCATAATTTATTAAAAATAGTTTTTATTTTAGTTAATAAGTATCTATATAAATCATCTTTTGTAAAAAAATTCATCCATCAGTTTTGCAATATTGATTTCAATCTGATCTTGATGGATATGCAAAACAGATGGATAGTTCAATTGGAAAAAATCTTCTCTGAGTAAGAAATTTCAGTCGAAGAAAATTTTCACCCCTCCCCCATAAGTCAAGTGTTTTTTTGTTTGGATTTTGAAGGGTTCCAAAATGTTGAAGAAATTTTTGAAAATTTGAGTATGAAATTTTTAATGGAACATGATTGATAATGAAAAATGACGTTAAGAGGGGCAACTCAACTCCTGAACTGAAAAAATTGTATTTTTAGTCGATATAGTTGGTGTTGAATCGGAATTTTTTGAAAATGACAACATTTTGTGGGAAATGTTCGTTTAAAGTTGAAAAAAATTGGGAAAGATCGTATGAACTTTTGAGTCAAAAACCATCAGAAAAAAATTCACTCCAGGCGGAAATTTTTAATTTTTCTCCTCCTCCCTGTTTGATTGATTCTGATGAAATATTTGGAGCCAGATTGAGTAGGAGAGGGAGAGAAGGGGTAGCTATCCTCCAATTAATAGCGAAATTAAATTTTCAGGCGAAAAACTAGATTTTAGTCGGAAATTTTTTGAATGTGGTGACGTTTTTGTTGAAAAATTTTTGTTTTAAATTGGAGAAAAATTAAGAAAAATCATACTTTGAGTCGAAATAATCCATCTCGTTTGGAAATTTTCATTTTTTGTCCCCCTTGCCCCTTCAATAAGGCGATTTCAGTTTGTCCGTGAGAGTACTACGATATCTTCTTTTAGTAGGTACGAAAATGGAATAAACTGTGGAAACTTCAAATATGAAATGGTTGAAGAAAATTGATTGGTGATTATCTGATTAAAAATTAAGTTTTTAAATTTAGCTCAATTCTTTAGAGTTTTGGGCCAGATCAAACGAGGAGGGAGGTGGAGGAGGCATCTTTCCTACCTCCGATGATGGCAAAATTGAATTTAAAGTCAAAAAAATTGGTTCAAGTTTGAAATTTTTCGAAAATGATAGATAACCTTAATTTTTGTAGGTAATGAAGTAGAAAAAAACTAGGGAAAAAAAATCAGGAAAAATTCCATTTCGATCGAGAATTTTCGATTTTTTGGTTTTTGGTCCCAGGGAATATTATCTTTGTATTGAAGAAAGGAAACAAATGAAATATTGAGGTGCTGTAACTCGTAACGTAAAACTGGAAGGCAGTTGGCAATTTTATCGTTCTTAAAACATTAATTTTTGTGTAAATGAATAATTAAAATTTTAAAAATGTTATTTTTTTCTCTTTTTCCCAAGTATAGCATTCGCAACACATGCTAAACAGGAAACGCCGGCTATGAAAAAAAGACGTCTTCATTATATTTTTGCCACAATTTCAAGAATACTTACACGTATAGATTAAATTACACAGGTCAGCATAGAAAATATTATTTGAAGTTGAACGAGTGATTTTTATAGTATTTTTCCCTCTGATCACGAAAAAAATAATAAAAAAATTCCATCACTCAAGGATTTTTCACAATTTAAAATTTTTGTTGAACATTTTTTTACACTTTATGATAATTTTTGACACTTTAAGCCAATTTTAAGGAAATTTTACGCTCTACAATTTATGTTCCATTCATTTTGTTCGTTGAGCCCTTTCTTTGCTCAGAAAATCGACTTCAGGGGTCAAAAAGTTGAATCAAAAAATTTAAAACAAATTTTCAATAAAAAATTCCAATAATGAAAAATTTTGACGTGATGGAGTAAAACTGAAATCATATCAAAATTCAGTACTAAAAAGTATGCCAGAATCATCAATCAGAATCAATGCAGAAAAAAAATTGTTGATTCGCCACATTTTTAGTCTTTGATATTTCCATTGTTACAAATGGTAAATGATAAAAATGTGATTCATTACAAAAAATTCTAAAAAAAATATGAATGGAACATGAATTTTAGAGCGTAAAATTTCCTTTCTTTAGAGTCTAATTAATTTTTTTCTAGGAAGCTTTGTTTTTGTGATATTTTCAATAAAAAAGGGTTCAACTTTGAACTTTGAACTGAAATATTTCGAAAGCTTAGCCTCTTAAGGAAAAAGTAATCGAACTCTAGGGAAAGGAAACTTTACGCTCTACAATTTATGTTCTATTTATTTTTCTCGTCGAACCCTTCCTTTGCTGAGAAAATCAACTTCAAGTGACAAAAATTATCAAAAAGTGTAAAAAATGGTTCAACAAAAAATTCAAATTGTGAAAAATCCTTGCGGGATGGAATTTTCCCTACTTTTTTCGTGATCAGTGTAAAAAATACTATAAAAATAATCCATCAAACTTCAAACAGCATCTCAAAATTTCAAAAATGTCGACCTGTGTTATCTGCAACTTGAGGTGACAAGATTAATAAGCAATAGCTAAAATAATTATTTTTATTGTTTTTTGTTTCAGGTGAGTACCGAATTTTCACTTCATCTCAAGATAGAAAAGACGATAGACATCACATTCAAATAGGTGCGTAGTTACCCACAGATATTAAATCATGATTACACCTATTACAAATATTCGATACTTTCACTTCGTTCCTGAAAAACGGAGATTTCAAAAGCTGGCAGACATCTCCCAGCCGTAGTTGTTTATTAGTCCCTGCTTTTTGAACCGAGTACGATTTTTTTTTATCTTTAACCATACAGTCTGTGCAGTCCAACTGGCAAAAAGTGCTCTAGAAATCGAAATCAGCGTGATTTTTTGCGGGACAAAAAAATCAGTTGTTTTTTCATGTGTATAGGGCCCATAGTCCCGAAAACGCGTATTTTGGATTTTTACCCTTGCACAATAGGGGGCTGGAGCTTAAAAATCCCCGTTTTTACCATCTTTTAAATTTGGCCGGAGATAATAAAATTTTTCGCAGACTGGTAGCAGACACTCCCCTGACTCCAAATATATGTCTACTTCCTTGGGCAACGTGCACAATGGGGTGCCAGCGCCCTTTAGGTGTGATTTTTTTGCGAAATTTGACCATTTTTTGTTCAATAATTGCTCCATGGGCGTCATATGGTCTGCGGGACACGAAAAAAACCATCTGAACACATACATGGGTTCATTCCATACCCATTAAGTCAAAGTTTATGGAAAACGGTCGGCACAATAGGTTGTGTTGAATTTTTGAAGTTGAGAAAACGCATAATTTTCGCCCCCTTTTGTTAGAACGGATTTACGGAAACTGGGGTTGCAACCTATCAAAATGGGTTAAAATTTCACGAGCAGCACAAATATATTGGTTAAAATGTAATTTGAGCATTTTTGAGTAAATTTGAACCCAAAATTGAGTAAATTTTCAAGTATTTTCAAAAAATGACGTATGACCTATGGAATTGGGATAAAATTTCACCAAAAACTTGAAAATGTTGATCAAAATTTTTTTGAGTATTTTTTGAAAATTTTGAGCATTGACCAACTTTTGAGTAAGTAGGTAGGTATTTTTAAATAATTGACATGTGACCTATCAAAATTGGGTAAAATTTTACGAGCAACACAAAGATATTGGTTAAAATGTAATTTGAACATTTTTGAGCCATTTTGAGCCCAAAATCTGGATAATTTCAGTTTTGAGAATTTTGAGCAAGGCCAATTTATAAGTATTTTCAAATAATTGACATGTGACATATCAAAATAGGTTAAAATTACACGATCAGTACAAAATTATAAATGAAAATGTAATTTCTGCATTTTTGATCGATTTTGAGCTCAAAATAAGATTAATTTTAGTGTATTTTCCTTAAATTGACATGTGACCTATTAAAATGAAGTAGAACTTTACCAAAAACTTCGTTTCCAAAGACGATTGATTTTTCCATATTTTTTTTTGTTGTTGTTTATTTCCGTTTATTCTGTCTAATTTACATGTTTTATTCAAATGCTCAAACAATTTTTTACGGTTAGTCTTGAATTTTGGAAATTTCTATCTCTTTCATGACATACAATATTATAAAAATATTTACAATCACTACTGTGTTCAAAATTTACAAAAAATGTTAAACAAAAGTTTTGATTAAAGTTTTTGGATTTTTGACGGAATTCTTCACCATTCCTGAAGGTTAATACAAATTTTTTAAATATTCAAAAATTTTACATTTCAAAAGTTGCTTAGAAAAATTTTGATGGACGTATTTGAATTTCTGGAGAAATTTTACCTCATTTTGATAGGTCACATGTTAATTATTTTAAAATATACCAAAATTGGCCTGTGCTCAAAATTTCCAAAAATTACTCAAAAAAATTTGGTCAACATTTGAAAGCTTTGGATGAAATTCTACTCTATTTTTATAGTTCACATATCAATTTAACGAATTTTTGAGCTTAAAATCGCTCAAAAATGCAGAAATTACATTTTAATTTATATTTTTGTGCTGTTCGTGTAATTTTAACCTATTTCGATATGTCACATGTCAATTATTTGAAAATACTCATGTTCAAAATTCTCAAAACTGAAATTATCCAGATTTTTGGCTCAAAATGGCTCAAAAATGTTCATATTACATTTTAACCAATATTTTTGTATTACTCGTAAAATTTTACCCCATTTTGATGGGTCACATGTCAGTTATTTAAAAATACCTACTTACTTTACTCAAAAATTGGTCAATGCTCAAAATTTTCAAAAAATACTCAAAAAAATTTTGATCAACATTTTCACGTTTTTGGTGAAATTTTATCCCAATTTTGAAGCGGTAGCTTTAATACCTACCTAAATTGCGCCATTGGACATCGTATTTGCGTAGACGAATACGTACCCTTTTGTCGGCAACGGCAAATAGGTACCTATTCGTATACGTATACGAGAATTATTTCTGTGTCCATTGTATTAGTCGATGGATATTTTCAAATTATGGTACCGGTTATCGCGTTGGCGACGTACGGTACAATAGGCCCAACGTAGCTTCGGCTACGTTGAGTTGCCTATCTAAAATGCTTATCGTGAACAACTTGCTTTGTCGGCGAGTTGTTTACAACTTTCGAACTTTCGACCGAGGGGAAAAGCTGTATCTCGTATGCCGTCATTTCTGACGAATACGAGTCAACTTTCTCCTATCTCCATCGACTTTAACCAATGACAGACCTACAAAAGTTCATCCCTTCCTGTCTTGCAACCGGTGCTTACGGAGTACGAGGCACTCGAGCTTCGTAAGCTCGGTCTAGTATTCTTCGGAACTTTTACTAGCCTATACGTATATCGCGAGCGAAAGCTTATCGTATCGCTATTATTACTCACGTGTACGAGTTTATTCGTTTGCACTTTGTGCTTTTTTCGTGTGCTCTTTGAGCGTTTATATTTGTGCTATTCGTGTGTGTAATTAAAAGTTGAATTACACGTATTTGATCGCGAATTGGTGTTCTTATTTCTACGAGAAAAGTCCAAGCAAAGTGTCAGGTACACGGACATGCGTTGAGTGAACTCAGACTTCGAGGTATTGAGTCGGAGACCCGTCCACCTATCTTCGACGAAATCATCGAAGCAACCCAAAGACGGTTCAGAGTTTTTCACCTAACTCATTGGCGCCCGAACTTCGTGGATTCTTTTGACGAATTTCTGCAAGGATTTTCCGGAGGAAAATTCGAGAAGTCACCTGGTGGTGGAAAAAGTCGTCGTGAGAAGATTTAGCGGTTTTTCAACTAAGCAAAATCCATCTCTACGAGTCGGCGTTTCTTCGAATCATCGAATGTACATCTGGTATCGTTATTTTTAATCGATAATTTTTAAATTCGTGCGGTTAACGTTAAGCGATCTTCTTTCTCGGTTCGAATTGGTTCGTGTATTTTTAAGAGACGAAATTCTGTAAGGTTTTTCTGTCCATTTATTTTTGTAAGTGAATATTTTCACAATTGATTCCACGAGTACACCAAAATCGGCGGGAAAATCGTGTAGGACGGTTAGACTGAATATTAGCGAATTAGGAAAATTAATCGAGGCTAGAAAAATGACGAACGGTACGGAAAATTCGGTGGAGGAGAACAGACGTAGGGACGAAATCGAAGAAAAGAAAAAACGCGAGGAATATAAAGCAAAAAAAAGCATGGTTTTTACAACAGAATTAATTGACGTAGAAAAATTAGATAGGACTGAAACATCGTATCCTTTATTCGAAAAAATCGGTATTTTCGGGGAAGTGGTAGTTACTGAATTGAGAGCGATGAAAGTGGATGACAAAGCGCTTTCTGGCAACTGTAACAAATTAAAAGGCAGAATTGATGGGTTTGAAAAAGATTTCGATAAAATCAATACGAGAATTACGAATAACGAGTTAGAAACGGTAAAACAAGTATCGGAAGTGAGATCGTATCTAGACACGAAAATTTCGAATATACAGGAAAAACAGAATGAGGATTTCAGAGCGATGGCAGAATTTAAGACTGATTATGCGGTTATGAAAGCCACGTTCGATTTAGTAAAAGCTCAGAATGATGATTACGATGAAGAAATCAAGGATTTGAGAGAAGATATTGATAATGCCAGAGCGACCAATGAAGGTTATGAGGATATAATAGGAGAGATGAAAGAAGTTATTAAAACGTATGAAACAGAAATGACTGGATATAGGAAAAAAATCGAAGATTTGTGTGCGTTAGTAAATAGTTACGAAACTAGATTGAAAGCGTGCGAGGAAAAATCTGAGAGAGGAAGTTCAGTAGGAACGATCAGTATTATCAAGGATACGAATTTAGAAGCAAAGAAATTGAGAGAAAACGGTATCGAGTACAACGGAGCGAATTACCATCACCCTACGAGATTCATTACTCTTTTTGAGAATTTTATGAAATCGTACCCGAATGTTTCATTGACCGAGAAAGCAAATTTGATGAGACAGTTGTTAAAATGGGATGGTGCGCAAAGTTGGAAAGGGAAGTCAAGTATGTTTGTCGAATACGATGAATTCAAAAACGAATTTTTAGAAGAATTTTGGAGTCGTGCCAAAAAGAACGAAGCGTGGGAATATTTTTGTAATATGGATATGTCACAAAAATGTACCACTGCGAAGGAATTGATGTTAGAATTAGAATTATGGGCTACGACGATCGAAGATATGAATAACAAGGAAGTAAAGGACGTCATAAATAAGTTGATTTCGAAATTCCCCGAATGGTGGTTGAATAGAATTAGCTGGTATGAGTTTAATTCACCGTATCAGTTTTTGGACGAAGCGAGCCGAGTAATGAAGAATTGTGAAGAGGATAATAGGTTACTTGACGTGTTTAGTAAAAATGCAAATAAGAATTCGTTGAGAAAGTCCTGGTCGAATAATGCGAGTACTTTTGGCAATTCGAACGCTGGTAACACTGGTCAATCGAACCAAGGCGGCCAAAATTCGAATTTCCAACAGAACAAGCAGTCACAAGACGTACGTTCGACAGGCAATTCAAATAATAATAACGAATCGCGAGCTAACACGAATAATAATAATAACGACAATTATAAAAATAGATTTAGGAAAAGTTTCGCTCCGAATGAGGGAAATAATAGAAATTCTGGTAACTCTGGCTCGGATAATTCGTACAGAAACAACAATAACGGGAATAGGAATAATTACAACCAAAACGGTGGGGGTAATTTCAGGCGTAATAATAATGATAATCAAGGATATCGAGGGAATAGAAATTATGATAATCGTACATTCGGTAATCGTAATTTCAATAATAATAATGGTAACGCTGGAAATGGTCAAGCGAATAACAACGCTGGTCCAAGCACAGCTGGCCAATCGAATGCCACTCCAGTAACGGTGAACAGTATCTCTACGGTTCCAAAAAACGCAGAGGTATCAGGTACGAGCCAATAGGCATTAAAAAAAGAGTTGCTCATTATACGGCTGGGGATAGGCAGATAATAGGTGATTCTATTGCTTATTATCTCGCGAGACATAATCCATCTTCGAATCCGGCGGGGCTCGATACGACTCCATACTTGAAGGAGAACCTATCTCTTCACAGTCTGTATGAGGCGCTCGTATCTGTAAAATTAAAGTCGACAAAAGTATTGTTGTCCATGGGTCAAAGGGAAATGAACGTAGGTAACTTCCCTAATAAGTATGTTTTTCCGATGATGAAAAAGATCGTTCGCCTACTCCTAGCGAAGGGTGCGTCCGATATTGTTGTTTTATTTCCTATCGTGAAGCCACGTAGAAAAAATTTCGCTGTAACGTTGAGCAGGCTGTGGGCGTACAAACGTGCGTTTTACAGTCTTGAGAAATTAGGGAATGTCCATTTTTCAGCAGCACCATCGATGTTGTTCGCTGAAACAGAAAAATCGAGACGAACGGGTCAATTATTTTATAAACACGACAAGAATTATTTTGTAAAATATGATAGGTCGAAGTTTTATTATAACAAATATTTTAAGCGTTGGTTCCCATCGAAATTCATCTTTGAAGACGTAAAAACGGAAACTTTTAAATTTATGAATTCGGTTGTTCCGAAAAGTACGAATCCAGCTGAGCCTGAGAGGGTGACTATTTCTCATTCCGCGCGTTCTTCGGAGGAAGTTAAAGATGAGGAGGGCAACGTAGTTGGTAGAATTGATCGTTCTGTTAAGATTTCTGAATCAAAATTGAAGGATGACTCTGTCATCCCTGAGGACATTAAGAGAGATATAGAGGTTATGAAAGAGGAGAATGATTTGAGAGCAGAGCTGATTGCGGTGGCTGAGAAGTTAGAGAGCATCACCGGAGAGAAGAGTGAATTACTTTCCATCGAGAAGCCTACGCAGGATATAGCTGCGCCGTCAGTCCAGACATTGAATTCCATAGACACCCAGAAGGTGTCACCTGACGTTATCGATCAGGAAAATGGCGTTCATTGTTTCGGACGAGATGCCGGAGTTACTTGCGTGGTGCCGACGAAAATAGGTGGAAAAGTTTTTCCCACTCAACTCGACACAGGTGCTCAACCTAACGTCATGGCCTACGAAACGGCTAGGTTACTTTTCAAGGAATATCCTGAAAAATGTAAATTTAGGAAATTGAATAGATTAATCGAGGTACAATTAGCTGACGATCAGATCGTGGAAACGTTACATTGCCTATTCTTCGTCGATATGAATTTTGGTAGGTACGAGATAAACGTACCATTTTATATGTTGCCTAAGTGCAATCAAGTTTTCATAATGGGTAGAATATCGATGACTGAATTAGGTATCGAACCGCGTATTAAAAAACGTCACGCTTATTGCCTACCGAAGAACGCAACGGAGAAAGAATACCTTCCCTACCTATCGGAGGAGGAGTATTCGGGCTCGTTGAAAGTTAATACAATTAGACCGGCTAGAAGTTACGGTAACGAGATTAATAACACGATGAGGAAACATACCAGTGCGAAAGGCGATGGTCCGGACGATGTGCCGGAACCTGACAATTCGGCTGAGGTTTTCCTGAAAAAATTATACGAAGGTTTAAACGCCTATGAAAAACAAGGAAAAATTTCGAAAAAATGCGTAAGCTGGGCTTACAATTTGTTGAGTGATTTTTCTGACGTTTTTTCTAAGTCTCCAGGCTGCTATACGGGTTCTCCGGTTCACTTTAATCTGTATGATGAAGAGGAATGGAGGGGACCGAATTACAGGCCATCGAACAAAATGATGCCTGCAATAAAAAAAGAGCTGAAAAATATGTTGAGAGATGGTATCGTTACTCCATCGGATACGATTTACATCAACAACGTATTAGCAAGAATTAAAGCGAATGGTTCGCTACGTCTATGTTTGGATCCCAAATGGTTGAATCCGAAATTACACAATAATTATAACGAACCAGCTACGTTAGATAGGATCATTACCAAGTGTGGTGATGCTGAATTTTTTTCAAGTTTCGATGTAACGAGTGGTTTTTGGAATCAAAATTTAGACGAATATTCGAAACAGTTTTGTGGCTTCGAGATCGAGGGGCAAGTCTATCAATTTGAAAGACTACCCTACGGTTTGAAAATTTCATCGGCCGAATTTATTAAAATGATCACGAACGTTTTACCCGATAAAGAATCGATTACTGCGTACGTAGACGATATTTTGGTCAGAAATAAAGGTTTCAAACAACACGTTTTGGACATTTTAGAAGTTCTAAAATCGATAAGACAATTTGGTTTGAAATTAAATGCTGAAAAAACTGATTTATTCAAAAGTTCTACGAAACATTTAGGTTTTACGCTATCGACCGGAAAACTAGGTAAACAAAATAAGAAGATCGAGAAATTACTTCAATTTGAAGAAAAACACACAAAAGACGGTGTCTTCAAATTGAAAACGGTTAAAGATATTCAAACGTTAATGGGTCTTACTAATTTGTACAGAAGATTCATTCCTAAGTATAACGAAATTACGGCTCCGATGATGAAATTAACTCATAATGATAATGAATTCGTATGGGGGGAAGAGCAAAACGAATCGTTTTTGAATTTAAAACGAGAATATTGTAAGAATTTTGATTTATGTACTCCTATCGATGGTTTAGATTTTTGGTTATACACTGAGTGTTTGGAACATTCGATTTCTTCGGTTCTGTATCAAAAAGTCGAAGGAGAATCGCGTATTATTATGTTTCTAGATAAAAATTTAACTGATTATCAGAAACGGTACACGATTACCGATAAAGATATGCTAGCGGTGACTTATTCGCTGAAACGGCTTGAAATGTGGCTACACGGTAGGAAGGTACACGTGAGATCGGACTTGAAAAGTTTGATCTCAAAGTATACTGACCTAGCGCAAACGCATAGAAAGGCAGCTCATTGGATTACGATCTTGAACGGTCACGATCTTGAATATGATCTGAAATTGACAAAAACAGAAATTAACAGAGTTAGGTCAGGTCAAGATGACAGTCTAACGATCAATAATATTAGCATTATTGATCCTGATAGTACTCAATATACTGGTCTTGAACCCATCGAATTAAACAAAATTCAAAATTTCAGGAAAAATTTGTTAGAATTATTATGCGATTTGGAAAATTGGCAAAAGAAAGATGATTTTTGTCAGAAAATTTTCGAGGAATTAGATCCGAAAGACGAATTTTTTGACCGAAAGACAAAAACAAACAAAGCATCGAGTAGGTAAAAAATATGAAATTACAAAGGATAACGGCAAAGAGATGCTGTGGCGTAAATATTTCGATGGTACTAAGGTACCTGTGCTGCCACAGGATCTTTTCAGAGACGTTGTTTATTATTTACACGATATTTATGGCCATGTTGGAGGAAATAAACTGGAATTAATATTCAGACAGTTATATTTCCATCCCAACGCTTTAAAATTTATAAAAATGAACACAAATATGTGTATCGTTTGTAAAATCAACAAAAATTACGGTCCTAAGCGTAGGCTGCAATATGCACAGGTAGAAGCTTACCATAAAGGAGAAGTTCTATCTGCGGATATATGCGGTCCTATCGCAGCAATCAAAGGAGAAACGAAATATTTATTCGCGGTTAAAGATATATTCACTTCTAAAGTCTGGATTTTTCCGGTGACGAATATTAACGCGAATACGATCGTAGAGAAAATGGATCAGATGTTTGAAATTCTCAAGAATTATAACATTGTACCTAGGAAAATTATTACCGATAATGGGACTCAATTTACGTCTAAACAATGGAAAGAGTTAATTAAATCGAAAGGTGTGAAATGCGCGTACACGTCACCGTTTTCACCGAGAGGTAGTTCGATTGAGAGAGTGTTTAGATGTTTAGGTGAGAAATTAAGGGTAAAAATCAACAAAACCTATCCAGACGATAAATATACTCACGAAGGATGGGATGAATATGTTGAGGAGGTTGAGCAACAGTTAAATGATCAGCCAAACGCGTTAGGAATTTGTCCGAATGAGTGTTGGGGAATCGAAGAATCACTGACAATCGATTTACCTGTAAAAAGAAATAAAAGAAATTTCAAATACGAATTGAAAAGGTTGAGGGAACTTTTGGATAAAAATTTACTCCCCTCAACAACGTCTAACGAAGTTCTAAACATGCCATGGGATCCAAATCATACGATAGTCGATGGTGATGGATATACACGTGTCGTAGTCGATGGCGCTTGTGCCCAAAATGGGAAACAAGGGGCAATCGCAGGCATAGGAATTTGTTTTTCACCGGATTCGTCCTATAATATATCAGAGAGGATTAGTCACGATAAATATCGATGCACTAATAACCTAGCTGAAATTATAGCGGTGAAAAAGGCCATGGAAATAGGGATCGCGAAAGGAATCAAAAAAATGAAAATTTTGACTGATTCTAAATATACTGTTTACGCGATTAACGAAGGAGCTGTGAGATGGAAAGCCAGAAATTGGAAAAACTACGCGAAAAAAGACGTTTATCACAAAGAAATTTTTCAAGATATTTTGAAACTGAGAAGAGAGTTTGATAGATGTGAAGTAAAACACGTTTTCGCGAGAAGGTACGAATACATGAACGTGCTTGCTGACCAATTGGCCAGGCAATCAGTTTATACGTACGAGGTTCAGGTCGCGAGAATTGACGAAATGACCGATGAACAAGCGATGGAAAATTTTATTCGCGAAAAAAAGAAACAGATGCGAATTTTCGATGAACAAAATTTCAATAAATCACACGGTGATTTAATTCCGTACGAAGAAGGCGATTTGGTTTTGATTCAAGCACACAGACAATCGTGTGCTGATAAATTAATAAGCAAGAAATTACTGGAAAGAAGGTATGGTCCGTACGTAGTAAGATGCTCGCATGGTGCAAATTGTTATTCGGTGCAAGATTACGCAGGTATCACCGACGAGAAATGTGTAAACGCGAGACAGATTATTATGTTTTTAAGCAAAGACCAATTAAACGAATGCGAAACCGAACCGAGATGCCAGTCGTTACTGGATACGAGATCAATACAAGAGAGAATAAACGATTTTCTACGTGTTAACGAGAGAATGGGTATTAAAATTACAGCTCCTACGGTAGAAAATGAGAGAGAGATAAACGAAGCGTTAGAAAATTCGTTTGAAGAACCGGATGATGTGATGGATGAGGTAGAGAAGGAATTGGAAAGAGAGTTGAAAGAAATGGAAAAAGATAGTGAACTGGGGCATAATGCACCCGTTGTACTTACGAATAAATCTGATAATCTGACAACAGATAATGAGAACGTTAATATACCGCAGGTAGATTCTGGTATCGATACCACGTTCGAATCTTCGGATTCGGACAATGAAAATTTGCAAGTTTCGTCCAGCGAAAGTCTGAAAGCAAAAAATTCGATTAGAATAGGTTCCAATCCTATTTCTAAGTTACAGATTGATTCAAAATTCGCTGAAAGCTTACCTAAAACCGATCTGGTGGAAGGGAGGTTGACGAGAGCAAAAAGGCGGGAATTATTACGTTCAAATAATGAATCCAACAATTCGATCGATTTTGATGCGACGAATTTTAATGTGTTGGATGAAGCGAAAATTTGGACAAATGACTCGGATGATGATTTTGTTCCTAAAACGATAAAAAAGCCTGTAAAAAAATTGGCAAGGTCTATCGCTAAAAAGCGAGTTGAAGCAGATAGGAAAAAAGTACCTATCTCTTCTGATTCAGAAGGCGAGCTCGATGGTACTGAGCAACTTCTGGATACCTATAATGATGTCAGAAAAAGACATAAAAAATATTACATTTCTAAAGCCGAGGGGCAAATTTTGGAAGAAGCCTTTCGAAAAAATTTGAGCACGTCTGTGCTAGATAAGTTAATAGGCGAAGCCAAAGAAATAGTCTCAAAACATGGGAAGAGAACGAACGGTGAGGCTGCGAAGAAAGGCAAGCCAAATACGAAAAAACCGTTACATTTGAATTATATCGTTTTGAATAGGCTAAACCTAGGCCAGAAAATGGTGATAGGTAACTATTTCTTAAATTTAGGCTCGTAATTTTGACGTTGGTGGCAATTGCCAACCAATAAGATGGGTTTATAGGTGGAGTAGGGAGGAACCGGACTGCGGGCCGGTGTCCGGACTGCGATACCTAGGTTCTCGTCGATCTACGTAAACTGTTCTCCCGCCGTTTTGCGCTTGTTGTCAAGTATCTTTCGTCCAAGTCGTACCTTCGTTTTTTCGTACCTTTCTAGTCAATTTTTCTAGTCTATTTTTGTTTCGGCGTGCAAATTTTTTGATGCTGGTGGCCTTTTCGGAGGTGTTAATAGCGATTGCTTTCGGTGATCGTCTGTTTTTCTTCGATTTTTCCGGCCGTATTATTTTCCAGCGAAATCCCAGTTTTTGGGAGAGCACGATTTTTGCCGATTTTGAGGTACGCGTGGGTATAAGTCGTCGTCGTCGTTGAAGCGGGTATATTTATTTTTTCACGTAAGTTTCGAATTTCATGTCAAATATTTATAAGCGTGATTGTATCGATAATTCATAATTTGCGTAATTTTAATCGAATATACATGTGCAACATAGGTGTTCAGGATATTAATGGAGCCGTGGCTCAACAAACTCCAGATCTCCAAGTTCGAGCTACTTCTGATAATTCTGGCTGTTTTCTCGTGGAAATTGGTGGTAGTTTGCGTCGGTTTTTGTGTGATCGCCTACGTACGAGATATCTTAGCGTTACGTAAGAAATTGGACAGGGCGAGAAGAATCCGAGAGGCCGGTAGGGAGAATAGCGGCGTGCGAAGAGATTGGCAAAGGCCAACGGGCAACGAGCCGGCAGTACTCCGGCAGGTTAGGAGAATCCAGCCAGAACGTTTCCCTGGACTGACAGATACAAGGCCAGACGTAAATCCCATCGAGGACCAAATTCTAGCGGCGCTGCGTCGGGAATTTGAGGGCTCCGGGATCGACGTTGAGGTGGAAGAGTATACGCGGTGACATGGACGGTGTAGCGGCGAACGAGGAGGTGGCAGCAGTGGAGGCTCCCATGGCGGTGGATGAGGCTCTGGCGCTTCTGCCGTGCATGGGGTGCCTAATCTGTCGTCAGAACCTCGCTTGTAACTCACCGAACGGGTTATATGCGGCGGCGCGAGTGTTGGTGGAGTGCGGCCACGTATTCCATACCGGTTGCATAATCGAATGGTTATCGAGGGCGGATCGATGTCCAAAATGCAACATGGTGGTGGAATTTTCAAAATCGATGGATTTTAAGTACGTGGATGTCAACGAGGGAAGACACCTACCGGATCGGCATCAGTTACGATTCGTGGAACTCAACATCCGAAAGATCGAGATGGACTTGAGGATCCACGAATACGAGCTGATGCTGAAAAGGAGGAATGAGAGGATAAAGAAGCTCGCCAGGAAGACCAGAAGGGAGCGGAGGATCGTCACGCATCTGTCGAAGGGAGTGATGCACCCTCAAGTTTGGAAAGGCATCGTGAAGGTGGTGGCGCGCCAGTTTACCGGAAACTCAACCACACTCGCCGCCGGAAGTCGCACCATCAGCCGCAGGAGGCAAAATCGGAGCAGGAATCTCCGAGAGGTGAATCGAGTTCCGAATCCGGTGGAGGAGGACGATTCAGATTAAAGGTATCGTTGATTTCGTCATTATTTTACTCGATTTTGCTCTTCTAAGTGTCTCTCCGATGTCGTCTGTCGAAAATTGTTTCTTTTCTCGTTTTGTAAATAGTTTTTTCTATCTGTGATATTTTTCTATTTTCTATATTTTTCTATATTTACTTTCCTATGTATGTTTTTGCACGTGTAAATCTAGTCAGAAATATTCGTCCTTTACGAATTTGGCAAGTTACTAGGTTTTTGATGGTTAAAAATCGAAAATTTCGCTGGTCACAAAAAATGGCTATGCTATATAGTTAGAGGATTTGCATTCGTTGCTGCTGGGCGGCTTCGGATCGATTTTTTTTTCTGCTTCTTTTCTAGTCTTGTTTTTTCTTACGTGCATTTTTCTATTTATTTATTTTTCTATGTATATTATGTTGTACCGTGTGCTACGTATTATGCCACGTACAAAATTTTTCTTTTCCGCTGATAGAGTAGACGACGACGACGACGAACGACGACTATTTTTTCTTATTTTTCAATTTTTCTATCTATGTATGTTTTTCTTCTCGTATTGCCAAAATTTTTATGTTCTTGCCATATCTGCTTTATCTGCAGCTCGATCGACGAATAGGAGTTGATTTTCGTTTTCTTATTCTATAAAGTCACAAAAAAATCACAAAAAAAAAAAAAAACAAAAAAAAAAAAAAAACAAAAAACAGAAAACACAAAAAAATACTAAAAAATGGTAACTAGAAGTTGGTTATGTTCTTATAATTAAACTTATTCCATATGGTAACTAGGTTTCTATCGCAGCTGCGATCAATTATATTTTCTTTGGCAATTTCGAACGTATTATATGGCGAAAGATACAAATTTTTCTATATTTTTTATTCTCCTTTATTTTTATGAAAAGGTCTATCGAGCTTGCTCGAGTTATTTTTTCGAATAAAAAAGTACAACAAGCTAAAGTCAAAACGGGTCCGGTATTCTTATAATTTCACAAATCGATCGGTTGGAAAATATTGTATTTTGATTTTCTATTTATTTTCTTGTCTGGGTGTCCAACCGATTCGAGTATAGAGTTCAGTTTCACGGTTATGTCAAAACCCATTCGATATCGTGCATGTGCTAAGCTGGTCTTACGATGTTACGATCGAATGTGGTAATTATTAATTATTATTCACCCATTTCTTACGTTGAATACTGGTATTTTTTGTTTTCCGGTATGTTTGCTCGTATGTTCTACTATGCGACCGTAAAGTCCATAGAAAGCATACCGGCGTACGAGTATTTACTCGTCACATTGTAAATATTTATGCTTGTATTGTTTATTCGTTGCAAGTGCACCATTTATTTCTGCATTTTGCACTTGCACGAAGTTTTTCTATTTATTTTTGTAAATTAACCGGCGAAAATATTTCTACTTACGTTTTGATCTTGAATATCGATAACAGTTTGGGTAAAAAAGCACCGATCTACGTGGATTCGGTTGCGTCGGGTACCTAAGGCTGTAGGGAAACATTTTGATTCATTAATTTTATAAAACTTTGCCAAAAACATTTTATAATTTTGGAAAATTGAAGCTTGCTTCACCAAAAAAAAAAAAAAAAAAAAGATTTCTTCGTGTGTTTATCAACAAGTTTGTTGATTTTCGTTACTCAGGTTGAGTTTTTCAGCGGCTAGCAACGGGGCGTACGGTGCGATCACGTAGTGGTAGCACTGTACGTCTACGTGACGTAGTTCTGGTCGTATTTTCTGTCTTTATTTTATTTTTTTTTTTCTCTTTCTATTATTGTTTCTTGTTCTTCTGGTCAAAATGTTCCTGTTCTATTTAGGTTAATTTATTTTTCATTCGAGATCATGTAGGTAGAAATGTCGGTAAATTTTTCGTCATGTACGTTTCAATATCGTTCGTAATGTTCGATGTTGATATATTTTTGAAAATGCATTTCATCTATTTTTGCGCTATGCGTATTTTATCATGTATTTTTTTGTGGTTTCATTTTTGAACCAGGTTTTAAACTTAGGTTAAGGCTTTTTCTGTTCGTATGAACGATTTTAATTTTGATATTATGTATTCTTGTCGCTATGCGACGTGTTTATTTTATTTTTTAATAATGATATTCATGGCAGAATATTGTAATTTTTTCCATATTTTGCAAATATTTCATGTCATGTTGTTTTAGCCTACGTTGTAAATATTGTTAGGGATAAAATTTCATGTTCCTTTTTTGGAAATTTTTATCATTTTAAATCCAAATTTGTTATTTGTAAATTTTGATGGAATCGAAAATTGGCCAAAAGCTAGGTAGGGGAAAGAGCTTACGACTGTTACAGTCCGTAACTTTTTCAAATTGTAAAAAGTCATAAAGGTCATTTTCGATAAAATTTATGTCAAATTTGGATGGTCGTATTCTTCATGAATAGGACCATTGTATTTTTTTTCATGATTTGTAAACTGTGATATTTATTCTTAGGCGATCAAATGTTACTTTTTGTAATGTTTCGTTAGATTTTAGGTTACTTTGAATTTGTACACGTTTTTTATGTTCAATTGTCAAAGTTCCTGTACGTATATGTGTCGGTGCGATATGTAAATGTTACGTTTATCGGTAATATTTTGCATTATTTCTGCGCCCATGTCGGAAAATTTGATTTTTCCCAATGTATTGTAATATGTATTGAACATGTTATTTTGATTTTTATGCATTATATTTCGTTTTGTGCATTATGTCATGTTTCAATGTCATATTCTTCGGGAGGGGCAGGAATGGACTCAGGTGGTCGTCTGTGGTCCAATGTCGCAATTCGAAGCTAAGGTTGTTCCCGAGAATATTTATTTCAACATAATCTCGTGGGGGCAATGAAGCGGTAGCTTTAATACCTACCTAAATTGCGCCATTGGACATCGTATTTGCGTAGACGAATACGTACCCTTTTGTCGGCAACGGCAAATAGGTACCTATTCGTATACGTATACGAGAATTATTTCTGTGTCCATTGTATTAGTCGATGGATATTTTCAAATTATGGTACCGGTTATCGCGTTGGCGACGTACGGTACAATAGGCCCAACGTAGCTTCGGCTACGTTGAGTTGCCTATCTAAAATGCTTATCGTGAACAACTTGCTTTGTCGGCGAGTTGTTTACAACTTTCGAACTTTCGACCGAGGGGAAAAGCTGTATCTCGTATGCCGTCATTTCTGACGAATACGAGTCAACTTTCTCCTATCTCCATCGACTTTAACCAATGACAGACCTACAAAAGTTCATCCCTTCCTGTCTTGCAACCGGTGCTTACGGAGTACGAGGCACTCGAGCTTCGTAAGCTCGGTCTAGTATTCTTCGGAACTTTTACTAGCCTATACGTATATCGCGAGCGAAAGCTTATCGTATCGCTATTATTACTCACGTGTACGAGTTTATTCGTTTGCACTTTGTGCTTTTTTCGTGTGCTCTTTGAGCGTTTATATTTGTGCTATTCGTGTGTGTAATTAAAAGTTGAATTACACGTATTTGATCGCGAATTGGTGTTCTTATTTCTACGAGAAAAGTCCAAGCAAAGTGTCAGGTACACGGACATGCGTTGAGTGAACTCAGACTTCGAGGTATTGAGTCGGAGACCCGTCCACCTATCTTCGACGAAATCATCGAAGCAACCCAAAGACGGTTCAGAGTTTTTCACCTAACTCAATTTCATAGGTCATACGTCATTTTTTTGAAAATACTTTAAAATTTACTCAATTTTGGGTTCAAAATTATTCAAAAATACTCAAATTACATTTTAACCAATATATTTGTACTGCTCGTGAAATTTTAACCCATTTTGATAGGTTGTAACCCCAGTTTCCGAAATTTTTTCGGTAAATCCGTTTTAACAAAAGGGGGCGAAAATTATGCGTTTTCTCAACTTCAAAAATTCACCACAACCTATTGTGCCGACCGTTTTCCATAAACTTAAACTTAATGGGTATGGAATGAACCCATGTATGTGTTCAGATGGTTTTTTTCGTGTCCCGCAGACCATATGACGCCCATGGAGCCATTACTGAACAAAAAATGGCCAAATTTCGCAAAAAAAATCACCCATCAAAATTTTTTTATCCCCAGTCAAATTTAAAAAATGGTAAAAACGGGGGTTTTAACCTCTAACCCCCTATTATGCAAGGGTAAAAATCCAAAATACACTTTTTTTGGACTATGGGACCCATATACATAAAAAGCCAACTGATTTTTTTGTCCTGCAAAAAATCGCACTGTTTTTAAGCTCCAGCCCTAGCTCCCTATTGTGCAAGGGCAAACATTCAAAATACGCGTTTTCGGGACTATGGGACCTACTCTCTCATTTCTGCATCAGTGAAAATCAAAAATAACTGAAATACAGTCAGAATTGCAGCACAGGAATAAATCAGTGAATAATTTTTCACTGAAAGTAGTTCAGTGAAAGAAAATCACTGGAAATCAGTGAAAAATCACCAAAAACTCAGTGGTATTTATAAAATTCACTGAAAAATCTGTGAAATTCTTTGAATAACACAGGGCGACACGAATTTTGTTTTTGGGATCTCATTGCCAAATTTGGGTTGCTTTTATGTAACTAATAAAGGAAAAAATATTTTTTTTGACCAAAGTTTGCTTTGAGGGGTGGGGGGGGGGCAAAAAACTGATTTTTCGAGGTCAATAAGCCTGACTGCCTGAGCATTACAAAAAAAAATTGATTTTTTTTTTTTTTACTAATCTTGTAGGAAATTTTACGGCGAATCCAATGCCGCAAACCGCAGACCTCCGTCTCTTTTTTAAAAAAAGTTACAGCTCATTCTTTCCAAAATTTTGTGAAAAAATCGCATTTTTTTTTTTTTTTTTTCGCAAAGAAGTGAAATTTGAGAGAAAAGTAAGGGTTTTAAGGCCATATTGACCATGATGAGAGTTGTAGGAAATTTTACGGCGAATCGAATGCCGCAAACCACGGACCTCTATCTCTTATTGAAAAAAGTTACAGCTCATTCTTCAAAAAATTCTGTGAAAAAATCACATTTTTTGTGCCTTTTTCGTGAAAAAGTGAGAGAGAAAACTAAGGGTTTTAAGGATAAGCTGTAAATTTTTGTCAAAAAGAGATAGAGATCTGCGGTTTGCGGCATTCGATTCGCCGTAGAATTTTCTACAACTCTCATCATGGCCATTATGGCCTTAAAACCCTTACTTTTCTCTCAAATTTCACTTCTTTGTGAAAAAAAAAAACAAAAAAATGCGATTTTTTCACAAAATTTTGGAAAGAATGAGCTGTAACTTTTTTTAAATAATAGACGAAGGTCTGCGGTTTGTGGCATTTGATTTGCCGTGAAATTTCCTACAAAATTGGTCCAATTTTTTTTTTCAATTTTTATTGTAATGCTCAGGCTTATTGACCTCGAAAAATCAGTTTTTTGGCCCCCCACCCCCCAAAGCAAACTTTGGAAGCCAGGATTGAGCAAGGTGATGTATTTTGATGTCTAGAAACAGAATTTCGGCATAAGAACCCAGACACAGAGCAATAAAAAATTTTTGTCTCTCTGTGTAATCAGTGAAAAATCGCTGAAAATCAGTGAATTTCACTGACTTTTCCTGTGCTGCAATTCTGACTGTTTATCAGTGATCGGAACGGGAGAGTATACACATGAAAAGTCAACTGATTTTTTGTCCCGCAAAAAATCACGCTCAATGAACGCTTTTTGTCAGTTGGACTGTAGACTTATAACAATTGGAGAAAAAGAGTAATTTTACGAATTGTAATCAGCTAACCTATCAATTACCTTCATTACACACGTATGAATAATTGTATAGAATTGTGTACGCGTACGTATTACGTCAATGGGTACAAATGAACACAAATGTACAGGGAAACGCTAGACAAGGCGACAAACGAAGCTGAAAAATTATTTCGAAACGAAAATTGAACAAATGGTTCGTGAAAATTACCGAGGCGAATGAAAAATTGGACGCGTTAAATTTACCTATCGGTAATTGATAGCGTTATCTAGATAAATTCGACGATACGTTCGTATTCGAATGTCATCTCTATAAATCAAACCAACTGGCGGTAAAACCAGATTATTCGCATCTGTTACCGCGGCTTTGAAAAGGTGCAAAAAAAAGAGAGTATAGGTACATTAACGGAATTAGAAGCGACGTTTATCTCATTAGCATAGGCCGTTATGGTATAAGACGAACAAAGCGACGGTGGCTGGCGAGACGAGTACCCGTAGCTACCCACCCTGCGAAAAGTTTTTCCACGTTATGGTTTCGCAAATTGTCGAATAATTAAAAAATACTCATACGAGGTACACGCAGCCGGGCCCCCTCGCCCCCACCCCTCTCCCCTCACCCGGGACCTCTCGATATAATCCACAAGTGTTTCGTTATTCGCTCGCAGATCATCAAACAAGTGTTTCCTTTGTTTGAAAAAGCTGATACGTGTGAGAGGTGGCGGTGGTAGCATCCAGCGGCGGTCTTTTGGCTGCAGCTCCGCGGGCACGTCATGCCGCCGAGTGCCATGCCGCAATAATATCCTCCAATTCGGCCGATAAATTTATGACCATTTTGGCGAAGATGCGAAATCGCTGGCGCTCGAGGCGCCAGCTGCGCATACTCCGGGTCCTCGTTTTCACTACGTTTACACGTACAAAACGTGTTTGACGCGCGAATCGATAAACATACCCGCGGATCGTCGTTCGTGTTGCGAGATATGCCTTTTTAAGGGTGAAAAAGCGCTGCTGTCTTTCGAACCGAACGCCAAGCCAGCGTCTCTCGCGCTTTCTCCGGCCGCGGCCGCCGACAATTGTAAACAAAGATCGGATGCGATATTACAAACGCCATTTCGCCTTTTAATTACTCCCATTATGTATTTTATAACATCCATTAACCTTTAATACAACCCTTTCTATCGCTAGATAGAGATAGGTGGCTACTGAGGTACTCACACTCGATGGCGCTTTGGCGCACCTAATCAACTTTTTCCCGCCGTTTCGATAAATTGCCTCTTTCTCGTCTTTATACAATTTAACGCGAGTCGATTCTTATTCTTAAATTGTAGCCCGATACTTGAGAAAACTTTCCATCTCATTTTGAGAAAGCGCTGTTGTCAGATCAATGCTGCATTATCTTATTTGGTGCCTATCTTTGTTTTTCACGTATCGATACAGCCGAGGAAGAAATATTCTCGAAGGGAAATGCCAAAGGTTTGCTAAATTACGTTTGGTGTGATATTTACCTACGCCATATTCGTTGCAATCAGAATGGACAAAGATGAATTTTTTTTTGTAATTATAGGAGAAAACATAAGTTTCAAGAAAAAGGCACAAGTGGCAGAGATCGGTGAAAATCCTCTTGGGCTCTATCGAGTCACTATTAAGATTGGTAGTAGATCTAAATGCCATCTAAATACATCAAGTATTGACCAAAATTTCAGACTTTCAACTTTTACTCAAAACTAGTACCTTCTCCTTTGACCTTGTTTATCTCTCCCCTCATAGCGAATTCACTATTCAGGCTTGCTCTTTATTAGTCTACAGTCCAAGAGGCAAAAAGTGCTCTAGAAATCGAAATTAGTGTGCATTTTCGCTGGACAAAAAAATCAGTTTGTTTATTGTAGGTATGGGTCCCGTAGTCCCAAAAAACCGAATTTTGAATTTTTGCCCCGGCACAATAGGGAGCCGAGGCCTGAAAACCCCCCTTTTTTCTCAATTTTTAAATTTGATTTTGGACAAAAATTTTTTTCACATTCTGGTAGCAGACACTCCCCTGACTCCAAATATATGTCACATCCCTTGGGTCACGGCACAATGGGGTGCTGGGCCCCCCGATGTGTGATTTTTTGCCAAATTCGATCATTTTTGGCACAATAATGCCTCTGTAGGCGTTATGCGGCATGCTGGACAAAAACAATCAAACGCAATATATTCTTGGGTTCATTCCGGCTCCAATGAGCCAAAGTTTGAGGAAAAATGTGGGCACAATAGGCCGTGGTGGAATTTCAAAGTTTTAAAAACACGCGATTTTCTCCCCCTTTGTTAAAAAAATAAATCATGAAAAAAATCTGAAACTTGGGTTGCAACATATCAAAATGGGTTAAAATTTCACGAGCAGAACGAAATTTAAATTTGAGCAATTTTAACCCATTTTGAGCCCCAAATTGGGTCAACTTTTGAGTATTTTCAAAGGATTGACATGTGACTTATGAAAGTGGGGTAGAATTTCGCCAGAAATTCAACAAAACCATCCAAATTTTTTTTGAGCAACTTTTGAGAATTTTGAGCTTTAAATTGAATCAATTTTTGATTAATTTCAAAAAATGACATGTCACCTACGAAAAAGGAATAGAATTTCGCCCAAGGTTTTAAAACGTAATCCAAAACTTTTTAAAACAACTTTCATGTTTGAGTAATTTCAAGCGCAAAAAAAAAAATTTGGATGGTATTTTTGAATTTCTGACGAAATTCTACCCTACTTTCATAGGTTACATGTCAATTCTTTGAAAATACTCAAAAATTAATTCAATTTGAGGCTCAAAATTCTCAAAAGTTGCTCAAAAAATGTTTTGGATGATAGTTTTGAATCTCTGGCGAAATTCTACCCCACTTTCATAGGTCATGCTAATTTTTTGAAATTAATAAAAAGTTGACTCAATTTAAGGCTCAAAATTCTCAAAAGTTGCTAAAAAAAAAATAGGATGGTTTGTTGAATTTCTGACGAAATTTTACCCTACTTTCATATGTTACATGTCAATTCTTTGAAAATACTCAAAAATTAATTCAATTTGAGGCTCAAAATTCTCAAAAGTTGCTCAAAAAATGTTTTGGATGATAGTTTTGAATTTCTGGCGAAATTCCCCACTTTCATAGGTCGCATGCCAATTTTTTGAAATTAATAAAAAATTGACTCAATTTAAGGCTCAAAATTCTCAAAAGTTGCTCAAAAAAATTTTGGATGGTTTTGTTGAATTTCTGGCGAAATCCTACCCCATTTTCATAGGTCACATGTCAATACTTTGAAAATACTCAAAAATTGACCCAATTTGGGGCTCAAAATGGGTTAAAATTGCTCAAATTTAATTTTCATCAATAATTTTGTTCTGCTCGTGAAATTTTAACCCATTTTGATATGTCGCAACCCAAGTTTCAGATTTTTTTCATGACTTATTTTTTTAACAAAGGGGGAGAAAATCGTGTGTTTTCAAAACTTTGAAATTCCACCACGGCCTATTGTGCGCACAGTTTTCCTCAAACTTTGGCTCATTGGACGCGAAATGAACCCAAGCATACATTGCGTTTGATTTTTTTTGTCCAGCATACCGCATAACGCCTACAGAGGCATTATTGTGCCAAAAATGATCGAATTTGGCAAAAAATCACACATCGGGGGGCCCAACACCCCATTGTGCCCGTGACCCAAGAGATGTGACATATATTTGGAGTCAGGGGAGTGTCTGCTACCAGAATGTGAAAAATTTTTTGTCCAAAGTCAAATTTAAAAATTGAGAAAAAAGGGGGGTTTTCAGGCCTCGGCTCCCTATTGTGCCGGGGCAAAAATCCAAAATTCGGTTTTTTGGGACACGGGACCCATACCTACAGTAAACCAACTGATTTTTTTGTCCAGCAAAAATGCACGCTCAATGAACACTTTTTGCCTCTTGGACTGTAGACTATGAAGATCAAAAATTTTTCCGTCGATTTTTAAATGTCCAGTCAGTTCAATTTTTTTTGATGTTTCCATAATGGCGAATTTGATAGAAAAATAAGAGGAATCTTAATCATCAAAAAAGGTAATCCACTTTTGTGGGTGATAAATTTTATATGGACTATTTTTGTAAGTTACCTATTTTTCAATAGGTAGGTACTCGAAAATTATAAAATTTTCTGGAGGCTCTATAATTCCTCAAAATCGTTTTCAATCGATTTGGGAGGTCAAAAAGTGGTTTAAGGCAAAATACCAAATATTGTGGATCAATTTTTTTTAAAATGCCATAAAATCGTTATTTATGGACCAAATTTGCTGTTTTTTGTTTTTAAATAAAGTTCGACCCTTCCTCTTTCACGTAGGAGGGTTGAATTTCGAAAAAAAAAGTTTCGACAATTTCTTTTAGGTATTTGAAAACATGTCCTAAAAAATGTGATTTTTCAGGAGGTACTAATTACCTACGGATCATGGAGTAACTCGACAAAAAAATTTGCTTCGATTGTATTTTTAAGGTCAGAAGGACCATCTTCAACTGTTTTGATCATCAGATTCACGAAAAACGCAAGTTGAAAAACTTCCAATTGTGGATCGATCCATAATTGGTAGACTTTTAGTAGAAATTCAATTTCAAAACACAGATTTTGAATACAAATTACGAATCAAACCAATTATGGATGAGGTAAAATTTTTGATGTGATGACAGATCCTGAAAGTTGACACTTTGAATAATGTAAAAAACCAAACACCAGTCAAAATAGGTACTTAAGATTTTGCGAAATTATTACACTTGAAAAGCAAGAATTTTGTACTTTTTTCATATGCCCACAATACAAATCCAAAATACATATGAAAATTGGTTCGATCTCGCTAAAAAATTGTTGCTAGTGCATCTCTTGACCCAAAAAACGCAGGAGTTTTGAAAAAAGTTGATATCTATTCTTTCTGCACGAATTTTAATCAGACGCCAACTTCGTAAAAACGTATTTTTCAATAAAAAATTAAACACTTTTAAAAAAACGAATTTTACTTGGATTGGATGCAACGGAAAGTGCTCCAAGGTTATTATCATTTAGGTAGAGAAGACTTTGCTCTACAAGATGCCGCAAACGGCGACTCTTTTGGTCAACATGGGACCTAACTATATCGCCTCAAAGTTGCGGTCCGTAATTGGTACCTTGATCCACAATTGGTATTTTACCTTATCCCTTAATGTCGCAATGTACATTATAATGTACACCAACTTTGGAAATTTTTGTATTTTTTTCTAGTGACCAAATTGGAATTTTTGTTTCACTAATGATTTCTAAGGACCTTTAAGAACCTTGTATCAAAATTTCAAATCATAATCTCATCACAACAACTTTCAGTACAACTTTGAATTTTGAAGTTTTACGTTTTTTTCACATGTATAAAAGGGACATTTTAAAAGAGTGGTTTTTCAAATGAATAAAATTTTTAAAAAAAATTTTATGATCGTTTTTTTGCAAAGAAATGTTACTTTTTTAGTGTAATGAAATCAACTTTCCTTCAGACCACTCCAACTTTCTACAATTGTAGTTCAAAGTTGGTGTGCATTATAATGTACATTGCGAACGATAGCCAAGATAGCCGATGGAATCAAGTGTACATTGTAGTGTACATTGCGAACGATGGGTACCGTGAAATCTGTTAGGTATTGTATTCATCACGTTCGTCGGTGGGTTCGAATGTCAATTGTTTGGGTAGTTTGGAGTAATAAAACGATTTTATTATCAGGGTCTTTAAAACAGGAAGAAAAAAACACGAATTTTTAGAAAAACAGTTACTTTTACCCTCTTTTGAAAAGAAATGCCGCGGTCAGTTCATGTGAGGCATGAGGTACCAGTTTTTTTTTTTCTTTTAGACGAAAACAAAAATCATTCTATTTTATTTTTGCCGTGATGTGGTGTTTAGAATTTATGATACGTAAAATAATGTTGAGTGAAATTTAGATACTTTTAAAAGCGAGTTTAATTGGCCCTGTAACTCAGAAAAAATTTCATCTTCTTCAATGATTAATATTCAAAAAGTAACAATAGGTATTAAAATAAAATTTTCATGCAAAACGGAACCAATTTGAATGTTTTTAGTGTTCATCAGAATACTGTGGTTAGAAAATTGCAATAACCATTCCAAATATTGCAACATAAAATTTAGTTAAAATAATGATGGGAATTTCCAAAAAAAAATTAATAAAAAAATATAGGTATTTGGAAAGCTAAAATGTGATTAAAAATTCAAATAATTTATGGGTAACTTTTCGATGTTTTCAATTTCTGTTTTTTTGAGCAATTTCTATAATTTTGGGTACACCTACCTCATCATTTTTGAAGATCGTTTTAGTGAGAATTATCAACTAGTACACCTTAGCATTACATTATTTTGACCATTTTTAATCATTTTCACAACTTTTTAAAGGGCTGAATCGATCTTACTCAAAAAATTACACACATAATTGTATTTTTGGTCAAAAAAATCAAGTTATAAAATTTTGATTGAAAATTCAAAAATTTTACTTTTGCAAAGTTCAAAAATCGAAGAAAACTTCATTTCAGATGGAAAATTTTCAAGAGTATTTTTTTTCATTATCAAGTCCCTTGATCAAGTAAAGCCAATGAACCAAAGCTGGTTCATAAAAACGTCTAAAAAATTGAAAATTTTTGACCTTGATGAATTTTTTCGGATTTTTTTCAAGCCAAAAGTACAATTTCATTAATTTTTCTGTCAGAACAAAAATTTTATTCAAAAAAAATCATCACTTATGAAAAATTACGAACTCAATCCTAATTTCCCCTTGATACCAGTTTTGAAACGTGTAACGGAACGAGGTATCCAACGTTCGCAATGTACATTGTATTGTACACTAAGCTTGAACAGTAGGTTGCTGCATCGGTCGCAATGTACATTATAATGTACATTCCATAAAATCAGTTTTATGGGCTCGAAAAATTTTTTTTTGTTTTTTTATTGTTCACTGAGCTCCTTGAACTTGGTTTATTAAAAAAAAATAATTTTCCCAACATTTCCCGGAGACCGTCCTTTTAAGGGTTATACCTAATTTTCAGATTTTTTCGTTGATAACATCAAATTTTTATATTTTTCAATTTTTTGGTCATGGAATGATTTTGAATTTTCGAAAATTCGCTTGAATTTGGGGAATGAACTTTTAGCAACTCATTTTGGATAAGGGTTCTGTTATAATGTATTTTGGATATATTTTTGTTTCGGCTCAAAACTTTAATACCGGTTGGGATACCTTCCTTGTTGGCAAAAAATTGTTGGAAAATGAGCTCGAAAGAGGTAATAAAATTTGAGCTTTTTAAAACAAAAGATCAAGAATATAGCTTTAAAATTTTGAATTTCTCAAGAAACTTTCCCAATATTTTCAAACATATGTAAATATTTTCGATTTAAATTTTTTACTCAAATTTTCGAATAAAATTTTCCAATTTTATTACGTATTTGACTAAAAAATTCCCGAATATTTTGAATAAACATTTCTGATTTTTTAGAAATAAAAATTCATCTTTTTTCAATTTTTTTTGCTGATACTCACAAAGAAAGTATTCCAACTCAACGTAAAATTTTAGGCCCAAACAAAAATAAATCGAAATTTCATCATAAAATAACCTGATATTCAAAATTTCAGGTGCTGAAGTTCATTTTTCGGATTTTGACAAATTTTTGAAATTTCAAAATTGATGCCTTATCGCCTTGCAAAATATGAAAATTTGATCTAATCGATGAAAAAAGCTGAAATTGATATACTTATTCCCTATTTTCGACCAGTCAAATCGATTGGAAGTGGTTTCGAGACGTTTTGGAGTCACCAGGAAATTTTAGGATTTTTCAGCGCTGAAGAAAAGTCCATAAAAATGGTCCATATAAATCTCGCTCAGCACCTATAATCTTGGATTACTATTATTGGTGACCTACTTGATCGATTAAAGCTGAATTTTCCAAAATTCGCAACTTGGAGTTCAAATTCATATTTTTTGACAAACAATTTTCCTAGAAAAAATTTAACTGTCAACCAAAAAATATGGATTTGAACTCAAAAATTTCAGATTTTTTCATTGATTAGATCAAATTTTCATATTTTGCAGGGCATTCAGGTGATTTTGAAAGGTTGAAAATTCGCCAAAATTCGCGAAATAAACCTCAGCACATGAAATTTTGGATGTGGGGTCTTTTATGATGTACTTTTGATTTATTTTTGTTTGGGCTCAAAATTTTACTTTTAGTTGGGATACCTCCCTTGTTAGTCGTATTATAACCCAGGTACCATTAAAGAATGAAAAATTCGTGATTTTCTCAACTTTTTCGGGATTTTTTCTTGGTGGAAACATGCTAGAGTTGAATAAAAAAATTATTTTCATGAGGTTTGATTGATATTGGGAAAGAAAGTTGATTTTCATTGTGAATGGATAGAGCGACCCCAACATAATTTTCTTTTTTAAGGGGTTCTCAAGTAGCATCACCAATTGTCATTATCTTGTAATTTGTTGGCATTTCACGGTAGTTTGAAAATTTCCAGGAAAGGAGAATGATATCAGGAAGATCAGTGGTCGTCCTCCATCCTATATCCATCTACAGTGAAAATCAACTTTTTACATATTTTCGATCAAATCTTACGTAATAATTTTTTTAGGTACTCAATCATTTTCAATTTTGATTATTTGAATATTTTTGAATCCAAACCTTATGCATAAGCCAAAATATGATTCAAATCATTATTAAAATCAAAATTTTGTCATTTTTTTATTTTTCAATATTTTTAGAACCTCGTTTAAGTAATTGTTTCGCGACAAAACTCGAAAAAAGAACATTATATGAGGATAAAAATTAAAAATATACTACTCGGATGGATTTTTTTGATTTTTTCAATTCAAAATGTAACATTTTCAAAAAAAAAAAACAACAAAAGAGCTCAATGAAAAGATATTCGAATCACAATTACGAATCGTTCAAATTTTCGAACACACAAATCATTGAAAATTTGATTCGAATCTCCTTCGAATCATTTTTCTTCCCAAATACTTCTATGTAAAATTGATTCAAATACTCATCAAAAATGAAAAATTTTGATTTGAATCGTGATTCCGTGCCTATTGTTGGTAAGAAACGTTTTTTGACGATGTTCAAAAATCAAGTAAACAACCTCAAAAAATTTCTATTCAGTGGTACTTGACTATGCCAAAAAATTGAAAGTTTTCAAAATTTCAAAACTCTGGGCTTTTTCCAAAGGGGGAAGGTTACACATTGGCCAAAAAATCTCAAATTTTTACCCTAGTCTGTTTGACTCCATTTCATAACAATTTTTTGCTAAGGCCCTTCAAAATTCTAAGAAATTGAAAAACACTGCATCCTATTATGTACTTTTGTGGAATGTAGGTATCCAAAAAAATTCATCATCTCCCTTCAATTTTGAAATAGTATGATCAAAATTCAGAACAGTTTACTCTTAAACACAAAAATTAATCTTGACCCCAGTGTAGTTCAGAAATCTCGTCAAACCCCTATTTAATTCTGAAGATCTCTTGCCAAAGTATTAGATAAGATTAGTTGTAGGGTAGTGGCAAGATTGCATACATACGGTGGCTCACGTAACTTAGGTTAAATCTGTCAAAAAACATCATCGTTGTCACCTTTAGATATAATATAACGGTTGCAATTTGTCGTAAAATTAATTACGTTTCATTGGATAATAAACGTGCCGGTTGAAATTTCGTCTTTATTAAATTTTACATGAATATTCAAAGCGTGGCGGCGTTGAAGTTCGCGACTCGACGCGACGCCGCGTCGCGTACACTGCGTAGCATTCGTTATAAATAAACATTGATAATGTTGCTCACAGAGAGTTAAGATAATTAGGTTTATTTTGTCCTCATTTATCATTTGTCAACGACATATTCAAGCGACTGTGTCGACGATAGGTCAACAGGGTGTCGGCGGTGTCTCGCCATCACCATTGCCATCCATTCCCAGACCAATACCAAAGTACACCGATGGACATCGTGAGGCAATACCGCAGGCCATGCCATAATACGCGAATGCATTATTTACGGCGTTTTGGGTATGCAATTCTATTAACTCGCATTTAACGTAGCGATGGAAAGAGGCAACGTGCAGGGACTATTCGGAGGTTTCATACTCGTATTTTTGACCCGAACCGACGTTAATCAACGTACCCGCGGGTCAAGCTGACTCCAGCAGAATCCGTCAAAATTATTATCAAGATGTACTCGGGTTTCTCTTTCAGTGACCCTTTTCGAATCGTTTTTGCGGGTTTCCAAAATAAATTTCGCGGGAGAGATAACCGTGTGGGCTATTTCATACCAACTCGAAATAAAAATAAAGTCGACTCTTCAGATTTCGCTGAAAAAAATGTTACGAGTACCCCTTGTTGGTCTATTTGATTTTTTTTCTACTAATTTTCCAAGGGGCGGGGGTGGGACTCGTAATTTTTATGCAATTGCGATTTTTTTACCAAATTGCCCAACTTTGAAGGCTCATATCTCGAGATCGGCTGTACTTGGGGGAAAACTGTTTGCGGGGTTTGAAAGAGAATTGATAGGAGATTCAAAAACGATGATCACATTTTGAACAGCCCGAAGTTGAGCTCAGGTGGTGAAAGCTCAACTTTCATGATAAGTACAAAAAATGAAAGCTACCATTTAAAAATCTGAAAAAGTTACAGTAAGTAGCTCTTTTTACCCTTTTTTCAACCAACAAATTTTCAAGATGGAATCTCAACACCCTCGAGGGATACATGGGTCCACAATTTTGACCAAAATTCAAAAAAATTGAAAAAGTAAAGTAACGCTTCGATTTCTACTAATTCAAAAGCATTGTGTCTTATTATGTACTCAGATTTTTCATCCGACCCCTCTGACCCCCCCCCCCCCCCCATCAACCCCCTTAATAAGGTCAAAAATCAAAAAAATGAAAAATAACGTGTGACCTGTCGTTTGTTAGGTTTTTGAGGGCGTAGAATTCGAATGTTTGCTTATTTTTTGGATTTGATCCTTCAGTGCCCTCCTAGCTTCCCCTAATTTAGGGGAAAAGTAAGTATATGTTAATAAGTAAATGAAAATAGCGTGTGGCATATTGATTCTCACTAATTTGAGGGCGTAGAATTCGAATATCGACTTAATTTTTTGATCCTACCCCCCTTCCCCAACCTATGATCTAACCGGCCTCCCCCCACCCAAATCTTATTTTTTTAATCATTTGCTTTTAAACACTGATCTATGCAAGGTATGAGAAAAAGCCTTAAGTGATTAACACAGAATTGAATATTTCAAAAAATTTTGAACAAACATCATCTATGTACTTACATGTATGCAATGTGAAAATGAAAACCTAGGTTCTAATCACGGACAATTATTTTATAAACGAAATAAGACTTCTTGTTCTTATTACTTGCATGGATCAGTATTTAAAAGCAAATGAGTAATAAAATACGATTGTGGGGGGGGGGGAGATTTGCTATTTTCCACTTCTGTCGTGAAGTGATTCCGAATTCGTTCACATGAATCTTCAGAGTTCAGATAAATTTCTTTCGTCCCATTCGAAATAAAGTAACAAATTTATCTAAGTCCATTGTCCTCTTTATCTTCAATTTTTCATTAATTTCAATTTTATTGATGAAGGTGTTGAATTTTCCATTTTTTTCACGAAATTGTTCGGTGGGTAGAATGCAGTTGTACTCTCCCCTTATAATGCATGACTAATTTCAGTACTTAGAAAAGTTCAACCGAAACTTTCAAATAACGTCAAGAGTGCTCAATTCAAATTAACTATATTATGGTTTAATTTAATTTTCATTATTTAAAATTTTTTCCAATTGGTTGATGACATGATGAGCAAAAAGAAATTTTGAAAAACATGAGGTTAATTTTTTTTGAAAAATTCCAAGTTGGGAAAATACATATAAAGAATTTTTAAGTTGAAAGAAAATTGAAGAAATGTTTCAAAATTATTGGAAAAAATTCTTTCAAATATCAAGTTGAAAAAAATTTTGATATCTAAGTACTGAAATTAGTAAAATTTTTTCCAGTTGTAAAATTTCTAAAAATTTCTTCCAATTCAAAAATGTTCATTTTCCTCAATTTTTTCCCTACCCTGATTTTTTTAAAGATTTCAATCAACCTTCTTTTTCAAAATTCTTTTTTTTCCAACTCGATACTTGATTGGAAAAATTTGAGAAAATTTTAATTTAAAAATTTTATACCATATTAAAAAAATGTAGAGGTACATAATTTGAAACTTGGAATAAATTTGGACTCACATCGTTGAAATCGCATTTTTTTGGTAATAATATTCAGAGTTAGTAAAATATAGGAATGTATTAAATCTGTTTTCAATACAAATTGCATTGACATTTTGACAATAATTGCTCATTTTTCCATTAGAGACGTTTGAAAGACCATAAATGTCTTGCATTTTGGGATTTTTGTTTTGAATCATTAGGATTCATTTTTAATTTCAATAATTTTTTACGTAAACTGAAAAATAAAGGCGAAAGAAAATGATGAAAACATTGAAAACATAAATTTTTATAAACAAATTTTTATAGGGTGGGCAAGATCGTTCACTCTTACAACCATTCTTCTCGACTGAAGTGGTAAATAGCAAATCACTGGGTGGAGAGGTCGGTTGGAGCTTGGGTGGGGGGGGGGGATACGATAAAAAATTAAGTCGATTCAAATTAGTGAGAATCGATATCTAACACGCTTTTTTTATTTCTTCCCAGGAAAAAAAAAATGGATCCAATTGGATATAATCGGATCTAAAAAAGCGCCATTTTTCGGATCCAAGTGGATCCAAGTGGATCCAAATAGACCCAATTAAAGACATTTTTCTCCTTGAATTAAGATTGAATTAAGATAAAATTTGATCCAATCGCATCTTTTTGGATCTAATTGGATCTAATTGAATCTTTTTGCATCTAATTTTTATAACTCCACTACAAAAAAATTTTTCTCCTTTACAGGGCAAAGAAATCTTATCCAATTAGATCCAAAAAGATCCGATTAGATCCAAAAAGATCCAATTGGATTCAAATTTTTTCAATTTAAAGAGAAACATGTCTTTAATTGGATTAATTTGGATTTGTTTGTATCTACTTATATCCACTTGGATCCGATTTGATCGCGCCATTTTTCGGATTCAATCAGATCAGATTCGGTCGGATCTAATTTTTTTTCCCCCGGATTAACAATATACTTTTACCCAAAATTGGGTGACTAGGGAAGCACTGAAGGGGCAAATCCAAAAAATAAGTAAATATTCGAACTCAGTGCCCTAAAAAACCTAACAAATGACAGGTCACACGTTATTTTTCATTTTTTCAAATTTTAACCTTATCAAGGGAGCTAATGGGAGGGAGGAAGGGGGAGGGGTCAGAGGGGCCGAATGAAAAATTTGAGTGCATAATATAAGACTCAACGCCTTCAAATTAGTATAAATCGATGTGTTATTTCACTTTTTCGATTTTTTTAAATTTTGGTCAAAATTGTGGACCACTGTATACCCCGAGGGTATTGAGATCCCATCTTGAAAATTTGTCGGTTGAAAAATAAGTGAAAAGAGCTATACTTACTTACTGTAAATTTTTCAGATTTTTATATTGTAGCTTCCATTTTTTGTATTTATCATGAAAGTTGAGCTTTTACCACCTGAGGTCAACTTCGGGCTTTTCAAAATGTGATCATCGTTTTTCAATCTCCTATCAATTTTCTTTCAAACTCCGCAAACAGTTTTCCCCCAAGTGCAACCGATCTCGAAATATGAGCTTTCAAATTCGAGTAATTTGGCAAGAAATCGCAATTGCATAAAAATTACTAGCCCCCCCCCCAGCCTCCTGGATGGTTAGAAGGGAAATAATGGTGGCTATGTGAATCGAAAACTCGTAAAAAAAATTGAGCGAAATCGAAAGCCTCGACTTAATTTTTGGTTCAAGCTGGTATGGAATAGCCCTGGTTCTATCTACAGTTTGAAAATGGTACATGAAAAGTTGACGAAACAAAATAAAGATGCCGTCGCGAATTTCCGGCCACTTGGGTAGAGGAGGGGAACCAAAATTTAAGTAATAATTAATGTTTGCATAAAATGATAGAAGATCAAAAAATTCTCGATGCGGTGTACATTGCCTGCGAGCTGTTAAGCTTGTTTTTTCGCGTTTGAATAAATTTTCATCGATTTTCTTATTCCTTTTCTCGCTTTTGAATTAATGATTAATACCTACGTGTACGAGGATAGCGCGCGTAAATGATAGCCGAGCTTTTTGCGAAAAAATAAACACAAAGAGTATGGCGCTCGGATCTCATTTATACTCGTTTTTAAGCCGTTAATTAATTCTCGCCGGCGCGGCGCTATACTGCTATAACGTCAGCCATTCGCCCAAAAGCAGTATACGAAATACTGAATTAATTTTTTAAAAAGGAATATTCTTTATAAAAAAATAAGGACCTAAATAGGAGAGAGAAAAGTATTTACACGAGCAAATTATACATTACGCTTTAAATTTCTACTCCGACGATGGTGCAATATCAACGTAACGCGTCGATAGCTCGTCGCAGAGGTTCGAATTTCATTCGACGAAATAGTCATCTATCCGAGGTAATTTTAAAGCCCATAGCTGGAAAAATGTTGGGAATTTGTATTAATAGAAAACGTGACAGAATTATTAATAAAATAGTACGAATACGGAAGCGGAACTGGCGAATAAAAAATTTACTCTTTGCTTGCTGCCGTTTGGCTGGTACGATAGCGACAGTCTCGATTTGCCGATAGTTTTTATCGAGTACCTATTTAAATGATGCCCTTAACATTGTTCGCCAAGTTGAGTACAACGTGTACTTTTCTTTTCACCCTCGAGCCTTGTATCGATTTAAATAGCCATTAATAATGATAACGTGAAACCTGTTGGTTATCATACGAAACGAGAACAAAGTTGGGTAGAAAAATATGTACGTAGACAAACCGACTTGGTGCTTACTCCGGCTATGCCTATGTTTTACTTTTCGAACTTGAAACTTTTCGATACTACGAGATCGAATTTCCGAGTGTGTTTGAGGTGTTTTTTCTTTACAGTTATTTAATTTCGTTTGATGTGATTTTATTGGCAAACGAAGAACCCGCCTTTGTAATATTGAAGTTATAATTCCATTACGAGAAATGCTACCTACCTATTTTTCGTAAAAATTGAAATTAATAGGTACTAATCATCGAGGCTGAATTTTACCGGAGAAGAAAAATACTGCAGTAGCCTCGGGGGGTTTTCTGAACTAATTCATAAAAAAAATGTTCTTTCGGGTTCCTGTTCAAAGTACCTATATTACGACTTTTTTTTTCTAGAAAAACATAACTTTTTAGTGTTTATTTGCTTAGAGAATCTAATTTCTAATTTTTATTTTTATTCTATCTTTTTCTTGATTCCAAAATTGAAAAAAATTTTAGAATTATTTCAAGCAGTTATCAAAAATTAGAGAAGGAAAATGAATTTCCAGTGTTTCACTAAAATCATCGCTTTAGGCATCTCAATTATGATATTTTGATCCACAGAACATGGATCCACGGATAATTTTTTCATTTGCCCATTTCTTCAAATTTAAAAAAATTTCAGATCAACAAATTCTGAGAATATGAGATAGCTTTTTTAAATTTGATAACACAGGTTAACATACAAAAAAAGAGTTGTTTGAAGTTAAATGGACTGATAACGAAAAAAATTGTAAAAAAAATTCCATCACCCAAAAATTTTTCACAATTTGCAATTTTTATTGAAATTTTTTACATTTTTTGATAACTTTTGACATTTGAAGTCAATTTTCTGAGCAAAGAAAGGTTTCGACGAAAAAAATGAATAGAACATAAATTGTAAAGCGTAAAATTTCCTTTCTATAGAGTTCAATTAGTTTTTTCTAAAGAGGCCTAGCTTTCGGGAATTGAAAGGTAACCTTTTTTTGAAATTTAAAATATCTCAAAAACTAAGCCTTCTAAGGAAAAACTAACTGGACCCTACAGAAAGGAAATTTTATGCTCTAACCCTTTCTTCGCTCAAAAAATCGACTTCAAGGGTCAAAATTTATATCAAAAAAATATAAAACAAATTTCCTACAAAAATTTCAATTATGAAAAATTTTGACGTGATGTAATATAACTGAAATCATATTCGAACTCAGCACTTAAAAGTACATAGGTCAGAATCACCAATCAGGATCAATTATGGAGGAAAAAATTGTTAATTTGCCGGCCTTTAATACTTCCATTGTTATAAATTGAAAGTTGATGGAAAAAAACATTTATTTTTAGACTGCTGCTGAGCTTGCTCTCTAGGGAAGATTGTTTTTCATTTTTTTTTTCAAAAGTTGAAGAGAGGATGGTTGGAAAGTTATGCCTGGGTCACAAACGACGTGATTGAAATCCCCCCCCCCCCATTCCACGTTTACCTTTCAACGCCGAATTCTAAAATCTGTTGATGTTCAAAAAATTTTGAAAAATTGAGATGAAATTATTTTTTTTTCAAAAAAGTAGTTTTAATGTGAATGTATTTAATTAAAAATACCATTCACATCCATTTTTCATCATTTTTTCAGTGGTCCTTGAAAGTTATCAATTTTTCATGTACCTATTTTTAATTTAGTAAAAAACTAAAAAAAGTTATGAATTTTTTTTCTTAAGTGATGTTAATATGAGGTATTTTAACCTATAAAAATCATCATTTTCATGCTACATAGGGTGTCCCAGAATGACCGATAATTGGTCTCGTATGCACCCCCGTTGACCTTTACAGTCAAAATGACACCGGATTCTTTAAATTCAACTTTTTTCCAATTGAATGAAATTTTTTTGAAGTCGTTAGCCTAAAGATAGGGAGAATGGACTGCTGGAGGTTCAAAAAAGTCACATGAGTTTGACCATAATACTTTTTGAAAAATTCACTAAAAAATTTGATGATTGAATTTTTAATTTTTCCACTCTCTCATTTTGAATCAGTGAAAAATCTCTGATAAATAGTCAGAATTGCAGCACAGAGAAAATCAGCAAAATTATTTGATTTTCAGCGGATTTTTACTGATTTTTCCAAGGATTTCGTTGCTTTTTCAGCAAATTTTAAGGATTGTACTGACTTTATAGTGAATTTTCACTGATTTTTCGACTGTTTTCCAGTGTTTTTCGATAATTTTCACTGATTTATAAAGGGAAATATTTTTTTGCACGCCAGAATAGGGCGTCATCACGACAAGCCTTTGCATGTCCAAATAAATTGTAGGAACGACGAGCAATCACACAGTTTCACGCCAAATTACAGCACGACGTTAAAGTGTTCAGGAACGACGGGGGGGGGGGCATGTATTACAAGATAAGCGGTTAACACGCCGAAATCGAAACATTATCAGTTCAATTTTTTCAGATAATTTATCAATGTGTCCAAAAAAATCTCATGATCAAAAAGCAGAATTTCAGCAGGATATTTATGCGAATTCGGTGAAAAAAATTTCCCAAGCTTTTCAAACATCCTACCGGTGGGTGGGAGGGAGGGAGCGAGGGAGGGAGGAATTTCGTCCCGGGACAAATTTTATAAAAAAAAGTTGAATCCAATTTTTTTCAAATTACAATGAAACGAAGGTTGTAATTCGACGTATTTTTTCACAGTCACATAGTCAAAACAGGTAGTAAATGAGACATTGTGAAACACATCCATAATTTTATTCTTGAAAAAAGGATTTTCAAGTAATTCTGGGTTCATAACAATTTGATTTTTCAGTTCTTCTGCATATGTCCATCTTACCCCCTCAATCTACTACTTATTCGTTTGTTTTTTTTGTGAAGGAGAAGATGAAGCTAGGTACTGTTCGCAGTTTTAACAAATTTTCTGACTTCAAAGTGAAAATACCAAAGTTCCTTGACTTTTCCAGATTTTCAAAAAAATTATCCTCTCAATAATCACTAAAATTGAATTTTTAGTTCATAAAGTTTTTATCTGGAAAGATAATGAAAATCGTATTTGAAGAAGGAAGAATTTGTTCTCTGATGGAAAATTTTGATTCCTTTGCCCCATTTTTTTTTGTCACTGAAATTTTTTTTGTTGCTCAAATAGCATTTTTGGAGCTAAAAAGTGATGTCGTGAATTGTATTTTATAGTTGTTTAAATTAATATAATGTAGTGATGTTTTAATTTTTCGTGCAATAAATTATTTTATCGTTCGAAAAATGTGAATTCATTATGCTGTCGTGGTATACATTCTCTCGTCTTTAAAAGTTCCTACACTCGTCGTGATGACATGACACCCTTTTTCGTCGTTTCGTTGCTTAAAATCGCACCCATTTATAAATGAGAGAGCAAAAACATTATTATTAGTTTTTTTTTGCGAATGTCCAAGAAATTCGTAGGGTAAAATTCATCTGACTTTGGTGACCCTCCTCTTCTCCACACAACCTAATTTTGGGCTAATTGAGCACAAAACAATTTTATTTAATTAGAAAAAGATTTATCTGCGAGAATCGGGTGCCATTTTGGCTCTAGAGGTCGATGGGAGCCCATACGGGACATACTATCATTTATTTTAAAACACTCCATAAAGTTAAAAAATTTTAAAAATTATTTTGATTTTCATTTCCTTTTCCAAAAAATTTGTCGGTGTAAAAATGTAATCTGAATTTTTCAAACTTTGAAATTTTTCCAAATTTAACCCAAATTTGCTAATTTGACGAATATTAAAACACATTGGTGGTAATGATAACTCCCTCTCCCTCATTATTATCTTTATTCGCTTCGGTTATGCTCAGAATGGTAAGTAAAAAATTTAGGTATTTTTAGTTACCTATTATACAAGATGCAGCTCATCTTCTACACATAAATCTTGGAGAAATCTCATTTTTGAAAAAAAATAGATTTTAGCGTACTTTTAGAATAATTCTTTTTATACACGATTCGTTGACGTTTAAAAAGTAACTTTTATTAATCATAAAAATGATTTGTATTCAGCAGACAGATATCGAAGTTAAAAAACTGAAAGAATTTTTCAAAAAACCAAAGCGAATATGAAAGATTAATGGCACGTGCCAATTGATATCGTGACTTTTGGTCCTTTTTTAAAAAATAAATGCAAGGTAAAAATTCCAGTTCAATTTCTTCGATTCCTATTCGCTCTATTTACTGCCCATCCCCTCCCTCCTCCAAGCCAATTCAAGAATTTTACACAGATCATTTTCGAAATAGATATTTGAAGGAAACAAACTGATTAATTTCATCGTAATATAAATTACGTTGAGTTAAAATGGTTTTCCAGATACCTATTACCTACCTATTGATTTTGAAAATAGTGCAATAAATTGATTCGTCGCCCTGCGTTTTCAAGGATGAAATAAATTAACTCGAACGTTCTAGTGAAATATCGACGTTTCCTAGATAATCCTTTTTTTCCAATTTTTACAGCTTAATATTTAAAATCACGCATCGAACCCCTGGAAAGGCAGGAAAAACGCTACGGGTACGTAATGCGTAGGAAAACCCAGAGCCTGGGTCAATGTAATTCACTAGTGAAAAAATTGCCCATCGTGATAAATTCATCACGAGCTTTTGTAATACTCATACCAACCTGTCTACCTGCCTACGTACGTTATACGTAATTTTACCTACGACCGTGTGTATGTCTGAAGGTGCATTTACCAACCTAGCAAATAATAATTATGGTACCCGAGTAAAAAAAAAAATTGTACATTTGCGTGACTAGGTACGAGGCAGCCAGCGCCAGCCTTCTGGGCCAAGAAATTCGTATATACTCTACCGAATTCAAGGGTGACGAACGGACGAAAGTTTTCGAGGCGCGCGCGCATCATTGATGCAATACTACGATGCAAGTTTCGTTGGAAAAAGCGTCATCTTGCCGCGAAAGTAGCAGTAGAAGCGTCGTAGTGTGTGTTTTAATGAGTGTTTTTATTTTGTGTATCGTTACATCGACGGTGTAATTTTCGTTTTGTTATTTCTGTGCTCGGTGATTTTGCCATTTTTTTACAACTTTCGGTCGAGTGAAAATAAAAGAAGCGAAAATTTATCGATTTCTGAACACGATGTACGTTCGGCGTTCCTTGTATTTAATGATAAAGGTAAAAGTGATAGCTTGCTGGTTGGGTTTTCAAATTGGGTTAATCGTCGTCGTTGCCAAAACACATCTTTGTCATTCTTTTTTCACCTTTGATGTCGTCGTATCCACTTCATCATATCGAAATATCCAACTTTTTCAATGCTTCATCTATTTTCAAGCCTATAGATATAACCTACTTAATCACAGGTAAATGGCGTTTTAAGAAACGGAAATTTCCTTAACGACACTCCAAACGTATCTGGATTCACTTTTACTTTGGCCTACTTTGATTTATTCTCTTCCTAGATTATGTCTATTTGCTTTCGAGTCGTAATCTTACGCCTAAGTTAGAAATTGTATTATTTAAAACGCGGCAGTTTCATATTTTTATCGAACATTTGTACGCGGTACTACGCGAGCTTTATTTACAAATTTTGGAACCCTGGTGTATCGATTTGTTTTCGCCAGCCCCGCGTGTAACCCAAATATTAAAATTTGGGGCTTCGAGCTGAGCAACAGGCTTCCAGCGTAGTTTGGCCGAATCCTACCGATTTTTTTATTCTCATATCGATATTCGAGAAATTGTCTAGATTTCTGAAATGTCAAACTTTCGCTGTAAAAACTTATAATAAATTTATGGCGGAGTCGTTGACCGGATAAAAATCTCTTTCGAGCGTTAAAATTGCCATATTTTGTATCCTTCGTGCGTGAAATTATCAAGTATGGTGTTTCATTTTGGAAACTTTTCCTAATTCGAGCATATTGCGTAATTTTTCTTTCAAAATGACCTCGATTTTCCAAAGATAAAAGTAAAATCGTTCGAGTACCTATTTTATGAGATGAAATATAGATTTATTGTTTTTTTCATTGTCTCGATATTTAATACATTGTTTGAACTTTTCGAGAAAATATTTTCATTTCTGTAATTTATTTTTTAATCCTTTGGTGAAATTCGAAAGAAAAACCAACACCCAGCATCCGATCAATCAACGTAATGCTCGTGTTATTTGGAAAAGCTACAACGCAGATGAAATTTACCCAAACCACCCAAAAGAAACGAGTAAAACGTAAAACGTAGTATCATCTTTGTTGATACCTCATAACTCGTTTGGTCTTTTCGAGTTATCTCGTTATTTTGTCCCTTTCGATTTTCGATTTTCTCAATACCTACGTACAACGATAACTATGATTTGATATTCGGTTTTCGGCGTCGTTTTGTTTCGCTTGATTTGCTCGTGGTTTGATTCATTTCTGTAGTACGATGTTGGTTCTATTTACGAGTTTCTCGAATAAGTTATCCTAATAAGATTTCAAACAATATGGTACATAGTTAGAAACCATTCGAGAAACTTTGGAGTTGGATTTTCGAATTAAAATTGGTAAATTGGTGTTTAAAAAGTAGACTAACTAATGAAGTACAGATATCGTTGATTGATGAAATAAGTTGGATGGTTAATTTGTGTCGTTTAGTTCCTTTGAGTTTGATGGGAATTCGTAGAAGCAAGATAGGGTTAAAATTTTCTCATGATTTGAACTGGTACATATTCCTAAAGCTTTAATTTTCCGAAAATTTCATCTGATGATTTTTAATAAATGGAAATAAGTATTGAGAAAATCATCCGTTTCTATTTTTTGATCGAAATGTACTCGTTTGTTACTCATGTTTAGCAGGGTGGATTGGAAAAAAACATGCCCTGGATTTTGACAAAAATTCGCGAAATTGTTCATTTTGAGCTGGAGAAATTATGAAAAAATGTTGAGCCCCCAAGTCCAAAGGGGGGGAGGAGACCGAAGTGGAGTTCTTTTTGAAAAAAAACAGTTTTTGCCATTTTTGAGCAGTGTCACTAGCTGGGAAATTGGGTCAACCCCCCTTCCCCCTTCACACTAAAAAAGCGAAATGTGAGTTTCTAAATTTCTTTGAACCACTGAATTTGGTAATTACACACGCCCAGTATAAAAAAACGTAATAAAAAAAAAATAGATACTACTTTTTGCTCCCTCTACGAGGTGGTTGAAAATTGAAAAGTTGCAGATCTCAAATTCAACGAATTCTATATTTTTATCAAATTCAAATCGCTTCTTCAAACATCCCAAAATCGAGCTAATTTTTTTTTGGCCGGCCAGAATAATTTTTGATGAGAATTTTCAAAAAATTTCATGGCTGTGCTGCCAACTGCATTTTTATTTGGGCAATTTTAATTCGATTTTATTTGGCAACACTGATAAAATTTTTTTAAATGAATTTACATTCATGTACTTAATAGGTATTCAAAAACTTTTTGGCTTAATTTTCAAGTCACTGGACGAACAACTCGAACTTTTTAGAAATGGAATTTTTCGAAAAAAATTCATCAAAAATTACATAGGTCGACATTTTTAAACTTTTGAAATGGTATTTAAAGTTGAATGACTAATTTTTATTGTATTTTTCATACTGATCACGAAAAATATAGTGAAAAAATTCCATCACCCAAGGATTTTTCATTATTCGAATTTCTTGTTGAATATTTTTTAACACGTTTTGAAAACTTTTGGCACTGGAAGTCAATTTTCTGAGCAAAGGAAGGGTTCTAAGAAAAAAATGAATGGAACATAAATTGTAGAACGTAAAATTTTCTTTTAGTAAAGTTCAATTAGTTTTTTCTTTGGAGGCCATAGCTTTCGAGATATTTCAATTAAAAGTTCAAAGTGCAACTCATTTTTTTATTGAAAATATCTCAAAAACAAAGCATCCTAGAAAAAAACTGATTTCACTCTACAGAGAGAAAATTTCATATGTCCTATTCATATATTTTTTTAAAGGCTCGATTCTCTTAGAAAATCGATTTTTTGTAATGAACCACATTTTCAACATTTCCTTTTGTAACAATGGAAATATCAAAAGAAGGGTTCAACGAAAAAAATGAACAGGACATAAATTGTAGAGCATAAAATTCCCTTTCTGTAGAGTCCAATTAGGTTATTTTTAGGATGCTTAGTTTTTGAGACACCTATTTTCAATTTTTTTTTTTTTACTTAAAAAGTTGAATTTTAAACTTTCAACTGAGGTAGGTATCTCGAAAGCTAAAACTCTTTAATAAAAACTAATTGTACTCAGGAAGGAAATTTTACGCTCTACAACTCATGTTTCATTTTTTTGTCTCTTTCTTTGGTCAGAAAATTGACTTCACGTGTCAAAACTTATCAAAAAGTGTAAAAATATGTTCAACAAAAATTTCAGATTGTGAAAAATTCTCAAAGTATGGAATTTCTCCACTATTTTTCTGGTGATCAGCACGAAAAATACTACAAAAATTACCCATCAAACTTCAAGAAAATTGACTTCACGTGTCAAAACTTATCAAAAAGTGTAAAAATATGTTCAACAAAAATTTCAAATTGTGAAAAATTCTCAAAGTATGAAATTTCTCCACTATTTTTCTGGTGATCAGCACGAAAAATACTACAAAAATTACCCATCAAACTTCAAATATCATTTTTTCTATGTCGATCTGTGAATGATGTTTTTGATGGAAAGGAAAAAAGTACTGAGTTCGAATATGATTTGAGTTTTACCCCATCACATCAGGATTTTTCATAATTGTAATTTTTTGTTGAGAATTGGTTTTACATTTTTTGATTCAACTTTTGACGCTTAAAATCGATTTTCTGAGCAGAGAAAACGTTCAACCAAAAAAATGAATGGTACGTAAATTGTAGAGTGTAAAATTTCCTTCCTATTAAGTCCGATTAGTTTTTTCTCAGGATGCTTAGTTTTTGAGATATCTTCAATAAAAAGAAAAAAGAAAAAAAGGAAGTTGCTTTAAATTTTCAACTAAAACATCTCGAAATCTGAGGTTCTTTAGAAAAAAACTAATTGAACTCTACAGAAAGGTAATTTTACGCTCTACAATTTATGTTTCATTCATTTTTTTCGTTGAACCCTTCCTTTGCTCAGAAAATTGACTTCAAGTGTCAAAACTTATAAAAAAAATAAGTAAAAAAATGTTCAACAAAAATTTCAAATTGTGAAAAATTGATCGGTGATGAAATTTTTTCAATTTTTTTCTCTTGATCAGTGCGAAAAATACTATTATCGCCCCATTAAACTTCAAACAGTATTTCCTATGTCGATTTGTGTTATTCTAGGGCTCGATTTTGAGGTGCTTGAGTGAGCAACTTGAATTTGCTAAAAATCAAAACCCTTGTAGAGGGTGAAAAGTGGTATCCAATTTTGAGGTTAGCGATTCAGGTACGTGTGGAAAATCAAATTACTCCTTTTTTAAGGGAGGGGGAGGTTCTCAGCACGTGCCACTAAAGAAACACGGTAAAGAAAAATGTTCCTTGGGCGGGGGGTGGGGGCTCAAATAATTTTTGGTAGGTTTCCCACTCAAAGCAAACTACCTCACAATATTCTTCAAATTGTAGGATTGTTTATTCTTTTGATCCACCCAAATTTTCATTTATTTGAATACACATTTTTAGATTTCTATTATTTTTCTGCCACGCAGCTGTTCTATTCTGCAATTTTCCATTTTCAAATAATTCACAGCTCTTGATTTATTTCGAATTAATAAGTACGTTTATTGACAAGATTTTGTTCTATTAAAAGCTTTTCAATTAAATCATACTTCGTTCGTATAAACTCGTTGATTTCTATTGTAAATTTCAATCGCTCTGGTCCCACGTTTAATTTTCAACTGGAAACACTATTTTCTTCCTTTTTTTTTCCTTTTCGTTTCAATTTTCAAGGATCGAGTGCGTAACAAACGAAAATTTTTTTAATGCGGGACAAGTTGAAGAAAAGAATACTAAGCGACGACGATATAACCCAAACAACTCGACTATTCGAGTTGAAAACCATACGACCGACGAAAAACGATTCGTCTGCAGACATTTTTCCAGGGTCGGGCAATTTTCACGACGGAAAATGCATGATGCCGATGCGTACCTATACAAAGGAAAAGTGTAATCAAGTTGAAAGCTTTTAAAAAGCGCCGATAATAAATCACTTGTTGAATTTTTTTCTCGTCATTGCCCCGCCCTATTTTTCAAGATACGGAAATTTGTCCGAGACGATTTATAAATTGAAAAATTTTCACTTCTTGCGTTATTATAGGTGATCGAAAGGTGGTGAATGAAATTTACGTACAGTGTATTCGTACCTAAGTTTATTTTAACGCGCGTGAAACACAAATAAAAACTGTTTTCATGTAAGTATACAAATACTATCTATTATTATTTTTATCATTATGTATTATTTTTCGTGTTTATTTTTATTCAACCTTTGATTATTGAGTCGAGTTAAACGCATGGTCGTGATATCGGAGTCGATAACCGAAAATACGTTTTTAATAAAGAGAATTTTAAATTTACATCGCACCGGTCTCCATCATCGAGGGAATATAATTAAAGTATCTTTTCAATACGAGCACCTTTTTTTTCTTTTTTTTTCTTTTTTTTTTGAAAAATTAATAAAACTTTGGACTCGTGATAAATTTTGTTCGCAAATTATGCTCGTTCGTGCGAGCTTTTTTCAAATCTACCAGCACTATCTTCAAAGTTTAGTTTCTTTGTGATTCTGTTTTTTTTTCATACGTCGAAAATCGATCAAAGCAACGCGAGTTAATTTTCGACGAGGTCAACGTTATCCCTCGAGACTCGATTTCACCGTTTGCAAAATGAATATTCCCGCCGATTCTACGTTTTCTTCTTTTATTCGAGAAGGAATATTTGAAATGGAAAATAGGTTCCAGTTTTTTATATTTGCCCAACATTTGAATTAGAAGCATAAAAAATAATAAATGAGAGTCTGATTTTCAAAGGCAGCGTATGGTTCAATATTGGAAATAATTTTCCAATATGATGCTCGAGGAATTTCAGTTACCTGTGTTTATTTTAGGAAGTATTAATTGCTCGTATTACGTGGTAGATTTCAGTTCGGGTATGCTCTTTCATATGTTTCCGCCAAGTTGCCATTTTCGAAATTTCATACTGCAGATATTTGCAAAATCGCTCTTTTGAAAGTGCCTTGGGACCAGAATAGATATGCTTACGAAAGAGTTCAAAGCGATTTCAGTCGTGGTATCGTTCCTTCAAAGATATAGATACCTACACTATTAATATGGGAACTGTTGGAATTTTCAATTCCCTGATTTCGATAAAACTTGGTTGATTGAAAATCGCATATCAAATAACTATTAACCGCAAGTACAAAGTTTCGTTTCCGTTTGAGTTTCGGATTCGTTTGTTTACTTTTGGCCAGTTTCTGAACTTGCATATTACGTGAAGCAGTTTTGAGCATTTTTCGTCTCTCATAAGGCACCCTAAAAAAATATTATTAAGAATTCAGAAGAATTTGAAAATCAGCTGGTTTTTAAAAAAAAAAAAAACTCAATGATTATCAAACAACTTCTTAGGCGTAAATAATTCTCAAATTTGGAACTCAAATTAATGATCTGGTAAAAAAATGTACTTTTCTTTACTCAACTATTCCTCAATTTCTTTGAACTTCTGGCTATAGGTAGGTAAATCGAAAAATTGAGGCTCACTCCCGAAAAATTTAACTAAGAAAGATTTCCAACTTTGGCGGATTTAGGGTGGATCTCGAGAGGGCTTAGCTTTCCCAAAAGTGAAATTAGTCCCCCCCCCCCAATAAAGAAATCGTGTTTGATTGTCAAACATTTCCGAATTATACCATCCTATTTAAAGTTGCAGCATCCATTCCAGTCCGCTCTGCTGCTTTTGAAAGGTCTTTTTCTACAATGAGGCATATTAACTCTTGGCTTCGAACCAGCATGCTCCAAGTTGTTTCTCTAATTTGGCAGTTATAAAAATCAATAATCGAGTGTGATTTCAACATAGATGCTAAAAAAAGTCGCAGAGAAATTTGGTGCCAAAGAAAAACGAAAGATTAAATTGTGAATACTGGTATCGGAAAGTGAGATATAAGGGGTTCATTGCACCACCCATAATAAAAAAATTCTGACGGCTGAAACCACCAAATTCATATGAAATAGGCATTTTCAAAGAATTAAAACATGAAAAAATGTCTTTTTTGGGCCTTAGAAATCCGATTTTTTCAAAGCTTTATCCTCAATCGTAATTATTTAAATTATTTTAGGAGACAGTGCCAAAGAAGCAGGGCTGGGCAAAATTCGGGACAAAAGGATTTCAAATTCGAAATCCGAAATCCTCCTTATAATAGGGTTTAAAACCTAAAATCCAAAATCCTTTCAGAAAATGGATTTAAAATCCAAAATCCAAGTAAAGATGATGAAAAACATTTTTTAATTATTCTGAATTTCGAAACATTTTCATTATAAAATTGATTACAAAATTGAACAATGAACATAACTAAGAAATGAAATGTTGCGATGCCTGAATCTAAAGCCTGAACACTAATCACCGGATCACGATACATGAAAAATTTTGGATTTTAAAGCAGAAGATTTTGAAAAAATAGGATTTCAAATCTAAAATCCGAAATCTGTTGCAAAAATGGATTTTAAATCCGAAATTTAAAATCCGGTATGAGAGTGGATTTGATCCAAAATCCGGATTTTGAGATTTTTTGGATTTTAAATCCAGAAGGATTTAAATCCTACCCAATCCTGCAAAAAAGGTTCATTTTTGGCTCCTCCTAGAATCTTTATGGTATTCCAAGTCTCTATATCCACTTTGCACCCCCCAAACTTTCGACGCCACTGATCTGAGGCTTAGTCCCCCTCCAGATCCATTTCCCTAAATCCACCTATGATTTTCAAACATAAACTTAACGTAGGGGTTTTTACATAAATATCCCAATGTGACCAATTTTTGATCATTGCTCAATTCTTCAAAAAAAAAGAACAAATTTTGAAAAAAAATTCATTTAAATGACATTTACAAATAATTTTATCGAATAATATGTACTTTTTAAGACAAGACAGTCAAACCTGGAACTCGAATACCTTCATGACGTCACTGCTCAATACTCATACCGCTGAATGTCTTTTCGGCTTTTTTTTTTCAAAGTTCAGAATATTTACATCATTTTTAAACAGTTTAGAATTTTCTGAAGTAGTTTTACAAATTTTTTCCTTTTTTCTTAGAATTTTCTCAACTGAATTTTTTTCCTGATGTTATTTTTCATGTTTTCCCGACCAATTTTTTTTCTGACGTAAGTACATAATTTTTCCATGACCAAATTTTTTTCAACAGAAATTTTTCTGGCGCAATTTTTTCACCAGTAATTTTTTTCTGAAGAATTTTTCCATTGTTGAACTACATCTTTTTTGAAAAAATTAATAATTTCTGTTTGATTGACGCCATAAAAAAATAGTTTTCCTTTTCTCACAATTTTCACGTCTGAAATTTTTTTCTGAAGAATTTCTCCACGTCTAAATTTTTTTCTCAATATTTTTTCAACTCGATTTTTTCCCCTCAAAATTTTTATGACGTCAATTAAACAGAAATCATCATTTTCAAAAAAAGATGTAAGTTCAACAATGAAAAAATTTTTCAAGAAAAATTTCAGTGAAGAACAATTACGTCAGAATAATTTCAAGTGAGAAAATTATGAAAAAAAATTATCGTGGAAGAATAATTCCAGAAAAAAATTCAGTTGAGAAAATTACGCGGAAAAAATTGGAAAACTTTTTTCAGAAAATTCTAAGCTGTTTAAAAATGACGTGAATATTCTGGACTTTGAAAAAAAAGTCGAAACAATATTCAGCGGTATGAAATAGTGACGTCATGAAGGTATTCGAGTTCCAGGCTTGACTGTCTTGTCTCTTACAGGTGATTTCCATGGGTACCATTATTTTTGAAAGCTATGATAAGGGACCGGGGGGCAGTGTGTTTCAAGGTCATTTCGGTAAAAATGTTCACAAAAATCATGTTTTTTAAAAAAAATTACTGAAAATTTAAAAAAATTGAAAATGTGATTTTTCAAGCATACCTGAAAGGCAGGAAAATTGTGAAAATTTGTCCTAATGGTATTTTCAAGTACCTATAAACAATTTCGCGATAAATTTTTTTTATATTCCAAACACCTAATAAGAAAAATATCAGCTTCTCGATTTCATTTTTGGAAAAATTTTGATAATTGAAACATTGTAATTTTTTGGAAAAAAATTAATCGGATGTCCTTGGATATTTATAAAATTTACTTTACAGAATTTCATCATTTTTACTAATTTCAACAATTCTTTGATTTTTTCTTCATCCATTCCGAATTCCTTCCAAAGAGATGAAAATCAACTTCTTTCCAGTAGTTCAACAAGAGAACGAAATCGTTAAAAAAATTTCAATCAACAAACAGATTTGAGCTGAAGAAAAAATGACGTTAATAAAATTGCATAACCGATTCGCCGTAAATACGCAACATTCGCATATTTACGGCGAATCGGTTATGCAATTTTATTAACGTCATTTTTTCAATGGGAAATTCTTAGAAACATAATGCAGGTTTGCTATTGAAGCAAACAAAAATATTTCTTTTAAAGTCAGAAACTAGTAATTCCGTGTTCTTTTCGATACCTGGATTGAAAAAATTTTTCACAGATTTCTAGTTTGATGAATCGATTGTTTTTTTCACACAACTTACAAATTTCCAAAATTGCAAAAATATTCAAATGTTCGAATCGATTAGTCGTTTATTTGAACTTGAAGATTTTCCTTGCCCGGATTCAAATTTTGTAACTTAGAGCAATTTTGGAGTCTTTATCCGCGATTTTGATTTCCTCAAGATTTTCAAATTCCTACAAAATGTCTGGAAATCAACTTAAGCAGCTAAAAGTCGAGCCCCCGTCTCATTTCGAGCGATCCAAAAAGAAAATCCGTCTTTCACGCAATTTCCTGGCATCCAAATCTCAGGCAGACTCAATAATTTTTTTCATCAAATTTCAATCTAACTTTTGAACATTGAAAGATGAAGTGAAACAAACACTAGAGAAATTCACTTGGAAATCGTGTCAAAAGGGGGTGTTTTTATTAAACTACATAAAACAAGGGGGGCGTTCAATCTTGTGTTGCTCAAATTAATCTTCAAACTCCAGAGAAATTTGAAACCCTCAAAGAAAATAAAAACAGTTTTGGAACCTTCGAAGTTGCCAGAAATGATGAAATTCTGATATTGTAGGAAATCGGTTTTAGGTAAGGAACGATATCCATTTTGACCATTTTTTATGTAAAGCTCAAACGATTCGGTGAACGATACCTCTTTTCGTTTTTATCCAATTTTAAAACTCGTTTTTCAATCTCTACGTTAAAAAATACATATCCCTTTTTATCTACGTACGTTATTGGTTGAAATTCTACTTGCTGTGGGAAGAAAAACGCCAGATGAATTCGCTGATACGAGCACGTTAACAAAGCTAGTTACAAGATTACTCCCAGTTTTCCATTCGTAACCAAAATTTTCCTTCGACCCAGTTACCTCATTTTGGAAGACAAGGCCACTGAAGCAGTGTGCGAGTGATTTAATACCGGGGCGGGGGAAATTTATTATCCATTTTTTCGAACGTAAACGTGATATTTGGTTTGTTTAAAGCTCGGGCGAGTGGAAACATTTCCCCTTTTTGCGATATTTTAAACGAACGTGATTCACGATTAAAACTTCATTGTCGGAGGAACTTTTTAAAACGCGGAAATAACTCGGTCGGCGGTATGATAACAACGAGAAGACCGATTTTGTAGGTTTGAGCTTTGATGTCATTCCCTGGAGAACTTGTTCGGTGGAAGTTGAAAGGCGAAAAAATAGCTCGCTCTGACTGCGTAGCGATTTATCGAGGCGAAATGAACTTGCGAAACTTTTAACTAGACGGCGAAGAAATTCAAATTACGTTCGGTTTAGATAAGTCTGCCATCGAGAAGTTGTTTATTGGTTCGGTGTTTGGTTGCGAATACGAACACGACGCGGCAGCGTTATCATTTTTTATAAGCTCGTTTATATTTTCAAGGCTGCTTTGAAATTCCTACCGTTCCCAGTTTGCTTTCGTTTCTCGAATCTAAAATGGTAGAGAGCATACGTACAACGCTACGTATAGTATTCGAATTGCGTCGTAACTTTTGGCGAAATATTCTTTCGAAAATATTATAAGCAAATTTACGACGTTTAAGTAGCTCGCCGTGGTATTGAATTTTTAAACTTTCACGCGGCACTGTCGAGTTTTCTCGTTGCCCGGTGCCGGTCTTTAATAAAATGTAAATGCGTATTGTTACCAAATGAAATGGCCAATTTTGGCGGCAACAATGAAAATAGGATACCCCTAATCCGAGCCGAAGCGATGATGGAGCATATTTGATAAGCAGATTTGAAAATGATATTCGGTAAACTTGTACCATTTGCTTAGGTCGACTCGGATAAAGCTTTAAAATCTGTCTAATATTCAAACTTGTTTAATTCCATTTCGTAATCTTTGTTATTCTGCCTAAATGCTTCGCCGCGCCGAGAAAAGTCGTCTCCGCGGCGAAGAGATTATCAAAAGGCTTAATACGAGGACGCGACGAGACGCTGCGAAACGCGGCGCTCGTCTCATTAGAATAATGCGTATAGAGATACGCCATATTCCTTAATATTTTATCATTTCCTTAGAGAATCGTTCTTCTCTAGCAAGGTATCTGCCTATTAAAAGGTGTCCCAATACAACAGTAGGCCTTACGTTCGCCTCCCATCGCCTAACGACCAAATGATCCCGGATTCTGAAAATCCACGATCATCCCAGATGAAGGGAGAAGGCAGGAGGGATCTCAAAAAGTCGCAATAGTTGAAAACCACAGGTTTTAAAAAAAAATCATAAAAAAAATTATGAGGACTTGAATTTTTTTCCCCATCAAAAACATCACTCACAGATCGACATTGAAAAAATGCTATTTGAAGTTTGATGGTTAATTTTTGTCGTATTTTTCGCCCTAATCACGAGAAAAATAGTGAAAAAATTCCATATTTTAAGAATTTTTCACAATTGAAATTTTCGTTGAACATATTTTTACATTTTTTGATAAGTTTTGCAGGTGAAGTTAATTTTCTGAGCAAAGAAAGGAGCCAATAAAAAAAAAAGAAGAATGGAACATGAGTTGTAGAGCGTAAAATTTCCTTCCTGAAGAGTACAATTAGTTTTTATTGAAAAGTCTTAGCTTTCGAGATATCTCAGTTAAAAGTTGAGAATTCAACTTTAAAAAAAAAAATTGAAAATAGGTATCTCAAAAACTAAGCATCCTAAGAAAACCCAAGGAAGAGAAAAAAAATAAGAAATAATTGGACTTTTTAGAAAGGGAATTTTACGCTTTACAATTTATGTTCTATTAATTTTTTTCGTTGAACCCTTCCTTTGCTCAGAAAATCGACTTTAAGGGTCAAAAGTTGAATCATAAAATGTAAAACAAATTCTCAACTTATGAAAAATTCTGACGTGATCGAGTAAAACTAAAATCATATCCAAATTCAGCACTAAAAAGTAGGTCAGAATTACCAATCAGAATCAATTATGCAGAAAAAATTGTTGATATGATGGCCTTTGGTATTTCCATTGTTACAAAGGGAAATGTTGAAAATGTGGTTCATTAGTTACAAAAAATCGTTTTTCTAAGAAAATCAAGCCTCCAATAAAAATATGAATGGAACGTGAATTTTAGAGCGTAAAATTTCCTTTTCTTTAGAGTCTAATTAATTTTTTTCAGGAGGCTAGTTTTTGAAATAAATTTTGTACTTTTAACTTTCAACTGAAATATCTCGAAAGCTAAGCATTCTAAGAAAAAATTAATTGCCCTTTACAGAAAGGAAATTTTACGATCTTTAATTTATGTTAAATTCATGTTCTTCGTTGACTCCTTTCTTTGCTCAGAAAATCGACTTCAAATGTCAAAGGTTATCAAAAATTGTAAAAAAATTTCAACAAAAATTCAAATGGTGAAAAATCCTTGGCTGAGAATTTTTTTTACTACTTTTTTCGTGATCAGCGTGAAAAATACTATAAAAATCATCCATCAAACTTCAAACAGCATTTCAAATGTTTGTAAACAGGTTCTGAAAATCTCAACCCGATCTGAAAAACCTTCCCTTTTTTTTGAATACATGCTATGTGAGTATTCTTTTTAAAGTTTTGTGAAATTTTGATAAAAAGTCGGCCTTCTGAAGTTTTATTCACACCATTTTCGCTTTTCTCTTTAGTATTTTCAATGGCGATTTAAAGCTTTTGTTGAGTCATTTTCGTCTTAACCGTTAAAAAACTACCACGAGCGAGTCGAGAGTCGAAACTTTTCAAAATAACCTTAAATATTGCGTGATGGCTCATTTGTGATGTTTGGGAGGTGCTGAATTTGAATTTCGACTCGATTTTTCAATTTGAATCTCTCAACCCTCTCCCCTCACCTTCAAATTTGAACAAAAATTTCAAATATCTCCTCAATATCGTGTGACATATCGTTTTTAATAAAATTGTCGAAAATTTTCAAAAATTGTGATTTGAACTCTTCTCTTTTTCTTCTTACTCCGAATTTAGTTCAGTGCTCAATATTATCTAAAAATTGTGCACAGAATTGACCTCAATGTCTTCGAAAACATTACAAACAATACTTTGCGTCAAAAAGAATTGTTGGAAATTTTCTATAATTTTTACCAATATTGGAGAATAGAGGAGTCTAAAAGGGTCAAATTTCAAAACTGAGTTGAAATTCGAACTCGACGTCTTCGAAACGTCACACGGTATTGTGGAAATATTTGAGATTTTGGCCTTTTGAATTTAGGGGCTGAGAGATTTAAATTAAGAAATCGACTTGGTTTTTAGTTTTTTTTCCTTTTGAAATTGAGAATTGGAAAAATGGCTTCAACATCTGATATTCGAACAAAAATTTATCAACTAAAAAAATCTAAATACATACCTGATATTTTAATAAAAAGTCATCTTTAATTTCTTGGAATTTTTGAAGAATGTTTTGTTTTCCAAAGTTTGACAAAATGTTGAAATGCTTTAAAAATGTCAAAGATTATGATTTTCCTATTAACTGAAATTGCTTACAAGGGAGGTATCCCAACTCGAAGTAAAATTTTGAGTCCAAACAAAAAAAAATCAAAAGTACATCATAAAAGGACCACGTATCCAAAATTTCAGGTGCCGAAGTTTATTTCTCGTTTTTTTGGCGAATTTTTGAAATTTCAAAATTATCTCCGCCCTGGGAAGTATGAAAATTTGATCTAATCAACAAAAAAAGCTGAAATTTGATATATATACTCGATTTTCGACCTCCCGAATCGATTGGAAGCGGTTTCAAGACGTTTCGGAGCCACCAGAATATTTTGGAATTTCCCAGTGCTGGAGAAAAGCTTATAAAAATGACCCATATGCACTTCAGCACCTACAATCGCGGATTATCTATATTGGTGACCTATTTGATCGATTAAAACACAAATTTTCTAAAATTCGTAACTTTGAGATTTTTTTTATGTGCTGGAAAATTCCAAAATTTTCTGGTAGCTACGAAACGTCTCGAACCCCTTTCCCATCGATTCGGGAGACCGAAAATAGGGTATCTACCAAGTTTCAGCTTTTTCCCCAGTTATGTGTGCAAGTGGGATATTTTGGAATTTTTTCGAGAAAAATATAATGCGAATTTGAACTCAAAGTTATGAATTTTGGAAAATTGTGTTTTAATCGATCAAGTAGGCCACCAATATGGATAATCCGCGATTAAAGGTGCTGAAGTGCATATGGGCTATTTTTATGGGGGTTTCTCCAGCGTTGGAAAATTTCAAAATTTTCTGGTGGCTCCGAAACGTCTCGAAACCCCTTCCAATCGATTTGGGAGGTCAAAAATAGGGTATATACCAAGTTTCAACTTCTTTCGTTCATTAGATCAAATTTTCATATTTCCCAGGGTGGAGGTAATTTTGAAATTTCAAAAATTCGCCAAAAAACGAGAAATGAACTTCATCACCTGAAATTTTGGATATGGGGTCCTGTTATGATGTACTTTTGATTTTTTTTTTGTTTGGACTCAAAATTTTACTTTGAGTTGGGATACCTCTCTTGTTAGCAATTTTGAAAATTGGGGAAAAAACTGAAATACCTAATATTTCAACAAAAAGTCTTCGATATGAAAACATTCAGATGTCTGGCACTTTTATTTTAAAAAATCATCATTAAAAAATATCCATGACATACCTACATAAAAGGTTTCGTTCTAAAGCAAAACTTGTGATTTTTTTGGAAATTTTTGACCACCTCAGTACAGGGTAAAACGCCCAATGGTCTACTTTTAGTTGAAATATAGCAAAACCTGAAAAAGAATACTCACAAAATAACTCAAAAAAGAGGAAGGATTTTTCAGATCGCGTTGAGATTTTCAGGATCTGTTTAGTAGGTACCAATTATGATGTTTTTGAAGGAAAAAACTTTCAAGTTGGTATTCACAAATTTTTTTGATAAGATTTTTAAAAATCCTTAAGATCAAACTCATGTGATATTATTGAGCCCCCCTCCCCCACCTCCTAACCATTTGAATCGACCCCGGAAAAATTCTATTTAGGAGGGAAAAAATTGAATTTTCAGAATCCGAGGTCATTTGGTCGCCATAAAGTAATGGGAGCGGATGGGAGGCCTACCAGCAACTGTATTGGTACCCTCTTCGTACCTATATTTTATATTATCTAATGGTAAATTTGTTGTTTACACGCAGGATGCACACGGTGGGTTTACACTCGGCGTTGGCCATCAAACGCCAGCGCAAACGCCGAGAAGAGTTGAAAAAAGCGCGAGAACGTAGGTACAGTTCTCAGTCAACGGAGAGCGGCCTAGGAGGCTCGCGTTCCTCCTGCAACAGCCCGGGTAGCTTCGACGGTAGCACCGATCATTTGAAAACCCGCCGGAAACGTAAAGTAGCCGCACCCAATCTGGTAGACACCAAAGTAGTCTCGAATATTGGTATGTTGCACATCGGCATCGTGTTCCTGGTACTGGGCCTGTTCTTGATCGGCTCCGGTCTCATACCGGATGATTACACGTCTTGGGAGCAATCGCTGAGTTGGTGGAACGAACTGGTCTTCACCGGTATCGCCGCCATCATTATTGGCATATTTTTAATCATATTGAATCATTATCTGTCCCAACAAGAAGAAGATGAATTATCTCGTTACGTCGAACGTCAACTCACCCGATCGAGATCCGGCAAAAGGCTCATAAAGGACGAAGAAACCGGTTGCCTGGCGACGAAACACGATCGACGTATCAAGGAACGAGAGCAAGTGGTCGAATCTCAAGTTCACGCTCCGCCGCACAATTCATTCACTCCTATTCTCAAGTCTCCCCCGGGGGTGTCCATCACTACCCCTAAATCCGATCTGGAAAGGATTCTAGAGGAAGAAACGTCCGAAGAACGAGCCGAAGTGGAACCGTATCATAATATGGAGAGTTTCAACAAACACACAATGGTCAATGGAAACTGTTCCCAGCAAGTTCAAGAACCCAGAGAACTGGTTGTAACACGGTATTATCATACTACTCATTAAATTGCTATATTCGATGATGCGCCATAAGTTGCGTACGAGATCAATTCCGTTTTATATTTTCAAATTACTTATTTATTCGAATTTTTTTCTCATGGATTGATATGTATTTATTTATTTTTCTTATTTACCTATCTTCTTTTTTTTATATAATGGCGTAAGATGTAGGGATTTTTTGAGGATCTATAATTGAAGCGATGATGGCGAAATAATGAAAAACAATTTGATAAAGGTAATAAGTTGATATTTTGATATTAATTATTCAGGTAAAGTGAACAAATAAATGACTTTCAATCGCGGAAAAAGAGGTCCTACTTTTATCAATCGCGGAATCAAATTATGAAAATATTTCAACGTGGTAAATTAAATTATTAAAATTCGTGGGAATCAAATTTTATTATTGTTATGAAAGCTATACCTACGTATGTTCATTTTAAGGCAAATTTTTTCATTGCTCTTTATTTTTTTTATTATTTTTTCTCGACTTTATACCTATTTTCAAGGTATCGCTCCTATTTTTGTTTTTCAATTTTATATATTGTAACTAAATAATATTTAATTCGTATTTAAATGCTGAATATGTTTTATTGCCAGTGGTCTTAAAAATCAGTTCAATTACGAAACGATAACTTCGTGATTTTTCGGTTTAGAGAGAATAGCTTCGGTCGAGAAATGGTTTCGCGTAACACATCTCAACCATCAGTTTTCTATCAGAATTTATCTGTGGGTGTAGGACTTGATTTTTAGCTCTAGAGTAAAAATGATTTCTTGAAATTTGTAAAAAATGGTTCAGATTTGTGCAAAAAATTCTAAAATTGTAAAAGAAAAAAATGTAAGTAGATATTCAAATTTACATCAAAGTCATTGAAAAATCATTAAAATCCCATTAATACGTTGACAAAATTGTATGAAGTATTGTAGAAATTTGCATAAAACAGGAAAAATATTCGTAGGAATATCTTGAAATTCATAAAATTATAGTGCTGCTTAATACGAAAGGGTACCCCCGGTTAAGATAGGTGAATCGGCCTAAGAGCTACTTTTTGAAACTAACCATCAGACATTATTAGGGACCCCAAAAAATAATTTTAGGCCGTATTTTCAACCCCCCACCTCACTCCCCTTCACCCCCACCCCCCAAAATGTCGAATTTTCGTCAAAAAATCCTATCTCGGAACCTAATGAACCAAAAATTCTGAAATTTATGTGGTGTATACGGGAAGTGGTGACCAACTTTTGAGAATTTTTTCAGATTTTTTTTGCACCGCCTTCTAGCCAAAATTCCACTTTGAAAACTTAAAATCGCTCTAATTTCGAAACTAAAAGACATACATTTTTTCTTTTTGGCACAAATATAGTCCTACATTGGTACAATATAATGATATTTTTTTCAGATTTTTAGCGTTGGGAGAACAGACGAAAAAAATGCGATTTTCTATTCAAAAATGCTCATTTCGACATTCACGCAACCAAAAAATTTTGAAAATATTTTTATGGTATGAATGGGGAGAGGTAACAAATTATTGAGAATTTTTTATTAATTTTTTTTGCAATGCATTCCAGCCAAAACCTCACCCTCAAACTTTTAAAATTGCTCCAATTCCAAAACTATAAGCCAAACATTCGTTCTACTTTTTGAAACTAACCACCACACATAATTAAGGACTCCAAAAAAATTTTAGGATGCATATTCCACCTCCCATCTCACTCCGTTTCATCCCCATCCTCCCAATATTTAGTTTTGTCAAAAAATCCCATTTTGGTACCTCAATGAACAAAAATTTTGAAATTCATTTTTTTTGTACATGCGGAATGATAATCAACATTGAGAACTTTTTTAGATTTTTTGCACCGCGTTTTAGCCAACCACCCACTTAGAAACTTTAAAATTGCTCTACTTTTAAAAGTAAAAGATACCCTCTCATTTATTGATCAGTGAAAATTATCGAAAATCACTGAGAAATCGTCAGAATTGCAGCACAGGAGAAAATCAGTGATAATTCACTGACAAATCAGTGAAATTCATGAAATTTACTGGAAAATCAGTGAAATTTATAACATTTGCTGGAAAATCAGTGAAAATTAACTGAAAAACCAGTGAATTTCGCTGATTTATCCTGTGGTGCAATTCTAACTGTTTATCAGTGACTTTTCACTGATTCAGAATGAGAGAGAATACATTTTTTCTTTTTGGTGCAAATATGGTCCTTCTTTGGTACAATATGTGACCGTGGCAGGCAGAACCGACTTTAGTTGTCAAAATTTCAATTTTCACTTGTTTCCAGAATTTTATACTCTGATGCCTCGAAATTGAGTAGAAATCCACCTGAAGTCCCAAAGTTTGAAATAAATTTATAATGAGCAAGAATGTGAAGTTGACTATGAAAAAAATCAAACAAAAAAAATACAAGAAATATTTAAAAATCATCGTAAATCAACTAAATCCGTAGTTATGTGTACTATAACTGAGAGCTCGTAGGTAGGTAGCTAGATAGTAGGTACCTAGGAATGGTGTTTAACTGTTTAGGGTAATTTGTAGCTTATTTCAGCAGAAAAGTATAGGTAGTTGATAGGCTATACAAGCGAAGAAACACTTCCTGGCCGTATCGCATCGCTAATTTTAAAAGTTCGTATTTTGAAAACTTGTTTTCGCATGTAAGGTCGATTTTTCCCAACACGGTCAAATACACCTACTGTTAATTTTTTCAGAATTGTAGGGGAAGAAAAGGCGAAAAAATACTTTTTTCTATTCAAAAATACCCATTTCGCCATTCATACAAACTGCAATTTAAAAAAAAAATTCGATTTTTTTGCAGTGCATTCTAGCCAAAACCCACCCTCAAACTTTGGATTGTTAAAGATTTAAAACTAAAAGATACCTATATAATTATTCTTTCTGTTTAGTAGTTGAAGGGTGGGTTTTGGACTAGAATACATTGCAAAAAAATTCTGAAAAATTCTGAAAAGTTTGTTTCTCACACTGCTCATACCTTACCATATAAATTTCAACGACTTTAAATTTATTGCGTGGGGGTTTGACTACAACGAGGCGCAGGAAAATCTGAAAAATTTTCAAAGTTGGTAACCAATTACCATTCTCCATATACAATACCAATGAATTTCAAAATTTTGGTTCATTGAGGTACCAAAATGGGATTTTTTGATAAAACTAAATATTGGGAGGATGGGGGTGAAACGGAGTGATATGGGAGGTGGAATATGCATCCTAAAATTTTTTTGGAGTCGTTAATTATGTGTGGTGGTTAGTTTCAAAAAGTAGAACGAATGTTTGGCTTATAGTTTTGGAATTGGAGCAATTTTAAAAGTTCGAGGGTGAGGTTTTGGCTGGAATGCACTGCAAAAAATTCATAAAAAATTCTCAAAAATTTGTTACCTCTCCCCATTCATACCATAAAAATATTTTCAAAATTTTTTGGTTGCGTGAATGTCGAAATGAGCATTTTTGAATAGAAAACCGTATTTTTTCGTCTGTTCTCCCAACGCTAAAAATCTGAAAAAAATATCATTATATTGTACCAATGTAGGACTATATTTGTGCCAGATAGAAAAAATGTATATCTTTTAGTTTCGAAATTAGAGCGATTTTAAGTTTTCAAAGTGGAATTTTGGCTAGAAGGCGGTGCAAAAAAAATCTGAAAAAATTCTCAAAAGTTGGTCACCACTTCCCGTATACACCACATAAATTTCAGAATTTTTGGTTCATTAGGTTCCGAGATAGGATTTTTTGACGAAAATTCGACATTTTGGGGGGGTGGGGGTGAAGGGGAGTGAGGTGGGGGTTGAAAATACGGCCTAAAATTATTTTTTGGGGCCCCTAATAATGTCTGATGGTTAGTTTCAAAAAGTAGCTCTTAGGCCGATTCACCTATCTTAACCGGGGGTACCCTTTTTCATCATTCGTAATTTTTTCTCGATTTTCACAAATCTACCACGTACATTCCATCCAAATGGTTAATTTTCAAACGCGAATGATTTGCGAAAATACGATTAAATAAGAATTTTAGGATCCACTGGCAATAAAAAGCGTATTTTAAGGGTTTCAATTTATTAATCACTACGCTTGGAGCGTTTTTACATGGATTTGGATGTATAATTTTATCTGATTTTCTATTTACTTTTTAAGTAGGTATATGTAAACGTGCTTAGCTTGGTTAGTTTTTGAAAACTCGCGCATAATGTATTTTATTATCGGTGGCCAACTTATTCTGACCAAATTATCAGAATTACTTTACATCCGTTTTATTTAACGCGTTTGTTTTTAAATTGGATTTTTGCTGTGATATGGTGCGGTAACGAGAATGAGCATTTCATTAGTATTCCAGTGCGAAGGGTAGCTTATTTATTTCACAGTAGCCTTTTTTTTTTTTTCATCTCATAATATCTACATAGCTCGAATTACTCGTACTACCAAAAAAAAAAAAAAAGGCCCAACTTGGAATGACAATCAAGATATGTGTTCACTCGTTACCCCAAGCCCAAGGGTAGAATGCTCTTTTCGCCAATGAGTATAAGTTACCTTGTAATTCGTATCCTATGTAAGTACTTTTTTTTTTACTTTACTGTCTTATGGCATACTATATCTATTCTGTACTACATACGTATCTTGTATTGTGCTCACGATGAATTACTACAGGTATTTCGGTAGAAATACGTATTCGCAGGCTTGTTCGTAAGGTTTTATACGTTGATAAATCTGACATTATGGTCGTCGAAGACAGGCCGAGCTATTTTTTAAGATTAGTCGGCAGCCGCGCGCGTCTATCCATTTATAATAATCCATCATTTTGACGATTTTGCGAGCCTTGAAATTCGATTAAAAAATGTTTTCCCTCGGCCGCGGTATTAATGTACAACGACGAGTTAATGGATAAAACTTGCTACTTCGTCGAGCCTCGCGTCGATTCGTCTACAATGAAAACTCGAATCGTGGTACTTCTGTTAATCTTTTTCCAACAGTAATGAAATCAATTCGCCATTTTTCTCGTATTTTCACTACTATTTCTCGTATTTTTATATCTCGCTGGGCTATTCCATACCAACTCGAATCAAAAATAAACGGGCCTTTGGATTTCGCTCAAATTTTTTTACGAATCTCCTTGATGGTATATTCACATAACCGCGATCATTCCCTTTCTAACCCTGAAAGGAGGCTGGGGGTGGGCTTCGTAATTTTTATGCAATGGCGATTTTTTGCCAAATTACCCATTTTTTAAGGCTCATATCTCGAGATTGGTTGTACTAAGGGATAGTTTTCGGGGTTTGAAAGAGAATTAATAGGAGATTGAAAAACGATAATCACATTTTGAAAAGATTGAAGTTGAACTTTGCTAGTGAAAGCTCAACTTTTATGATTAGTACAAAAGATAAAAGCTACCATTTAAAAATCTGAAAAAATAACAGTAAGTAGCCGTTTTTATCTTTTTTTCAACTAAAAAATTTTCAAAATGGAATCTCTACACTTCTGGGGATGCAGGAGTCAACAATTTTGACCAAAATTCAAATAAAATCTAAAAAGTGAAGTAGCACACATAGTGGAAGGCAAACCCAAAAAAACTCCATTCAATAAAAGAAGCGTGAATTTTGATATGATGAATCTTGGAACCCAAACAAAGGTTTTGAGACCAAGAGCCACCCGTTCTCCCCTCTTCTTCGAGGGGGGGGCTCGCAATTTTTAAAAAATCCCTAAAAATTGAGTTTTTATTAGAAATGAAATATTTTGATGTCTAATGTTGGATATTGATCTGTAGACTCCATTTTCACCATCAAAATCATTTTTCCTCCCCCACTACCCTGAGGGGGCACAACCCTCCAAAATGTGGATTTTGTAGGAGTGGACACTCGGAACCGACATTTTTTTAAAATATACTACGTAAGGTGTAAAAATTATTGCTGTAGTCCATTTTTCGATTTTCACCCCCTCCTACCCCCTGTGGACCCTTGAAACTTGAAAAACGCTCAGAATTATCGTTATAACGCCGAAACACGACAGGAATTGCGATCCAAAAGGTAATTCTTGTTGGAAATATTTTTTCAAAAAAAAAACAGGATGTGAAAACGTTAGTGCCTCTGACACCCCCTCCCCCCCAGCACGCTCCCTCAGAGCTCCTAATTACCAAAATTTTTTGCTGTTCAAAATCAAATTGAAATTGAAATATTACGATACTTACTGTTCTTTATTGATCGATACATTCCGTTTGAATTGTTAGAATTTTCGCCTAACCCCTACCTTTTTGAGGGGCCAGATACCTAAAATGTGGAGTCCCAAAAAATGGAAGGCCTAAGGCTGAAATTTGGTCAAGTTATACTACATAGGGTACAGAAATGTTTTCCATATTACATTTCACCAAATTACCTTCCCTCTCCCCCTCCCGTCCCCATTGAAGAGGAGGGGAGCTCGGGTGGCTCCCGGTCTCAAAACCTTTGTTTGGGCCCCAAGATTCATCATATGTACCAAAATTCACGTTTCTTTCATTAAATGCAGTTTTCTTTCCATATAATAGCTGTTTACCTCTCCACTAACAGATTTCCACTAATTCGAAGACGCTGAGTTCGGATATGTATTCAATTTTTCCATTTGGTCCTCTCTCCGAATTTTTTTAAATATTCAATTCCGTGTTTATTACTTGAGGAATGGATCGAAGAGCAAAATTTTATGTCGTTGTGACTTCTTTCTTTTGAACGATTCTTTCGACTCTGCTCTTGAATAGGTACTTTGAATTTGGAAGTCCAATTTTTTTCGAGACTTTACTTTTTCCAACTCCAAAATTGTTTTCATCCCAACATTATTTCAATTTTTTTCAATTTCATATTTTTTCCAAATTTTCTTGAACTTGGAAAATTTTTTTCATCCGAAAATAATTTGTTCGAAACTTATCAATCTTGAATTTTTTTGATATGTATTTCAACCACTGGTTACTATCGTGATCAATTCAAAAAAATGGCTTTGAAAAATCTTGAACTTATAAAACTTGACTATTGAAATTTTAAACTCAATACCATACCACACCTTTTTATTCTTTTCTTAAACTGAACTTCTATTTGGTTTTCAAATGAAAAGTCACTATGGCTATGAAGCTAGGATCACCAATTATAGCCGATAGGTAATGATTAGCCACGAAAAAAAAGGAAAATATTCGCAAAAAATATTTTTTTAATTATAAAAACGATTGAGTTTTAGAAAAACTTTCATTTAAAACTCTTTTCCAACTTAATTTAACAATTTCTATCCAAATCCAAATTTCCAAAAATTATGAACCTTAATACATTTCTCTTCCCCCTTTTCAAACCATTTGTTACGTCAAGATTTAGGAGCCGAATTCCACAAACTTGAAAATGTCACTTCAAAAGTTGAAAGTAAACCTTTATGCGATCGGTTTTGACTTTTGACTGGTGATCCTAGCTTGATTGCCATTTAGTGACTTTTTAGGATAAAAAAAATTTCCAAGTCCAAGAAAATTTGAAAAAATATGAAGTTGAAAAAAATTGAAATTATGTTGGGATGAAAACAATTTCGAAGTTGGAAAAAATCTTGAAAAAAATTGGACTTGAACAAAAATGTAACAAAGACGTAATAATTTGTCAAAGAATTCAAGAGCGAAGACGAAAGAATCGTTCAAAAGAACGAATTCACAGCGACATAAAATTTGCTCTTTCGATACACTTCTATCACTTGAGGCTGATGGGAGGGGATCGATTTGAGGGGGAGGGTGTCGGATCAAAAAGTAGGAAGTTCATATTCGAATTCTACGCCCTCAAATTAGTGAGAATTCCATTTCTTAGCATAGGTACCTACTTTTCCGCAAAATTGGGTGACTGAGGGGTGCTGAAGAGTAAAATTCAAAAAAAAAACGAATATTTGAAATCAGTGTCTTCAAAAACCTAACAAACGACAGGTCACGCGTTATTTTTTATTTTTTTGAATTTTGACCTTATCAAGGGAGCTAATAGGGGGGCTCAGAGGGGTCGGATGAAAAATCTGAATACATAATAGAACTCAACGCCTTTCATTTTCCCGAATACCAATTTCTCGAATACCTAATTTTCCCGAATACCTACCTAAAGCCAGCTTGTATTGAAAACGAGGAGGAATGTTTGCCAAAGTTTCGAATTTCAGGGTAAAAATCGACTTCTTGAAAATTTTGTAATTTTTGTAGATTTGTTTGGGACGAAACTTGGGCGGAAATCTCGGGAAGAGGATGAGGGGAATGGAGGGGAAGGGAAAACCAAAATTCAGTCGACTCATATTTTTAAAAAGAGTGAAATTTTCCAACCAGTCGTACTGAAATCAAAAAACAAATACTTAATCGTGATTTTTCGTGCTAATTTTTTAAATCCCCCCCCCCCACCCAAAAAAACCTATATTCCCTAATGACTCCTCCTCGTCTAAAAATGGGAAACATTTTGAAAATTTCATTCAAGATCGCCACATTTGGATATTTCAAAACTTTTTTCACCCCCTGACCTGTTTACAGGGTTTAGTACGATCTAAGTTCGAAAAACGGTTCTGCTTTATGTAAATGGTAAAAGTTAATAAAAAATTAAAATTGTTATTCGGGAATAAAAGCATTCGGGAAAATGGGCATTCAGGAAAATGGTAATTCAGGAAAACGTCCATTTGGGAAAATGGATTCGGGAAAATGGTAGGAAACGGATCTCAAAATATGGGCTTTCAAAGTTGGGTAATTTGACAATTTTCACAATTGCATTAAAATTTCGACCCCCCCCCCTGCCCGCCTCCTTGACTGTTAGAAGGGAAACGATCGATCGGGAATTAGTAAAAAAAAATTGATCAAAATCGGTAGACCCGACTTCATTTTTGCTTCGAGTTAGAATAGATATGGAATGGCCTTGCTATTAACATGTCTCGAGATTCGAGATTATTGGCTCGTCGTCGAAAGGTGAATTTTTCTCGAGATGTATTTTCTTACAAAATATTCACGAAAATAAGAAACAACGTCGTCGATGAAATTTATTTTCTAGCTTTTTAAAATTCCGAACAACTTGGTTGGAATTTTTTGTAAAATTTGCTTCGTCTTTCTATATATTTTTTTACGTTATTCGATTTCTTGAAAAAATTTACTTAACGTTTTTTTTTTCGCGAGCTTGCTTATAAAAAAGCAGCAAAATACGTATAGGTAACGAGAATCTCGTCGTGTCTTTTCGAGTTGTCATGTAGGAAAATTCGTTGGTAAAATGAGCAAGAATATGGAAGCTCGTTATGTAGGCCTATTAATATCAAAAACATAATTCGCCCAACAGCCTGCAACGACGATAATAAATTTTACGACAGGAACATTTATCGTTTTAGCGGCCATAAGTAATTCGCCATTTTGAGGAAATTCACGACTACGCGTAAACGAGACCGAATTTATATTAAAATATATTTTTTAGTGCGAGAATGCGAATAGAAAATAATTATCGAATTCTAGGAAACAATAAACCTTGGAATTTAACCAACTCCAGTACATTATTTTTACTGGGCGATTGTGTAAAATTTAAGCGAAAACTTACGACGTTTGAATTTATATCGTTTGAGAATTGCGAGTTATGAATTAAAAAATATGGCGAAAGGCGATATTTTCACACAAGGTTGTACGGTTCAATTTCTTATTCAAACATTTCGGGCGAACTTGAGCCATCTTATATTACGGTATTAAAAAATTCATGTTTTCGAGGCGTCTCAATACATACTTATTTGAGTAAAACTCGAATGGGTTACCCATTTTGATTATTTCCTTTAGGTATACTTATAGCTTTTTATTGTTCTAGTCGTCTGTTTCATATGTTAGCTTGAATTATGGTATTGTTTATCTTGGCTGTGACTTTAATTATTTTATTACAACGTTTATACTTGGTATATGTTGCATTTACTCAGCCATATTTTATTTGTTAGCGAATTGCTTTAGCGAATATTTTTAATGTTTTTAATTTTTTTTCTTATGTGTATTTGTAAGGTTTTTTCTGGATTTTTTTCAGCACAAACGTTAAGTATAATATTATGTAAACGCACAACTAAATGTTAATTTTTTTAATTTGTTTAATTTTTTACCATTTTATCTTTTTTCATTCTTTGCAAATTCTGTTATGTATTGCGAATTTTATCTTTTGTCTCAATAAAAAAGATTTTAATAGCAAATGCGTCGTCGTGTGAGTATTACGAATTGATAATTTTTTTCCAAGATATTTGTGCACAATTTTTGGCAGATCTCCCGAGAAACATAGCCAGGGGTCCGGTGAGGTATATTTTTGATGAGCAACCTCATCGTTGAAAATTTTGGGGGCTTTTCTTAACAACCCTATAGCTAGACGGATCCCTCAAATTAGACAAAAAAAATAGTGGATATTTATTTTCTGAGTAAAATTTTTGAGTACTTACATGCTTGAAACGATGGCTTAGGGTCTTTCCTGGTAAATGTATTCGGTCAAAATTGACCCAAAATGTTACTTTCAGTTTAAAACCACCAACAAATTTTGACCCTCAACTCCCCCTCCTTCTGGAATTATCGCACCTCCAATGCCGAAAATTCAACATGTGATATCTCTAAGGAGTGAATAAACATTTTTGAATTTTCACAGAGTAAGTATATACGTCTTGATTGATGGTATGTGTGCGATTTTTTTGAGAATTTTTGGTTCGCATTTTTCCAATTGTTTTTTTATGTTGAAATTTTCAAAAAAAATTTAGGGTTTTTCGGGTGGAAATTTTTTTATTAATTTTGTCGAGTCATCAGGCATTGCATATTTTTTTTCTGATTCCAAATTCGAGTGCAACATACTTGAAAAAATCAAAACAAAAAAAACACGATTTTTCACTAGGTACCTATTCACATTTAACAAAAGAGGTACCCTACCCCAACTCAAAGTAAAATTTTGAGCTGAAACAAAAATACATCGAAAGTGAGTACATCATAAAAAACCCCAATCCAAAATTTAAGGTGCTGAAGTGCATTTCTCAGATTTTAACAAATTTTTGAAATTTTAAAATTACCTCATTGCCTTGCAAAATATGAAAATTTGATTTATCTAATCAATGAAAAAAAGCTGAAATTTGGTAATACTCTATTTTCGACCTCTCAAATCGATTGGAATTGGTTTCGGAACTTCCAGAAAATTTTAGAATTTTCCAGCACTGAGGAAAATCCTATAAAAATAGTCCATCCGTATGAACTTGGGCACCCGTAATGGCAGATTACCTGGATTGGTGACCTTTGTCAATTAAAGCACAATTTTCCAAAATCCGTAATTTTGAGTTGAAATTCTTATTTATGGCTGAAAATTTTTTCTGGAAAAAATATGCATTTTAACTCAGTGTTACGAATGTTATTTGGAAATGTTTTATTTTTATATTTTATAAAAAATAGTAACTTTTTGAAAAAAATTTACTCGATTCAAATGACTTTTTTTTTTACAAGTGTTCCATTTTTCGATTTTTTCAAGAAAAAAATCCATTACGAAACCTTGGGGATTTTTCGGATGTAATGATGGGAATTTTTGGCGCTTGAAAATCCTAAAATTATGGGATTTTGTCTTCATTTTGTTCAAGTTCGATAAAAATAAAGATATCAACTTGGGCAGCCTAAATTTTTGAATACCTATATGGGTTTTAGGATAAGTTCTTTCCAGATATCATAGCACCTCCGATAGTTTTCTTGTTCGTATGTGTTTTTACCCAGGGCTGTGAAAACAATGAAATTTTGGTTCCCGTTCTCGTACTCGTTCTCCTTATCCAAAAGTTTTTCTCCTTCTCGTTCTTCAAAACTTGTTTTCGTTCTCGTTCTTTCCATTTTTTATTCTTTTGGGTTCTTGGTTCCTTATTTTTTTTTGCAACTCTGGTTTGATTTAAGTTAAATAAGTAAACGAAGTAATAAAACACATTATCTGTATCTCTAATTGGTTGAAAAAAAATTGAATGTCAATGTCAGAAAATATTGCCATTTTCCAAGTCGAAAAATTGAAACAATGCAAAATCATCGTTCTTGTTCTCGTTCTCGTTCTTTTAATGCTTTCAAAGTTGTTCTCGTTCTCATTTTCGTTCTCAAAATTTTTGGTTCTTTTTGGTTCATTGTTCTTCGTTCTCGTTCGTTCTCGCAGCCCTATTTTTACCTAAAAATTTCATTGGCATCCATTTTTCATTTCCATCTAATTTCTCACGTGTCTCCAATAAATCACATTTTCCGATTTTTTCAATTTATTGCATATTTTTAGTATTGCAAAAAAATTGGAAAGAAATTTTTGAAAAAATTTTCATACAATGATGTAAGTAGGTATCAGGTACTTGAAGATGAAAATTATGTTTTCTTCAAAAGTTGAAAAAAACGTTGGAAAATCGCTGCCCATGATTTTCAAAGTAGAAGCATTCATAGTAATATTTTTTCAGATGAGACGCAGCCAGGGATACCCGACCATATGTCGGAAAAGTAAATTTCGAGAAAAACGCAAATTAAGAAAAAATGACCAAAAATATGGAATTTTTTTTTATCAATTTGTATACTATGAACCCTCTACTTTCATATGAGAATAGGTTCAGGTCCCAAAAGTGTCATCTTCTTGGTTAAAAAACGAATTTTGCTGAAGGCCTCTGAGAAATTGAAACCATACCATATGTCGGAATTTTATAAAAATATGTTAAAATTTACAACTTTCATTATTATTGAAACGCAGTAGTGTTCAACAAATATCCGGATATCCAAATACCAAATACTATTTGGATTATCCGGATATCACACGGAAATTGCCGAACAGCTCCGAAAACATCCCGAAAACGGTTGAACTTTTCCGAGAGTTCCCAAATTCTTTCACGAACCCTCACAAAATTTAAAGGTCGATTATCGAAATCGAAAAATCGAAATTGAAAAATCGATTATCGAAATCGAAAATTCAATTTTTTCCCGTTGAAACTCTTCATTTCGATTATCCGGATATTTGTTGAACACTAATTTTCAAAGCATGACTTTCACCGTTTGGTTTGTAAAGTTGTTTGACTTGCACTATGATTTCATTTCTCAATGCACGTAATTTCAGGTTCGTTTTAATGAACTACAGTGGTGTACGATTATTAAAAAAACAAATTTTGTACCAAAAATGTCATTATTTCTTGAAAAAAGATGATTCCCGACATATGGTATGGTTTCGATTTTTGATGTCGGCAACTTCTGGAAGGGGTCAATGACCTAAAGTGATGTAAGAGGACGTAAATAAACCATTTCCGATGAGAAAAGTCGTTTACAGAACATAATTTTTTTTTATTCATTGAAAACAGTTCCAAATTTTGTTTTGCGTTTTTCTCAAAACTTTGATTTTTGAAAATCATTTTTTGACAAACTTTGAAAAATCATAGAAAATTTATTTCTCAACCTTTTTTAATGCGGTTTGCTCTATTCGAAAGGTACAAGCCTGTACTACTTAAAGAGCCAAAAAAACGAAAAAAAATTTTTCCGACATATGGTCGGGTATCCCTGGCTGCGTCTCAGATAATGTTTACTCAAAGAATATTTGAAAAACGTGAAAAAACTATTTTTTGAGAGTTTCTAAAAAATGGGGATTAAGTAAGTGTATAAATGGGTGTTAATGGTAGGTATCTCAGCGTAAAATAATTATGTGCTTAATTTACCTCAACCCATAGGCGTGGCTGCCGGGCGTGCCGGGCGTGCCTTTGCACATCCTATTTTTCCCAGATTTTTCATTTTTTTTTCTCCGGAGACAATTTTTTGGCGAAATTTGCTGATGTTTCCTCGTGGCAATATCTTTTTTTCAAGAAAATTTTCAATACTGAAAACTATTTTGAGAAAAATGTCAGAAAAGTACATTTTTTAAACATGGAAAAATCTGAGAAAATTTTAGGTTGAAAAAAATTCTTGTGTTGGAAATATTTGAGAAAAAAATTAAGAGTTGAGAATAGGTAATTTAAAAAAAATTGTGAGTTAGAATTTGAAAAAAATTCAGAGTTGAAAGAAATTTTTGAGAAAAATTGAGATTAAACTTGTGTCTACCCCGAAAAATGGGAATCTATTCGCCCATTTTTTCACATGGGTATTTCGTCGGGAATAAACTCACCTACAGCTCAATTTCATGATAAATTATTATTTTTTTGGGAAACCTGGCAATTTTTATGATATTATGGAATTTTCATAAAATTTTCTGATTTGTAAAGAATCTTTCTTTTTGAGAAAATTGTCCAAGTTTTGGGAGATTCCTCAATTTTTGGAAAATCGTTCAGGCTGTGGAAAAAAGTCGCTCTACTTTTGGAAAATTATGCGAAGTTTTGAATAATTTCCCAGTTTTTGCAAAGTCATCGCAAGTTATGGAAAATTCATTCAAACTCGAGTACACAATCTTTGAAAATTTAGATAACGTAGAATGCACTAATTTACATTCTTCTAATGGGATATTTTTTTATCGCGTGAAAAAGTTCTCAAGTCATATTTATCAATGAAAAGTCACTCGCTGAATGTTTATTTCAAAAATTCGCCAAAATTTGAAAAATGAACTTCAGCATCCGAAATTTTGCATATGAGGTTCTTTTGTGGTGTACTTTCGATTTATTTTTGTTTGGGCTCAAAATTTTACTTTGAGTTAGAATATCTAAAATTTCTGGAGCTAAAGTTCATTTATCGAATTTTGGATAATTTTTGAAATTTCAAAATTACCTCATCGCACATCATTTTAATTCCGATTTTGATTCAATATTATTTATTATTTTGATTAAAATTTTTTAAACATAGGTAGACATTTTTTTTGATTTTATTGGAGGGCCCTAAAGTTTTGGCACACCCCACTCAGAAGGTCCAGTCACGCCTATGCCTCAACCCAGACCATTTAAAAAAAAATTGTAATGACTTTTTTCAATTATTCAAAATTCTCTGAACATAGTTGATTTATGTATTTATGACCAAAAATATTTTCGGAGATTTTTCAAATTTGAAAAAAAAACAATCGCATACAATTTGAACGATATTGTAATTCTAATGCACATAATTTTCTGACACTCATTTCTTCTTCCGAGTGGTTTCGAATTGCCTTGAAATTTATCTCGTAATTTTATTTTATTTCATTACGAAAAATTTCAATGTTTTAAATTTCAAAATTCGCGATTCTGATAGTGCCATTCTATCACACGAACCACTCGCTTTTTCAATTTCGACACGTGACACTTTTTTTCAGACTTGCGGGAGTTACTTGCCACCAGTGATGAAAAACTAAAACTGCAAAACGAAACTCCCAAAATAAATTGAAACTGCATGTTATCGTTTGAAATTTCCAAACATGTGGCTTTTCCAATATTATTTCTGCAGGCTTTGAATGAAATTTCGATCGAATAAAGAGTTTTCTATTAAACTTCAGAGCAGTAGAATATGAACAAAAATACCTTACTTTCTCAAAAATGAAAAAAATATGATTTATGCCATTCTACAGAACATGAAAAATGATAGAAATTAGATTGATCTTCGTGCCTATAAAAAATTAACCCTTTTCTTTGTTCAATTTCGGTAATGAAAATCTATCCCGACAAAAATGTAAAAAATATTACTCGTTCGCATCTTGATATCCGTCTCGGTAAATAAATAACCGAATCTCGCCGCGTAATAAAAACCCGAAAAAGTACCTAAAATTGAAAAACGAGATAATTTTTCTAAAACGTATTGCGAAACAACAGCGTAAAACGAATAGGTACCTACCTAACCTTATTCCGTCTATCTTCTCCAAATAAGCAAATATCCATGTTAAGGTACAAAACGCGAATAAAATTCGAAACTTGATAGAAAATCCAAAACAGAGATATGTGGTACGTGTATGTAAACAAAGTCATCTACAAGGACGATAGTAAAAGCAAAAGCGAATCGAATCTACGTTATAACGCTTTCATGGCCTTTTTTCCCCATTCCTATTCCGCTGTAAATTCCATCCGAATGGAGACTGCCAGGCGTTGGGTTACAATGTCAAGCTACTCACTGCGCACACAGCTTTACGAGTGACTCCAGATGAAAATTTCTCCCGATGGAATGATCGTATAATAATTAGTTTTGAAAATTACTCGCCTAATGCACACAATGGTGCGAATACTGCGAGTAGAATCTGAAACCTGTACAAGGAGACGAATTGTCGCATGCTTTGCATATTTTCACGTATCTATTATTATTTCGCGTATTCGACCTTTATTTAATATGTGGTCATCTTTACGGGACGAATTTCTCGCTGGCACGCAATTAAATCATTTTCGTTTACTTACTCGTTACTCGAGAACCCTCGCAGACGCATTTCAATCGATAATTGCGACGTGATCTTATTCGAAAACACGACTTTACTCTACGCTGGTCGGTAAACGATGTGCCTGTGCTGTCGTGTACTCGATGGTGCATAACTGAGCATGAATTTTTTACTATTTTACACTATAAATTAAAGCCGAAATAAAATCCCTCGGGTATACGATATACTTACTAGCAATATACAGGTACTTACTGGAAAAACCTAATGCAACAGTAACAATGGAAAACATTTACTTGAAAGTCTCTCAGCTTCAAACGGAATGTTTTCAGAATAATAAATAATTTTTATAGAATTTTTTTTCGTCTCGAGTATATTTTCCGAGCTAAGTAACGATTTTCCATTGACATTGGAAAATTTCTAATTACGTCGACCGGATGCAAATGACTGTTGTCTTTTTAGTAGAAAGTAGAAAATTTACAAGATAATGACTTCGAGAGAGGAAAAATATCTTTCAGCGTTATATTTTTTCCCATCTGGATTAATTGTGTTTTTATAAAGCAGCTTTGCGTCGTTGTGCGATATTACATTACCATTGAGACGAGCTGGATGTGGTAATTTTGAGCTTTATGAATTCAAATTTCTAAAATCAACATAATTTTTTACCGGGCGAATGGGGAATTGAAAGGGGTTTCGTGTCGTGTAATTTTTTGTATTTTGAGGTGAATTAGGTTGGTGTTTTGAAATAGATCAATTGCAGTTGTAAGTAATAAGTCCATAGATGCCCTTTGATTCGCAAAGGAATCTATTTGAATGAGAATGAGACTTTTTAGGAAGAACGTGTTTCAAGAACCTCCATAATGAAAATGGCAGCTGCTGAAATTTATATTTTGATTTTTGATAGAATTTTGAACAATTCCAATAATCGTTATAGTCCTGCGGTTAGCTCGGGCATACTGCACTTTTTAAACACATGTTGAAATGTGGTTTTTATTTTAGTATGACCCAAAATAACATTTCCGAGAAGTGGAGACGTAAAAAATTTCCTTCAGGGGTGGAGGGAGGGTGAGTTTTAGGGGCGGTTTTACCCCTATTTTTTCACATGAAGGGGTTGGGATAAATTTGGTGTCATTTTCATATAATTCGACCCTACTGAACTCGAATCTGGGATTAGTTTTCCGATCTGAAGCGTAGAATTTGCACAATCGCATGATTTATGTCGCGGAAAGAGGCCTATTTTGAGGAAAAAGAGGTAAAATTGCGATTTTTTTCATCTTGAGACGAGTGATGTGATTCAAGTAAGGTTTGAAACAAGTTTTTTATAAAATTTGAACCTTCTGAATTCGAATTTGTTATTGGTTTCCCCATAGGAAGTGAAATAGCTTCTTGATCGTCGCTTTTTGATAGTGAAAAACACTCAATTTTTGCTAAAATCGACTCGAATTCGCAATTTTCCATCTTCTCAAGCCAATACCTCGAACCAATCCTGGTATGAAACCATTTTTAGACGTAATTCGAACCTCCTGAACACGATTTTTTGATTAGTTTCCCGATTGGAAGTAGAGAATTCTCTCAATCGTGAAATTAGTGAAGCGTAAAACGCCCAATTTTCGCCAAAATCGACATGAAATTGCGATTTTCAATTTTTCCAAACACTACACATCCTCCCAATAGTGGTATAAAATATTTTTTTTGTCCAATTTGAACTTTTTGGACTCAGAGAAAGCACCAACAGAATGTTTAGCTTCTTGGGACTCCAGGGGGCTGAGCCATGGCATCTCAAAGTAGGAACTTCTTTTTAAAAAATTGATTCAGCCCCTTCAAGTCGCATGCAGCTAAAAAAATGTTTGAAACATTCTCAACTAATCAGTTACAATTTTCATTAGTTTTAACGACAGTGGAGCTTTTTTTTTCGTATTTTCTATGTGTAAAATCCATTGGCCCGTGAACACCGTACTTTCCACGAGAGCACCGCGGAAAATTTGACGCATCTGCACGGGTTTAATACGAATGGTCAGTTTTAATTTTTCCCAACAATTCGGGAAACTAATCAAAAAATTGTGTTCAGGAGGTTTGAATTATGTCTAAAAATGGTCTCATACCAATATTGGTTCGAGGTATTGGGTTGATATAGAAATAGCGAATTCGAGTCTATTTTAGCAAAAATTGGGCGTTTTACGCTACACTAATTTCACGATTGAGAGAATTCTCTACTTTCAATTGGGAAACTAATCATAAATTCGTGTTTAGGAGGTTCGAATTACGTCTAAAAATGGTTTCATACCAAGATTGGTTCGAGGTATTGGCTTGAGAAGATGGAAAATTGCGAATTCGAGTCGATTTTAGCAAAAATTGAGTGTTTTCACTATCAAAAAGCGACGATCAAGAAGCTATTTCACTTCCTATGGGGAAACCAATAACAAATTCGAATTCAGAAGGTTCGAATTTTATAAAAAACTTGTTTCAAACCTTACTTGAATCTCATCACTCGTCTCAAGATAAAAAAAATCGCAATTTTACCTCTTTTTCCTCAAAACTGGCCTCTTTTTGCGACATAAATCATGCGATTGTGCAAATTCTACGCTTCAGATCGGAAAACTAATCGCAGATTCGAGTTCAGGAGGGTCGAATTATATGAAAATGACACCAAATTTATCCCAACCCTTTCATGTGAAAAAATAGGGGTAAAACCGCCCCTAAAACTCACCCTCCCTCCACCCCTGAAGGAATTTTTTACGTCTCCACTTCTCGAAAATGTTATTTTGCATCATACTAAAATAAAAACCACATTTTAACCCGTGTTCAAAAAGTGCAGTATGCCCCCGTTTTTTCATGCTAACCGCAGGGACTATTATTTTTCTACGAAAATATGACAGCTTTGAAAAAAATCATTTCTCCAGATTTCACCATTAATCTCCAGTCGTTTAGTAAAGTTTGGACTTTTCCCAGTATTTTCAAATTCCTCCAGATGGTAATTAAGTAATAGTAAAAACGAGAAAATCAAACAGAAAAAAAACATGTTAATAAAATTGCCTAACTGATTTGCCGTAAATACACGACACTTGCGTATTTACGGCGAATTCGATAGGCAACTTGAATAACGCATTGCAGGTTGACTGCTGACGCATGCTAGGGTCGATCTTTCCGCACTTTTATTTTTCTTATGTTGAGTAGGGGTTACCAAGGAAGTTGTGCTCGAGCCTCAAAAAGACGCAGTAAAAATTCTAACTCTTTGATTCCACATTTTCCCCTCCCAAATGGGGGTCTCAAAACTTTTCTATATACATTCAATTTTTTTTTTTCAAAAATGGTTATTATAATTATGGATGTTATTACCCCAAAATACCGTTGGCATCTATTTTCATACTCACGCTATTTCTCAGGGGTCCTTGAATAATAAGTATTACTTTTTTCAGATTTTTTCAATACTCGTCCAGAAAAAAATCGAAAATTTTTTTTTGAATAATTATTTCCTAAAAAATTAATATTTACGGTGATTTTCCCTCATCACCCTCGCCCACACTCCCACTAAGTAGAAAGAGATAAATATGAAGTTAAGGATCAGGGAAATGAAATATTTACCAAGTCATTTTGAGGACTAAGCACAACATCCCAGATACCTATTTCCACCTTTCGGAAAAAGTGCAAAACAATGACCTCTTGCACATGGGCATACTAGGGTGGATCATTTTGCTCTTTTTTTTTGAAATCTGAAAAAAAAGAACCGCTAGGAAATTATTTATGGACCTCAAAATGACCTGAAAAAATGTCATCCCTTTTGATTCAAGCTCTACCCCTGCCCAATCACCCTTAAAATTCGTCTATGTCGTCAAATTTTTGAAAAATTTGAGTTTTTATCTAAAAATGTGCACCATTGACCCTCACTTCTCAGCTTTCAACTTATTTTTCATTAAAAACTAATATAAAAAAATACTTCTTTTTTTAAAAAAAATTTGTGAAGAAATCAAAAAATATTATTTTATTATTTTTGAAAATATTTTCTTGAAATGGTCTCATTATGGATACTTTTTCCGAACAACATCATCGATCTCGATTGAACAAAAATTACCCCCCTCCCCTCCTCCATAGAAAAATACATAAGTAATGTGGTTAGCAAGTGTTTTCTCCAAAATCTAGAAAATTGAGAAAAATTACCGACGATCATATTTTTCAAATAGGATTTTTTTGATTTTTTATAAGAAATTTACTTAAATGTGAGTCTGGATATACTAGAAACCACCCTTAGGTGTCAAAAATTGGTTTTTGAATTGAAATTCTCCCTTGATTCTACTTCTTTTGAAAATCCCCAAATCAGTGTCAACTCAGAAATCAATTTTTAACACCTAAAAGTGGTTTCTATATCCAGGCTCACATATGGTAAATTGATTTCTCATTAGTAGATCTGAAAGATGAAAGATAAATGTAAAAATTGGAGCCCGATGATGAGTATTTCGAGATAAAAACGTCCATATCAATATAATTTTTCAATTTTTAACATTTTTGAGACGGAAGAGAGACGTAAAATCTTCGAAGGTGTTTTATATGTAGTTTTAGATACAACTTCTTGGCTGCTTTTCTCTCAAACATATGACAAAAAAAGTGCAAAACGATCCACCTTACATACATATAAAAGTTTTTCTCCAAAAGATGTAAAAATTACCTTGATCAGCCCAAAATTTGATTCTACATTATCTCATTTCTTGTTAAACCTCTCGAAAAGAGGAGGATTTCTGATTTTTAGCCGTTGGAGTTGATTTTTATGCCTTCTGAAGAATTTTTAAAGCTTTAAAAAAATCAAAATTTCCCTGACGATTCCAAAATGGCTGAAAATAATGAAAATAAATTTCAAGAGTTCGATATTAGGTTTGGACTTGATTTTCATCAATTTACTTACTAATAAAAAATAGGTAGTATTATTTCCCTCAAAAATATCGCGTTTTCGCTGAAAATACCTACGTTTTTTAAATTATCAAAATTTCGCCAAAAATCAAAAAATCAACTCGAGTAAGTATCTAAATGATCTGGAATATATTTTTTCCGAATTTCCGAAAATATTTTTCTCGTTCAAATCGGAGGCAGACACATTGAATGATGTTTTCATCAGTATCACTCTACCAGAAAAGGCAAAGCATTAATTTAGAAATTCTGATACTTTTTAACAGAGGGATTAAATATGTAAAATCTGCGAACCTTCTTAAAAATGAATTTTCTAAATATTTCCGTTCTTCAGGATGATTTGAAAGTCATCTAAAAATCCCCCAAAAACTGAATCTCGCTAATCAGTCTTTCAAGTTTTAGTTACCTTTATATGTATTGGAATTACACCCAGCTGAACTAGCTTTACGAACGTATTCTTCTTTCTTTCAGCAGACGAAATAAACATGATTGGGGCAATGCCCGCGGTGGCAGTACGTCATGAAAGACGTCGTCAAGAGAAACGCAACAAAAGACCGAGTTTGTTATATTTACAATCTACTCAATCGAGATCCACCAGTCCATCACCAGTCCAATCTTCACCCGGTTTATATTCGGCTCCACAATTGGAAATATATATTTTAGGAAAAGTAAGCGATACGTGTACCTACTCATTTTAATAGTCATAAATGACAATGCCTATGGGTAATTATAGAACCCGGAATAATTTCGTAGGGTATGAGAAACTTCATCGTTTCATAATGGTACCAGGACCTCACGTAGTATAAATGAGCATAGTAACCCTTTTTACTTGTTGAATAAGTCGTTATGATACCTACGTAATTATGTGTCAATCGCATAGTTTATATGCCAGTTGTCGTCGCAAACCATTTGCACGTTTTCATTTTCTATTTTTTACAGTGTGTATTCTAAGAGGTTTTTACACTTTTTTTAGGGGCAGCTTCAAAAAATGGCCAGTTCGAAAAAAAAGTTTTGAAAAAAACTCCCTTTCGGTACTAAAATATTGATTAAATAAATTAAGAAATTTTAGCTTTTGGATGCCTTTTCCTGAAAATTTTCCCCCTCTCTTCGCTCGAGCCCAGTAACTTCACTCTCTCAATTATAAATCAGTGAAAATTATCGAAAATTACTGAGAAACAGTCAGAAGTGCAGCACAGGAGAAAATCAGTGAAAATTTTTTTGTTGAAAAGAAATCAATGAGAATAATTACTGAAAATTAGTGAAAATTCACCGAAAAGTCAGTGAAATTTATGAAGTTTTCTGAAAAATCAGTGCAAATCTTTGAAAAATTAGCGAAAATTTGCTTGATTTTTTCTGTGCTGCAATTCTGACTATTTGCCAGTGACTTTTCACTGATTCAGAATGAGACAGTACACAGTTCATTTTCAAAATTATGGTATGAACCTTCTTCCCTTCTAGTCTAGCCCATTGAATATTTTCAAGGGGAAAAATTGCCCTTCTCATCTATCGGGGGACTTGGTGATAATCTTAGATGGAATTTTCAAAATTTTTTCGATTTTTTTGGAAGGAGACGAGCTCATTAAAAAATGTCGATTTTTTGGAAATCAAAAAACCCTAAAAGTTACCACCCCCAGACCCGTTGCTAATTTTTTAAATGGGGGTTCCACACCCTTAAAAACAGTTTTTCGCTTCTATTTCCTTTAGATTTGATTTTGCGGTAAAAATAGTGCAGTATTCTTTTGTTCTACAGTCAATTTCCAACATTTTTTGTGGGAAATTTTTTTTTATACAATGATGAGCAGAGGAGATAGAGTGTCCTGAAGAAAGGGGGTTATAGAAAAAATACTATATCATTTAAAAAGTCACCATACCCATCTGTTTTTATTTAGCAGTGGCAATATGATTGAGGGGTGAGGTGGGATGGACACGTATGAGGGAGAATGGGTTCAAAAAGGTATCTTGACCCTCTCCCCCTCCTACGAGTCTATCCTACCTCACCCCTCAATCATATTGCCACTGCTAAATAAAAACAAATTGGTATGGTGGGGTAGGCACATGGGGAGGGGAGGAGAGTCAAGTGGGTATTAATACCACCAATTTACATAATATTACTATTTTCATGGCCAAAACATATACAGTTTAGTACGATTTCATACCTATTATCACGTTTTTAAATGATGATATTTTTTCCATACTTAACCCTTTTCTTCAGCACTCTCTACCTCCTCTTCTCATCGTTGTATAAAAAAAATGTTCCTACAAAAAATGTTGGAAATTAACTGTAAAACAAAAAAATACTGCACTACTTTTATCGCAAAATCAAATCCAAAGGAGATAGAAGCGAAAAACTGTTTTTAGAGGGTGGAACCCCATAAAAAAATTAGCAAGGGGTCTGGGGGTGATAACTTTTTGGGGTTACTCATGGGACCTCTCTCAACAGTTTTCCGCAATAAAAGCTTTGCTGGCCAGAAATCTTGTTTTTTGTCTATTTTGCCTACACTATTCAGCTTCTGGATATATTTTTTTTGAAAATTTTCGCCCTCGATTCACTTGAGCTCGATAAATTTACACAATTAATTTTCAAAATGATACCTTTCCATTCCAAATAATTTAATATTTTGAAACGGAAAAAATTTGTTCTTCTCCTTTATCGGGGAACTTGGTGGCCATCTCGAACGCAGTTTTCAAAATTTTTTCGATTTTTTTTAGAAGGGAGGTGGTCATTAAGGAATTAGTTTTTTTCAGTAGTCAAAAAATTAGCTCGAAAAATCACAAATTTTTTGTTTTTAATTTTCAATACAGCTGGTCGACAAATTTTCATTCAATATGAGTCAGAAAATTTTTCCTTTTTTATTGGTCGACATATTTTTCATTTTCACCCCGAGATTTTTGCCCAAGTTTCGTCCCTAATTCTTGCCCTCATCGTTTTTAAGTAGGTATCCATTTCTGAAGATTTTCACATTAAACAGGAAGTTGAAATTGGATTGCATATTTTTGTCCTGGGAGGAGGTGAGGGTAGTCGAGTAGGGAAAAAATAATTGTAAAAAACATAAATTTTCCGATTTGGACAGCTCCAAAAAAATCTTAGAATACACACTGCATTTTTACTCAGTCGGTGGCTGTTTTTCATCCGGATGCCTTTAAATTTTACAGATATCGCTACTTCATATCGCTGTTGTCACAATGCTGGCCGGAGCTGTAACCCTATTCGTAGGCTTAGTTCAGTTGAAACCAGGTGCCGAAGCTTCTCAATATCGTTACGTGCTCATAGGTAGCGGCCTGCTTTGTACGTTGCTTGGTACAATGCTGGCCGTCATACGATGCTGCCTTCTGCCTTGGGTGGCCAGAAGACGCGAACAGCAAAGAACAGACCGTCGTAAGCAGCGCGAAAGTCGAGCTCGCGAAAGAACCAGTCCGTCCAAGACAAGCAGTGAAAACAAAGTCGACGAGTCAGCATCGCAAAATGCTGCCAATACCAGTACGGCCATCGGCAGCAGCGTTTAAACGGGCGACTCGACTTTAAAAAAAATCCAGTACAAAGTTATTCTTTTGCTGTCTCAACATTTGAGATTGGTTAGAATTAAATACGGACATGCGTCGGTTCGACTAAAAAACGTTTCACCGATGGCGCGTATTACTTTTTTTTAAAGGGCCAATGATGGCTTTTTTCCTCTTCGTAAAGTGGAGTTTTCCAGCAATCAGGGTAATTTATCACTTCTGCAATTAATGCCGCAAAATGCGTTCAACGGAGTTCATTAATGTTTGCTAAGTACCTTCGAATAAGTATTGTATGTCGTTATAATAACAACGCCGCGAGAAGTTACGTTGAGATATTTTCGGAAATTTCAGCCAACAATGGCGGTTTATTTTCCCTTTTTTTAGGCTCCGGCTTAATATTTGAAAAAACATGTTTTAGTGCTTTGATACTTCTCTCGTTAGATAATAGAGCTTTTTGATGGCTTTTTTTTATACATTTAGATAGTTTTATAGCCTGCGTCTCGTCTATGATAACTACGATCGTTCATTTTTTCAGTTTTTTTTTTTTTTTTTTTTTTTTCGTACGATCTATATCTATAGTGCCACTAGGTAGCATGGTTTGAAGAGAAAAACACACACGGGTGTGACCGAGTCGACTTGTAAAAATATTTTGGATTATGTTCGAGTCTTAAGAATCGTCTTCCTATTGAAAATTTTTTCGCCACTTGTGCAGGAAATATTTACCTATTCGATCGCTGAAATATTTTTGATACCTGGTATTCTTGGTATTCTTCAATTTGTGGTGTAAAAAATGAAATTTTTCCCCTGGATCGTGATTTTGAGCAGGAAGGGGCATGATTTGAATAATTTTCTTAAATTCAAAAATCTTCATTCAAATCATCTCGTGAATCGTGATTGGTGAATCGAATCACTTCTCACATGATTCAAAGTGTTTCGAATCAAGCATAAGAAATAATGTACCAAAACACAAAAATTTCGTGTTTCTTTCAGTAATAGAAAACGGAAACTAGAACTGGAACTAAAATAATGAGAACTGAAAACTGAAAATTGGAACTAGAACTGGAATGAATTTCAGGTTCCATCTAATGGATCGTGTAGTCCTAACCCGCCAAGAAAAAAATTAAGTATCATATCAGTTCTAACAGCTGCAGTTTCAATTCACTGTTTTGAAGTCAAAACCGAAAAATTTTGAAACAATTATTTTTATTAGAAAGAAAATGGAAATTCCTTGTAATTTTTTAAAAATTTGACTTTGAAAAAGTTTAAATTTACTGAACCACACTCAATTGAAAATTTCCATTAAAAAATTCCAAACCCTAACAAAATTGTAAAATTAAAAAATTTACATCAAAAATCAAATGAAGAATTGTGTCGTGAATTTGAAAATCTTATCAAAATGTCTCTAGCTTTATTTTCTGAATATGACAATACCAGAAAAATTCTCCATCAAAATTCATCAAAAACCAAAAAAAATTTGTAGGATTGAAAATCCTAATCGAAAACCCTCGTGAAACATGGGAAATTGTAAAGATATTCATTAAAAAACTAAAAAACCACAGCATCTGAAAATTTGAAAAAAATATTGAGTAATGCTCAATTCATTTCTATCAAAAATTATTTCAAACATTGAAAAAATCACAAAATTGAAAATATTGATTGAAAAGGATGAAAAATTTCTGATTATAGATACGTACCTAAACTGAAAAATGCTACGACAAAAAAAATTGCCAAGTCCTTTTCGATTGAACATTTCTGCTAGAAACGATTGCAAATATAAAAAATGGGTAAGATTGAATTTTTTTTGGAAAAATGATGTAAATATCATATTCAATTGAATATTTTTGCAGTTATGATTGTAAATCCTAATATTCCGGTCAAAAATATGAAAATTCGGGTACCTCAGTGATAAAATGAAGAAATAATTTATTGCATCATCTTCACTTGATGAGTTCTGTCAAAAACCCGAAAAAATTCATACGTATTGAAAAATTTTCAGAAATGATACAAATTTTCTAGAGCCTTATCAATTGGTGGGGAGGAGAGGGTAATGAGGGAAGCTTGTTCATTTTTTTTATCCACCTATAATAGTAAAATTTAAATTTTTTGTCGAAAAACGTAGCATTGAGCAGAAAATTTTTCGGAAAAGATGACTTGATGATCTTTTTTTTTGTGAAATTATGGTTTGATCTTAAATGAGAAAAATTGTACTTCGAATCGGAAAAGAAAAATAAATAAGTAAGTTCAATTTTAGTCGAAAATTCTGGATTTTTTTGACTCTCAAAATTTAAAAAGACTGAAAACTAGAACTGAAATGTGGAACTGAAAACTGGAGCTAAAAAATTTTGAAAATTGAAAATTGAAAATGAAACTGAAACTGATATTTCAGTTTTCCATCGCTGGCTTTCTTTTTTCACTCAATTTGAGAATTCAGGGTATCCACTTTTTGGAAAATCTGGAAAAGTCAAGGAAATGTCAGAGAATTTCTCATCGATTTTTTTTCACTGAGGTTAGCCGAAAAGATTGCCGAGGGCTTGCGTGGAATTTATGAATTAGAGACACGTGTTTTTTAATTTTTTTTAGGGAGGCAATAAGTTGAAAAATAAATTTTAAAATTTCCAGCCCGGAAAAATCCGAATTTTAATTCGCATGATCTGGCAGACACCTTGCAAAATTTGTTTTATTTTTCAAAGAAATCTTTCTTTAAAACAGAGTTTTCATTTTTCACTAGGAATTTTTTCTGTAAAAAATTCAAGTTTCCAAGTTTCTGTGCAGGGGGGGATGTTCAGAAATTCTCAGAATTGAATTTGAGTCATTTTTGTGACCGTAAAAAAGGCATCTAAAAATCTCGTAAAAAGTAGTGATTTTTGAAAAAAAAATCCCAAGACATCATACGAAAAATTACCCCCCCCCCCAAATACTTCATGAATATCATACGTAAGAGATCTGGAAAACTTGAAAAAATTCGTCTGGAAAAGCTGGAAAAGTCAGGGAAAATTATTTCTGAAATATTGTGAACATTCTTAAATTTGAGGTTAAATTGTGTTGTAAGTTTGTGATTGTTTACAGGAGAACGCAACAGAAAAAGTGATTCGAAAAAAAATTTCGGTTCACCAATTCCATGATTTTGCCCATTCTTGTTTCGAGTCGTACATTCTATACGATACACGATGGCATTTAGTACGAGAAATAATTTCTATTTACGTAAGGAGAAAAACCCACTCACAGCGGTACAAGTTGTTCATTTAATCTGGCGTATTTTCTTGTGCGTTCGAAACAACACATCAGCTAATACGATTTTAAAACACTCTTTGTCTATAAAAGCGTTCACGTTCGAATGATTTTTTTCTCCCTTCAAACGAATTATTTGTATTCCGCAATCCGAGCTCGGTGTGTTTTTCCATTTTGTCTCGCTGTAGTTTTCGCACGACTGATTTTTCCACTTTCTGAAAATACACAAACCTTTAGGCTGGCTGTAGTTTTAGCTATATGGGGAAAAGTGCGAAGAATTCACATATGAGTATAATCCTATGTGGCTATGAGTGGTCAACCATAACCTGTGATACCTGAATCGAGTTGCGTCAAAGGTTGAGCGATTTTGCCATAAATGGATGTAGGGCAAATGCCTTGGGATTGTTTCAATTTGTAACGATTCAAGGTAACAAAAAATAAATATTGTGGGATGAAAGTGGCATTATTTTTGAGGCTGATATCACGAGAAAATCCTTACCAATGTTGTAGAAACCCTTCTTACAGCAGGAGGTGTGGAATTTTTTCCCATAAAAAACATTATCTGTGAGAAATCATAGCATACTCGTGGAAAATAGAGAACTGCAGTGGCGGTTTTCCAAGGGAAGTCAGGGAAGTCAGACTTCCTTTAATTTTTTCAAAACTTGAAATTTTTCTTACCATTAATTTTTTGATAAAATGTGCTTAGAAAAAATTGGCAAATTAAATAAAATTCCACCCTGAAAAAATAGTTCTGAGTAAAACACTTCAATGTGCAGTCAGAGATTCACTGACTGCACTAATCGATGACACGCGATCGACAAATCGAAAGATTACGACTTGAGATGGGATTTTACATTGCATTTGTTTTGGTCATTTTTTGTTCGATTGATCCATAGATTTTTTTTTCATTTGGTGATACCTAATCGTATTTTATTTTGTGTTCTTTTTGAACTTTTTGCAGTATTTCGAGGTGTGGTGATTTGTCACCAGAAGTGGCGATTTCGCATATTTTTATTTTCGCAATGCCAAATGAGTGATTTCCAAAAAAATTGGTGAATTTGATGATTTTTTTGTCTAAAATTTCATCTCAAAACAACAAAATATTAGGAAAATTGATGAAATTTCGAGTTTTAAAAACAACTTTTTAAAAAAAATTTCGCCCTCGCTCCGCTTGGGCTCATTAATTCTTTCATTTTTCTAAAAAAAAGTTCTTAATTTTCACTTTAATGTCAAAATCTAAGACCTTATTTTAGAATATTGACAAGTTTCATGTGTAATTCTAGCGATTTTATGAAAAAAAGACGAAGGTTGATTTTTTGAATTTCTCATCTGGCAATGCTGACTTTTCGACTTCCTCGGATTTTCCCTTCCAAAACCGCCACTGGAGAACTGTATCATCTGAAAATTAAGATAGGTACTCGTACTTATTAAAATGGCATAAACGATTTGAATATTTTATGAAAAATATTCAAACGTAAGAGAAAAAAGTTTCCTTAAATAAGAGGATCTCAGAGGCACTATAAAAAATTCTCTCTGTTTCCATTGACTTTTACCTGCATTTAGATCTTTACTCGTATGGTAGGCAATATTGAAACATTCTGTAATTTCTTTTAATAGTGTTTCATTTTTTTTCCTCTACTCTCGGCCCTGTAAAATGCTTCTTATTAGATTTTACTCACTTTCTTGTCATTTTCCTAGTTTATGCTTCATTCGTATTCGTAATGAAAATTTCAATGATCTCACTTCAATTTGCATTAAAAAAGAAAAAAATTAAGAAAGTATGTAAATATGTACCACACACTTTCTTAAAAGTGATCAGTTACTTTACCTATGTATTAAATTATTTGAGGTGGAATTTAATCAAAGAAAAAATAATATACAGTAGATATGTGACCGTGCCCTTCCAAAATTCTACAAAAATAAAATTCCAAACGCTGTAGTTTCTCTTTTAATGCTACGGAATAGTTGCTTTATTTGCATAATTAGGTACCTGCCCAGGCCTTTTACAATATTTCATGGGTATTTTGAATGAAGACCATTTTGCTTTATTTTTCGAAAATTGAAGAGAGTGATAGCTAAAAACTAAAGTTGTGCCTATTTCACCTTCTCCTTATTGAACCGTAAGAAAACTGCTGAAATGGATATTTTGATTTTTGGTGCATTTTCAAAATTTTAAAAATCCTCTATTTTCAACGAAAATATGATATTTCAGAAAGAAAAGTATTTCACCAAATTCCATAATTTCTGGCCATTTTGTGAAAATTTCATTTTTTCTAGTTTTAAATGTGTTCAGAAGGTTGAAATTTTATTTATTTACCTACTCTAGTTTTAAATGTTTTCAGAAGGTTGAAATAATATTTTAACGAGGAAATTAGACCTTGGCCACTATTTCTATGCAAACTAGTAAATTTTCTGTATTTGGAACAGAAGTGAGGCGAAGAAAAAAATAGTCCTATACAACTGCCTTCACTGATTTTCTGTGAATCGGCGACGTTTGAGTATTTACGGCGAATATGATAGGCAACTTAAATAACGTTTTGCAAGTTAACTTCACAGGTCGACATTTTTGAACTTTTGAAATGCTGTTTGAAGTTTAATGGGTGATTTTCATAGTATTTTTCACGCTAATCACGAAAAAAGCATTGTAAAAATTCCATCACCCAAAGATTTTTCACAATTTGAATTTTTCGTATAACGGGGTTTCTACTTTTTTTCATGACTTTTGACACTTCAAGTCGATTTTCTGAGAAAAGGAAGGGTCTACGAAAAAAATGAATAGAATATAAATTGTAGAGTGTCAAATTTCCTATCTGTAAAGTTCAATTAGTTTTTTCTAGGTGGCTTACCTTTCGAGATATTTCAGCTCAAAGTTCAAAGTTCAACTTTAAAAAAAAAATTGAAAATATCTCAAAAAATAAGCTTTCTAAGGAAAAACTAATTGAGCTCTACAGGTGGAAAATTTCACGTTTTACAATTTACTTTCGCCAGAAAATCGATTTTTTGTAATGAACCGCATTTTTAACATTTCCCATTTACAACAATGGGAATATCAAAGGGCGGCAAATCGACAATTTCCTTTCTACGTATGATTCTGATTGGTGTTTCTGACCTACTTTTTAGTGCACAGTTCGAATATGATTTCAGTTTCACTCCATCGCATCAGGATTTTTTATAATTGGAATTTTTTGTTGAAAATTCGTTTTATATTTTTTTATGTACATTTTGACCATTAAAGTCGATTTTCTGGCAAAATAAAGGGTTTTACGAAAAAATAAATGGAACATAAAGTGTAGAGCGTAAAATTTCCCACTTGTAAAGTTCAATCAGTTTTTTCTTAGGAGGCTTAGATTTTGAGATATTTTCAATTTTTTTTAAAAGTTGAACTTTGAACTTTCGAGTTGAAATATCTCGAAAGCTAAGCCTCCAAAGAAAAAACTAATTGGACTTTACAGATAGGAAATTCGACGCTCTGCAATTTATGTCCTATTCATTTTTTTCGTAGAACCCTTTCTTTTTTCAGAAAATCGACTTGAAGTGTCAAAAGTTATCAAAAAAAGTAGAAAACCCGGTGAACGAAAAATTTAAATTGTGAAAAATCTTTGGGCGATGGAATTTTTTCACTATTTTTCTCGTGATCAGCGCGAAAAATGCTATAAAAATCACCCATTAAACTTCAAACAGCATTTTCCATGTCGACCGGTAGGCTGTAGGTACTATTGGTGCATTTAAGAATATTGAGCGTTGTGCAATTTTTTTCAGATTCAAGACAGAGATAGTTTGGAAGTTGGGCTTAAACCTGAAAACGACATTGTAAAAATTTTACACCCCTCTTCACATTCCCACACTAGGCCTCAAAATGTTTCCAGGTTTAAAAGATTTTCATGCATTATTACCCAAAAATACCATTGACACCCATTTTTAATCGTCACTCTATTTGGCGATGATTTTTATGATTTAAAATATGTACTTATTCATACTAACATTATTTCTGGAAAAAAATTTGATATTAAAAAAAATCGTTTTCAGAATATTGGAACAACATTAAAAAATTACATCTATCTCAAGAATCCCAGAAAAATAGGTTTAAAATAAGAAACGTATGCCATTCTTATTATTGGGTAAACATATCCAAACTAAAACCATTATTTAGAAAAAAAAACGAACATTTTGTCCCACTTTTTCAAAATTTTATAAACATAGCAAGATTTTAAGGCTCAGGCTCTGTGGGAAATGGGTAAATGCGAAGTCAATAAAGTGAAATTTTTACCTTTTTCATATTTGCAATTTAAATCGAAGTACAACTTCCAAGTTTCTTTTTTCAACTTTTGAAAAAAAATATAGAACAATCCCCCCTGTACGGGTCGTTTTGGACTTGCACTCTTCTTCGAAATTCAAACGGAGGGCCATCAGGAAAATCTGGCAAAAATTTCAATCGTCCTTTAAATTCGTTTATATTTTAAAACTTTGAAAAATCGAAAAAAAAATTCCAAAAATGGTATTAATCAATGTAGTAGGTATTTACCAAAAAATATCGTTGGCCCCCACTTTTTTCAAACCAATTTTTCAGTGATACCTGAAAAAAAAAACACTTTTGTTATGTTTTTCAAATCTCGTGTAAGAAATCAAAAACTATTTTTGAAAAAAAAATTCTTGAAAGTGGTCTTGGTATGAATACTTCTAATAATCGATCTAATAAAATTTGCCTACTTCTAAAAAAAATTCGACTTTAAGAAAATATGAGTTCACCCTCTCCCCCCTCCCCATACACATTGTTTCATCTCTGTATGAATACCATTTTGGAATTTTTTTCAATTGTTTAAAATTTTTGGAATACGGTTTGACCTGATGGGGAGGGGTAAAAATATGAAGTCAATGAGGAGAAATTTTTACCACTTCATTTTGGGGTCTAAAAAAAGCACATCTAGCACAACTTTCTACCTACCCTCATCTTCAACTTTCGAGTAAAAAAGTGAAAACGATCACCCTATTACCTACCAACGAAAAAAAAAATCACACTTACCTGTTTAATGCCGTAGTTCCATCATCTAATTGCTTGCTTGTATAATTAAAACTTTAGAAAATTTACCTAGGTATCTATGTATATTAACACATAATTCGATTAATACCTTCCACTCATCAGACTGATTCTACTTCAATGTTTTAAAAATAAGATTTGATACAGGTACCTTGTTCTAGCCTTTACCTACATATTACCTTGTCACAACTTTTAGTGAAATCTAAAATACAAAATCCATACCTACGTTACATAAAATATTCGCATAGGTAGGTATTCAGTTTTTTTTTTTTTTATGGACGAAGGAGAATTCAGATTTTATCATCAGTGACATATCTATCTCTACCCATACATATTATTATCACCGCCTATTATACATTTGACACCATTGTGACCATACTTACTATTAAATTAAAACATTGCTAGATTCATGATCATGACTTACTTAGATAAACATTTTTTATATTCGTAATTTGTCTGTATCTGTGCACTTTATCAATGTAATAGTAACTTTTATTTTATTTTACCAAGAAAATTTATACGAGTTCATTTTTATCTTATATACAATTGTCACCAAAACTGTGATATTTTGAATTATTCATTTTAAATTAATAATGAAAAAAAAAAAACAATGCTGAAATATATCATAAAGACTCGATGAGCGATCAAAATAAAAAATTCAATCTAAAACTCTTACTCCAAATACTGGTATCCAGATTTAAAAGAATAAATAAATTTTAAATAAGTTATAAAATCGCTTGTAATATAAGGTTTCGTTTTCCGTTTCTTTCCAATATACTTTTATCTGATGTACCAACAGTCTTCCTCTTCCTTCTGCTTAATTTTGTTGTCTTCCTCCTACAATAAATACTAAATTCTTCAAGTTTGTCATTTCAGATTTTCTCCACTGTTTGAATTTTCCATTTGAAAATTACTCAAACTAAAAAATGCTGTCAGTCAGTAGTAATGAAATTTCGTACCTATTAATTTTCAATATCTGCTAAAAAAATTTTATAATGCTTTTCATTTTACGTTATCGAATCATCAATGGTTTTAATTTTTTAATCACAACACCAAGCTAATTTTACATAATTGTATACATATCTAAAAGGGTTGCAATGAAATTTCGAATGTCAAGGTTTTACATTTCTTGACATCAGCCCGATTAACTATTCGTTACCATATTTTCTTTTAACATTTTCAAACATGCGATTCAACATACTTATTACTTAAAATGCTATTAAAATTTTTACTATTTTTTTTGTACCGTGTATGATTGATATTGTATTTCTATTGTATAAAATCTCTCTAGTTGTAAATTGTTCCTTTTATTGCCACTTATTGTTTTTTTTAACGCTTTTTATTAGATAGAAATCTTTGTTATTTGGATCCATTTTGTTTTAAAAATCATTTTTAATGCATATTTTGTAATATATTTCTTATGTGTGCGAAAATATAAAACGATTGAATTGTGATGTCTGATTTTGCGAGCAAAAATAATAGACAACGGTAAAAATAAAAATCTATAATTCGCCACGAATACTAAATACGAGCTAACAAGAATACGTATTAAGAAAATAAACCAACAATGCTATCATTTTCAGCGACGTCTTTCGGCGTGTTATTATCGTTATCGGTTACTTTACAATTGGCACCAGCATCGATAAGATATTTCACTACAGTTGGATATCCACAGGCAGCAGCGTAATGTAATGGGGTTTGTCCTTCGTTATCCAAACAATCCACGTTGGCTTTTTTCACTTCGATCAAATACCGAACGATGTCCAGGTCGCCACGATCAGCGGCCCAATGCAACAGAGCTAGTCCTTGGTCATCTTGGCAATTCGGATCGAAATTTCTGGTTTTTAGTTTCTCGAGATCGCCTTCTTTGATCCAATCGAATACGGTTTTTTGATTTTCCGGTAAATCTTGATCGGTGGTACACATTGAACTGACGAATATACCATTCACAGGGACGTTTGTATCGGAGTTATCCCAATCTTGAGCAATCGAGTCGAGTAGTTTGATATACTGGCGCATGGCTTCCGATTGAGACAAATGACTACAATTATTCCACGCTTTCCATTTCATTTTGGCTGAGTAATCGAACCAAGACGGTTTAGGTATGTTACAGGATCCCTTGGTGGCTTGTTTGAAGTAACCGTACATTGTTAGAAGGGCGTCTTGATCTAAACTGTCACTGTGACCCATTACGTAATCTGTAGCTCTATCGAATTTCGTGACTAAATCTGCAAACGAATCCATATCCCTACGAACTAAATTACTACGAAATGCTTATTACGAAGTTGGCTGAATGATCAGATAATTTCCTTCCAAACTATGACTATTTTTGTTGATTACAGCGTCGACGCCTCCTTTCGTGCTGAACGTGATGAAACCGAATCCTTTAGATAGGCCTGTGTTTTTATCGAAAATCACGTTAGAAAACGTCACGTGTCCGAACTCGGAAAAGTACTGTTTCAATTCTCGACTGCCGATCGTCCAAGGTAAATTGCTAACGAAGACTTTGTGAGCAACTCGTGCAGACATGTTAAGATCGACGACTGATTTGTAACAAATGAATAGTATGATTTTGCAAAAGATCGTCAATGTCGACTCCGCTTTTTTCTCCCAACTTATCTATGGATATTTCGTCGCAACGTAGATTCCACTTGTCAAGTAAATGTTCGATAGACCAATCCGCACTACGTTCTTGATAAGTCGATAAAAATTTCGCGCGAGGATTTTTCTCCAAGAGAAAAGCAACCGTAGCGATTATATCTTCGAAAGTGATAGGCTCGTAGAAACAATCCGAGCTGATAATTAAATCGACCGGTTTGAGTTGAAGAACGCTATACGTGAATAAACCCCAAGTCAGACCGATAACCTGAACTTGGTTCGAATTCAAATTATTCAATTTACAACTTCGTTCCAAATCGTGGACACTTCTCGAAAGTAAAGCACTCTCCGAAAGGGTTACGAAAGCACCGCACTTGGCTGCTAAGATGCCCGGTAATGCTGTTCCGGCGTTTAGTTCTAAAATGTGTTTGCCACTGAGTTCGTGACGGTGTTCCCACAAGTAGAGAGCGAGTATCGGAGCCGATGGCCAAACATACGAACTGTATCTGGATTGAAGTCTCTGAAAAATATAATACGAATAATTAGATTCTATCAATTTCAATGCCCGGTGTCTAGGCTTAAGGTACTTCCAAGAGAAAAGATGATGTAATTCCAGAAGCTAAAGTATGCTCCAATAACGTTGAAGAGTGGAAATTAATCGAACATAAATACAATACTGTAGGCACGATTTGGAAGAAAACTAACTTATTCTGTCACAAATTTATGTGAAATTTCCACGCGATTACTTGGTAATTTTATTGATTCATATGAATTGAAATTTACTTACATCTTGCTCTTTTACGTCGAAAACGTGAATATTCAAAGTTTCTTCTCTCGTGTCCTGCTGATTTCTAGATCTGAAAGAAAACGTTCTAGTACGTTCAGTAACACCACTGAACATTTAAAAGTTGAGCTGAATTCAGTAAAAAGACGTGAACTTGAGAACTTTCAAACTTTCCTTTCATTCATTCATTCTTTCTCATAATCAGGAATGCAACAACTTAAAAAAAAAAATTGGCATGAAAGTACGAATTTCCTGCCAGCTTCATATTGCAACGTTGCCGTATACTAATCCAATTCTATAAATAGGCATTTTGGTAGGTAGCAGATATTGAATTTGCGCACGTTATATTTGGCAACGTGTAACTAGTCTGTTTTCAAAATTTTGTTGAAGTTGTTTTTTTTTTTATTTCCTGTTTCACAAAATTTTTTCGAAACTCGAAATAAAAGGTTTAAAAAAAATGTAATTCGGTTATGAAAATTGAATTTTCGCGGTGTCGTCGAATTTATTTCGTGGTATTGAAAAGGCGTGACATTCGTACATTTGACTTCGTCATTGGGATGTGATACGTTAAGGATGAATATCCCAAATAATACTGACACATTTAACCTAAATGGTAATTATTCGAATATTTTAACATATATTTTGTCATTTGTGATTTGAATATGATCTAGAACGTTTATATTACTCAGCAAACATCACCCAATCTCGGTTTTCCATTCGTGCTGTGTAGAAAACCATTGTCAAATACTTTGTTACCTCAAAAATTCCTGTACAGAAAACCAGTTATGATATCACTGTAACCACTTGTTCTCGACTGCATTATTGAACGATTATACATTTAATGTTCTGATTTCAAACTGACACTAGCTAGTGTCATTGAACACCAAAAGTTGTGTCATTTTTGTAATGTAATCCAATATGTACATCAGATGGTTTATCATTACTTCTGTATTTTGTTTTCTAGACCTGTCTCCGGAGCAGCAGAAGTTACTTATTGATATCCGCAGAAGAAAAACAGATCTACTACTAGAAATTCAAGTATGTGTCAACGTAATCGTCACATCATACTTTATTTATAAAATAATGGTTTATATCAACGGTTTAATAATCGTCGTTCCACTAACAATTTTCAATGTAAACAATTCATATCCTTGAATTAGCGTTGTTTTGCTTCGACATCGTATACATTTCGATACGATTATAACAGAATGTAAAATAAGACGTGACGATGAAATATTACCTTTCGTGGAAATACCCGTCTCGAAAACTTTCATTTTTAATTACCATGGCTATGGCTTTTCAGTCAGAATGTTGGTCATTCTTGGCGAGTAATTCCATCCGAATCCGAATGCGAGCTTATTACTTAATATTTTAATCGAATAAAAAATACATTTCGATGGTAGTCGGAAAAGATGACCCAACTGTTGCCGTTTAATTGTATTTGAAGGGCGTGTAAATTGAAAGTAAGTCGGCAGTGAACGAAATTGTGTATAAAATTACATAAATCACGACTGTCGACTCGAACGTAGAACGTAGGTGTACCAATGCAAGTTTTTTTCCGACCGTTAATTGTGATTTTGTGCGTAGAAAGGCATTGTAGTCTTATTAGATGCTGTGTCATTGACATTTGGTAGTTAAATTGGCCTCGATGCGTCTCATTGCCGCGTTACATTTACAAGAATTCATAATAATAGACCCGTAGAATACGAGAAAGTATAATCGAATGTTTATTTTCAGATTAAGTTCCATACTTACGCGACGTTATCTTTGAATGGGAAAATATAGGCACTGTTGTTAGGTGTGCCATCTTTGTCACGTTACACACACGTACAACTTTCACCCTTTTTATAATGTATTTTTTAAATTAATTCTATTTTTGATACGAATTTATCGTATTATGCCTTACGTCACGTCAACAGTTTCCCTTCGCGAGTCCATGACTCACCTTTTGTTTGGTTTGGTTTCTACCCCTGTTTATGGTTTTTAATTTACAATGGTTTTTTATGAGCTTTATAGAAAACGCACCTCGAACACGGATATGTGAAGTTGGAACGAGGTTGTTACCCGAGTTTTGCATTAATCGAAGGTGTGCACCGGGTTGCATGCTAATTAGATCGTAGTGCCCGATTTGGAATACATGAAAACCGCATCTTTTACCTTCATCGCGAAAAGCTGCCAGAATTTGTACTGTATTAGGGTTCGTTATAAGTTCGTCAAAAGGTGGTTGAAATTTACATTTTAACATGATGTTTGTTTTCTGACTACCACACTACCAGAAACTTGGTAAAATTATTAATTAAAATTACGCGGACTTTGTTAAAATTCGATAATTAGTTGACTGAGCTGCTCGCACCCTTTAAAAGAGTGTATCCAATTGAAATCTGACTGTAAACGCCAAACTTTTTATGTTTGAAGAATTTAAATTATTATTTCGTTTTCAGTCTCGTAGTCAGAGCAGTTTGGAAGGGGGGCAAATAGCATCTCAGGTAGGGCGATGAAAAACGAGTCAAATTAATTGACGCTCCCCCCCCCCTCATTTCACAAAAAATGTACATTCATTTCTCGAGCTACACAAGAATTCCTTTTTATCAAATTCAAATTACTCATTCAAATTCTTCAAAATCAAAGTAACGTTTTCTTGATCATAAATGAAAAATCTTCAGATAAAATTTTTTGAAAAATTTTAGATTGAAATACTGCTACTAAAGTTTTCAAAATATAATTTTAATTTATTTTAACGACAAAAAATTTTGGATCCACTTTTTAAACCACTAACTGAACAGCGTGAATTTTATAAAAATCATGGGAATGAAAATCCAGTTGGCAGCACTGCTGTGAAAGTTTTCTGAACATTTTATCAAAAGTTATTTCAAACGATCAAAAAACTATTGATTCACAATTTTTGATGCATTTTAGTAAGCAAAATTTGAATTTGGTTTGGAGATCTGCAAGTTTTCAACCAAATTGTCGAATTGCATCTCTGAAGGGTGACCAATGTTTTCAGCAGGTGGTATTATCCAAAAGTTGAAAAAACTGTTTTTTTTTATTGGCAAAATTTTGAGGTCTTCTAACTCCTAGTGTCGTTCTTCTCTGAGCAAGGAGGAGGGAAGGGTCGAACATTTTTTGGGAAATCTCATGCTCAAAGTAAACTATTTTATTAATTTTTGTCAAAATTTATGATCGTTTTTTTTTTCATCTATCCTAATTCATTCTTCTCATTCAAAGAACCAAATACCATTTTCTGATCAATTTTCCAATTTTTTCCTTTTTTTTTCGCGAACATGAAGAATTTGAAAATGTAACCTCATAGTAGGCATAGTATTGCTGGTCAAAATCATGCTATGTTGGTTCAAAATTTGATAAATTTACCAACTCTATTCATTTTTTAATATTTTTCAAAGTGAATGGTTTATTTGAAAAATTTTCACAGAAAAATAAAAAAGTTCATACTTTTCAATTTTTTAAACCGCATAGCTGTATCTTTTTTCCTTTCAAAGTTATATGGTCATGAACATTGCCCTTATTAAGCAAAATTGAGATTGAATTTTTTTCTATTTAATAAGGCCAAAGTTTTGTTGAGCATCAGAGAGCACGAAACCAATCCATCTAAAATGAGTATGTGTTGATGTTGAAGCATAGGAAAAACAATTTTGATCATTTTAGCTGCAGCCAAGTGCATAAAACTGAATAATTTGACATTTGCTTTGTCAAGTGATGGCCAAATTGGGTGAAATTTTACTAAAATGGTTCAAATTCAGAATAAAGCGCTAAAATTTGTCAACTCTAGGTGATCGGGAATTAATTTTTCACGGCGAATTCAAGTTTTTGGTCATTTTTGTGCTAACCCCTTATGAGAGGGGGGAACACTACAACATTTTGAAAAAATTGAAAAATATCGACATTAGGTTTTTTGGGTCGAGGAATTCAATTTTTAGGTTATTTTTCTCCTACACCCCGCCGGGGAGGGGGAACTGACACAAAATTTTGAAAAAATTGAAAATGTCGACATGTATATCAAAATTTAGGTTTTTTGGGTCGAGGAATTCAATTTTGGGGTTATTTTTCTTCTATATTCATCAAGGCAGGAAGTAACAATACAACATTTGAAAAAAACTCAATAATATTGATATGCATGTCAAAATCTGATTTTTTTGGGGTCCAAAAATTTGATGTTGGGGTATTTTTCCTCAATTTTAATAATAGGTAGGCAACTTGTATCATTTAGATTGCAACAACGGACTCGTTTTTGAAAATACCATTATAGAAAATTTTAACATGAATTATTTATTTTCAAAAATATTTGTCTTTTATTTCATTTTCTTTTCCTTCTGTTTTGGAATTTTCAAAAAATTTATTGGCTTCAATTTTAATTCACCTGAGCACAATTTTTGTTTCTCATTTGAAAATTTTGATACCGGAATTCTTAATTGAAAAAAATAGGTGTGAGTACTTATTTATCAATTTTTTAAAATTTTTATATTGGTGCCTACTCCTTCTTCTGAGAAAATAGAGAAGAAAAATATTCCTAAAATTGTATTCCCTGGCTCAATAAAGCAAAATTTTTATTTACAGGCGTTTATAGTTTTCAATTTTTTCAAAATTTTGTATTGTTACCCCTTCTCTGATAGATATAGAAGAAAAATAATCCCAAAATTGAATTTTTCGACCCAACAAACCTAGATTTTGATGTGCATTTCAATATTTTTCAATTTTTTCAAAATTTTGTACTAGTACTCCCTCCCCTGAGGGTGTAGTAGAAAAATAACCTTAAAATTGAATTCCACGACCAAAAAAAAACTAGATTTTGACATACATGTCGAAAATTTTCGATTTTTTGCAAAATTTTGTATTAGTACCCCCTCCTTTGAAGGGTTTGCTCAAAAAATGACCAGAAAATTGGATTCGTCATGAAAAATTACTATAATATCGAAATAATTTTATTCCATTGGAGTGCTACACCATGAATTAAATAGAATGAACAGCAATTTTACCCATCCACACAGCCCACTGTGTGACGTTTGAAATTATATTTTCACATACTTGGTATTTTTAAGAAAAATTTATCTGAATTGAAGAATCTAAAGTAGAATTTTCAAAATTTCCAACATTTTGAGTAGTAATTGATTCTGATTGAAATTTTGAGCGTATGGAATCAGATGACCAAATAGAAGGATGCTATAGAGGCAGCATTTCTATATTTTGGTTTTTCACAAGACCGGCATTAAAAAAGAGTTTTTGACAAATTTCTCCAGGGGGGGGGGGGCAAATGACTGCCCCCTTCGTAGCTACGGGCCTGTCCATTTGGAAAAATATCATTCTATTTTTAATAATCCCAACGATTTCATTATCGAAACCACCTTGACGCGAATTTCCCTTGCAAATTTCATCCGTCATCGTCGTAGTGTATTTCACCTGCACCTGGTACTGCTGATTCACGTAAAATATTCAAATCTGGGGAATACGGAAATTTTCTCAAGTACGTATTTGATGAAAGTATCCGAATGGTTCCGTTATCGAAAAATTCTTCAGAATGACGCTCCATTTAGGTATAATTTCTGTCATTCTTGCGCTTCCGCACCGACTCGCTGACGATTCGCAGTCATCATAAAATTTTATCTAACAATTAGTTTTTTACACCGAGTTTTTGTTTTTGTTGCCAATTACAATAACATATTTTATCGTGTAATCATCGAGTTGCCGTATAAAATACAGAATCGTTCGAGTGGAATTTAGAGAATCTGATTTACGCGAGTTATAAACGGTTCTCGAATGCATACTTTATAATTTATATAATGAACGTAATTTTATTAAAATACTCGACATCGTTTGAACGAGAAGTGCAATTTACGTTTGTAAATTTCACGCCAGACGCGTGGCCATCCGGTAGCAATTGTCGCGCCAGGGGTTTAATGAAATCCATCGGTGAACAACAAAGTGTCCGCATATTTTTCAAATAAAGTCAACCCCGCGACAACGACATTGCCTTATAATTAAATATGGTCCACTAAACCCTCCTGTACGAACCGGAGAAGGAAAATATACCCGATGTGGTATAAAATTGAAGTAAAAGTTGACTTCGAATCGAGCGGACAGGAAGCGTACATCCGCCAGTGTGTATTCAGTTGGACGGTCGCGTGTCTAGTTTGCGAGAAAAATCAAAATCAGATAGATTAACTCTCATTTGCTCTCGTCGAAAGGGCTTTATTCCGGATAGAAGGCTCGCGAGTTGACAAATTAAGTCGAGAGGAATTGGGTTAATGATTGTGGCCATTTGGAGATTGATATCGAGTAAGGTCAGAATATTGGAATTAGGAATGATGGTTTAGTGCGGGTGTCGTTTAAACCGCCCCTTTTTCTGTATTGTTAGGAATACTATTGAATAGCTACCTGTGTCCTGTATGATTGAATCATTTATCGAATGAGTCACGCTACGGTATCGAATGTTTTCGTGATATTGAGACGTCTTATCTTGATATATTTGACGTGCGTAATTTCACCCCGAACCAATCATAGATATGATAACTCACGGAGTTTCGCATGAAAACGAAAAACTTACGAAGTACCGTTGAATACGCTTGATCTCAATCAAAATAATCAAAAAATATTATAAAATTGTTTAAAGTGCAAAAAATGATTGGAATGACGAAAAGGTATGCTAGTAAAAACCAATAAAAAGTTATTAAAAACTAGATAATTAGAATTTTGTAAAATACAATAACAGCAGTTGTTGAAGATGGCGAAAATATTGCTAAAATTTCACAAAAATGAAAAAAAGTTTAAAAAATGATGAATAATATTGAAAAAATTCGTTTTTCATTTTTTATAGATTTTTAGGATTTTTTTATTCTTATCTTGACAACAGGGTTCGTACTGGCATGAAGACCTTTTTTGGCCAAAAGGTCACTTTAGTCCCTTTTTTCACTCTATAAAGTTACTTTTTTTATTCAAACGGCCTTCCGCTCTTGCATAAAATTAAAAAAATACTAAGTTTCTAAAAAAAATTACTAGCTTATTTTTTAGAACTCGTAATTTTTAGATGCAGAATATAACGATTTTTTTCAGTTATTTGAAGCATATTCTTAAACTCGTAGCTTCAAGTAAAGATTTATTAAAACAGAAAAAACTTTCAGAAAAAAGTATTTTCAGCACTATCGTAGAGAGAAATACAGTTTAAGTTATGATTTTTTTTTTTTTGGGGGGGGGGGGGGGGGGTGTATTTATTTATGAAAAAAAATTGAAAAATGGGTCATTTTTTGCCTCATAAAAAGTCACTTAAGGTCACTATTTTCCCCCAAAATCTGTGTTTCATGCCTGTATAAATAAATTTCGAAAAGTACATAAGGTGCAGTGGGGTAATTGCAAAATCGGGGTATTTGCAAAATCAGCTTCTGGAGGTCAGTTAACATAATTTTTGATCGCGCCATCTTTTGGTAGGTTAAGGCACATCTATTACCTATATACTCACTCAGTTTGAACGAAAACGGTGCACGCATTTGCTTTGTGGAAATGTTTTTATCAACATGTGTCAAAATCAGTCATAAGTAAAGTTGAATCAGTTTTTTTCAAAATGGTCAAAAACGTACAAAGTAAAATTTTTTTGAACTGATTTTTGTTGATTAATTATACTAATAGATCTTAGTTAAAGCTATGACTATCAGTTTTGAAAAATTTTCATTACATTAGCAGAAAAATGCGTTTTTGCATTTACCCCGAAAAAGGTCATGCGAGGGCAATTGCAAAATCGAAAATATTTATCATTTTATTTATACTCTCAGAATTTTTTAAACGATTTTTAGATGTAAAATGGGTCGAAAATACAAAAAAAGGAATACTAGTCCTTCAAAAGTGTGAAAATTTATATTAAATTTTTGATATTTACTTACAAAATTTTGCCATTTTTTGTGTTTTTGGGAGTTATTATAAAAATATTGTTCAAATTTCATCAAAATTTTGTGTTTTCCAATAAAATACGTCATACTTATCACAAGTGATCATTTGTTTTCAATTTTTAGCTCATTAAAAAAAAATAAAAATAAAAATAAAAAAATGAGATTTTTTCACTTCCTTAAAAAATTCTTTCTTTCGCGGATATCTCCGACAAATTTTGATCAAACGAAGGTTATGAGTATATTAAAAGGTAGTAAATTTTACGTAGATTCCGATTTGACCATCAAAACTGAAAAAAATGAGCACCTTCAGAAATAATTTACGATTTGGCATTTGCCCTATGGCGGGGTAAATGCAAAAACGCAATTGAAAAATTTTAAAAGTTTATTTTCTCATAAATTTATGAACTAAATGATACGAAATTTTTCCCACCAATAGAGAACCCCTTGAAGTTTGTGTGACAGAAATTTCAGGTTGATTGGTGCCATAGAGCCGGCACAGTGAACCGGCAAAATGTCACTAATCAAAAAGTGGTTTGCAATTGCCCCACTGCACCTTAACAAAAATTAATCAACGAAAGTAAAAATGATTATAGTGTTTCGTTTGTTTTAGAATTTTCTTTTAAAAAACATGGGATTTTTTTCAAATCTAAAATCATTGAAAAATAAGTATTTTGAATTGAAAATAACAACTTTTTTCAATCTTGATTTTCACTTCACTTGGACGTAAGAAGCCTAAAACAAGAGATCGTCTTTAAATCTGAAACAGTCTATGACAAAATTCCGCCTTTTTGAATCAATGAAATAAATTTCTCTGAAAATCTACGATTTTTTATTGATCTTTCAGTAAAAAATGGCTGATTTCTCAGCCAATTTCCAATTTGTTAGGAAAAAAAAGTTATTTTTGTTTGAAAGATTGGCGATGATTCAAAAAGACTGAATTTTACCAAATTTCATTGATTTAGATTTAGACAGTGCAGGGACGGTTTCAACATATTTTTACGGGGGGGGGGGGGAATTGCCGACCAACTATTGCCACACGACCATTTTTCAAACATTTTACTAGTTTTTTTTCACTTTTTGGAAGAGAAAAATCTCCGGCTCTGAAATTTTGCTGAGATGGAATATCGGCGGTGGCGAAGTAATTTTCTGTCTGCGCAGACCGTTTTGTAAACACTTTTTTTTTACGTTTTTTCAGAATAAAAAACGAAAATTATGAGAAAAGGAAAGCATCCTAGGGGAAAAATGAATAAAATGAATAGAACCAAATTTGTAGAGCGTAAAATTTCCTTTCAGAATGGCGGTATTTATTTTTATAAAAAGTGATTAGTTGGCATGTTATTGTTGAAAAACTGCAATTCATCAAATTTTGATATTTTCTCATTTTTTGACATAAAACTAGATTTTTCGAGGAAAGGAAGCAAGGTGATATACACCTTGGGTTTTCGAGGAAATGGACTTCGGATTCGGATTTGGGAGGTCAAAATACATACATTTCGACATCCAACACGTTAATATTCAACGTAGGTTTCAAATTAATTTTGAATCCTAATACGTTCCTTGCAATGATGAAATATCACATCACTCCTCGTTACAGAAAATCGCATTTTTCTGTTACTTGCGAACTCGGTCGAAACTTTTCAAACATACTGGATGAAAGATCATGAAATTCTCCATCAAAATCGACCGAAGCCCGAAAATCGACAATTTTGACCCGAACATCTATTTTTGCATTTTTCTCGAAATCAGGTTTCTAACGAAATGGTCCCTGTTGCTGCAAAACCTCACATTTATGTAAAAAAAAGTCATTTTTTGAAAGTTTACTTACTTACCAAAAGTTATTAAATTTTTCCATTTTTCAAATTGCAAACCTTTAAAATTTTGTAAACTAGAAAAAAAATTGATAATCAGATTGTTATAATTTTTCAAATTTCATCAATTGGGTAAGTGAGTACATATATAAAATTGAATTTAAAACAATAAAAAAAAATCAAATTTTTAAATTGCTTAATTTTTCAAAGATTCAGTTTTTTTAAATTTGTCAATTTCTGAAGGGTTCTCAAGTTACCAAAATTTCTTAATTCTTCAAATTATGACAATTTTTAGAGTTTATTAAAAAAAATTATAGAGCCAACTTTTTAAATTGTGTCAATTTTCAATATTTTTTCAACTCAATTTTGGCGACTACAAATCATGTTTGCCGAATTTGACGACTGAAAAGTATCTGCGAGGGATGTAACATCCCCACATCCCTCTTGCAATTGCCCCTGAGTGAAGATCTCGCGTCTTCTTTAGCAAAAATGTGAAAAAATTATATTTCATTTTTTGGGCTTCTTTCTCTCCAAAAATTTTCGCTTTCGCCTTCTTCAGGCTCGATTAGTCCATCATATTCAGAAATGCTGAAAAAATATGGTTGCAAATTGAAATGAAAGCGTGCTTGTGTCTTCATAAGATATAATTTGTTTAAAGGGGCCTGAAAGACTTCTAAAAATTGGTTTGGAAAACCTGAAAAAGTCAGGGAAATCTTTTTTGAAAAATGGTGGTAAACGTGAATAGGATTTTCATAAATTTTTAAATTTTGGGGGGATAGGGTATCAATATGGAATTTTTTGGAAGTCAAAAAAGTAGCTCAAAAAATAACGAAAAAATCATAAATTTTTGTTTTTGATTTCAGTACGAACTCTGAACATTTGAACACATTTTATGATCTGCGTCTGTTATGTTACCATTTTCAATATTTTTTTGTTTGTTAACTTCGTTTCATCGATTGTTCCCCAGCCATATGCAATCCTGGGGAAAATCCTGGCTTTTTTGACTTACACAACTGTCATTTGGCTACTATCTTGATCACTTCACGATTTAAAAAAGAAATAAAATTGAGGAGAGTGCTGAACTGCTAATTATTTCTGCGAATCCGTACGAGAGGAGTCAATGTCTTGAAATTTTCCAACCGAATAAACACGATAGGTAATTTCGTTAAATTAAGCTGCAGATGCTCGACCCTGGCTTTTTTATTCTGCTTGGAATTCAATCATGTTGGGAAATTACTGCGAAATTGAATTACAATTGTGCCGAAAAAATTTCATAGTTTTGGATTTTTTTTGTCCGTCTGACAGTCTGCCTGTGTCTTTCTTGTTTTATTTCTGTTAAATTATTCATCTGGTATGCTCGCATTAAAGTCAGTCGAGTTTTTATCTGTATAGGAATATCCGTTTTCACATACTCGCAGTACGTATCTTTTATGGAATTACATCCGCTGGCGATTATTATTACTATTATTTTTTTTAATAACAAGTGTTGTTTCTCGATGCGTAACGAAATGTACTTTTTGCGCGTAAAAAAGGCGCGTGCTCGAGCTAGAGATTGTCGTTTACACACGATTATTGTAATTCCAATTGAATAAGGTACCTACAATGTTTATTAAATCGACAGTGTCTGTCTATAGGAGTGTGGCAGTTTTACAACTGCAAAATTCGATTAAAAGGTTCTGCTGAAATATTGCCTGTCGATTCCGAGAATTTTTTAGACACCTTGATTGTTTTTATTTTGCTCGTCAACAGTGTGTATTGTAAGGTTTTTTTGGAGCTACTCAAATTGGGAAATGGATGTTTTTTACAATTTTTTCCTCACCCGGCTACCCCCCCCCCCCCTCGGGGACAAAAATATGCAATCCGATTTCAACTTCCCGTTCGATGTGAAAATCTTCAATAATAGGTGAAAATGACGAGGTTAAAAATCAGGGATGAAACTTGAGCAAAAATCTTACAGGAGGTAAAAATGAAAAATTTGCCGACTCGCATTTTATTCAAAAATGGAAATATTCCCGACCAGTCTTATTGAAAATGAAAATAAAAAATTCGTGCTTTTTCGAGCGAAGTACTCTTTTGACTTCTAAAAAAAAACTATATTCCTTAATGACCATCTCTGCTCTTTCAAAAATCGAAAAAATTTCGAAAATTCCATTCCAGGTCGCCACTAAGTCCCCTAATAAAGGAGAAGGGCTAACTTTTTTCATTTTAAAATATTCCATTATTTGGATGGATAGAAAAAGAGTTCATATCATCATTTCGAGAATTAATTGTGTAAATTTATTGAGCCCGAGCGAAGCGAGGGCGAAAATTTTTGAAGAAAAATGCATCTAGAAGCTGAAATTTCCTCATTAAAATTCGTCTCTTTTTCGTGCTACTTTTTTCGCTTCCAAAAAACGAAATTCCTTAATGAGCTCCTCTCCTTCCAAAAAATCGAAAATTTTCTGAAAATTCCCTTCGAGATTGTTACCAAGTCCCCGGGTAAAAGAGGACAATTTTTTTCATTTGAAAACATCCAATTGTCTGAGCTGGAAGGGAAGAAGATTCATACCATCATTTTGAAAATGAACTATGTGGGGAAAATTTTTCAAGAAAAAGTTGTTTTCAATTTTTTTGATAGATTAAAATTTTAAAAGCCTGTTTGAATGGTTATTTTCAGAACTTTTTTCGGAACTGCTCAAATTTTTTGGAGCTGCCCAACAGATTTTTGAAGCTACCCAAACAAAGCCTAAAAACCCCTTAGAATACACACTGCTCGTCAATTTATATTATTTTTTATCCTATAAGTTATACCTCACTAGAATGAAATTTCCAAAAAAAAAGTATTTAAAATCCCATATAAAACAAGTATACACGAGAGAAGATATTTTTGGGAAAATCCAGAGGAAAAAAATTGCATAAAAATTACAAAAAATAGCAAGAACTCCCATTTTTCAAATTCGGTAGACATCCTAGTTTCGGTTGGGAATTCTGAAATTTTTGCTTCTCCAGTTTGCCAGCTCCAATTTTTCACTGCCTGGAGCCATAGTTAAAATTTCCAAAAGGGTATGGACGGATAAGGGGTGAATTTGGCCCCCGGCGCTTTTGGGCTCCTAAATACCTCAAGTCGCGTATATTGACTAGAAATAATTTTTCACAAAATTTTGGACCCCTACCCCCCTCTCTTTCGGAGCTATGGCCATTTTATTGCATCATTTTCAAGAATTTTTAATTTCAACGAAAGTGAAGGAAATTTTCTGTTCTTTGGCACAAAGTTACATCTGGTAGAGGTGTATTCATGATAATTTTTTCAACAATTTTGGTGCACTCCTTCACGTTTTTTCGGTCATTTGAAGTTTTCAATCGTAAAAAATACCATATAAGCGAAGAACGACCACCCTGGAAAAATTCCTAAAAAATGCGTTTTTTTATGTAGAATTTTACTATGTATTTGGTTTTGGCGATTTCTTTGAACTAAGGGCCGAAAATCGCGAAAACCCGTACAGAAATGTTGTAATTTTAGCAGATTTTTCAAATTTTGAGCGCTTTATACAGAAAGAAATAGCCAAATAAGGAAACCAATTTCAAATTCGTGTTCAGCAGGTCAAAATACCCCGGTAAACACCCTTTTCGTAATAGTTTTGATTAAAATTTCAAAATTCACCTTTCTCACTGATTTTTAATAAAAAAAAAAGTGAATTTCGAGACTTACACGACTTTAGGTGTTTAGGAGCCCAAAATCGCCGGGGGCCAAATTCACCCCTTATCCGTCCATACCCTTTCGTCTAAAATTCAACACCTCAACGGAAGCCTCTGATGAATATCTGTTTAATTATCTACATATATTCGAAGACCCCTGCTCCTCGTTCTTATTCATCTAAACGACAACAGACCATAATAACGCAGATATTACAAAAGGAAGACAATTATACAGATAATTTATCGATGTTTGCTCTTAATACGCAGCGCTGTTTAAATGCGGATGCGTGTTTGTGATCAACGTTTCTCGAGGGTTTTTTGTTTACCTTTGGGTAATTTTGCAAAAGCGTGACAAAAATGGCACCCCTCGATATCGATGTGGGTTATAATATATCATGGTTTACCGAGGTACGGCGGTGAGTTTATCGTTTTACTGTAACAAGATACCATTAAGATGAATTACTACCGTAGTTGTTTTATTTTCGCAAAAGCATCGTGTTTGCTATCGTAGTGTTTTACTATGAAGCTTTTTGATGAGCGGGGGAGGGTAGGAGTGTATTCTGTATAGTGATGCTGAAGTCAATATTTGGTATATGTTGCGCTACCCACGTGCTTTTTACATAATGGCGAGCTTTTTTTGTATACATGAATAACTGTATAGTAAATTTGATGGGTTGAAAATTTCATAGTGCTGGATTGTGTACATAAAGATACGTTTTAGTTCGAAGAATTATCTTTGTTCTGGATCGAATCAATTTTTTAATGTACGAGTCGACGATAGTCTGGTCAAGTTATGATTTTAGGACGCTGTTTTGAGTATTATTTTGGAAAAAATTTTCCCCAAGGTAGAATCGATGTCGGTATCATTGAGTGATGGGAGCTAAAAATTGAAAATCCTCGACTCACAAAGATAATTTCTTGATTGTGGATCTGTCGAATTGAACGAGAACTAGACAGTGTGAAAGAGGGGTTTGAAAAACTTTCCTCTACCAATTTTAGCTCCTAAAATTGACTTTTCGTTGTTTAGCAAATTTTTTAATTTTTAATTTCGTCACAATTGCAGAAAAATAAAATTTTGAAGAGTAAAAGGTTAAAAAACTTTATGTATTTGCTTATTTATTGAATTTTATAAATTAATATTTTGACCAGAAAAATGATATCAGGTTCGAAATCGATTGCTGTTTTTTTTTCTCTTCTCCGGGGGTGCGATTAGAAAATTGATTTTTTGCACTTTATTTAGGATTGTGAAATCGAAAAAATCGTAATATTTGCCCACCACATAACCTTAAACCGCTGAAAAAATTCAAGGGTTATGGTATGTATTTGGTAAGTTTGAAATTAATTTATAAATTAGAGTTCCTTCCCGTTGTCATGAATTAATTATGTGATTGAAAAATTCACTTTCTGATCAAACTTGTGGATTTTGGCTAAGGTACTGGAAATTGAATCCTATGCTCCCAAAGTTCATTAAATAAGCTTAGTAATATAAGTATCAAATTCTTCATCTTTCTCATCTCTGAAAAACGAGGGAGGAGGATTTCCACGAGGGAAAAAAAATACCACAAAATTGATGGGTTCAAATTGGAGAGATGATAGTTTCAAGGGTCGTGTTTTATTTTTTTTTCATGCAAAAAAAATGTGGCTTCAGTGACTTGAAACAAAGTTAAAAGTGACTTTTAAGTCTTCGAATACCTAGTTTTGCAATGCAAGCGTTCTTATTTTTTTAAAAAAATAGTAAAATAGTAAAACTACAATAATTCAACGAATCGTTTTGAAACATTTGCAATTTTTTGCAATTTAATTCATTTGTTGCAATTTTTCTACTTTTTAAAACACGGGGGGGGGAGGTTAAGTTGCTCTCACGGTTTCAAAAACTTTATGAAAATGAAAACGGAAACCAGAAAAAACGGGTTTTTCCAACATTTTACATAAACGAAAACAAAATTTTACAAATAACGTTAAACAAAAAAAAAAACAATTTTTTTTCGTTTTTAATTTTTTTCTTAACATTTTAGTAGCGAAAAGGCGATTTTAATTGATTTTCGAATCTATACAGACCTGTGGTGGGATGATGGGGTATAAATTTCTAAAATGAAATATTTAGGATACAAAAAGCTCAAAATTTCTAGATTCCAACTCTCAAAAATCAAGTGAAAAGTAATTAAAAGTCAATTTACGATGGCGAAATCTTAAAAAATTGAGAGTTTCAATCATAAAAAAACTGAGATTTCATTGAGAAAGGAGAAACATTAAAATGAAAACTGAACCTGTCCTTATATTTTTCGTTTCATAAGATAATGTCTTGATGAAATAATGGCTGTTCATTTTTTATTCCCAGTTTATGAAGAAATTCGTTAAAAAACTCAACATTTTGCCCATTTTCTTGCTCTTTTGATACATTTTTCAACTTTTCAGTTTTTATCGTTAGGTGTATTTGATTACTATAATGTAGGTATTCATATTTTGACTTTCAAAAAAAAAATTCAAAAACGAAAACATTTCAGTTTTATTAAAAGCGAAAAGAGCAAAAACGAAAACCGAAATCGTAAAAACGAAAATAAAAACAGAAATTAAAACCTAAAAATTTTTCGTTTTTGAAACACTGGTTTCTCTTTTACGCTTTCCATTTTTCATTCAATTAGGAAAATCTGGAGTAGTCAAGGATTAATTTTTTTTGGGATCGCAGGCCTGGAGTTTTGAGTTCAAAATTTAAAATTTTAGTTTCAAAGGCCGAAGTTCGGATTTTTCAGAGTTCGGTTCAAGATCGTGTTCTATTTTTTCTTCTTCGTGGTAACATTGAACAGCGATGAAATTTGATCAAAAATCGAAAGAAAAGGGGTAAAATTGACCGACTTTGAAAAAAAAATTCTGACTTTTTTGAAACTTTTGCGACATTTAGAGACAATTTGTTGATTTGCCTTAAAGCTATTCGAATTTCTGAAAAAAATTTGAGGAAGTGGACTCCCCTCCTTGTTTTGTATCTATCCCCTCCTCCTCTTCACCCTCCCAAAAATTAAAATACCTAATTCTGAAAATTCTCAAACGAATTTCATCAACACAATAAAAAAACAATAACATTTTAACATTCCAGTTTTTCAGTTTTTTTAAAAAAAATAAATTTCTATAGCAAAAAAATAATTATCTACAATTTTTGAGTCAAATGCAGGGTTTTTTCAGTTTTCCAGCACTTTTTTCCTCAAATTAGAATTATCAATTGAAGGAAACTTTAAACCTCCCACTCAAAATTATGTATCAGCCGGATAGTCCAGGCAAATAAGAGAAAAAATGTACCAAACCCCCCAAAAATTAAAGCCTGATTTTTTTTTCGCGTTTCACGTTCGTAATGGTCCACTACACAACATACTAAAATGGACACCCCCACAACCCTCCGCTACCCTCAGGGGAGGGGTAATTGTCCGCTGAAAACCGGTTTTTCGTGAATATCCCTCAAATAAGCCTCAAAATTGAAAAGTAGTTATGAACAATCTTGTTCTACGCGTAATTTCCTATCGGAAGGGGTTTTTTCTTTTTCAAAAACACGCACTTCCTTGACCAAAAATTAAGGGTAAAAATCACCTATTTTTCAACAATTCACAGCATTTTTGGAAAAAATCGAAACTTTTGGAAATATCTCCTCAAAAAAGCCTCAAAATGGAAAAATGGTTATGAACAATCATGTTCTACGTGTAATTTTCTATCAGAGAGGTTCGTTTTTTTTCGAAAATATCAACTTCTTTGCCCAAAAATTAAGGGTGAAAACACCTATTTTTCCAATATTCACAGTATTTTTGGAAATTATGGAAATACGAAGCTAAAAGTACCCAAAATGAGTATTTTTTTAATACATGCTGGTAGGGTATTTCAAAAAAAAAGTCACCGCAAAAATTTCAACCCCTACCGTTAATTATAAAGGAGGTTATTGAAATTGAATACTGCATTTAAAAAATCGAAGTTGTGGAAAGAAAAAGTACTATAAACGCGATGTTATGCTGATTATTGGTGATACGAACATTTCTTTGTGTCGTAAGGATTCAAAAACGATATTTTCAGCTTCGTATTTTCATCATTTCCAAAAGTACTGTGAATATTGGAAAAATAGGCGTTTTCCACCCTTAATTTTTGGGCAAAGAAGTGGATGTTTTCGAAAAAAAACGAACCTGTCTGATAGGAAATTACACGTAGAACATGATTGTTCATAACCATTTTTACATTTTGAGGCTTTTTTGAGGAGATATTTCCAAAAGTTTCGATTTTTTCCAAAAATGCTGTAAATTGTTGAAAAATAGGTGATTTTTACCCTTGATTTTTGGTCAAGGAAGTGCGTGTTTTTGAAAAAGAAAAAAAAACCTTCCGATAGGAAATTACGCGTAGAACAAGATTGTTCATAACTACTTTTCAATTTTGAGGCTTATTTGAGGAGATATTCACGAAAAACCGGTTTTCAGCTGACGTTTACCCCTCCCCTGAGGGAAGCGGAGGGTTGTGAGGGTGTCCATTTTAGTATGTTGTGTAGTGGACCATTACGAATGTAAAACGCGAAAAAAAAATCAGGCTTTAATTTTTGGGGGGTCAACTCCTAAAATGCCTGGACTAGGAAGAATTCGAACAATGACTAGAATCAGGGTTCAAGGTTGGGAACCAGAGTTCTAAGATTCGAGTTCAAGGGCCGGGGTTCGAGTTCTGTTACGGTTCGAGATGAGTGAAAATAATCGGGCTCTTTCGGGATCAGGGATCATGGTTCGGTTCGGACCACCATCCTTAAAAAGTGTACTTCAAGTTCGAAAATTGCTACTTTGCTATCCTCGTGAATGAAACAGTACCTACTGCAAACCTGCTCTCTCAATTATAAATCAGTGAAAATTACCGAAAATCACTGAGAAACAGTCAGAATTGCAGCACAGGAGAAAATCAGTGAAAATTTTTTCACTGAAAACAAATCAGTGAAAGAAAATTACTGGAAATCAGTGAAAATTCACTGAAAACTCAGTGATATTTATGAAATTCACTGAAAAATCTGTGAATTTCTTTGAATATTCAGTGAAAAATCACCGATTTTTCCTGTGCTGCAATTCTGACTGTTTATCAGTGATTTTTCACTGATTCGGAATGAGAGAGTGAACATGTTTTCACGAATGACCTATCTCAAAACAACTCCCTCATTCCAATAATATAATTTTTTTTCTTAATTTTGAGAATAAGGTGCCACAATTTCCTCTCTGTCCATTTAGTCAATGTGACAATAAGGGAATTTTGGAAAGAATAATATTACCTTTTTATTGTACCTTTAGGTGATCAATTGATTAAGATTTACAATCAACTAATCCAATACATTTGTGTTTCTTTTGTTTTAGGTGAGTACGAATTTTGCCCATACAAGAATAATTCATTATAAAAATACCTAAGTAAGTGATTCTACGATTCGTGGAAAAATTTAACATTTTATTTACGACAAATTTATGCAACAAAATAGAATGGAAATTGGGTAATTGGGTATGTTTCCCAATCCTTAATTCGTGTGTAAAACGAGGCACGTCTTACAGTACACTGCGTGCCCAAACTGAACTGAATACTTTGACTAAACTTCATATGCGAACAAGTTTTGAGGTTAAAAATTTTCTTTCGTATTTTATCGCAAGTTTTGGCGAGTAATTGACGTCAGCACGGTGCGACGCCAAAGCTAAGACCGGAGGCCGGATACGTACGCGTAGACTTAGTGTACGGTACGCTTATGTAACGACGCTCGACTAGGCTAGCGATAGAAGAACAACTCGTTACATTACGTACACGTGCAAATGTCTCCTTCGTTGATAAACTTTTAACGACACACGAAGCTCGCAGGAAATTTTCGTCGAGTTTTAATGACTGGGTTGTATTTTGTGCGGTGGGGTACGCCGCTCCGTGTCCCCCTCCTTTAAATGGTTATTTGTCCTCCGATTCCGGGTGTATTCCGTATGGATTTCCACTCCAACGTCGCGTCGCACCAATTACCTCTAGTTAATAATTTCGCGAATCAATTTTTATTCAAATTTTACGAGACTGAGAGACCGCGACCGGTGCGAATGAACTTGTAATGGGAACAGCAACGCCAAATAAAATTTTAATGCGTTTTGCTTTCGTCGTTGAAACGGCTCCTTTCTATCGTCTTATGTAGTGCGGCCTGCTAAAGCACCGGTAATGGTATAAATGCCGGGCTATGAATAAAATTCTTTCATTTTATTTGGAATTATTTTTAGGGGTTGTACTAGTTTATAAGGGATCAAAAAAAAAAACGATTTTTTGGAGAATGCATACTGTAGTCCGACATGCATTGACGAATGTCAAAACCTACAATCATCTCAATTTCAGTCAACCTATCGCCCAAAAAAAAGGTCCTGAAAAGTCAAGATTTTTGACCAATTTACCCTAATTTACTCAAAAGGTTAAGATTTTTTCAAAAATCCAAAAAAAACTCATTTAACCTTGAAAAATTGAGAAAAATTACGTTCCCTTGAATTTAATTTGTTTTTTAATTGACATTAAGTTTACCTAAATAGCTATTGAGAATTATGTTCCTTTGAAATAAATTTGTTTGTTATGTTAGAATTAGGTTTGCATAAATAGTAGGGTGGAGTGAAAAAAAAACATATCTTGGATTTCGACCAAATTTGGTGGGGTGGTTTACTTTGAATTGGAGACTACCCAAAAAAAATTTGAGCCCCCAGGTGCAAGGTGAGGGCAGCATGGGGTGCTCAAAGTGCACCTCCTTTTGAAAAAAAACGCAATTTTTTGTGTTTTTTAGAAAATCAAAATCGTGCGAGAAGCCGTCACAGCACTCAAAAGTTGCGATTTGAGTTTCTACAACTCCCTGAACCATCGCCGTCCTCCTCCGATCAAAATTCAGACTGCTACCAGGGGGTCCAAAAGTTGCAGATTGCAATATTTCAATAATATGAATTTTTCACTAAGCTGGAATGATTTTTTTCATCAAATAATTGAGCAAAAAAAATTTTTCGATCACTGAAAGTAAATTTTGAAAAAAAATTATGAAAATTTTATGCACCAGTGCAGCCAACAGCGAATCGTAAAATTCCAAAACACAGAGTTTATGCCAACTTTGAATTGATTATTTTTTTGCTTGAAAATTTTATGAATTTTTTTCACTCACTAGAAGTAAATTTTGGAAATTTTTCGGAAAATTTTGTATATCAGTGTAGCCAGTTATAAATTCTACACTATGAAATTTACGTTAATTTCGAATTAATTTTTTTATTTTTTGAAAAATTCACAATAATTTTGTTTTCAGTCATCGGAAATGAAAATTTAAAAATTATTTTTTGATTGTTCAGTTCATACGACCGCGCATCCCGATGTGAAGATATGTTTTCAAAACATACTTTTTTCGATTGGAAGAAAAAATTGGTCCAATTACTTGATGAAAAAAAAATGCATTTGAGTTCGTAATATTAGAATATCACAATTAGCTACTGGCTGTACTGACGTAAAAATTTTCAAAAAATAATTTTTAAATTTTCATTTCTGATGACTGAAAACAAAATTATTGTGAATTTTTCAAACAATAAAAAAAATTAATTCGAAATTAACGTAAATTTCATAGTGTAGAATTTGTAACTGGCTACACTGATTTACAAAATTTTCCGAAAAATTTCCGAAATTTACTTCTAGGAGTGAAAAAAATTCATAATATTTTCAAGCGAAAAAGTAATCAATTCAAAGTTGGCATATATTCTGTATTTTGGAATTTTACGATTCGCTGTTGGCTGCACTGGTGCATAAAATTTTCATAATTTTTTTTTCAAAATTCACTGGTAGCAGTCTGAATTTTGATCGGAGGAGGACGGCGATGGTTCAGGGAGTTATAGAAACTCAAATCGCAACTTTTGAGTGCTGTGACGGCTTCTCGCACGATTTTGATTTTCTAAAAAACACAAAAAACTGCGTTTTTTTCAAAAGGAGGTGCACTTTGAGCACCCCCTGCTCCCCTCACCTTGCACCTGGGGGGCTCAAATTTTTTTTGGGTAGTCTCCCACTCAAAGTAAACCACCCCACCAAATTTGGTCGAAATCCAAGATGTTTTTTTTTTCACTCCACCCTAATAAATAGCTACGTATTAAAAATTATGTTTTTTTTGAATTAAATGTGTTTGTTGAAATTTCAATTGAGGCATTTTTTAGAAAAAGGGACCACTTGGTCACAATAGCCATTTTCGAGATATTAGCATTTTCTGAATGTACATGAAATTATCTTTCAAATGAACTATTAGTGACTTTTTTTATGAATTGACGATTTTACAAGGATTTGAAATTTAATGTTGGAAAAACTTGATTTTGAGAAAAACGATGAAGTTTTTGAGTAAAAATGTTCAATAAACAACGAATTCATGGGGCAAAAATTCGATTTTTTTTAATCTTATGGAAAATTTGCGGTAGAATCCGAAAAATTCGGTTCAGGAACTGTAATAGGCTTTCAAGTGTTCCCAAAATAGCCTCAACCGTTAAAAACTCAATAAAAATTTTTAAAAAAATACAATTTTTTGTTTTCAAAATTTTATTTTTCCAACTCCTTAACGGCGTGTTTATACTGTTTAAAGTGTTTCGCGATTTCCAGACTATCTTACGTGAAAGTAGAAGGACCATAGAAGACAAATCCATCAAAAACAAAAAATCGATATTTTCGACCCTAATTCACGTTTTTGCGTTTTTCTCGAAATCAACTTTGTGACCAAGTGGTCCCTTTCCTAAAAATTGTCACAATTTTCTAAAAATAGCTACAAGCACACAAATGTATAAGTGCATAGATTTTTTTTTTTTTTTGGGGGGGGGGGGGGGGGAATAAGTACTGACGTACAGACTCATAACTTGGGTGGAGGGGGGGTGCTCGGAAAAGTCATGCAAAAAGTCATTCTAAAAGTTCGAGCTAAATTAAGCTTTTTGCTCAACAAATTTTGTTAGACGCCCTGTCTATGAATCTGTACTCTTTTATCATTTGCACACAGTAAAATAAAATATGGTAATATTTGGAAAATGTGATGAAAAAATGGCTTTAGCCTTGAAAAGCTCAACTTTTTTTGTCAATAAAATTTCTTCTTTTAAAAGCTCTTTTCTGAAGTTTGTTTTTCATGTTTTCGCTCAATTTTTTCAGAACTAGGTACATACCTGGCCGATTTTCTCTTTCTTTTTCGTTTTATTTTATTCGAGAAAGTTTTATTTGTAATTTAACGAGAGGATTTTTGGATGTGCCAATTTTTTGTATTTTTGAGTTGAATTGATTCACATAATACTGTACTGATTTTGAATGGATGGACAAAATATTTGAGATAAATTTGGAATTTTTCTAAATGTCTTGTTAAATTACAAAGATTACTTTCCTGGTGAATAGTTATAATGATGAAAAAAATAAAAAATAAAATCGGCCAGATAGTTTTGAAAAAAATGAGGCAAAAACATGAAAAACAAACTTTTCAGGAAAGAGTTTTTAAAATTAGTTTTGAACTTTTGATCAATATTCAGATCTGAAAATACGAGTAAGGTATGCGATTTGAGGTACTAAATAATGTGTTTTTTTGTTATGATAATTATTATACCAAAACTAGCATGAAAAAATTTTCTGATCGGACTCTCAGATGTGGAGCGGACGCATTCTTAAAGGTCAGAATTTCACTCTCTACAACTTTCGTGACTCACTTATTTTTCACTACGAGCAGGGTGTCTAAAGGTCAAGATAAGTCGAACTTTTTTACCAAAAGGTCAAGCTAGTCGTGCAAAGTCAAGCTTTTTGACTCGAAGGTCAAGCTTTTTTCAAATATTTTGACGTTCAAAAGTAAAAAAATGTAATTTTTGCTTTTCTAATAATATGATTTTTATGAAATTTTTCGCCCTAACGTTGCTCGGAAAGTGTTCTTCTATATATTATAGAAAATATCTCTGTGTTTTCAAAAATGTGTAGGAGGCCCTTAAATAAAATTTTCATCAATTTTTCGACAGTTTTGTGCCTCTCTGTTATTCAGATGTTACTTTTTTTTCGTTTGATTCAAAAAAATCTGAAAGTTACTGAAAAGACCAACTCGAGGTCTTAGGTTTATTTATACTTTCGCTGCCCTTTGTACCTTTTTACTACGTAAAAGTTGTCAACTCTCGGTGATTTTCGTTGCCATTTACAGACTATTTTTTACGCCCCAATCGTCTCGAACACGCTCGCACAAAAAGAAGAATTTGATCAACGTACACGAGCATATCGTGTAACGAATTGACCATATGCGTCGTATACAGCCTAAAATAAGTAATCGTAAATTGGGAATAGGAAACTTATTTGATAGCGATTCTTTGGTATAGGGGCAGGTAGAAGAGGCCAGGAAGGTCCCATCGAGTAATATTGTAACGTAACGTCAAAACATACATCGTATCGCAGTATGTACTCTGGTGGCGCACTGGCGCTTCCAATAGGCAGAGGAAGACAGAGGATTATAACTCCCATGGGCTGGTGAGCTTCTGGTGAATAGGGAGCGTTGGTTTTTTTTGCAGCTTTTAAATTTATTAAAGAAAAGGATAAAAAAAGAAATGGTACACGAGTAGGCGAGTTAACGCCCTTTTCGATTTCGTTTTGAATAAAAGTAGTGGCCGGCCTGTTGTGAACGAAAGGAAAGTACGTATCGTGGACCATAATGCAAGTTGAGCGCGGCCGCGAACAATACGGTACACACAGCTCATTTTATTGCCACTGCCGCTATCTTGTCCTGTGCAGCGTATTCGGAAAACTAGCTGGCGACTCTATTATCGTTATCAAAACGGCACGGCACGCATTTCCTATTTCCTGTTATTAAAATTTCGCTTCTCTCGTCTTGGGTTTTTTGTTTACCAATAATACATACGTACATGTAATTATGTAGCTGGGTACTTTTATAAATTGTATTAGTGCATATTTCAAGACTCGATGGCTCATTGTTTTCAAACAAGTGCGAATACCTCAATTTTATGCCAGAAAAATTTGGGATTTATGTAAAAATATTAGTAGATTGGTGTACGAGAATATTGAATCTTTTGAAAAATTTCATTGTCGTAGGAAGGTATCGCCTCAGCAAATAATATGTACCACCTTTGAATATTATTAACGAAATGGAATTTCTTTGACGAAACCGTTGATGAAATAAGAAGATTTCATCTTTGATCCTACTGCTCGTGCTGCTGTATAATGGAACGAGTCCATTAAGTATTCTTTTTCCGTTTGAATTCTTTGTTCGTTTGATAACTGAGAAGAGACGTCGACCTGAAAGATTTTCTTCGCGCAACCTTTAATTTCAATTTGAAAATTTTCGTGAAGAAATGAGAAAGCGTAGGTGAAATTTTCGTGATGAAAAAAGTTTTCATTAGTGACAACACTCGCGTCGAATTATCATTTTCGTAGCTGTGGGTGGGTATCAATAAACAGATCTTCGCGACTGTTACGAAACTAAAAGGAGATTATATCAAATGGGAGTAATCGTCCGCCATTACTGGTGTAACAAAAAAAAAAACTCCCTAAATTTCTTTTATTTTTGATCACTGGTTTCGATTTTAAAGTCATGAAGATGTCGACTTTAGAGCCAGATAAAAAGAATTTAGACACTCAGAAAGTACAGTTGCACTCGTGATTAAATTACGTTTTTGGTTAAAAATTGGATCATACAATGAAAAAAATTTTCAACGAAATGAAATTTTATATTTTGAATCAGAAAATCAGAATACCTAAACTATCCATTTTATGGAACGCTGAGAAAATCAGAAAATTTAGCCATAACGAAAAAGTCAATCTCCAAATCAAAATCAGTCAAATTTTTGGTGAAATTTTGTCCTTCTGAATTAATGAAATTGATTTTCACTGTGAAGCAATGATTTTTTTATTGATTTTTTAGTCGAAAATCATTTACATATTTTCTTAATTAATTTACCAATTTTTCAGAGATAAATCGTAGATTTTCAGTACTCAAAAAAACAGAATTTCATCCATTTTAACTGATTCTGCTTTAGAAATCATAGAATTTCTGTGATTTTTATTCCAAATGTTTTAAAAAATAATTTTTCAAACTTTTAGCATTGTCACGCTCGATCTCATTTTTCACTAGAAGTTGAACCTGGGATTTAGTGAATATTGATTTTAATCGAATATTTTGGAAATGAAAAGTCTGTTTTATTAAAATTCACCTCTGCGAAAGTAGGTATCAAGTCATGGAAATAAGTTATTGTAATCTCCAGCACTGCGTTACCCATATTACGTTTCACGACCAAAATTTGAATAAAATTGAGAAAAAGGAGGGGATAGATGGATTCCTTGTTTTACTAATTTTTTTACCCCAAAATTTAATTGGGTTCGGGTAAATGCTTCAGCCCTGACTGAGTGGGATAGATCTAACTATACGATCGAGTTTTTAATTAATGAAAGGGGGTATTTTAGTGAAAACATATCCCGAAAAGAAAAGTGAATCAATTCGTACATACCCTAAAAAAAAAATCAATCAATTCGTATCTACCTCCCAAAAATGTGGGAATCAACTCACCAATTCCCATCCATTGATTTTCTAAATAATGGGAGGGGGTATTTAAAAAAAAAAAAACTGATTCAAGATGAGGTATTTTGTTAAAAATTGATTAATTTTCAATTCATGGGAGGGAATACTGAAAAAAATTAATTCGACCTGCAGTTCAAATTGAATACAATTCAACAAATTTTTAATTAATAGGAGGGTATTCAAAAAAAGTTTATTCGGTCTTTGGTATTTTTATAAATACCTAATTGATTCGTCCAATGTAATCTAAAAAAAATTATTAATTGATCGAAATTTCAATCAATGGGAGGGAGTATTCTGTTGAAGTATTCGTTTTATGTTCCTTTAGTAATTTGTATAATTGTCGTTGTGTTACGTTATCGTTATAAGATGAGTCATGTTTAGAGTTAAGTCATCGGTGAATAGTTAGTTCCTCAGTTAGTCATTGTGAAGTAGTTGTACTGTATGTTATGTGTAGTCGAGAGACGCACGTCACCTTTTGAACAGTTGAACCATAGTTAGTTATTAGTTTTAGTGTTATTCTTTTTGTGAGTTATTTCGTGAATATACGTTTGAGTACCTGAGTAAGTGTTTTCTATACTTTATCATGGCAGCAGAGCGTTTGAGTGACGATTATCCGGCCAGTAATTAGCTGGAGAGTCTATGTACTCAACCTCGAACGCCCACGCCGAAGTTCCGAAGTAATATGTTTTTAATCATAATTAACGTAAACGATTTCGTGTGCTAAAATAAGTCCGATGTTTTTTAAAAGTAAAATTAAAAATCCGAAGTGTACCTGTAAATAAGTGCTAATAATACGTAAGTGTACAATATAAACTTTATTTCGATAAATCTAACAATAAGAAGTGATATCCGATGCTAATTTAATAAGTAATAATTAATACCGATGTCAAAATTAACAAAATTTAATATTTCCGATGTTTTTCTAATAATTCAATCATTATAGCAATAGCCGATGACGTCATAGCCGATGATGTGGTGAAAATAGCCGACGCCATTGTAAACAAACAACATTGCATCAGACCACGCTGTTTGGTCAATGTTTGTCTTGTTCAAGTATGAAATTTTCGTCTCCGAAGAAAGTTAAAGTTTTTCTTGTTATTTTAAGCATTTTTCAAGTGTTTTTGTGATTTTCGTGTTAATTAAACGTCTTTTGAACTTCCGAAGGTAAGAAAAGCCACGAATCGTAAATAATTTTAGTTAAAATTTCACCATATCGATATTTCTCGGAATCGGCGAAATGGACACCGTCAAAACGTGCCCAAGTAACCAATTCCGGAAAATAATATAAATTCTATAACATTTCGATGAAATTCCGATGATATTTTAAACCCCTTATGGGTACGTGCGAAAAAATTCATAATGTAAAATGCACAGTGTAAAGTTGATCGTATATTTATAAAATCTAGACCTATTTTACGTGGTAAATGCCAGTGTTTTGATGTATTGTTTCGACTGGCATTCGATTTAAAAAGCCTAAATGCATGGGTGAGCTAGATAGTACTCGATTATAGACAGTGACAAATCCGATGTATTAAAAATCATAACATTACCGATGTATAAAGGTAGCCGAGGTAAACGCACTTGATTTCATCCCAAGTTGCAATCTTTTCCGATGAATTTATTAATACTTTATAGAAATAATATCCGACGGGGAGTTATTCAAACCTACGGGTCTCCCATATAGGCCTTAATTCAATGCCGAAGTGGCGACTAGACGAGTTGTTTAATAATCAACTGGATGATCGTCAGCTTTTCTTATATTAAAGTAAGTCGTCTCAAAATCTAAACAGAAACGATACCAAGTCACTACGTCTATTTTCGATAACAGATATCTCATGTTGTACGATTGAGATCACTATCTAGTTCGCAAGCAGTTTGTGACGTTGAGGGGTTTCATGTGCCGTTCCTGACTCTCTTCCTCCGATCGAACTGGCGATATTGAATAGCATGTGCCGTTCCTGCAGACGTTCATATCGCTGCAGATTAGTCTAGCGCTCTAAGACTGGTCTGTACTTGCCAAATGGCGAGCTCCTAAATAATCGATGCAATCTGACAATATATTAAAGCCGATGTGTTTACTGATGAATATAAAATAAGAAAACAAATATAATTCCGAAGATAATAATTTAAACGTGATATTTCAGAAGATGTCAGATAGACGATCCCGACGTGATGATGACCGAGAGAGTCGTGATAATCGCCGACCTCGTACTCGATCAAGATCGGGCGAACACCGAAGTGTATTGATAAACCCGAATGATTTAGAAAGATTACGCCGAGCCGAACAGGAATTGCATCGTAGAGTAAGTTAAATCTAAGCCGAAGTTTATTTTATTTTTCAAAATCATAAAAGTGAAAATGGTAAAAATACGTTCGTTCACATACCAAATCAAAATTCTATAAGTAAATACTATTACAGGAGCTAGCCTCTCAACATGAGCAAAACAACTCGACCACGTCTCTAGATCCAAGCAGGTCTTCTAGTAGAGTAGAGAATAGGTCAGTCGGTGATAAATCAAACAATCAAGCCGTCTCTAATCAGAATAATTCGAAACCGTCTAATACAGGTAATAACTCCGATGAAAATGATAATAATTCGCAAAGCGAATCTTCCGAAGAATCCGATGAAAATGAAAATGAAGTAGAATCCGAAGAAAATGAAAAACAAATTGAATCCGAATCCGATGAAGAACAAGCCGAAGAAATTGTAGTCGAAGCCGAAGTACATCCAATTCCAGTCAATGTTACGCCGACGAATACTATAATTACGCCGATGAAATCTAAACTTGCAAAACCTACCGAAGCGAATAAAACAATAATACCGATGCCAAATTCAAACAATACGATTGCTATTGTCGTGTCACAACCTGAAATTCAAACTAATCTTGAAATTCCGAAGCTTAAACATAAACCATTTGTATTGAAAGAAGAATCACAGGCCGACGATGAAAGCGATGAGAGACAGGATAACAATAAAAAGAAGAAAAATAAACAGAAGAAACGTAAACAAACCAAATCAAAATCGAGTACTGAGAAAAATTCGAAGAAAAAGAAAACTGCCACCCCCCTCCAACAATCGAAGGAAAAAGATGACCATGGACGGAGAACGGAGGAGACGTCGAATAAAAATGCCGAAGATTCAGATTATTTTGAAGGCCAAGACGACGAAGAAGATGATCGTTTTGTACATTCAGAAAAATCCGAAGACGAATTTGAAAAAGAAGAAACGGAAGAAGAACAAGAAGAAAACGAAGACTCAGAAGACTCCGATTCATCCTCTTCGTCCAGTTCGTCTGATTCATCGAGTACGGAGGAGGATTCCGATGAAAATGGCAATAAGAAGCGTAAACGCAAGAAATCGAAGAAAAATTCGAAGAAATCTAAAAAGTCTAAAAAGTCGAAGAAAACTAAGAAATCGAAGAAATCTACAACAAATTCTGCCGAAGCATCTACGTCAACACCGAAGTCCGCTACGGGTACCGATGAACAGATAAGAATTCAACAATTTCGGAACGCACCCCTAGTCGGAAAATATAAACTGACGAAGAATGAACACTACGATATATGGTATGCCAGGTTATCTAGTGAACTTTTAGGTATGGGATTAAACCCAGAGGCCGAAAAGATTACTAAGACCGACAACATTCATATGAAAAATACTTTAATGATGCGACTGGACAAGCAATATATCGAAGAAATCGTCCATTGTAAAACGTTTAAACGTGCGATTAAAATTCTAAAAGACACCAGACGTGCTGAAACCAACGCTACGCCGAGGGCTGTCAAACAGCAATTTTTCAAAATTAGGCTTTATCATAACGAATCGATTAGTGACTATTTTCATCGCATACGTAGGGCTAGAATTCAACATCATGCAATTACTAATAAAAATATTCCTTTATACGACGTTTTTAATCAAATCCGACATGGTTGTGAACGAAGGTATCCATATATAAACACCGAAATCGATATTAAAGGCGGAGATTATCCGAAGGTAACCATACGTGAACTTAAAAATATTTTGCTTAAACAGGAAGCCGAAGCTCGTGAACGAAATGCCCCTGCTCGTGCTAATTTTGCCCAGCAACGGGGTAATTATAATAACCGACGAAACTTTGCGCCGCATGCCCCCCAAAATTTCGGGCAACGACAACCTCGACTAGTGAATCCAAATACCGACGAGATACGATGTTTCCATTGTGAAGGACGAAACCACACGAAGGAAGAGTGTTGGTACAAGGGGCAGAAACGATGTTATGGATGCGGTGAAATGGGGCACGAACGAAAGAAATGTCCCCTTCCCCCTGATCAGCAACGCCCTCGCGGAAGAAATGAACGCAGTGAGTATAGGTCTTTCAGAGGTCGCAGACCGTCTGGAAGATCCTACAGTAAACGTACTTTTAGGAATAATAAATTTAATAACAATCCGAAGTTTTATAATAACAAAAGTAACCGAGGGTACCGAGGTAATAGAAATGGCTCGTATAATAATGTAGGGTATCAAAATTCGAATCCGATGTTCTTTGCGGTGCCGATGCCACAGCAATTTCCGATGTATCAAAATTACGATCAACAAAATCAACGTGGAAATAATAATTCCGGTAGAGGAAATCGTAGACCATTCCGACGCAATAATAATCGAAACGATGACTCGCAGGGTAAATCTCAGCAGTCTCAAAAGAAATCCGAAAATTAACTAAGCCGAAGTTATTTTTGTTAGAAGATTGTTTAATTTCCGAAAGCTTTTCTATTATTTTAACCGAAGAAATTTTTAATTTGCTAGGGAAGCTTTTTATTTATTTTAGAATATGTTTTATTTTAGATTACGAAGAAAATACGTTTAACGAAGTTTACCGAAAAACCCAGACCGAATTGCTAATCGAAAAGCAAAAGAAATTTCGCGAAGAAGAAGTCAATAAAGCAAGAAAAGTTGTAATGGATTTACCACACGTTCAGAGCTCGAAGAAGTCGAAATCCCCCCCTAAAAAGTCACCGCCGAAGAAACCCTCGCCGATGAAACCCCCGCCGAAGAAAACCCCGCCGACGAAACCAAATATCCCCCCTAAAACGACTGAGCATCTCGGTAAAAAGAAAGATAAAACACCACCGCCTACGAAAAATCCGAAGAATGAGCGAGCCGAACGAAAATCCCAAATTGCTGAAAAGTTACGACATATTACCGAACAAAGACAAAGATTAGAAGAAGAAGAACGTAAAATTTTAAGAGAAGAGCAAGAACTTAACGCCAGACGACGCGCTATCGAGACACAAATCAATGAAAAATTAAAAGAAGTCGAATTAGCTCAACAACACGTTGTAAAATTGCTCGATGAAGTGGAAGAATTGAAAGCGGAGTATGATACAACGATCGACAATACACCGGATTCGCCCACGTCAGAAGAATCTGCGACTAGCGCACCAAAGATGCAGACGTCTACGGTGAAAATGACAATCGATAATCAAGAACCCCCTCCACCTCCGAAGACGATACCGCCAGACGGAACTTACGTACCGTACGAGTATATGGCGTGGAACGTAGAAAAACAAAAATTGCAACGGATGAGACCGGGATTTATTCCGAAGAACGTTATACCATATTTTGTAAATAATCCAAATTACAACCCAAACGCATTGCCGCCTACGTCCGTTGAGCAAGAAACACCTGCCGCTCACCAATCGCTAATCAACGAAATTTTACGTAAACAATATATCGAACAAGCGACTTTTATAGAGCCCGAACAACAACAAGTTCAACCGCCAGTCAAGCCGATTCGTACCATCGATATCACCGACGATGATATACCGGAAACGAACACGATAAGTACGATCGATATTACCGGCGATCCACCGATGGATTTAGGTGAAAATGAACAATCGGTAACAATCGAAACTAGCCCGACTCCGGAGAATAAACAAAAATCAAAATCACCATCACCGAAACCAGCAGAAACGGTCATTAAGAAACCTGCCGAAGTTAAAACCAAAATCGAAAAGAAACCGGTGAAAGCTACGTCTAAAAGATTCGAAACCGTTAAAAAGTCATCGCAAGTAAAACCCACCGATGTAAAAAGATTAAAATCAGCCGATGATCCGAAGAAAAGTACCGATGCTACGAATAAGGTTGCCGATGTGAAACATAAGAAGCCAGAAAAACAACGACCAATATATTTACCACCAAAACGAAAAGAATACGATACAGGCTCCCGTAATGATAACGTGCAACAAGCTGGAACGTCACGTGAATTCGTACCCCGTGATCCTCGTATAAACGTTCGGGGCCCTAAAAGAAATGAAAACCAAGAACCGGCGCCGACTCCACAAACCGGCGGTACAGTGCAGGAAGATTGGGATGAAGAAGTACGACTAAATCCTAGTCAAAATTTTACATATAACGCTTATCGATCCGTCCTTCCGAGCTACGTTGACGAATTAATACACGAATCCCTCGCTCTCGTCCAATCGCGAATTGCAGTAGTAACCGAAGACCAATTGGTGGATCAAGGAATCCGAATCGATGACGCTATCGAAGAAGTAGCTGCTGCGTTTACTGCCGATGCTGCGTTGGATGCGACTACTGGTAAGAATTTAATTTTTATAGGCGATTCGGGCGCCACCACTCATATTGTTAAGGATAGCGTACATATAACCGAGCCGAAGGAATGTCTACGTACAATCGAAGGTATTAATCCTGATTCAAATCTAAAAGCAAACGTTACTGGTAATATTCAAGGCCGAAGTGTTCTTTGTGATAACTCTGTAAATTTAGAAAATGTCTTAGTAGTTCCGAATATAATTGATAACTTACTATCGTTCCGAAGATTTATAGATCAAGGTCATACCGTAGTTTTGAATAATAAATGGGCAAAAGTTTTGGAAGGAAATTCTAACAAAATTATTTTAAAAGGCAAATATAATCAACCGTTTTGGTATTTTATTATCCGAAGTGATCAAAATTTAGACAAGGGTTTGGTTACAAAAACTAGAAATAAGACGTATAAACGAAGCCGTTCACCTTCTCCTGTAGACCTATCCAATCTCTCCCCCCATCCTCCAAAGAAAAAGAAACCTAATCCGAAAGAAACGAAAATGGAAGTCGACTCCGAAGAACCGAAACTCACTCTAGACGAAATCGAAGCAAATAGGTTATTTCAAATGGAACAAGACTCCGATGACATCGATAAAAGAGAGTTAATTGATAACATTCAGACAGACTACGAAATACCGATAGAGTACAAAATTCATCCAAACGAGGGAGCGAATATTGAGCCGATGATGACTACCGAAGATTTCAGTGCATTTTCGAAGGAATGTATGAAATGGCATTGTAGATTAAATCACATGTCATACGAGAAAATGGTTCATCTCAAAGCGTACAGTAACTTCTTAAAAGACGTACCGCTAAACCGGAAACTTATCGAAGAATGCAACACGTGCAACATTGCCAACATGAGAAAATTACCATTTAAAGAAAGAAGAACTAGAGCAAAACGTCCATTTCACACCATCCATTCGGATATCATGGGTCCAATTACACCAAAATCATTCAATAACGGATACCGATGGATAATCACCTTTATCGACGATTATAGCAGATTTGCAATGGCATATATAATGCACAGTAAATCCGATGCACTAATTTGCTTTCAAAAATTCCTTGAAGAAATTAAAAACAAAACCGATGGAGCTGAAAATCGAACTGTACGAGTTTTTCGATCAGATAACGGAGGCGAATACATCTCAAAACCGTTCAAGAATTTTCTGAAAAGTAAAGGCATAAAACATCGAAAATCAGCACCTCGGACAAGTCAACACAACGGAACAGCCGAAAGATTCAATCAGACGATCATGGCCAGAGTTCGAGCTATGCTTGTGGATTCTGGATTACCATTATCGTTCTGGGATATCGCACTCAGTGCAGCAATACACGTATACAACAGAACACCTCACGCTGGAATTGGATTTAAATACCCACTAAAACAAGTATTCCCAGATATAAATCTACGATTGAAGCAACTCCGAAGATTTGGATGCATTGTATTTATGAAACGATTAGAAAGAATTTCACCAGTTGCGCCAAAAGGAATTTATGGCATTTTAGTTGGATACACACCCACCGGATACAAAATTTTATTACCTCAATCGAAGAAAATTATCAAAACGAAACATGCCAGACCGAAAGAATCAAGAGTGTATAAACATTTATCTGGATTACCGAAAGATGAAACTGAACCTCTTATGAAGGAAAAAGATTGGCTTCTGGAATTTGATCAAATTTACCGAAGAGATGAAAATGGAGAAAAATTACCTGATACACCGTTAGTTGAAGATGATTCCGAAGATGAACAGCAACCGACGACATCTAGTGCTCCAGAACCAACTCCGAAGAAACGAGGTAGACCTGCAAAACCGAAACCTTCATCATCTCAAAAAGACGAGGGAGAAAAATCAAACATTGCCGAAGATATTGAACCTGAACAAATTTTGTTAGCCGAAGAAGATTTACCCCTCGATAAAAACGCGATTGATATAAAACGACATTTCGAAGCAGAATTAGAACGAGTACGCGCCTATGCGATGTTAACTGAAGCAGTCGATGACCTTGAAGTTTACGCACTTATGTGTGGTTTAGCAGGCGATCCAATCTCAGTAGAACAGGCTCTGGCTGGACCAGATCGTGAATACTGGGAAGAAGCGCTAGCTGACGAATTAGGCTCACACGAACGACACGAATCATACATTTTTGTAAACCGTCCACCCCCCGAAGAAAATCCAGTAATCATAGACTCCATTGTTCTTTTAAAGACGAAAATTGACACGTGTGGAAGATTGAAGTACAAAGCAAGACTTGTAGCGCGTGGATTTAAAGACCCTAGGAGTTACTCCCTAGCGGAAATTTATTCACCAGTTTCAAGAATCACCACCATTCGTGTATCCTTCAGCATAATTAACAAATTTAATTTGGACGTATACCACCTCGACGTGAAAACAGCATTTTTGCATGGAGATCTACAAGATATAACGTACATGGAAATTCCGAAGTATATGAAAGTCGATGATCAAACCAGAAAGTTAAAAGTGTTACTTCTCAAGAAAGCGATTTATGGATTGAAACAAAGTCCGAAGCGTTGGAATGCTCACTTTAATCGAATAATGTTGAAAATTGGATTCGAACAAGACATCAACGATCCTTGTATTTATTGGCTTCGGAAGAAAAACATTCAAGCATTTCTTATACTTTACGTAGACGATATACTATTCGCTGGAAACAACGTAAGAATAATGGACAAAATTATCGATTTATTATTAGACGAACTGGAAATTGTAAACCTAGGCGAACCGAAGAAATTTGTAGGACTCGAAGTTATTCGCAAACGAAAAGAAAACATCTATATCTTACATCAGAAAAATTATACCATTGAAATTTTGAAAAGATTCAACATGCTGACTGCAAAATCCTATCCAATTCCGATGGTTCATCAAAATCGAAACGATAAGGAACGTCTGATGACACAATTACTTTTTGCTGGAATTGAGCCGAAGAATCGAAAAGAAAGGAAATGGTTTAAAAGCATCGAAAAGAAGAAACAATACGACGAAGCCCCCTTCCCCTACAAGGAAGCGATTGGCAGTTTGATGTACTTAGCAAACGGAACCAGACCAGACATCACCTACGCAGTTCATATGCTCAGCAGAAAACAAGTAAACCCCTCTCGTTACGATTGGGAATGTGTAAAAAGAGTTTTTCGATACTTAGTTGGAACTCAGCATTATGGACTCACGTACACAGGAAGTGCCGATGGATTAATAGCCTATGCAGATTCGAGTTACGGAGATTGTCCGGATACCAAGAAATCTACCACTGGTACAGTAATTAAACTGTTCAATGACGTAGTTGCTTGGTCCAGCAAACGACAAGGAAACGTATCAACGTCGACGTGCGAAGCAGAGTACGTAGCTTTAAATGCAGCTTTACAAGAAACTATCGCAATAAATGCTACCACTGTTCGCGCGATCAACCAGAATTACGAACCCTTTCATCTGTATGGAGACAACTCCGCGTCGATTCAATGTACGGAAAAACCTGGTGTCCCTTCCTTACGTCACATTCCTGACATTAAACTCCATCATATCCTAAACTTTGTCATTAACGAACGTGCGATCATTCATTGGGTCAGCTCTTCAGAGCAAGACGCCGATATTCTCACTAAACCTCTAACCAGGGAACCATTTAACCATCTCCGAAGTCGATTAGTCCAAGAAATACCTGAATTACAATAAAGTGCCGAAGATATTTTTTATTCGAAGTTTTACTTTTATTTACAAAGTTTTGTTTCCATTTCATTTTTTTTCTTTAGGTCCAAGAGATTTAAACGTTACTCTGGATGCTATCGCCGATTTACGTCACGCTGCCGAAGTTCTAAATGTCGACCTGCCAGCTGAAATTCACCGTATTTATAAAAAATTATTGTTTGAAACGAAAACTCCCGAGGATCAACTAAAAGAAAAAAGAAAAGCGGCTCGACGGAGGAGTACGGAAAGACGGCAAATTGATCGAAGGATTGAAGAACGAGTAAAAGCGTTGTTCGACGACGATGGATTCGAGGAGATGACAGAAGCCGAAGAGAATCGCGCCGATATCCGAAGAAGATTTCGCAGGAAGAAGCAAGGACTTCCGATGTTGTTCGTACTCTTGTCGAAAGAATGGAAGCCGAAACAAACGAGTTAAATTACGATGAGGCCATGGACTTGTCGCAAGAACGAACCGAAGATAATCATGCCGAAGATATTATAGAAGACGTGCCGATGACTGAAGCGAGAGAGGAAGAGCTTTTACGAGTTTTAGAAGACAGTGCCGATGATGATTCAAAGAAGTAAAATTCTGTAAGTGTTTATTTTGGTTTCGAACCACTTTTCATTTTTTCCTATTTTGTTATTTGTTATTGTGAATTTATCGTTACGTGTTTACACTCAAAATTCAGAGGGAGTGTTGAAGTATTCGTTTTATGTTCCTTTAGTAATTTGTATAATTGTCGTTGTGTTACGTTATCGTTATAAGATGAGTCATGTTTAGAGTTAAGTCATCGGTGAATAGTTAGTTCCTCAGTTAGTCATTGTGAAGTAGTTGTACTGTATGTTATGTGTAGTCGAGAGACGCACGTCACCTTTTGAACAGTTGAACCATAGTTAGTTATTAGTTTTAGTGTTATTCTTTTTGTGAGTTATTTCGTGAATATACGTTTGAGTACCTGAGTAAGTGTTTTCTATACTTTATCATATTCAAAAAGAAATTATCTATTCAACCTGTGTGAGTTGAAAAAAGGAGGAGATATTCAAAAAAAAATTGTTTCCGCACGTGGTGTTTAAAGAAAAAATTGATTTGAACTGTGTAATTTAAAAAATTATTAATTGGTTGAAGGTTTTGGAATTTTATTTAAATAATTTAGCATGTATTTAAAAAAAAAATTATTCGAAATTAGTTAATGAGTTAAAACAATTTTTTAAAATTATTAATTAATCGAAATTTTAATTGTTGCGACGATGCGAGAGATATTGAAAAAAAATTTACTTGGCTTGGAGCCCAATTATTGGAAGAAGAAATGTAAAAAAAATTATTCTACCTGTGTAAATCAAAAAAAAAATAATTGAAAAATAATTTAGCATTAAAAAAATTCGTTGAACCCCAGTCGTTTAACCCACGACTAAATTAACATGGAATATGCATCAGATATGAAAATAAAAAATGGTAAGAACGACTGAATTTTGCCTATTTGATTCATGTGAGTCTTCATTTCAATTTTCAACTACCACATAACTCGAAACTCGATTTTTTTCCAAGTCCGGTTTATTTTCAATAATGTTTCAACTTTATCTAGTTACATATCTTTTCCTCGAGATATTTTTGAACTCGAGGTATTTTTTTCGAAATATTTTACAGCTCTAAAAATTTTTCCGCTCCATTAAAACATTTTCTCAGCTCTAAAAATTCTTCAATTTTTTTCTCGCATCTAAAATGTTTTCATCTTTAAAAATTTTTTCCGTGATTTTTTCGACTCTTAAAATTTTTTTTCACAAGGGAGGTATCCCAACTCAAAGTAAAATTTATCGAAAGTAAATCATATCAGGACCCCGTACCCAAAATTGCAGGTGCTGAAGTTCATTTCTCGATTTTTGGCGAATTTTTGAAATTTCAAAATTACCTCCACCCAGCGAAATATGAAAATTTGATATAATCAACGAAAAAAACATAAATTTGGTATATACCCTATTTTCGACCTCCCGAATCGATTGGAAGTGGTTTCGAGACATTTCGGAGCCACCAGAAAATTTTGGAATTTTCCAGCCCTGGAGAAAACCCCATAAAAATGACCCATATGCACTTCAGCACCTATAATCGCGGATTATCCATATTGGTGACCTATTTAATCGATTAAAACATAATTTTCCAAAATTCGTAACTTTGAGTTCAAATTCGCATTTTTGGGCACGAAATTTTCCTGGAAAAAATTTAAAAATTCGCCTAATGCGCATACATTGAGGTAAAAAGTTGAAAATTGGTAGATACTCTAGTTTGCTTCTATTCGATTCGGGAGGTCGAAAATAGGGTATCTACGAAGTTTCAACTTTTTACCTCGGTGTATGCGAATTAGGCGAATTTTTTAATTTTTTCCAGGAAAATTTCTTATCCAAAAATTTGAATTTGAACTCAAAGTTACGAATTTTGGAAAATTGTGTTTTAATCGATTAAATAGGTCACCAATATGGGGTTCTCTCCAGGACTGGCAAATTCCAAAATTTTCTGGTGGCTCCGAAACGTCTCGAAACCGCTTCCAATTGATTCGGGAGGTCGAAAATAGGGGATATACCAAATTTCAAATTTTTTTTGTTGATCAGATAAAATTTTCATATTTTGCAGGGCGCGGGCGGAGGTAATTTTGAAATTTCAAAAATTCGCCAAAAATCGAGAAATGAACTTCAGCACCTGAAATTTTGGATACGGGGTCCTGTTAACATGTACTTTCGATTTTTTTTTGGTTGGGCTCAAAATTTTACTTCAAGTTGGGATACCCCCTTGTCAGTATATTTTTGAGGCCTGAATTTTTTTCTCGAATCATTTTTCAACTCTTTGAGATAGTTTCTCAAAAACTCTTGGTACTTTTTTCCAAGACTTTTTCTTATTTCTTGTCTTTCCACTTAAATTTTTTTTGTTCATTATATTTTTCCAGTTTAATGAAATTTTTTTCGACTATGAAATTTCTTCTTGAAAAATATTCTCAGGTAAAGTTTTTCTCAAAGAAATTTTCCTGCGTGAACCCCTCCTAAAATCTTGCTTTTTAGTTTTAAGATTTTGTTGTTCACACTGCTAAAGGATCTGGAAAACCTGGAAAAATTGAAATCATTTCTGAAAAAAGACGCCATAAAAATTGAAAGAACTAATTTTTATTTTTATTTTTGTATCCTGTCTTTTATTCGTACTTCGGTTTTTCCTGACTGACTCATCTACAAAGATTTAATAATATCTTCGCAAACATCAGAGATTAAACGTTGGTAAAAATTTGATAATTTTCATTGAGATTATTTGATTTTACCATTTCGTAGAATTTTAGAACTAGAAAAATAGAACAGTGTTGGAAAAGGAAAGAAATAAAACGAGAAAGACCGACTTGGTGTAATTTAAATTACAATTCTCGCTCAGTCCATTGAAATTTTTGTTTACGATTTTCTCGCCGTTGGTGATTTGAGAATTGGTCTTGAAAAAGAAATATACTTATTCACGCAGTAATGCATAAATAATGATATATCGTTATAATTTATAAAATTATACAACAAACAATTTCTACTCGTTAATTACCAATTACGTTATTGCATCTATTATTATAGGGAGCGCGGACACAAACCATTCTACGACGAGAAATTACCGTCGATGACTCCGGTAACACTGCGCGGCTTTCCTTCCGCCGCCGAAAGCTGTCGTTATGACGGGGACTTTCGGCTGGCTTTACGTTAATATTTTCAGTATTTACGCGCTTGAGATCGGTATAGGTTGCGTGGTGTTTGATCGTACTTCTAGAGCGGTGTGTGTCGAACGTTCGTGTTACGAGAATTTAAAATTTTCCGCAAAAAATGTGTCATTCTCATTCGTTGACTCGTATTGGTGGAAAATTTTCTCATTAATTGTGCGAAATTGTGACGAGAATAGTTTCGTACGGTTTTAGTGTCCGATTTTTGCGCTGGTAAATTTCAAATTAATTTTTCTTCGCAATTATTTCGCACGTTATTGAAATATTCAGTGGTTTCGCGATGTGCAGATGTGTTTTTCATCTTCGAAAATCATGCCATTGGGAAAATTTCGTCGGATGGGCTGAAAAGTAAATGCACAGTGGGGTAGTTGTATAGTTCAAGGATGTTTGGAAAATTATTTAGAAAAACAAACGTCTGTCGGTAATTAGGCGTTGAAAAAGGTGGCTTTTTAAAAAAGTGGATCTTCATCGTTACGACGCCATGGTCGGTATACTTTTACGAGTATTTCTTCGTCTGTACATTTTTCATTTTCAAATTGTGCGAATGCTCGAGAAAGAAGCGTGATGCCTTATTTACGTGACCTGTCAGCCTCACGTTGTCGTATAATGTTTTTCGTACTGGGAGAATAGCTCTGCAAAGGCGTTCAATTGTAGGAGAAAAGAGGGCGATTTTTAAGTACGTCGTCACACTTGTGGAATTCCAAAATCAGCGCTGACCAAGGATCTGCTGTGTGCTTTATCTCGATTTATACGTACCGACTGTACTTTATAATTGTACATACATTTACATATTTAAACAGCATTTATATTCGTATTTGATTGCCATAGAACGATATGAGAAAAGATAAGCTCGAATATCGAAAGCAGTGGCAGAGAAAACTTGCGTAGAACTTTTTGCCCGAACTTACATAAATTACGATTTACGTATCGCGACCGTAGTACAGAACGAGTTAAGTAAACTAAAAAGTAAAACTAAAGATTCTCTTTCGTTGGGTTGGATTTCGGAATCGTGCAGGCTCCGTGTAGAAAACAGGCATCGAGATAAACGGCGAATCGCGCCAGGCGCAAGGTAAATTGAAAGTTTTACTAATGCGACAGAATTTTAAAAAGGTAAAAGCTTTTAAAGGAGTAAATTTAGTTCAGCGACGATGCTCGAATTGGGTGAAATTTGTGAAAACGTCGGCGGTGCGGCGCCATTCGCCTGAAACATAATGGAATCATTGGGAAACGCCGCGTCGCCGCCCACCCTCACTCTGACTGCCTCGAGGAGCAGGATTACAGCGGAGTATGTAAATATTCACCAAGTTTTCGTTCTTCGGTCGCTGGTATATCCAAGGTGGAAATTTTTTTTTCTTATCGAATGGCACAGTATTCTGAGAAAACGAAGGCGAGGTTTTGATTTAGTTTTTAAAATCGACCTGGGCTGCTAAAGTCTGTAGGTGGTTCGCGTGAAAAATGTTCGTATTTAAAAAAGGTTAAATTATGCAAATAAGATTAGCTGCGGTTTAGGCTGAAATAAAGTATACGGGGTTTTCGAATTTTTTCAACGGTTTATGTTCTACGCTAATTTTGACATTTTTCTTTATATTTTCGACGGAAAATTGATGTTTTTAGGGGTAGAAAAATTTTCACGACGTTTTTCAAAAGTTTAGATTTATTAAAGAGACGTGCTAGACTGAAATTGTAAAGCTGTAGTACGTGTCTGAGATTTAATTGCCGATTGTTTTCCGGCCCTTTTGAGGATATAGTCGTTTTGTTGAAATTGAAATCGTGTTTTTTTACGCGGATTGTTTAACTGTCGTGGATTTTTTTGGGGTGTTTTTTTGTAACCAGAATGAAAATGGGATTATTTGGTGATTTTTGGTCTGGTTTTTTCGAGACTATTTGGCAGGGTGTCTATTGGCAAGAAGGCCCATAAAATAGCAAAAATTTTAATCATTTTCCTCTTGAATTTTTCAATCGAAGGAATGCTTTTAAATGCTTTTTTAACTTCAATTTTTAATAAAAATTTCGGCTCTCGCTTCCCTTGGACAGGATTTCTGTCTTGAATTACCACTGTTGTTACCCTCATGTTTACTTTCCTCAAGGTTGCCAACCGAGATTTCGAAAAATCACCATTTTGGGTTAAAAATGCGTCATTAATACTCACTGAAGGCAATTTTTTCAAAATCACTAAAATCACTTGTTTTTTCTTCAGAAGTCATTCAACAGGTTGTCCATTTTCTGGAAAACCGGGAAAAGTCAGGGAATTTTGACCGTCTGGAAAAGTCAAGGAATTTTGAAATTTCCGGCATTTCCGCTGGAATTTTGTAAAAATCCAGAAGAAGAATAAATTATCTGAAGTTTCTGGACTCATTTTATTATAAATTTTTCAAAAAAAATTTCCCTCGTTCTACTTGGGCCAAATTGTTTCAACTGATTTTTGTATGTATCATTTTTTATTGACCATAATGTGCAACAAAATTGATACTCGTATTTAAACACACGTTTTTGTCTATTGAATCATCAAGTTTTCAAAAAAAAATTCTTTGTATTTTTTTTTTTTTGAACACCTACTTTTTGATAAAATTTAATGAGAAAGGAGTTCCATGATGCCCCTGATCACGATTTTGAAAAAAAGGGAAGGGAATAGAAAATAATTTGTATTTTTTTGGTCACATTTTGGGAAACTTCACTGGGAGTGTGAAGTGATGAATTTTCAAGTTTTGAAGGTCTTTCTTTGCAAAAATTTTCGACCTCGCTTCGCCCTCGCTTCGCTTGGGCTCTTCACATTTGTATATCTCATCAAAATAATATTGATATTTTACTCCTCATCGATCTATAATTTACTAGGCCAAGCCAAAAAGATTATATTAGGGACTTTCGTAAAATTTATGAATTTGAAGTACTTGTTTTTTGGGGAGAGTATTGAATTACGAAGAAATTTTTTAATTTTCAGACTGGAAATATCCAAACTTTCAGTCTCACGATTTGGTTGACACCAAAGTTTTTCCTTTTTATTTGAAGTTTTTTTTGTTATAAATTCCAGGTCTAAGTTTTTGTGCCGAGTTGAGAGGGAGGTAACGTCAAAAATGTTCAGAATTGAATTTACGTCGTTTTTGTGGCCGGAGAAGGGAGCATCTAAAAATCTCATAAGAAGTAATGATTTTTGAAAAAAAAAAATTGTTGGACATTATATTCATTTTAAATCATTGTTTTGTAAAATTTCATCACGCAAAAAAAAACACTTCTTCTCCACTCTTCAGGAATAACATATTTAAAAGGTTTGGAAAATTTCGAAAAATTGGTCTGGAAAACCTGGAAAAATCGAATATAGTGGACACCCTGTTCCAAAATCACGTTTATCATTTAGTGTTGCCATTTCTAGCATAATTATGCCAAAATTATGCTAAATCACGCAAATTTTTTTTGTTTTGTTTTTGGCCTCCTGGCATCATAAAATTATGCCAGGCAGCCAAAAACACCAAAGAAAAAAATTATGCCAAATCTGGCATAATTATGCTAAAATGGCAACACTGTAAAAATCATTGTATTCATTCTCAAAAATCATTTTATAAAAATAGGTTTAAAAAATGTCAAAATCGCTAAAAAGGCTGTTTTTCAGTTTTTCTTTTTTCAAAGATTTTTCATCAAAAATCACAAAAATAACTGAAAATTGAAAAGTAAACCTTGCAAACAGAGTGAAAAATCACCAAAATCACTGAAAAAAATCACTTCACTTCTTCAAAAGTTGAAAAATCACTGATGTTGGCTACTCTCTCAATTATAAATCAGTGAAAATTACCGAAAATCACTGAGAAACAGTCAGAATTGCAGCACAGGAGAAAATCAGTGAACATTTTTTCACTAAAAACAAATCAGTGAAAGAAAATCACTGAAAATCAGTGAAAATTCACTGAAAACTCAGTGATATTTATGAAATTTACTGAAAAATCTGCGAAATTCTTTGAATAATCAGTGAAAAATCACTGAAAATCAGTGAATTTCACTGATTTTTCCTGTGCTGCAATTCTGACTGTTTATCAGTGATTTTTCACTGATTCAGAATAAGAGAGTACCTTGGGCTTCCTTTTTTTAGAAAATCCTGCCCAGCCTTTGCCAGCAGACCTCACTTGTAGATACATACTATGTACCTACATATCATGATTAGCCGAAGTCAAATTCTACATTTTTGTGAAGAATTGTTTATCCAAAACTTTTTTCGATCAATAAAATATTCATGCTCGACTCTTTTTTGTATGTATGAATTTATTTGGATAAAAATGTCTTGAAATTTCTTTTGAATGTCCATTATTTTGTGTTTAAAATTTCTATTTTTTGAAAATTTACTTTCTTTTCATTCAAATTGAATAATTCTCCCCCCCCCCTCCAAAAATGTAATATTGGTAAAAAAAAACATAAAATTCATTTCAAGGGTATTTTTTTAGTAAGTATTTAAAATTTTTATTTTCCAAAATTTTTGACCTGATTTCCCTAAGGCTAAATTCCTATCTTTTGAAGAGGAGAGGAAGAGGAAGAGAAGGCAATTAAAAAACAATCAGAATTTATCAGTTGAAAAAATATTAGACAGTATAAAGGAGGTTAGTCTTCTCCAAGCTCAGGGGAAAAGTTCTGCATAATTCGATTGAAGGGTCCTGCTAAAATCTTGCTTGTTGATTTCGAGAATTGGTTAGACACCTCGAGTTTTTTATTTTTCTTGTCAATTTGTATCATTTTTTACCAACTAGGTAGTATTTCATTAGAATGAAATTGTCAAAAAAGTGCTTGAAATTCTCTAGAAAAAGGTGTACGTATACGAAGGAGGCGGGGAGTGCCGAAAAAGGTTTTGAAATTTCTTATAAAAAACAAGTATACATGGGGGGGGGGTCTTTGGACAAATTTGGAGCCAGAAAAATTGTTTAAAAATGGCAAGAAAAACTAGAAAATGGCAAAAATTTTCATTTTCCAGATCCAGTAGAACCCCTGTTTGATAATTTTTTCAATATTCTTAGGAAATTCAAATAACCAAAAATTAATGACGATGGTGCTTTCTTCCTAGATCTTCAAAATTGACTTTCGAAAATATATAAAATTCATCCAAATTGGCTCAGACTGTTTCATTTACCTGCCCCATTGAAATAAAATCAATATTATAGGTAGAAATTTGAATTTAGTAATGTTTCAATGTGCTCTTTCCATTTATATTAATATTTCATCAAAGTCGGAAACTGACACTTCGCAGAAGTTCCCTCGGTTGGTATCGAATTGATTTTATATTCGAACCAGTATCTTTTTGAGGATTGCGGAAGAAATGGAAATTTTCAAAACGCCGAGTTTCGACGATGAATTTTTAATTAATTTTCGAAAATGATCGGTTTACCGTATATTCCCTGCAGTACGTTGCTGAAAATGTATCCTCCAGCTTCCACCACTATTTTTGGTAAAATATGTCGGTATAGGTAGCTAGGCATTTTCATTTCGCGTCGCACGTCTTGAATCTCGTTAGTATACGAGAAGTTAATAAATTCCGTCGAAAGATTCATTTTGAGCGAACTTGGCGGGCTCGTTATCGTAATCGTGCCTACACCTACCCTACGCAATTCGACGTCGGAATTTTTTAATATAGTTGGATGTCTCGCCCGAATGTGAACCAAAGACCAAGAGAACTGGCTTGTCGCAGCTAAGCCGCCAAAGCGACCAATTAACAAAATGTATCTCGGAAGCTGGAACACGAGCGCGAACAAGATGACGCGAAGGAGGGGAACCACCGGCGCTAAATATTCCCAAAATCATCCCTCGCGTCTTTGCCGCTGCCGTCATTAATCTGTCAACAAAGCTGCGTATAATAAATCGAATTTGCGCGGGCGAGGTGTTCCGGTATAACGCCGAATAAAATTCTAACGTACTCGAACTAGCGCGGCAGTTTAAAATTAAATTATACGTTGCGCGATAAAATGACGAAATCCAATTACCGCCGTTAGTTTGGGCTGGCCGGGGTTTGGTAAATTGCAACGATTGGCGGACGATTAAGTTTGCAGCTTCGTTAACGCGGAACAAAGTTTATTACGTGGATTCAGGTGGAAAATTTATATCCGGTGATTGTCGAAGCTGGGAGCTTTTTCGAACGGTTCGAATAATTTTTGTGGAATGGATCAAAGTGTTTCTGGAAATGCAAAGGGAGTCCTGAAATTTGGATTTTGGCATCGCATTTTGCTTGAAAGATCAGAGATAGGTGATTAGGTGATTTGGAATCTAAAATGACCACTTAATGAATCATCTGCGATTTAAAAAGTATAGAGTGGTGTCTACCAGCGTGAAAAATTCGAAAATAGCACGATTTCCACCTGGTGAGCAGGAAACCATGAAAATGTCATGATTTTTTACAATTATTCTAATGTCAGAGCGTGAATTTCTAGGTAATATTTCTTAAATTTCTCAATAAAATAGGTACCTATTTTTGCGTTTTGAACAGAATTTTTCAAGAAATTTGTACCTCGTTTCGCTTGGGCTGTAAAATTATATTTTTCATCTTTTCTAGCTTGAATTCTTTCATTTTTCTTTCAGTTTTTGTGTTTGAAGCAGAGTTTTCCTTCTATTTGAGAATTTCTGTGTAAAAAATGAAATCATCATTTCTTTTGCCTTGAATATTTTAAAGATGGAATTCGATTAATTTCTGTAATAAGGCAAGGGTTTTCTAAAAATTTTGTGAAAATCAGTAAAGAAGTAGTGGTTTTTGCCAGCAAAATAATTAATTCAAGGAGTGAAAACTTTTAGGACATGAAATCCGGCTTCCTTCTTGCCATAGAATTTATGGCATGAAAAAAGTGTTTGGAAAAGCATGAAAATAGTATAATTTTTCAGTCAGTAAACACAACAAAAATCTGGTTCCAATTTTCTAGTTCAATTTGATCAATTCAGGAGAATCAAAATGAGAAAATTGCTGCCTCTAATTTTAAATCAACGATTTACAAAAAAGTATAGAAATATAAATTTTAAATTGATCCTGAATCAACGAGATCTGTACATTGATGAGTTGGAAAATTCACACGCTCGTGATAATCTCCTGAGTAGACATTACATTTTTTCGAAACTTTACACTCCATTTTTAGAGGAGACTTTTTTCACATTTTGAAAAAAAAAGAACGATTCCATAAGTGGTATATTTATCTTGTAACTAGATGACCCAACCGTACGAGGGTGGTAGTATTTCAAAAAGGATTGTGAGCTTATTTGTAGTTAGATATAGAAAATTACAAACATTTCAAATTTTTTCAACTTACTCTCTCAATTATAAATCAGTGAAAATTACCGAAAATCACTGAGAAACAGTCAGAATTGCAGCACAGGAGAAAATCAGTAAACATTTTTTCAGTGAAAGAAAATCACTGGAAATCAGTGAAAATTCACTGAAAACTCAGTGATATTTATGAAATTCACTGAAAAATCTGTGGAATTCTTTGAATAATCAGTGAGAAATCACTGAAAATCAGTGAATTTCACTGATTTTTCCTGTGCTACAATTCTGACTGTTTATTATTGATTTTTCACTGATTCGGAATGAGAGAGTACCCAGGTCAGATGATTTTTTTTAAAAAGAATACCTCCTGTCGAATAATTTTTTTAAACACCCCTTCCATTAATTAACATTTCGGTTAATTTTTTTTCATTAAATGAAAAAAAGATAGTGTTGCCGAATCCCAGAATACGTTCCGGAAAACGGAACTTTTGGAGTCCTTCGAAACTTTTCCGGAACTTTTGAATTTTCGGAACTTCCTGAAATTTTAATGCATTTTTCTGCTTTTCAAGCATGGTTTTTCGAAAAAAATTTACCCTCGCTGCGCTCGGGCTGTATTTTAATAACTCCGTTTCTAAATGTGAAGAATTTATGTTTTTTTGAATTAGTCAAATAATTTTCATTTAAAGTTGGTAGTTTTCAACTGATTTCTCAGTCAATGTTCCATTTAATCAGAAAAAATCAGTAATTTTGACTAAAACAAATCAATGAAAAATCACGGATTTTCAAATATGTAATCTATCTCACTGATGACATTCCAATTTCTGAAAGGCAGAGTTGTACGAAAATTGACTGATTTTGATTTAGAGAGTATCTATGGTCACTTTTTTTTGGGTGTTTGTCACTTTTTTCGACTTTGGTCACTAAAAGTCACTTTTTTCCTCCCAAAGTCACTTTTTTCCTCCCAAAGTCACTTTTTTCGCATTTTCAAGCAAAAATTCAAATTTTCACGTAAAAATTGCAGTTTTTTAAAATTCTTCAAGAAAAAAAATTAAAAGTTGATGATGATTTTTCAAAAAAAATTCGCCCTCGCTTCGCTCGGGTAGTATTTCAATAATTATATTTATAAATTTGAAAAAATTCTGTTTTTTTAAATCAGTAAAGTAATTGATTTTTTAATCAATTCCCCATTTGACAGAATAAATCGATAATTTTGACTAAAATAAATCAATCAAACAATTGAAATATCACAGATTTTCAAATAAATTCATTTCACTGATTCAAAAAGGCATAGTTTATATTAATTGTTTGTTCCAAAAGTTTCGTCATTTTTCAATTTTTCTTTGCTGAAATCTGTATAATTAAATTAATTGTCTCCTAAAGTGCCACTTAAAATAATTAGATTTTTAGATTACTTAATTTTTTCATTGAATTTTGACCCCCTTCCCTCATTTTTTCTTGAATTCTCAGCCCTCTTTTAACTGTAAAAAAATTCCCCCGAAAAAATCGAATTTTTAGTTACTTTTGGTTACTTTTTGGTCATTTTTTGGTCACCTTTTGGTCACTTTTTGCTTAAAAAAGTTACCAAGTCACTTTTTTCTTCGAAATTTCGCTGTGATGCCTGTAATTAAAAAAAAAAAAAAAAAAAACTGTAAACTTGCCCCCCTCCCCCACCCAAAAAAATTGAATTTTTGATCACTTTTTGGTCACTTTTTAGTCACTTTTTTCTCCAAAAAGGCCACTAAAAGTCACTTTTTTTCTTCAGAATTTCGCTATGATGCCTGATATATTGACTGATTGTTTGTACCAAAAATCTCGTAATTTTTCAATTTTGTTTTGCTCAAATCTGTATTTTTATTGAATTTTGATCCCCTCCTTTTTTTCTCGAATTCTCATTCTCAGTCCCTTTTTTTTTTTTAGCAACAGTGGTGGTGAAAAAAAAACCACGGAACTTTTTACGAATTCCGGAACATTTTTTGAACTTTTCAACATTAGAATTCGGCAACAATACCCCAGTGGGGATTCAATTCTTTTTTTTCGAATCCCCCCTCCCCACCCATTAACAATTCGATCAATTAATCATTTTAAAAAATTTCAATTACAGAGGACAAATCATTTTTTTAATCACCCTCCCATTAATTAACAATTCAATAAATTAAATTTTTTTTAAATTTTCTTAAAAAATAACCCAGGTCGAATAAATTCTTTTGAATGCCCATTGATCAAATTGTTAATTAATGGGAGCTGGGATGGAGTATCCAAAAAAAGAATTGAATCCAATGTAGTATTTTAGTGAAATGTTTATTCGACCTGCGTGTGATTTAAAAAAATTATTGATTTGAGCTGAAAAAATTTGAAATGTAGTACTCTGCGATTTTTTTGAAAAATCAATTTTTTCAACACCTCAGACCCTAACCTTCCCTTAATCGGTGGTTCACTTCATTATTCGAAGTCTCCCTTCCCTCTCGTCTTACTTCTTTTGTACTTACAACTCTGCGAATCGCTTTTTTTCTGGCTACTTCAACATTACCACGACCAAATCTACTCGTATAAAGTAAACGTTTACACAGAACCAGGCATCAATTTTTTTCTCGTTCATTTGCCTCTTCCTCTTGTTTGAAAATTCTCGCCGAGAAATCCCCCGGATTTCAGATAACGAGCAAATGACTCACGGGACACCTTGAGAAAGAAAGTTGGAACTCTGTGTAAATTTGGAGTTCTCTTACGTATTTCGCCCTCGTATACATCAGCACTGGCGGTAATAAAAATGTAAATACTCGTATTTACATAATGACGAGTTCACAGCACATAGCACCGCGGTGGTAGTCGCAGAGTATATCCGCATGGTATCTTGTACCGGTGACATTATATGGACGACGGGATGACTGTTCACATAGCCTCATCGTAGCTCTGTTTCGATTAAAATTATCGTCTGTGGTGTTTGGGGAAGTGGCGATAGGCGATGGCGTCGAGTGTCGACTGTAGCCAAGTCTTGGACGCAGCTGAGCCCGAAGTGTGTGAGGTGAATATCCGTTATTGCGCGTACCCATCGAGTAATTAGCGTATCATTTCTTTTATTGTCGCGTAGTTCCGGCTCAAGGTCGTCGGCAGCACTTGCATTACCGTACCGGTACTTTTGATTTTATTGTTTACCGTACTCAGCGCCGCGGTTTTCTTGATTGTTTGTCGCGAATTGAGAACCGCAGCCATAGAGAAAAATTAGCTACTCCCGTGTGCGAATGGAAAATGAACCCAATAGGCGAGAGCCGAGTCAGTATCTAGGTCGATAAAATTCAACTTCCTACTGTTGTTAAGGGTCAGTGGACAATGGAGCAAATGTCAAGCTGCTTAAACGATTTGTTATACATTGGTCGAGTTTTTTTCTTCGCTCTGTGCGCTTCCGCTTTATTAGGCCATTCGGTTGGGGCTTTATTTATTTGGATTATAGCTTTCGATAACGATTCGGATTTTATTTTTGTTATTTTTTCGTTTTGTTTGGTAAGCGTTGTTTATAGAGATTGCTATTCCCAATGAACGTGGAATTTCATTAACAGCAGAAAAAGTTTTCGATCCAAGGTGATCGTCGATGTGAATGAGAACGAACGTGTGTATTGTTTATGGTTTCACCGGGCTTGTATTTAACTGAAATTATGGCATGTTTGATGCGTATTAATACCTAAATAAATAAATGGTTTACACGCAATGATACATACCTCGAGAACGAGTATATAATTTATTCGCCAAAGAAATTTCGCACAGAATTATCTACTCTGTGTGTAAGCGCAGGTGGCGAAATTGAGAAAAGATGTCTACGGTGGAGCAGATTTTGAAATTGTTACTGGTCTGGCGTTCGTTTCTATTGCGACAAAATTACTACAGTCATTTTTTGCATAGCTTGAGAATCTTTTTTCGCCCGAATAATTTATGAGTGTTGGAAACAGCGACAAGACATTATGAAAGCTGCGGTGTTTTAGGTATGGAGCTTAGGTGTTTCAATTCTGCGTGTAGTGTGCTCCGAAAATACAAAATTTTATTTTTCTGTATCAAGTAGAAATTAAATACATATAATTCCCATATTTTAAATTTTTCGTTAATAATTACTTAATTTTTTTGAACTGGTTCTAATGCGAGTATTAAATTTTTGAAACTGGTTCAATATCGGCCACGTGTCTCACAATGAATTCCTTCAGATTTGAAAATATGTACTTACGAATACGAGAAAAAATTGAATGAAATTTCGCAAACGCTAAAAATCGATCGGTTATTGCGATGGTATTTTGAGAACCGGTTTAGTGGTCTCTTACCAGTTGTTAATTTATTTTTTTAAAGTAGAAAGATTAATCTTTATGGAATAAAATTTATAAAAAAATTATATTATTTTAAAGAAAAGTTGCCGATTATTGAAAATTAATCATGTCTGCTTCGATTGTTCGTAGCTATTTCGAACCGGTTTGACGGTTGACAATTAATTTCCATTAATTTTGCATGATAAAAAAATGGAAATATAAAAAAGTTTCAATTTAAAGTATCGGAGCTTTGAAAACCGATCAGTGATCATTTTCGGTTTCATTAATTTTTTCCTATCTAGCAAGATAGATAAGTTGAAAGGTCCCCAGAAAGAACTGGTCAACTCTCCAAAAAAATTGTAATTGAATTATGGGAAACTCGTTTTGACAAGAGAACCATAAGATGCAATATTTCGATTTCACGAAAAACTGCACAGGTTGCCCAGAAATGTTGACGGAGAAAAAACACACGTGCACAAAAAGAACCGGTTAACTCATTTTTTCCAATTTGAAGTTACAGTGTTTTTAAGATTTTAAACGCTCTCATTCCCATATCAGTGAAACGATTGAGCTGAAATTTTAGGGGAAGATTGGTGAGTTAATTTTTTTCTCAAGATTGACTCAACCGATTTTCTTCAAACTTGGGTGTAAATGTAGGTATATGTAAGGGCTTTTCACAAAAAAATTTACAGCACCCCCTCCACTTTTTCCCCTTCAAAAATTTGACTCGATTTTTGTGAGGTCCTCCTTACCTATGAAGGACTTTGAGCAAAATTTACAAAAAATAAATTTTAGATACTTGCCTTATCAATCCTAGAATAACATACAATTTTTTCAACATTTTATCTCTGGTGGGCCATGGTCAAGTCAAAGGTGACTAAAATTATTGTATCATATGACCAAAAGATGTTATTTTCCCAATTTTCTCCAATATGGCCAAAGGTAACTCAGGTTTCGGTCAATTTTAACCATGGCCAACCCAAGGTTCAATTTTGAAAAAAATTATGTCATTTCAGGATTAATAAGGCTCCTAAAAAATTGTTTTTGAAAATTTTTCCTGAAATCCTTGGGTAAGAAGGGTTTCAAAATATTGAGTCAAATTTTTGAATGGGAAGCTGTAAATTTTTTTGTGAAACCCCCTTTGCATATACTTACCAACATTTATGCCCAACATTGAAGAAAATCGGTTGACGTCAATCCTGAGAAAAAAATTAAAACTCATTTTCCACTTTTTGAGTCATTACTCGGAAACTAAGATATGAAACTTGAGGAAATCACGTTTCTGTAGGGTACCTATATACCCTCTTTGTACGATTCCAAGATCTCTCGGGGGGCCGATTTACCATTCTTATACCAAAACATGCACTTTCATCAAAATCTACTTGATTAAAAAATTTTCAAAACTTGATTTCTTTGAATAAAAGTACATTTTCTGGACAGAAAGAGCATCCTCCGAATAAATTTCCATAAAGAAAATTGTAGAAAATTTAAGGGTATGGTCTACCTTGTTATCAGTAAAAATTGAAAAATTTAGGATCGGGGTATTTTAAGCATTATTGAATAAAATGGTCTGAAAATTTAATATGTGCTTCGAAACAACAGCATCTTTTGAGAACTTTTGAAATATTTTCAAAATTTTTCTTCAATTTAAAAAAAAAAGGAATTTTCAAAAATCACCAAAAATACTTTGGATAAAAAATGTTCTTGTTGTTTGTCCAATTTTTTCCAAACATTTCTTTAGAAATTTTGGAAATATCTCAAAAGTTCTCAAAAGATGTTGTTCAGAAGCATATATTACATTTTCAGAACATTTTATTCAATAATGCTTAAGATATCCCGATCCTAAATTTTTCCACTGATAACAAGCTAAAGCATACCCTTAATTTGACTTCTGCCAAGAGCTGTTGGTGTTTGGGATCCACTAACCTTCGCCAGTCTTCACCTGAAATTTCCACTCAATCGATTTATTAGGACTACGAGTGCTTCTCAAATTTTAGAAACGCTGTGACTTTAAATTCAAAAAAATTAACTTTAACCAGTTCTTTCGTGGATCCTTCAAGTTGTGATTTGAAGTGAATTTGAGAAAGCAGTGGGATATACCAGATTTCTCAAGCTGTACATTTGTTTTTGACAGATTTACGTTGTATGAGAATTAGGGTGGATCGAAAAAAAAACATATCTTGGATTTTGACCCAATTTAGTAGGGTGGTTTACTTTGAGGGGAAGACTTCACAAAAAAATTTGATCCTCGAGGGCAAAGGGGAGGGGAGCAGGAGATGCTCAAAGTGCACCTCCTTTTGAAAAAAACGCTCTAAACCATCGCCATCCTTCTCCGATCAAAACTCATACTGCTACCAGGGGGTTGAAAAGTTGCAGATTTGCAATATTTCAATAATATAACATTTTCACTAAGCTGGAATGTTTTTTTTTCGTCGAGATAAGTGAACGAAATTTTTTTTCAACCACTAACAGTGAATTTTGAAAAAAAAAATGAAAATTTTATACACCAGTGCAACCAATAGCAAATTTCGAAATATATACTTTCAGTGATTGAAAAAAAATACATAATGTTTTCAGGTGAAAAAATAATCACTTCAAACTCGATATAAATTCCGTATTTTGGAATTTTATGATTTGCTGTTGGCTGCACTGGTGTATAAAATTTTTAATTTTTTCTTCAAAATTCACTTTCAGTGGTTGAAAAAATTTTTTGTTCACTTACTCGATGAAAAAAAATCATTCCAGCGTAGTGAAAATTTTATATTATTGAAATATTGCAATCTGCAACTTTTCACCCCCCTGGTAGCAGTATGAGTTTTGATTGGAGAAGGATGGTGATGGTTTAGGGAGATGTAGAAACTCAAATCGCATCTCTTAAGTGCTACGAAGGCTTCTCACACAATTTCGATTGGCTAAAAAACGCAAAAACCAGCATTTTTTCAAAAGAAGGTGCACTTTGAGCACCTCCTGCTCCCCTTCCCTGGCCCCTCGGTGGCTCAAAAATTTTTTGTGAAGTCTCCCACTCAAAGTAAACCACCCTACCAAATTTGGTCAAAATCCAAGATTTTTTTTTTCGATCCCTCCTAAAAAGAATATACCCTTTCAACTTGCCCCTCTCAAAGCTAATGTGATTTTTTAGACTCCCTGTAGATGATTCCAAAATTTGGTCTTTTACGATGGACATTACACCTAATTTCACATGCAATGTTTCCATCTCGATTGTTATTGAAATAACAATATGACCTTTTGTTTGCGACTTTTACTGCACAGAGCATCTTGCTCTTCTGCTCGTATAATCGTATCACCCAGCACGACTGCACGATGAAACAGAAAGAGAAACACGATACGCTTCCAAAAATAGAGACAATCTGTGTGCAAGTGGATACACAAATAACCCTGCAACGATCTCGCGATAAATGGGCAATTTGTAACAGGAAGCGAACGTTTAAAAATACAAGCTCATCCGAAAACACGCTTTTCCTGCCGGGAAAATTTTTACCGCGTACAATTTTCCGTATTACGGTGCACGTACGTACGTGAATTGGCGAACAAAAGAAAAACCATCGTAAATGGAGCTTTTAAAGTACCCGGCGAAGAAAGAACCGGCAACGGCATACGCGCGCGGTCACGTCGGTACGCGAATAATGCGGTACTTTATATAACATACGGTTGCCTTTATGGTATTACTTATATGCGCCCGTACGTACTGTACATATTGGTTGCGAACAAAACACCAGCCGTACGCCACCTTTGGCTCGGAATGTCCATCATTTATATTCGCAGCGGTATCGACTGCAACCTGTGTATTAAATGTGGCTGGAAAAGCCGCAGTCCGTGTTACATAAGCGAAAATGTAACGCGATGACATTTACCTCCGCAATATGATCTTTGATCTACGTGGACAAAGCTAAGGTGTTTATTTTCTTCGTTGAATTTTAGTTCGTTCATATGGTCGTTCCTATCATTCTGTTGAGACAAACGAAATTGTCGAGTGGACGGACGTGTAGGTTCAAGCGCGTTCAGTGAAGGTCGTCGTTACGTCAACGATCGTGAATTTGTTGTGTTGTTGCCCATATCCCATGTTAGTCGTCGTAGTTTTTAATTTTCGTACTCGTATGCACAATGGAAGGTATCTGCCTGTAAACTTGGCCATGCTTCCGTTCAAGTTGTTCATTCTCACTCCAAGTTGACTAATGATGGATTACAGTGACCTCTTGCATTGCTCTCGACAAAATTTACAAAAAAAAAGTAAACCTGTCGCTTACAAAGTAACTGTGATGGTGTAAGAAATATTTAACAGAGGTAATTGTGCAAGTGTAAAGATGATATTGCGAAATTTATCATAGAAGGTGTTTTATTACATGCGGTTTTCGATGTAAAACGGGTATTTGTGGTATGTAGTGACTAAGTTTGAAGTTACTTGGGTGCTGAGTCTTCTGAGTAGTCACAATACCACATTAGACGATATCAAAATTTGTGAGAAACCGTCTGAATTGATTTTTTTGCGACAGTGTTTGTAGACCTGAACCACGTGGCTTTGGTAGACATTTTTCTAAGAAAATTTAATCCCAGGTTGGAAGTATAAATAATGTGTGACAGCATCACGACATCTTTGTCTAAAACCGAAGTCGATCCAATTGCACAGATTCAAATTTTTTCAGAGGTCGTTTGTAAATCTGCAAACTATGCTTTGGGTAGAGCAGTATGAGCCAGTGTTGCAAAAGTGAATAGGTACGAAAAAGAAAACAAAAAAAGTAATTTTCTGGGAAAACTAAAAAAAAAAACACCAAAGTTGCTATATGTATAATTCAGTTTTTTTTTCTAATAAGAGGAAGAAAATTGCGTTTTTTTCGTTCTTAAAATTTATTTCAATTTTTTCCTTGATTTTAAAGTTCTCGATAAAAATTGTCATGATTTTGTTGAAAAAAAATACCGAAAACGAAAAAAATTGGTGATTTATCCCTCTTCTCATTGTACTTATGCTGCTGGGACAATAAGTATCCCTGATGGTAGGGGTGCAGGCACTCCTGTTTATTGTCCTATCATGCACATAAGTTCATTGCATAGTTGTATGCAGAGTAGGGAACCAATTGAAAATTTTTTATTGGTGGTGGTGCTTCTCATCAACCTTCAAGGTGAATGGTTCCGGTTTTGGTTTTTGAAATGGGTTTTATAATTGTCTGAAACGGTTCCATTTGGTTTAAATGGTTTCATTTGTCGTTTCCACTGGTTCTGATTCTGAAATGGTTCCGTAATCAATTTTTTTTCAGGTTGTGGTTCTGGGCTTGTTTCATGTTTTTCACTTCTTGTGGTTCTGATTCTGGTTCTGATTCTTAAGAGTTAAGACCATTTTAGTCCTAATGCAAATTGGTGGTACATGGTTCTCCCAGTTCTAACTTAAAAAAAAAATTGTTTCACTCGAAAATAAAAAGACATTAAAATTTGATTAAATTTAAATTTTAAAATCAAAATTAGGTCTAAATAAAATTGAAATCTTGAATTTTATCAATTTTTTGTGCTCTAATTGAAGTTTGAACAAAAGTTGAACCATGTTAAATCAAAAGAGACCAAGCGACATCAAAAATTTCACCAAAAAACAAACTTGAAAGTACGATGACTTCTAAAAAAGTTGAAGAAGGATAATAACTACGAGAAATATGAACTCTGGTAATATTAATCTGTCAGTAATTTACGTGTTTAGAAGTTTATTTCCTGTTCCCAGTGAGAAATACGATAAAATCTCAGCATTTTATAATTTGTCGCTTGGTTGCTTTGACTTAACACGGTTCAGTTTATAATCATAGTGCATTAGCAATTGTCATAAATTCATAATACTCAACTCATTCTTTGTTTTATTGAACATTGAACTTGAAAATTGAAGTTGAAATCATTCAAAATTGAATATTTTTTTTTATAAATTTGAATTCACATCCAGAAACCGAAAGCCTAAAAGCAAAACCAGGAAAAACCAATAAGAATGGATTCATCAAATGGTGGTGGTTTGTGGTTGTTCTGCTCTTATAAGAAAATTTTGCTGATATGGTTCGTATTGGTGGTACTTCTTCAAAATACCATACTCTTGTGCTTGTGGTTCTGGTTAGTTTCAAAATTACTTTCAAATGGTTCCAATTGATGTTGGTTTTAATTTGAAAATTCGAAAAAAAGTGGTTCTACTGGTTTTTTTTTTTGGTGGTGGTTCCAACTGGTTCCATACCCTGGTTGTATGTTTGTGGGTATCACATACATAGAACAACATCAACAAGCTCTCTCATGATGCTACAGCCTAAACCACCTATCCCTCAGGGGTGCCTCCACCCATACTAGAGTATAAAATGATACACTAAAGTGTACTCGTAATCGTATCGTATTGAAACGAGTACACGAGTATACTAGTTTATTGTATTTACAAACACTTGTTTCGTTCAAATGATACCTGTTCTGAACATACGAGTAACGAGAATATTTGCGAGTATTATCGTATCGTGGTGATTGTAAGGATATTAGGATAACAGGAGTAGGCAAAAATCATTGACTGGGTGATGTAATAACATAGGTTACAATTCCAAACAAAAGTAATCGTGTTTTTTGCAAACGATACGATTACAATGATATTTATAAAAGAGACGAGTACAAAACTATGTACTCGTATTTTCTAATTCACGATATGATATACTCGTACTCGCCGAGTATATACTCACATCGTTTTATACTCTAACATGTACCTCCAAGGATGCTTACGTATTGTCCCATCAGCTTGAGTACACTGAGAAGATGGATGGATTTTGTAACTTGAAATTTTCCAACCCCCTCCCCCTCCCACCAGAGATTCATTTCAAATATTTGAAACTTCCCCTGTACCCTCTGATACTGGTCACAATAAGCATATTATGTGCTGAGTTTTCTGCTCACCAGTCAACAGCAAAGGCTTAAAATCAATTCAGATTTTTTATCGGTATTGATTTAAGCAGTAATTATCTGGTATTTGGTATTATTGGTTTATTCTACGTTTCAGTTTTTTTTTTTTGGTTTTGGTTTCTGATTTTTTGGTATTGTTATCTGTGTTGAATCAGTTGAATGCAGTATCAATTTGTATTGTGAGTAGTTCTTACCGATCAAAGACACTACCATCCTCTCTCTTTTAAAAACAAAGTCTAAAACCCCAAAAAATTGAAAATTTGGATTCTAAATCAACTCTGAAAATTTCGCAGAGAACCCCAAAAAATCAGTCAGAAGGCTGTAGTATAATGCTTCTCAATGCTTCAAAAAATGCCCAAATCTCAAACTCTTAAAAAGGTAATTCTAATTTCTACATTGTTGGAAGTTCGCAGCACTTGGAAGTTGAAAATGAATACTGAATCTATTACTTTCTATATTGGTACTACTGTAGTACTGGTTTCTAGTGGTTTCTAAAAAAACACATAGTTTTGGTTTCGGTTCTCAAATATTGGTCCCGGTTTTGATATTGGGATTGTCCCAGTTTCTACTGATTTTTACTATTGGTTCTCAATCACTGCTTCTATTATGAGATGATCAATAATGCTGACATTTTAAATCTCGCTTTAAGCAACACTGATTTCGTCGCGCGCATTGAGGTTGTTTTATGCGCATAAAGTTAGTCGCGGCTTAGCTGCAGAACGAGGTGGACGTACATTACTGCGTTCGAAAGATTTTTACCAAAATCCAAAGCTTTTGAAACGCGGAAACAGTCTATTTTTACTTTTTGCTTTTTGATTACAAACAAAGAATTTGAGAAGTGAAACGAACGTCGAACGTAGAGAAACAGAAAAGAAATAATGATAATTCAGGCCAGCTTTATAGTCGTCGACTACGATAAATTAGTAGTAATTGTTCGGAAAAAATGGCGACTTGCCAGTAATTTCTTTGTTATTTTTCAAGCCATTTAATCGGCGCACCGAAATCACCCTAAGGCTAAGGGTATTAGATTTTTTTTCTCGACTCGAAAATCAAGGAAAATAAGTCGCGTATCAATTTATCGCGTGTATCGCGATTTCGAGGCGCAAAAAAATCCATTCGAAGCGCCAGCGTGTTTCCAATACGCACGCATGCCAAAATTCAAACTTGAGGACATAAATTGACGCTTAACGGAAATAAATGCGGGCGTATTTGTTGCCTTTTTGTCCCCTTCTCGTTCTTATTTCACTTGGTCGTCAATCATACGGTATATAAGTTTGTCACGTGCGCGAGCTGTGGCTCTCTTTCAATTATGGAGGGAGATAAACGAGAGTGGATTTTTGGCCGCTAATCAAAATATGCTGTACGTACGGACTACGCGTCTGTGTCTATGCATTGTACAGATTAAGGCGTAAAGACGTTAAATACCTTAGTTTGTCCTATATTCAGAGGTGCGATGGCGTCGTCGAGTGTTTATCTTTTCATGCGGTCCTATGGGAAAGCGAAACTCGCACCTGATAATATGGACTGCAGAGTGAAGCGTTACTCTTATAGGTGCGCGAGCTAGACGCGTGGTGTGTGGATATATCTATAAATACGTAGTACACTACACGTATAACCTTTTCAGTCGGTGTTGTGATAGAAAGCCACAGCTAAGAGTAAATAAAGATTGTCATTGGGAGTTTCACTCGAGCTGTGGAAAATTTTCGTTCGAGGTTAGCACTGGCTCGAGTTTTGAAGGGATCGAGAAAATACGGTTTTCTGGCTCTTGGAGCTAATTCTACGAAGTTTCTGAACGAGGAGAAAAATCCCACGTCGAAGACGTTGTTGAATATCTTTTTGAATGGGGTGTTCACTTTCTGGAAAATTCAGGGTGTTTTCAAATTTTCGCTGGCACTTTGTGAAAATCCAGAAGAAGGATAAATCATCTGACAGAGATGGATAGGATGTCTATTTTCTAGAAAACCTAGAAGGCCAGGGAATTTTGAAATTTTCTCTGGAATTTTTGAAAATCCAAAAAAGGATAAATCATTTTAAAAAGTTTTTCTTTGCTCGCATTTTATTATAAATTTCGACTCCGCTCGGGCCAAATTATTACATATTTTAACCGATTTTTTTATCAACCGTAATGTACAATAAAATTGATACTTAAATGCATGTTTTTGTCCATTTTTCTTTCTACAAAATCCATTTAAAATCCAAGTTTTTTGGAAACTTACTTTTTAATGAGCTGTGATGAGAAAGAAATGCCATTGAAAAATTCTTCCAAAAATCTTAGTAAACGTTTCAAAGCAGAAGATTTTCAAAAATTTGCACGGTTCATAATTCAGGGTGTCTAACGGTCCTGAAAAGTCAAAATTTTTTCAAAAAAGTCACGCGGTTCTGAAAAATCAAGTTTTTTGACCAATTTACCCTGATTTACTCAAAAGGTCAAGCTTTTTTCCAAAAATCAAAAAAAAATTTCCATTTGCCCTTAAAAATTTTTTAAAGTGAAAAAATTAAAAAATTTTCTGTCAATGTTTGTTTTGGGGCTGTATTTTTTTTTTTTTTTTTTGAAAATCACCAATTTTTCTAATCTTAGCCCTCTCTTCGCTCGGGCATATAAGATCTAAAATTTATACTTATTAAAAGATAAGGGTTGAAGATTTCGCCTCTCTTTCGAAACTAAAACATTGATTAAAACAGTGAAGGAATTTTAGCTTTCAAATGCCTGTTTCTTCTAAAATTTTCGCCCTAATAAATTTACACAATTTATTTTCAAAATTATGGCATAGGGCTGTTGAAACTGACGTCACAATTGAACTGGTGGGAAAATTTTGAATTTTCAAAAAAAAAAATTTCTTATAGCTACAAATTTTATTATTTTCACAATTGTCACAAAACTTCATTTTTTTGCAATAATTGATAAATTTATGATTCTTTTTCCCACCAGTTCCTTATCACACTTTTCGATAAGGATGACGTAGTTTCAACAGTCCTATGAACCTTCTTCTTTTCCAGCCCAGACAATTAAGGTTAATATTTTCAAATGAAAAAAATTGTCTTTCTCATTTATGAAAAGACTCGGTAACAATCTCGATGGGAATTTTCAAAAATGTTTCGATGGAGATGAGTCCATAGATATCGGTTTTTTAGAAGTCAAAACATAACACGGAAAAAAGCACGAATTTTAATAAAAGCATTTCAGATTTTGGGTGCTCTTTTTAAAAAAAAATTCGCCCTCGCTTCGCTCAGGCTGAGTAATTTCACACAGTTCTTTTTTTTTTCTTCTTTTTTTTTCTCTTCCATCTTAGACAATTGAATATTTTGAAACGAAAAAAAAAAGTATTCTTATAATTTTATTGAAAGACTCGAAGGCGATCTCGAATGAAATTTTCAATTTTTTTGCCGGGGGGAGGGAGGTTATTAAGGAATTTATTATAGTTTTTCTTCAAAGTCATGAAAGTAGCACAGAAAAAGCAAGAATTTTTGTTTTCTATAGTTTCAAAATGACTGGTCAGTAAATTTTTCATCCCCCCGCAATTTTTCCCAAGTTTCGTGAGGTGGCCCTCAAAAAATGCATCCAAAAAGTCATTCCAAAAAATCAAGCTAAATTTTTGTTACGCACCCTGTAATTATATTGTTACGATTTTCAATTTTCATACTCAACATGAATCTTGATTTTAGAAATTTATTTCCAAAGAACACATCATTTTCGATTTTTCATCGTTCAAACCATTGAGAAAATTCAAAAAAATTGACATGAATAATTTCACTTTGAAAAATTAGTCTGAAAAGCCAGGAAAATTGGAGAAAATCATTTCTGAAATATTATGGACACCCTGTATGAATATTATGGTAATTTTTGACGATGAATTTTCTTCTCCAAAATGCTCGAATAAACTTATTAGGATTTTCTAGCCATTGTGTTGATTGAACTTAATTTTTTGAGATTACTGTTCGACGAAGGAAATCTTCTCCTCTCTTCCTCCAGACAAAACTTCTCGCATCACCGATGCGCTAATGACGACAACACCGGCTGCACGCTTCCGCAGAAAAAAAGCTCGCCAGTTTCTGGAAAATTAATCATTCGATGATCTAACCCGGGATGGTCTCCTAGGAAACGCAACCACCATAGAATGACGTAACCCTGGACGTAGTCGCCAAAGCTCGAGTAGGCGAACCCCCGATATATAAATTTATAATATTCTCGCGTTTATCAGATTGGCTGCGTTGAAAGTATCACGCCAAAGAAGCGGGGGGGGGGAATTAATAAATTTACGAAGGAAACGAAAAGTTATGTGAGAAAAAAAATGGACTGTTGCGCTGAAAAAGCACAGCGTAGTTACTCGGAAGACTGAAAACTTTGGCTGGCTTATTGGCCCGGCGAAAAGTTTCATTCTGATTTTACTTTCACGACGACGACAAAATGTCGACAAGAAATTGGTATCGGCGAAAGTTACCCGTATAGCGAAATGTGCTGTAAGAAGGAAAAAGATTTACGCAACTCACGTGGAGATAGTATCATTGCCAGGGATGGTAGAAAAAACATAAAAAGGGGGGAAAGCCCTCAGGTATAATGGGGTATGTTTTTCGGCGAGATCTGCTGGCGGAGTGTTTGCGTTTATAATTTCAAAACTATTGATTTGTTTGGCGTAGAATATGGGTCATAGGAAGAAAAAAAATACACAACTTTGATTTATACAGATAGCTGAATATATACCTATGTATCTGCGTACATTGTGCAAGCCTACTGGTGGAGTTTGAGTATAAATCAAAACTGGCAGCAGAAAGGCGGCGATACGATTTGGCATAGGGTTCATCGTAACGACAAATTGGTTTACGTATGTGTGGCGAATTCGAACTCGCTGACAGGAAAGGGGATTAGTATTTTTTTTGGAATCGAGTCGGAGAGTGGAAATTTCACGAATATCTTGCTGGAAACAAAGCGTATCGTCGACGAAGCGTTCACCTGCTACGAGTAGTCTCGTAGCGCGTATAATTGACGCAAATCGAGCTTCGTCTCGTTTCTCAGGTGGAAACGCCAGCGATGTCCCTTTATAGTTGGCAAAATGTGCGTATTTTTTTTGGCTCCGTGCGTACTCGCGGTTCTACGGTGCATACGGCCAGCACGTGTAATTTACTTTACGCTGTCACGATGCGATGGGACGTCGCGTCGAAGAAGATTCGACGACGAGTCTACGACATTTGACAATTTATGACGTGGGTACGTTGGTGTACGCCAAACACGAGATCTCGAACGTGTACATGGCGAAAGATTCGTCGCTAGAAAGGTGGAAAAATATCTACAGCTGTTATCTCTCGAGGGATAGAATCCATGGTTTATAGCGTCGCGACGATATACTACATCCTGGTACCTGTACGCTCTGAATACTAATTTGAAACGGTAGCTGGAGAAAAAATGTCGACAAAGTACCCGATGCGGACAGATTATTCGATGAAAATTCGTCTTTTGCGAGTTTTTCCTCAAAGGATGTGTGACAGCTTCGTAGCATCTAGTCGACAACGAAAAGCTACGTACTTGAAATTTTACGTCGCGAACGCAACCAGCGTAATCATTTATGAGACGAATATGCAAAGTAGTTCGCAATTTTAAAACCGCCGTGTTGTAGTCATCGTTGTGTAACTTTTGGCGGATAAATTTGGTTATTTTTTATTCAAAGTCTCGTTGCGGATGAAAATGGTCGCGAAGGTGTCAAATAAGCTCGAATGAATTGTTTTTCCATGTACGGTGTTTGCATTTGTGTAGTGTTTTTAGGTACCTTTTTTTCCCCGAAAATTGGATTGTTTTGATGGTATTTTTTCTGCGAAATTGTGAAAAGACGGTGGCTTCTGAAATGATCTGCTGTAGTTTAAAATTCTATTCTGTTTGGAATAACTAATAGGGTGGGCCGAAAAACCAAAAATTTTGATTTTTGAAAAGTTACTCCCTGCAAAAGTTGTTGGCTGGATAGACCAGAAAAATAAAATTGAAAATTTGAAAATCGATTCATATCTACCGATCCCGCAAGAGCTTTCAATTCTTCGAAAATTGCCAAAAATTCAAAATTTCAAAAACTCCAAAAAAATTTAAAATTGATTAACATTAATTTTAGAGCTTATTTATTAACTATCTAGACCAAAAAGCACATGTTTTTTCGAAAAAATCTGTGTTTTATAACTTTTTTAAATTTTTCTTCAGAAGTGAAGATAGGTATATGAAAAATTTTTAAAAAAAAACTATAAAACATGGATTTTTTTGAAAAAGTTGTGCTTTTTGCTTTAAATAGACCCTAAATATGCTCTAAAATTGATTTCAATGAATTTTGTTTTTTTTTTGAAATTTTTTGAAATTTTTGAAAATATTGAATTTTTGGCAATTTCCGAAGAATTGAAGGCTGTTGCGAGATCGGAAAATATGAATCGATTTTAAAAAATTTTATTTCATTTTTCTAGTCTATCCAGCAAACAACTTTCGTAGGGAGTAACTTTTCAAAATTCAAAATTTTTGGTTTTTCGGCCCACCCTAATAACTATAAGCTATTGTTTGGAAGAATTTCAGATTTTTCGAGGTGTTATTCGATTTGATCGTAGATATATGAACTGCCTTTTATTACAGATTCTATGGGTTTAACAGGTTCTGCAATTGATAAATTGATGCTAAAAATTAATACAAAAGGGCTTTAAAAAATTCTGCATCTTTCACTAAAAAAATTTTTTTTGCATGATTATCAGTTTCTGCAAACCCTGGAAAAGTTTGAGCATTTTTAAATTTTTATTCCAAAGCAATGAAATTTTTTCAAAACAACATACAAAAAATGGATTATTTTGCAATCGTAAATCACAAATTTTCAAATCTTAACATAATTGAAGCGAGAATTAAAGATATTGCATTCCCTTCTAGTTCAGGAAAATGAGAGAAAAAATGTATCAAACCCCCAAAAATTCAATCATGATTTTTTTTTGCGTTTTACGTTCGTAATGATCCACTACACAAAATACTGAAATGGACACCTCATAACCCAACGCTACCCCCAGGGGAGGGGTAAATGTCTGCTGAAAACAGGATTTTCGTTAATATCTCCTCAAATAAGCCTCAAAATTGAAAAATAGTTATGAATAATCTTGTTTTACGTGTAATTTCCTATCAGAAGGTTTTTTTGTTTTTTCAAAAACACTCACTTCCTTGACCAAAAATTAAGGGTAAAAAACACCTATTTCTCAACAATACGGCATTTTTTGAAAAAATCGAAACTTTTGTGAATATCTCCTCAAATAAGCCTCAAAAATGAAAAAATGGTTATGAACAATCATGTTCTACGTAAAATTTGATACCGATAGGTTCGTTTTTCTCGAAAACACCCACTTCTTTGCCCAAAAATTAAGGGGAGAAACGCCTATTTTTCCAATATTTACAGTATTTTTGAAAATTATGGAAATACGAAGCTGAATGTACCCAAAATTATACCAGTGAAGAGTAATTTTTTTATATGTACATAGTGGGTGTTTTCGAAAAAAAAACGAATCTGTCTGATAGGAAATTACACGTAGAACATGATTGTTCATAACCATTTTTCCATTTTGAGGCTTATTTGAGGAGATATTCACAAAAGTTTCGATTTTTTCCAAAAATGCTGTAAATTGCTGAAAAATAGGCGTTTTTTACCCTTAATTTTTGGTCAAGGATGTGAGTGTTTTTGAAAAAATACAAAACCTTCTGATAGGAAACTACACGTAGAATAAGATTGTTCATAACTATTTTTCAATTTTGAGGCTTATTTGAGGAGATATTCACAAAAAACCGGTTTTCAGCAGACATTTACCCCTCCCCCTGGGGGTAGCGGAGGGTTATGGAGTGTCCATTTTAGTATGTTGTGTAGTAGTGGACCATTACGAACGTAAAACACGAAAAAAAATCAGGATTGAATTTTTGGGGGTTAAATCCTAAAATGACTGGATTATTCAGAACTGAAAAAAATATTGATTTTGTGATTTACGTAGGTTTTTATTTAAACAGTATGAAAACAAAAAATTCGATTCTTGAGTAATTGTATGAACCCCCTTTCTTTCACTTTGAAGAAGTTTGGATATTTAGGTGCAAAAAACTGTCATCTTCCTCCTATTATTTTGTCAAGGGTAATCCTGGTTAATAGGTATGCATTTTCGTCCTAAAAAACTTGAAAAAAAGTATTCTGGAAAATCTGGAAAAATTACGAAAACTAATTTTTGGAAAATACATAGCAATAGAATTTAAAGAAGTTTGTAAAACGACGAGATTATTCCAATTTTTGCGAAGGTGAATTTTTTCCTGAAGGTGGGAGGATGAGGTGGAAATCTCTTTCCGAAGATCCTGAAAAAATTCTTTCAGAATTTCATTTCAGAAGTTTTGATAAGACACCTTGATCTGTACTAATTGCAATTTAATTTTAATTTTTCCGAAAATAATTCCATAATTTTTTCAAAAAAAGGAAAAAACAAACATTTATTCACTTACTACTTGGCCTAATGAAGAAATTCTGCTGTCGAGCTATATTTTTGTATTAGCATTGACTCGTGTTATATTCGTGAATTCGTTCCCATACCATTGTATAGATTACCCTAATTGACTCATTACTGCGTAACACGAGATAGAAATTAATTTTTGTGAAACTTTTTAGCAAGATTGGGAACCTTATTGTAACGCTTCTTATCCTTATTGCTCATGGTACGAGAAAACTCTACGGAGCCGAAAACTTTACTCGACAACGAAGCAAGCTCGGTAATTTCGCAAAAGTCGAGCTATTAAGATAAAAGAAAATAGCTAATTTGAGAAGGCCTGTTTTAAACGAATCGGTAATCGGAAGATTTTCATAGTGTTTTAAGACTTCTAGTTCATCCGGGCATCGCATCGTCGCCGAAGCCAGTTCGTGTACCTTTGGTTGCCGAATGGCACGTGGACTTGTTCAAAAAATATTCTCTCGAAAAAAAGAGTAATTTCGTTAACAGTCCACGATTAAGAGACGGTTATTTCTGTATTGTGGAGAAATTCTCGCGTAGAAAAAGTACAAAAGTGAAATAAAAGGGAAAAAATGCAAATTAAAATGAAAAAACGAAGAGATAGGGCCATTTGTAGGGAATACCAGGCCGATGTATATGCTATATTCAGTTCGGTATATAATTAAGAAAAGCCTTTTGTTAGCCGACGTGTTTAATTCGTTTGCGGAAGTTCTTTTCGCAAGTTTGGCGTAATTTTTCTATACGGCGAATACGCGTACATTAGGTTATGGTAATAACGCCTGGCACCCTTTATCTGTCTCGGAAGTGCCGTGTAATTTGAACTTATTTCGTGTAAAGCCACGTGTATTGTGTATACTTTTGTCAGTTGCTGGTTGCTGGAAGTTAAAAGCGTGGGTGGGTAGGGCGAGGGGGGAAAACGTTCTTTAATTTATGTATAGCGTAGTTTCGACTTTCGTGCGATGGGTGTTCCTATATTTTTGAGAATGTTTAGGTTCAAGATTTAAGTGCACGTCGTAAATTTGAAGTGGAATTTGAGAGGTGATGGAGAAATTTGATAAATTTTTATCAAGAAATGGAGAGAATGCGAGACGTGCCAGACTGGATTGAACGGAGGTAGAGAAGACAGTCTTTGGTCTCTGTGAGAGAAAAATTTCATTTTTTCAATCAAAAAATTATTGAAAATGATTGTTTTTTTTTAAAAAAGGAATTTTCGTTTTGAGATTGAAAAAATAAGAAATTGAAGTCGAGAAAATTAGGAGGAAATTCCATTTCAGTAGGAAAATTTTGATTTTTTTGCTCTTCTGGTGAGGTAATATTGACTCGTCTCCGGACTAATCGAAAATAACCCTGCTAAAAAATGTATCTATAAGGAGAGGGAGACATCCGCTACCCCCAGAAAAAAAATGTAAATACTAGAATTGGAAACAAGTTTTTTGTAAACCTAAACCAACCGAGTTTCGAAATTGAAAAATATTTATGAAATCATTTTCTACGTTCGATTTCCTTTTCAAAAGAATATTTTTAAGCCAATAAAAACGAAGGATGAATATTCATCTTTGAGTACTTTCCTTGGAATTTGTAAGGTGTTCCCTCCCCCAAAAAATTATAAAAATTTCAGCTTCTGAAGTTTCTTACTAGCTGAGTTAAGGAACATTGATATCAGCCACCAAAGGAATCAAATTTCATTTTGAGGTTTGGTTTTGACGAATTAGTACTTCAAAAATTGGTTGGAAAACAAACATATTAAAAATTGATGTTTTTCTTCCTTAGCTTCAGCAATTTTTTGATTCGGAAATACATCATAAAAGAACCCCATACCCAAAATTTCAGGTGCTAAAGTTTATAATGTCTCAAATTTTTGCACATTTTTGAAATTCCAAAATTGAGTACCTCCTTGCCCTACACACCCATGCTGGTGACCTATTTTATAGATTAAAGAACAATTTTCTGAAATTCGTAACGTCGAGTTCAAATCCATATTTTTTCTAGGAAAACTTCCGTCCAAAAAAATATGTGTTTGAACTCGAAGTTGTGAATTTTGGAAAATTATGTCTTAATCGATCGAAGAGGTCACCAATATGGGTAATCTGCGATCATAGGTGCTAAAGTTCACGTGGACCATTTTTATTGATTTTTCTTCAGTGCTAGAAAATTCCAAAATATTCTAAAGGCTTCGAAACGTCTCCAAACCACTTCCAATCGATTCGAGAGAATGAAAAAAGGGTATCTACCAACTTTCAGCTTTTTTCGTTGATTAGATCAAATTTTTATATTTTTCAGTAAGATATAAGGGAATTTTGAAATTTCAAAAATTTGCCATAATCCAAGAAATGAACTTGAGTCCCTGAAATTCTGGGTATGTGGTTCTTTATAATTATTGTATTTTCGATTAATTTTTGTTTCGGCTCAAAATTTTTATTCGAGTTGGGATACCTTCTTTTTTGAAATTCATAAAAAAAAAAGATTCAGACCAAGTAAGGTTTTTTTTCAAATTTGAAAGATTGGATTTTCTCCGAGAAATCGGGTCAGATCTTTTATGAAAATTTTCCGTCTACTTTGAATCAATTCGAATTGATAATTTCTCAAGTTAGACACTTGTAGGAAAAAATATCGTAATGAAAATGCATCGCTTCGAATGTGCTTTCCAACGGCTTCCGCTTTTCATTCCGCCACAGATATGTATAAATTTCCAAAGAAAAATCCAGCTTATTGTTGGGTACGGTATCGCACAATGCAAGGGCGTTCCCTTAGAGTTATTTCTTCTTAAAAAGATCTTGGCATAAGTACGTTAATCTTTACTCGAAAAAGGTGGATGTACAACGTACATACATAGTACATACGTATACGTAACGTATACGCTTTAAAATGAGCAAAAATCCATTAGCAGAAGTACTATAGAGGTGTACTTCATACATACGTGTACTATGTATTGTAATTTATAGTTACAGCGAAAATCTAACGTTCTCTTTTTGTGGCATTACCGCCTCGCCGCCGATGCCTATGTGACGATTATCGTACGCGCAATATAAGTACTATTCGAAAAAGCAAATATTATTTCAGTTGTTTTATTGTCGCATTCGCATCGTGTAGTGTAAGATTTTCGAAGGTTATTATTCTTTATCTTTCAAGAAGGTCTTACGTCAATTTGCCAGTTGTTTTTGGCCTGTTTTACGAGAATTTGCAGCGAATCATTGCAGGAAACATTACACGTATACGAAAGATACCTATGTAACGTGCTGCCTTTGAAAATAAAATGTAAATCTGGCTCGATTGTTAGGGAATGAAGATAGCTCGAATCAAAACATTCGTATAAGTTTGTTTCTTTTGTACCTATCGAATCGTATTTCGGTTCGCGATTTCAGGGCTGCAAGAACGAAAAGGAACGAAGAACAAAGATTCAAAAATTTTAAGAACGAGAACGAGAACGATCAGAAAATAACGAGAACGAGAACGATCTTAAAAAAACGAGAACAAGAACTATAATTTCCTTGTTCTTTTTCGTTCTTCACGTTGAAAACTTTTATTGTTTCCTATCACCAATTATGTAAATAAAATTACCAATAATTATTTCTGTAAAGAATGATAATATCTCACCATTGTGATAAAAAAGTAAAAATTTCGCTTATCCTTACAGTTTGGGAGAGAAAATTTCAAAATTTTAAAATTTAAAAATTAAAAAAAAAACAAGAATTAAAAAGATAGTATATTATGCAACAAGGGAGATAAAGTGATTTTCGACGAATTTTGAGGTTTATTGCCCGAGCGAAGCGAGGGAAATAACTCAAAATCGTCGAAAATCATTTATCTCCCGAGTTGCATACAATATTTTTCATTGTAAAGGGAGTAAAAGTCGAGTTTGAGCACTCGAGCGATTCGCGAGAGGGAGTAAAAGTAGACTTTTACTCCCTCTACAATGAAAAGTAATAATTTAAAGAACGAGAACAATTTTTGAAAAACAAGAACAAGAACGGGAACGGATTTCTGAGAACAAAAAAAAGTGATAAACAAAAGAACCAAAAGCTCTGAGAACGAGACCCAAACGAGAACCAACATTTCATCGTTCTTGCAGCCCTGAAATTTTCAAAATTTTTGTTCATTCATTTATTTTGCATCTCCACCTGAGTAGAGGTTGCAGACCATGTATATGGTACATTTCTTATTTTAATAACAATTTTTCTTATCCTAATGGTAACTATTATGCATGTAAATTAATCCTGCTAAACATTGCCGGTCTTCACCTTCCTCTTGGAGCCTTCCCCAGGATTTTTTCTTGCATCGCCATTCGGAAAACCTTGTTACTATCTGCATTCTCATTTACAGGGTGAGGCATTAACAACGCAACCGTGTTCTGACAAAATTCAAACCATGAATGAAAATTGATATTTTTTTCAAAAAATGTTGGAATATAGGGTAGAAAGTAAAAAAAGTCACAATAAGTGTTAAAAGTGGCATCTATGAGTATTAAGACAATAATTATGTCACAAAAAACGAAAAACTCATCTTGAAGTTATTACACTAATAGGTATTGTTATTTTTTTCTGAAATTCTAGCACGTAATTCATCTAAATTTTATGGAGCAGTTGAAAAAACTCCCATCTTTTAGGCAGCCCCGTCAAAAAAAAGTGTGATTGAGTCAGAATAAGTGTTTGAAATTGAATTTCTTTGCTTTTTTGATTGACTTGATATGTTTATGTTCAAATGTAAAACACGTTCTCTTCCTACTCATTGTGCTCTCATGACAAAAATTCACTTCAGATTACCATGGCAATGGTTTTATATGTTTTTGGAAAGACCAAAGTTACCATTTTTGGTGGAATCAAATGTTTTGGGTCATTTGGGTTGTGTTGGTGGTAATTTAAATTTTTGGTTGTGTTGTTAATGCCCCACCCTGTATATATTCAGTCTTCTTCCTCACTATTTCTTCGAGTAGTACTCCTTTTTCCATCTTCAGTTTCTCAAAAACTCTTTATTTGAAACTTTATCTTTATAGGAGATTTTCAGCATCCTTTGATAGCATCAGAGTTCAAATGCTGAAATTTTCTTTTTAACTTTTACCAACATTGTCCACATCTTATATCTACATCTCATTACTGTCCAGTGTCCACACATAACATTTGAGGAGCAGTTTCCTCATTTTTAGCGGCATATTAATATCCTTTAGAACTCTATCCTGATTGTTGAACGCATTCCTTGCCATTACTATCCTTATCCAGACTTCTTTTTCATCTCTTCCATCTTCTGTTATTATTGTTCATAAATATCAAAAACTTTCCACTTGCTCAAATTCTTTATTTTCCACCATGATTTTTAGCGGCTTATCTATCTGGTGTCTCTAAATTTTCATCTCTGTTGTTTTGCTGGCATTAGTGTTGGGAATACCCGACTGACAAATTTGCTGACGATTCGTTAGCGAGACTAGCTAAAATGTAGCTGACTCTCGATTTCTTGTCGAGTAAACAATTTTTAGTTGACGAATCGTTAACTACAGCTGGCGTTTATTTGGGAAAAATCGTTCACGAAACGCTAAGGTTTTTGTGACGAATTCGCCAGTGTTATAGTTGGCAATTTGTTAGTTTGAATTTGTTTCAATTGATAAGGAATTGTAAACAAAATTGTAAACTATTCTCAAGAAAGAATAAAAAAATCCAAAATACCGTTGTCAAATGCAAATTGATAAATAGCACTGGTAGCTCAATGGTTAGAGAGGTTGCCTATTATGCCGAGGGTCTCGGGTTCGAATCTCTAACGAGACAAAAATTTTTCAATTTTTTTATGAGTAATAAAGTAACAACTAACGAATTTCTAACTAATATATGAACCGCATTAAGTTAAAAGCAACCAAGCGACATCAAGAATTTCATCAAAAAACTAACTTGGAAGTACGATAACTTCTAAACAATTAAAGAATGGATAATAAGTATGAAAAATTTGAACTCTGGTAACATTAATCTATCAATAATTTATGTGCTCAGGAGCTTATTTTGTATTACTAGTGAGAAATACATCAAAACGTTACCACTCCCAAATTTGTCGCTTGGTCTCTTTTGGCTTAACACGGTTCATATAACAAATTCGTCGTGAAAACGTTAGCGTTTTGTCAGCGATTTTTCCCAAAAAAATGCCAGTGTTAGTAAGCGATTCGTTGACGTTTTTTTCATTTTTTTTTTCAAATTTTGTCAGTCTGGTAATTGATTATTTGAATAATCGATTAATCTGACTTAGATTTTTTCAGTAATTGATTAATCGAAAAACTTTAGGCGATTATTTTATATAATAGATTAATCGCGTTTTCCGATTATTTTGAATGATTAATCACCTTTTAAAATTAATCGATTACTAATTGCCCCAATTATTAGCCTAAAGTAGCCCGAATTTGACAATTTATGCCATCATATTATTGAAATGTCTTCAACTTTTCACTTAGCGGTGTTTTTTTTTCTGATTTGGAATACTTTGTGTTTTCAATGGAAACTCGAAACATTTTAAAATAATGGATCATTTTTTAAAATAATCGATTAATCTGGCTGTTATTTTATATAATCGATTAATCAATTTTTCCAATTATTTTGACCAATTAATCACCTTTTTCGATTAATCGATTATTAATTGCCCAACACTGACATTTATTTTCATCCCATACTTCTAACTCTCCTTGTTTAATCTGTTAACCATGTGCACCTTCCTTTATTTTCTCTGCATATACTTACACCGGGTGCTCAATTAATTCTGGCTCCCCAATACTTTTTATGTCAGAAATCGTATGTAAGTTGTCAATACTTCGTTCGATACAATTTTTGACATAAAAAGTATCGGGGGGGGGGGGGGGCAGAATTAATTGAGCACCCGGTACCATTCTATTTACCTGTCGTACATGTTGTACAATGACCTTAAACAGCACAATATCGTGTCTTATACCTTTGCTTGCCACAAATCCACATTGAGTAAGGGTAAGGTGCCCCATTATCGCCCACTTTTTTTTGAAGTCTCACAATTTCAAAAGTTTAAGGGCTGGAATTGTCATTGATGGCTTAATGGATACCTACATCCTTCCCCTACAATTGTGGAAAGCCCCGGGGCCATCCGTTAAAATTTAGTATTTTTTAGGAATTTTTTTCTGAAACATGTCAAAACGCAAGGTCGAAATTTTGGGTTCCCAATATCGACCACCCACTGATTTTGTCCGCTATGAACGGAATCTACCGGAAAATATTTTTTTTGTGTTTCTCTTTCACAGATGAACAATTTGAGACCAAAATGACAACCCTACAACCAAAATTCGAGAAAATTGAAAAAAACGAAATCACTTAAAAACAACAAATTACATTAGATTATAGGTGGTCGATAAAGGGACACACCATAAAAATGAACTTTGAGTGAATTTCTTTTTTACTTAAAGTTGTAATTATTAAAATGCGATGATTACATCAGAAACTTTGAACTTTCTCAATCACAAAAACACTAGAAACATTTAATTCGATAATTTTAAGAAAAAATTCCAAGGCCTGCAAGCAATTGCTAAAAAAAGTTTTTGGCCTTCCAACTTCTTCTTTTCTATTTTTCTCCGCGAGTTTTGGCTTTCAGGATGTCGGAGTGGTCTTATTTTTTCGGATTTTCGATGAAGAATATGAAAAAAAAATTCGGCTCGCTGTCGCCCATAGCGCCGGAGATAGACGAGGTGGTCGACATTGGGCACTAGGCGATAATGGGGCACCTTACCCTTATCACTCAAATATTGGTCAGTTGAACCAAAAATTGAAAAAACGAAAACAATTTTCGAAGAACAGGAACAAAATTATAAGTTCTGAGAATGAGAACCAAACAAGAACCAAAATTTCATCGTTTTTGCAGCCCTGGTTTGCTTCCGATTTTCCAACTCTTTATTTCATAATTGACACGGAGCCGACAATGTCGGCGATTGGGAATCGAAGAATTGATAAGCTCTCGATGAAATTCCAACGTTGTACTCGAGGTTGGTTTACCGTAGACACGTTCTTATCGTGGCCATATACGTTTTTACGTGTGTTTATTTATACGATGAATTTTCTGAGTATGAAATCTGGGGGTTCTCGATGTAGGTACCAATTGACATTACGCGATTAGATTTGGAATTTCCGTTGTTGACGAAGACAGCGACGAGATTTTATTAGAATGGCCGGTATCCGCCCCCGATGTTCTCCCCCCCAGGTCGTCGTCTTTCGAGTTATATTTAGATGAAAATGTTTCATTTTAATGTTATAAAACTTTATAAGGTGCTCGCGCGGTAATCTCGCTTGTTTATGAGAATTTTCTTTTATTATTCTCGAGGGGAGAGCGAAAGGTTAGCGACGAGGCTTTACGCCGTAGACGTTGCTGGAAAGAAAACGATTTATGAAATTATTTCGTTTTATGCTACGACGACGAGAACCGCCAGCACTACCGCTATGGCAACGCGACGACGAGAGAATTGAGAGATTGGGCGTCGCAATACGATGAGGATTTGTACGTGCCTTGAGCAAGCCAGGGTCCCGCGTTCGCTCGACTTTCTTGGCCGAGAAAATTGTCAATTCGTTCACGTACGATAGACTATAAAGATCCGCCTTATATAAGCCGATTTACGGCGCGAGCTGCGAGCATTCTTTGGCTGCTGCGAAAAGACATTCGGCTCGGCGTGCGTGTGTACAAATTTCGAACCGAAACGAAGGTTTTTGTACGCGCTGGTAATTGCGTAAACATTGCCAGAAACATGGTTCGCGTTTTACGTACGTAGGTATAATGTGCCGTAGAGGTAGTTTGATGCTAGCAGTACTTATGTATACATAAACGTATTTGTACGTACGTAGACGTAAACACGTATGTGTTCGTAGAATCGTATGTAGATGTATGGTACTTGGTAGTAGGTACATGCGAATATAAATGAGACAAGCGCAGTTTTTAATTAAAATTTTTCATCGTTACGTTGCGTTACGTTTAATTACACAGCAGACGATAAAGGTTCGATAGCGTGGCATATGTTACCTAAATATCGACCAGGAGATGGAAAGTTTGATTGTGTATGGAATTTAATACCCGCAGGGAAAATTTTTCATCGAGGAAATACTCGTATAAGTTTTTAGAACCAGCGAATGGGACATGACGGGTGGAAGGAAGACTACTCCACGTGCGAATATTTCAATAACGTGTGCAAATTATTGGAATAGCATCGATACGAAATGATACAGCGATTTTTTCACATTCAATAGTGCAATATTGGTAACACTGATTTTTCCCCGAGATTTGTGCGGAAATTTCGATTCGAATTACCCATAACTTGATTTTTTAAATTTTCCCATCGTTTTCAGCATTGTCGAAAATGAATCATTTGCAAATGAATTTTATCGTTTAATCGGTTGAAAATTAGTGACGAAAGATTCTGTTTCAGAAGGATGATTTATTTTTATTTCAGATTGCATGTTCTTTTTATCAGACGATTTCATTCGGAAAATGATTCAACTTGAGGTGAAAAAGAATTCGGATATATTTTTCGATGTGTTTTTATAAAATTCCAATTATCAATAACGTACTTGTTTCATTTTAAATATAACGTACTTTGCTCGAATTCTTACCAAATTCAAATGAAATTGAAACGTTATCAGAATGTTTTTCGAACTCGATTATCCATGAAACCTATAACGACGAATTGGAAAGTTTTTCGCTATCTTTCTTGTAAAAGAACGTAGAAAAACTAGTTTATTCATTTTTGAAGAGATTTTCTTCATACATATGTACAGGGTGTCAGGTGAATGATTGCACATCCAAAAATTTTTAAAAACGAAATTTTTGATGAATACATTCTCTATTTTAAAATTTTAAGGACAAATACCTTTTCAAATAAGGCCTAAATAATTAGAATAGGTAATGCCTTAAAAACGAAGAAAAGTTTCATTTTTATGATTTTTATGTCCAACTTCGAATCTTGGTAAATTCGATACAAAATTCTTGTGAATTGTTAAAACTCACGTCGATATGATGAAAAAATAGTCCAACTTGAGAAAAATCGCATAAAAATATTCCAAAAGCAAGACATTTTTAATAAAATCGTAAAAAAATTCAAAAATTTTTCTAATGATCTAAAAATTGTATGTAAAATAATGTAAAAAATTGTCATAAAACTTGATCGAAATATTGTAAAAAATTCTAAAATTGGCATAAAAATCATTAAAATTGGCAAAAAATCGGAATTTTAGGAAAATTGTTCAAAATATTGTAAAGATTGTGAAAACACCCAAAAAATGTTGATAAAAATTATGAAAAACTGCAAAAATTCATCGTTTTGGAAAATTTAACATTGGACTGAGGGGGGGGGGGGGGGGGGCGATAAAATTTCTACACAAGATCATATGATCAGAAATTGTATTAAAAGAAAATCAAACAATAATTTATTCTTCTACACATTTTATATTTTTTGCCAAAATAAAATGGGAAAAAATTGAGGAAAAAATTGTTGCAGTTATTCAAGTTGTCTGAGTACCACCAATGGTACAAAGGAATTGAAAACAATTGTAGGGTTTTAGGGAAATATTCATTGCTAGAAACTTATGAATTTTTTTTCAAATCTGGCCACTTCAAATTCTCCTTAGTTCCTTCAATTTTGGCGTTGAGAAAAAAATCATCAAAATAATTTGTTCAGTTTTCAAAATTACTATGCATACTTACTATGTAGAATGAACGGTTTTGCCTTTTTTTGGAAATTAAGGAGTTACCAGGAAATTGTGTTTACACTTGAAGAAGGCTAGTAAACATTTCAACCCCCCCCCCCCCATCCATCCAATCAATCCAACGCTTGCCTAATCACTCCTAAAATTTGGTTCAATTCAAAAAAAAATTAAAATTCAAAAAAATTCAAAAATTGAAAAAAATTGAAAAAATTTTCCAATAACAGTTGTGATATTGAGTTTTTCCTAAAAATATCATTGGACCCCTGACACTTTACTTTTTACGATTTTTTAAAAGAAAGATGCTTGAAAAAAAAATCACTTGAGAAATTTTTAATTTCTTGCAAAATATCAAAAAAATGCATTTTTGAAAAAAATTTCCCCAAAATGATCTTAATTTGGACACTTTTACCCCCAAAAAAAATCATCGACAGCGATTTTTTACCTGGTCATTTTTCATGATTAAAGAAAAACTCATTATCGCGTACTTTTTATCAAAATTGAAAAAACTGTGGAAAATCGTTGCCGATGATTTTTCAAATTAAAGCATCGACAGAATAAAGACCATTTCAAGAAATTTTTTCCAATTTTTTTTTACAAGATTTAACGAAAAATACAATGGGCGATGGTAAGGTTTCGGTCAGGAAATTGAAATTTTTACCAGGTCTTTGAGGTTTAGATACGACATCTTAGCTGCTACTCTCTCTCTCCCCAATTCAAATTTCGAAAAAAGTTACTAATTATTAAACGATTTACCCTAATGATTATCTATTTTTGTTCGTGGTCCATTAAATTTTAAATTGAGACAAAAAAATCATTAGGAAGTTAATTAAATTTTTGATATACTTCCCATATTGGAAATCTGATTTTTTGGATGTGCAGCGTCTGCAGTCATTTTCCGGATACCCTGTTTATCAAATTTGTACAACCTGATTGAATTACCTAGCAAAAATTCAGAAAATTTTTTGGAATGGCTCCGTTAAAATGGCCTGAAAATTGGTAGGTAACTTCGTTTTAAAAAAAAATTTAGTCAACTCGATGTTTACTAAATCATTGTGAAGAATGTTCAATTACAGAAAAAATTATGTATTTAATCGGAAAAAATATCCCAAAAATTGAAAAAATTGAATTTTATCTTGAATCGAGTAACCCGGTGAAATCAATGTTTTCACTTGCCAGCTTATGATATTCCAATTCGGTGTTATCTAGACTCTAGAGTGTTATCCAATAATCAGAAATCGATAAAACTTTCGTATCGAAGCTGCTTCAATAATTTTTCAATCGAACCGACGATTCGATAAAAATATTATAATGGCGTATTGTTTAGGTGGTGTATGATATTGTCAGAATCTCATCATCAGGAACGATGATTTCAACCGGCATCAGTATTTTTCATAGGACATCGAATGTCACGTAGTGCGATGGAAAATACAATCTGTTTTGGTAGCTTCGACTTGGAATCGCACCAGCGAGAATCATTACCGATCGATAATATGATAAAAGTGTTACGTATCATTACGGTGGAGATTTTTTGACTCATATGTAGTGATTACGCGTTCGGCATTTCAAATTAGGATTGCTCTTTTTGCGACTTTATTGCCAAAGAAAATTCCACTGGGTACAACGTGAGCTGTGATCGCGCGTTTTAATCATTTTTTTTAAAAATACGTATTAGTAAAAAAACCTATTATCGAGTACGTAAATTACAAGTATTTATATGAAATCGCCTAATATTGGAGAGATGCATTCGTCCGGTGGATATCCGGCTACTGTCGATATGGCAGTCACGGTGCAAACGGCGTCTGCCATTATCGGCAAGTCGCCGTCCGTTTCGATGATCAATCATAGTTGGTTCTCGTCGTTGAAAAGGCCGCTCAAAAAGACTTTCAGCAAAGCCCACAGTAAAGAAAAACCATCTTCCGAATATGCTAATCACCATCAGCATTATAATTCGTTAAATTATTCAAAATCCAAGTCTGTCTGGGATATTCCGGTAAGTGTTCTGATTCATCGTATTCCCATTATCTGCATACGTAGCACGTAGCTACGTAATATAATGTAATTTTATTTTGTTTCTTTCTTTTAAATATCGTTTTATTTATATTAATGATTATTACGATGCGTAATTGTTGCTTTAAACCGATATTTCGAGTGTGAGCTTATCTTTTAGGTACTGCAATGCCGCCTTATCTCCCAAACTGATTGCGAGCAAAGTCAAAGACTTACTCGTACCTACATTCATTAGATGATTCGCAGTGATGCTTACACGTAGTATTCCCTTTATATTAGATATTGTACGGTTTAGGCATCACTTGAAATTGGAAATAACGCCGCAAGTGCACACGACTTCGTAGTTTTTACTCGCAGCAGAATACTTTGGCGAGAGAAAATATGACTTGCTCCTAAATGATTTTGACGCAAATGGGATTTTGACGATACAGGTCCAAATTTATTTCAAGATCAAATTTTTTCAATTCTAAATTTTTCCAAAGTTGTATCCTATTTTGAAATTTTTCTAAATGAAATTTTCACAAAAATTTTCAACCTTTACTTTTTATATTTTTTTTTATTTTATATTTTTATTATCTACTTTTTAAAATTTCTTCCAATTACATATTTATATGAATTGGAAGAAATTTTGCAAAACATGAAGTTGAAAATTTTGCAAACAAAATTCAAAGTAGGAAAAAATTTCAATAAATTTTCAATCAGACAGGCATCATAGCGGGCCACTTTTTTCGACTTCAGTCACTTTTGGTTACTTTTCACGTCTAAAAGGTCACTTTGGTTACTTTTTTCCCCTCAAAAGTCACTTTTTCTTCGCACTTCCTGGCAAAAATTCAAATTTTCACGTAAAAATTGCAATTTTTCAAAATTCTTCAAGAAAAAAATTAAAAAATAAATATTTGCTAGTTAATTTGTTGTTTTGACGAAGGAATTTAATAAATGAAATTATTCACGTCTTTTCAGTTGATTTATCTTTAATGTTTGCAGAAAACTATAAAAAAATGATTTCCCCCCTCCCCCCCCGATAATTGTAAAAAAATTGCCTCCGAACAAATTGAATTTCTGGTTACTTTTGGTTACTTTTTGGTCATTTTTTGGTCACTTTTTGGCCAAAAAAAGTTACTGAAACTTACTTTTTTGCTCAAAAATTTCGCTATGATGCCTGATAAAAAAAATTTTATGGTTGAAAAAAATTGAAAAAAAATTGAAAATTATTGAAAACAATTTTGGGTTGGTTTAAAATTTAAAGAAATATGAATAAGTTGAAAAAAATTTGAAAAACTCGAAGTTGGAAAAATTTTCAATGGGGCTATTCCAAACCAACTCGAACCAAAAATGAAGTCTGGTCTTCCGATTTCGCTAATTTTTTTTTATGAGTTCCCCTTGATGGTCTATTCACATAACCACGATCATTTCCCTTCTGGGCGGCTATTCTTGAAATTCTTTATCCGAGTTATTTTTGCTATTCGTGTTATTTTTTTGACAAGTGGCATTCTTGAAACTCGTTATCTTAGGTTATTCGGCTCTATGTTTACAATAAATAACGAAGATAAAGACCCCAAAAATTCATTTAAAAATTGTTGGCCAGTAAAAAGTGAAGATGAAAACAAATTTCATTGGTCATTTTATCAAAAAATTGGGTTTGACGAATTGATAACGAACAGCAAAATGCGAATTTCAAGAATCGACTTTATTATAGATGCAAATTTCAAGAATCGACTTTATTATAGATGCAAATAACGTAAAAAGTGATGATTTTTGAATTACGCGAATAGCACAAATAACTCGCATAAAGAATTTCAAAAATAGCCGCCCTGACTCTCAATAAGGGTTTTGTCAAAATTCAAAAAAATGAAAAATAACGTGTGACCTTTCGTTTCTTAAGTTTTTGATGGCACTGAGTTCGAATATTTGCTTATTTTTTTGGATTTGTCCATCAGTGCCCCATGCCCCACCCCCAATTTTGGGGAAAAGTGTGTTAAGAAATGAAAATGGCGTGTGGCATATCGATTCTCACCATTTTGAGGACTCAGAATTCCGAATATCGACTCTTTTTTTGATCCAACCCTCTCCACGTGCTCCAAACGACCCCCTCCCCCAGTCGTATGTGATCAACACGGAATTGAATATTTCAAAAAATTACGGGTCCTGGTCGAATCGAAAAGTGAGTCAATATTTGAATTCTACACCCACAAATTAGTGAGAATCGATATACCACACGCTATTTTCATTTCTTAACATACGTTTCTCCAAAATTGATTCTCCAAAATTGAGGGGGGTTAGAGGAGCACTGAAAGATCAGATCTAAAAAATAAGCAAATATTCGAACTCAGTGCCCTCAAAAACCTAACAAACGACAGGTCACACGTAATTTTTCTTTTTTATTGAATTTTGACCTCATCAAGAAGGCTAATAAGGAGGTTCATAGGGGCCGAATGAAACAATTGAGTACGTTACTCTACTTTTTCGATTTTCTTAAAATTTTGGTCGACTTATTAATTTTCTTTCAAACGTCGCAAACAGTTTTCTCCCAAGTGCAACCGATCTTGAGATATGAGCCTTCAAACTTGTGTAATTTGGCAAAAAATCACAATTGCATCAAAATTACGCTGCCCCCCCCCCCCAGCACCCTTGAAGGTTAGAAGGAAAATGATCGTAGACCATCAAGAGGAACTCGTAAAAAAAAATTGAGCGAAATCGGAAGACCTGACTCTATTTTTAGTTCGAGTTGGTATGGAATAGCCCAATACTAAAATTTTCCCTCAATTTTTTTACCTTTGGATTTTGAATTTTTCCAACTTGATGTTTTTCACGTTGATTTTTTCAATTTTTTTCGATTTTATAGTGTTATTACCTACTTCTTAAAATTTCTTCTAACAAGTACATCTTGAGTTGGGATAAATTTTGAAGAACATGAAGTTATTTTTTTCAACTCAGAATTTAAAAAAAAAATCGAAAATGGACGAGGTTTAAAAATTTTTTCAAATTGGTACAATTTAAAAAAAAATAGAATTAGAAAAATTGACAAAAATTAAGCGTTAAAAAAATCGTACCCTGGAATAAATTTAGACTTGGATCGTCAAAATCCCATTCGCGTCAAAATTATTTAAGAGGTAGCAATATAAAAGACATATTTTTCAATTCGGTCGTCCTTTGTATACGAAGACGAGACACTTACTCGTCGTGGATTATTATAAAAATGAAGCTTTTTAATTAAAACTACAAACACGTCTTTCGTTCGTTGTCTCTCTACCTCAACTCGTGCTGGTAACGGAAAAAAAACGTAACTTAAATACCTACATTTTTTCTTTTTAAATCAATTATCAATACGCGACGAAGCTACCGAGAACGAGCTCTTGAAAAATGTACACAACTTCTCGGTCCTCGTTCTTCAATTAATAAAAGCAAAAAAATAACGAAACTGTACTAAAGAGTACTTGTTCGTTGATGATGAAACGGCGTATCGCGCCCGCTGGATTTTAATCATAGAAATTTCGACGCCGAAGAAAGGTATGAAAATGAATTCGAATGAATGGTGTTTGCCAAATGACTGAAATGTTTGGAAGTTTTTGACTGCGTGCGCGAAATACTGCATTTTTCACTCGTTTAGCATTTTTGTAAGGATTTAAAAATTTATAGACGCGAAGGCGATACTCCCTACTTTAATATGTATACATGATGCCAAGTTTTAAGCATTTGTAAAGCTTTTGTCGAGTAACTTGTGGAAAGATTGCTGAACGAAACTTGTACGTTTTCTGAAAGTCTTTATGGAATGTAAAAGAAATTGACGTGGAATATTTTTGCCTAGCTGCACTTTGATCCTATTTTTTTGGTTTAATTAGTTTGCTTTTGATGAAAATACGAGCAAAAGTGATTATTTTTTGAATCCGGTTTGAATTCAGCGTGTCTATTTTAGTTTTAAAATAGATTTTAAAACTTTTCTGTTTTATTTTTTATTCGATGATTTTTTTTAATTTTTAATTTTTTCTGGCAGACATAATGAGAACAGGACTAACTGATGAAAGGGAAATTGTCGTGGAGACAGCTTGTTCTTTTGTCACATTTTTAATTGAAAAATTACCTTCGAAGTGAAAAACTTGCGAAATTGATGACATTATTTGTCAAAAAAATTTCAAAATTCTGCATTTTTAGCAGAAAAAATTGAAGAAAATTGCATTTAAGTGGGGAAAAATTTAAGAACAATATTTATAGGTTTTAAGCTTTCAATTTTTAACCTCTTTGTCTTCTAATGCCAACTTCGATCTGAACTCCTGCCAATCTCTTGCTTAATAGTTCGTTAATATTATCGTTGTGATGAGGTTTTTTGTCAATTTTTGAAAACGTTTTGATTTTCACTGCAATTTGAAATATTTTTCAAGTTGTCTAAGAAGCCCTGAAATTGATGGAAGATCATGCAATTGACGCAGTGGTGCTGAAAATTTAAAAAAAATGCTGAACAAGTGCTGTAATTTTCGTTGAAAGTTCATTTTTTCAACATTTTTTGTTTTTCACTGGTTCTTTTTTTGTTTACTTTCTATTGTACGGATCGGATTACTGAAAGAATCCGAGCATCAGATTTGCAAAAGTGCAAAACTTCGAGATTATTGATTTTTTCTCGAAGATGATTTTTTGCAAGGAATGGGTAATTTGTCAAAATTCGTACAACAGTTCAAAAATTTTATTACTATACAAATATCTTTGATGTATTACTTACTTTCTAAATCTGAATCAGTCGAATCTGCTGAAATTCAGAAATTTAAATTTTTGAATTAGTGAAGTAAATTTTATTGGTGATTTTTCAGTAAAAAATTTCCATTTGACGAAAGTTGTCTGTGTTTAGATAATAAAAAATGAAAAATTATGAAAAGTCAACATTTCAGGAGAGTGGTATCTTGTGAAAGGTATGAAAAGTTGGAAAAAATTATGAAATTAGCTCCAAATTGACTTTATTATAGAATATAGATAAGTACTTTTCTTTTTGAAGAAAAAAATTGAATTTTTTGTACCTTTTTCAAATTTTGTAAAAATTTTGTACTTTCTGGTGATTCTAAAAATATTTTCAAGCGTCTATAAAAAATCGTAATTCGTAACCATAGATATGGAATATAAACTGGATACGAAGCTGCGGTTCTGTAAAAATACACGGAGAACTACAAAGCCACGCCCCTTTCAATTAGGAGGTGAAGATCAATTAATTGAGATTTTAAAACCCTTTTGATGTATGGAACAAAATAAATGCTCAAAATCGAATCACTAGAGCATAACAAAGATGTGGAGTGTAAATTTTCAGCAAAATATTTAATTTAAGTATAATCTTTTCTTCGAATTTCAATCTTCACCTCCTGAGGGCGGAGCTTAATTTTCGAACATGATTTCCCTGTACATTTTAAATGACAGCTTCGTATCCAGTTTATATTCCATATCTATGTTCGTAACCATCAATCCAATACGTCTCTAGTCTTAGTTGCTGCTCACGTAGTAAAAAATCAAATCAAAAAATAAATCTAAAATAATTGAATAAGAAGTCTCTGAGTAATTTTCTTCGAATAGATTCGATAATTTTTTTCGGACGTTTTTTCATTTATGCTTGAATAATTGTAATTATTAATGATTTTTTAGGGAAAAGGGAGGGGGAAGTTGTGAGGTATCTTTCATGTGCCAAGACGTAGAAAACTTCATGAATTCACTCCCTTCAGAAAATTTTGTTAGTCAGATTCTTTGCAATTGCCATTTTTTTTCAATTTTCCAATTTTCCTGTAAGTAATATTAATTTTAACAGTTTTTTTTTCTCTCTTTTATTTTTTAATGATGTATATTTCTCAATTTTTGCGATTCTTTCATCTTTTGGGATGGAAAAATTATGAATTTTTCGTAATTTCACGACATCCACTTCAATAATAATTGATGAAATTTTTCGTTGAATTCAAATTTATTGCTTCTTTCAAACGATCCGACCACATAGCATACTTCAAAAAAGGGTTTCGAATTTTTTATCTTGTTACAAATTTTATTCAAGGGCAAATTTTCGTAAAAAGGTTTCATCAAGTTCTACAAAATAGGTTTCCGATTCGGAAAATTCGACTTTTAATTTTTCAATCGTAATAAAACAGCGTTAAAACTTATGTGGAATTGTAGATATTTGTTGAAACGAGAATGCGGATACAGGTGCGAAAATACGTCTCTGTGAAATTTTCGATACTGTCGATAACTCGTAAAAAGGAGTACAGTACTGAACTGAAACGACTGCGGAGGCGCAGACGGTAAAACTTTAACGATACGCAATTGATAAAAGTCGGTATTAAGAAGCCTTTAGAACGGTGCGCTTGAGATGTTCTCGTAAATGAAAGTCGGTTAACTCGTTTAATTTTTATTAACGCTTCGACTGCTCGAGTAGTCGAGTATTAAAAAAGGAAATGAGCTGGAGAGAAAAGGGCGGCAAATGTGCAAGAAAGGAACGAAAAAACATCATCGAAAGTTTGTAAAAGTATACGCGCTGCGTGGAAAGGCGTGTGCTTTTCGCATTTCGCCAGTTCTCTCAGCGAAGATGATAAAAGACAAGACGAAACGAAGCGAAAAACGAGACCTTGTTTTATCTGGTTAATAAGTGCGGTGTATCTATGTGTGTTATTTTGAAATTTATACGTTTCGGTAAGCGCCAGCACCGCGGATGAGTCGAGGGGTGCACGCGATGGTGGAAGAGCGTTAATTTTTACATGCTTTTTTTGTTTTTGTTTTCAGTAAATGTTGGTATGAAGAAAAAAAAGGCAAATCACGATGTTTATTTTTGCAAAAGTTCCTTTTTTTATGGGGGTAAAAGTCATTGACCCGGGTTCAACTGGCAGGGCACGGTTGCTTAATTGAGAATTATTGCCACGATACGAGCAGGTTTTTTGGAACGTAGGTGCTTAACTCAAATCTCCCAATATCCGGGCTATGCTCTCGAGTCTGACTAAATTTGAATATCTTCTCGCATCCGTGACTGTACCGTGCGTATGTGCGGAAAATAAACGACGCGATGCGGACCCACGTGTACAAATAAAAAGATTTAAATTGCTGTTATAGTACAGTAATTTTAGGTTTGAGCCCCAAAAAAATCCTCGGAAAGGTGAATTTCACATTATTTTTGTGGAGTGATCTCCTAAACAACGTACTAAAACTTGTACTCTTCGCAAGAAGGGTAAATCCACACTCAAGCCAGTAAGGTTTAATAAAAAAAATATCAAGAGTAATAAAGGTTTTGCTTCGTTAAAGGGCATAGCAGGATACGTATGGTGTTTTGACCCTGGAAAGGAATTTTGATGAAACCTACCCCAAAATTTGAGTCACGATGAGAAAAAATTCTGACAAAAACTTTGGATTTTCAGAGAAAGTATTTTCGGGGAGAGGAGCCAAAATGTGTTTTTTAAACTTCATTTTTTCGTTTTTCGCCAAATGTAGATAAAAATTTCGCGTTTTTAAAAATTAAATTTAGAGGGTCAGAGGAACCCTAAAAAAAATTTCAAAATTTTTGACCTATTTTTCATCGAGTCACGGCGTTTTAAAAACTTTGAGCGGCCATTTTGGAAAGAAGTTTCAGAGGTGCAGTCGCTATTATGTCATTTTTGAACTATGCAGAATTCGATCGTATGGAAATGACACGAAAAAAAAGCTGATAGCTCAATTTTGAAAAATGAAAAGGCTGAGCCCCCCTGAATCTTCCCTCTCTCCCTCCAATGAGGTTTGGCGATCCCTCCCTAGGCTCAAAATTTTTTATGGTGTCCTTCTTCGCTATGCCAAATTTTATACCTTTATCATCATTTGTGTTCATATTTGAAAAAATGTACTCCGCCTCTGGATTAGAGTGCCATTTGTCAAACATAGCGCGCGCGAGCACTGTATTTCTCACCAGAGCGCTGTGGGAAATTAACATGAACGTACGGGCTCCGTATGACCGGTGGTCAGTTTTTATTTTTTTTGACAATGTTGCACCGACTTAAACTCATCCGAAACTTATGTGGATAATCAACACTAAATAACACATTTTCTATTAAAAAAATGGCGACTGTACCTTTGAAACTTCTTTTCAAAATGGCCGCTCAAAGTTTTTAAAACGCCATGACTCGATGAAAAATAGGTCAAAAATTTTGAAAAAAAAATTTTAATGTTCCTCTGACCCTCTAGATTTAATTTTAAAAAACGCGAAATTTTTATTTACATTCGGCGAAAAACGAAAAAATAAAGTTTGAAAAACACGTTTTGGCCCATCTCCCCGAAAATACTTGCTCTGGGTGTTCAACATTTTTGTCAGAATTTTTTCTCATCGTGACTCAACTTTGGGGTAGGTTTTATCAAAATTCCTTTCCAGGGCCAAAACACCATACTTATCCTGCTATACCCTTTCTGAAAATTTTTATTCAAGTTTTTCATGAGTAAACCCCAACACAAGGGCGTAGAAAAAAGGGAAGGAGGCTAAAAAAAGTGCTATTTGAGTTTCTACACTTTTCTGAACCATTCCTGGGGCATGATTCGATACTTTTTTCAGGGTAGTCACAGATCGTTTGAGAGTCACAGATCGTTGAAAATCTAGATTTTTGATTTTGGTAAAAACAAAATAACGTTCTCTTGGTCATCAGAACTTTATCATTTAAAAATTGATGTAAAAATAAAAAAAAACTATTTTTGATGTAAAAAATTGAAAATTTTGCATTTCAGTGCTGCCCTTGGTAAAAATAAAATTTTGCGATGAAAAATTGGAAAATTTATGCAATAAAAAATGTTTTTGCCAAAATCGGAAGGAAACGTTCAATTTTGTTTTATCAAAATAGTTTTTTACGTCAATTTTTGAATGATAGTCAAGTTTTGGTGATGAAGAGAACGTTATTTCATTTTTATGAAAATCAAAAATTCAGATTTTTCAACAATCTGTATTTTGTTAACTCAAGTTACCCATATAAACTGAGATTTTTGTAAAAATTACCCTATTTTAAGAACCCCTAACTCCGCCCCCTTTATCTAGAAGGTTGAAATTACATTTTTGATATAGAATTGCAAACTCATTCCAGGGGTTCTCAAAGTTGTGAAATTTTAACCAAGAAGCCAAATGTAGATATTGAATATTAAATGTTATGCGATATTGACCCCATTTCAGTGGTTCCCCGCAAATCAGGTGTTCCCGAAGTGGAAATTTCAGTTTTTTAGAAGTAGATGTTTCAATTTCAAAGTGGTTTTGTGGCGCTAATATTCGTTCAATTTCAAAAATGATTCATGTAAAAAAGAACGGTCATTTATGGAGCTTTTCAAAAGTATGAAAACTTTTGGTAAGGTGGTTCTGAAATTTGCTTGTGCCAACTTTTAAAATCAATAGAAAATGGTAGCTAAGGAGTGCCAGCCACTCCGAGTCCCCATTTGAGCTCCAGGGGCACCCCATCCCCATTTTTGGGCAAAGGGAAGTCGATGATATTAGTATCGTTTTTATATAAATCGAGTCAGATTTCTATTGGACTCCTTATAGTTCTCCATTTTTCTGGGGATTGACACTCCAAAATTGGGTTTTCATGGGAAAATGCACAATAAGCATCGAAATATCATGTAAGGCCTATCATACCTCCTTTGATCGAGGTAAAACTATCTTCCCTTTGAAGAAGACAGAGGACTACCAACAGCAGCTACCCAATGCATTCAAATCGCTGTATTCACCCCTTGATATTTTTCAATTAAACGTTTTATTTCGGTGGAAAACGCGAAAAACTGGTTTTGAGGGTGGTTTTTACCCTCTGGCAGGGGTTGCCGGACACTTGCGGGGTACAAGTTTTGGTATGTTTTTAGGAGGTTATTCCACTCAGATAATGTGAAATTCAGCAATTCAAATTTTTTTTTGAAATTCAGGCCTACAGTGGAGGCAAATTAGCATCATTTGGAAGAAAAAAATTTTTTGCCTAGCAAAGCTTTTATTTCGGAAAATTGTCGAGAGGGGTCCCCTGAATAACCCCAAAGAGTTACCACCCCACAGACCTCAGGCTAACTTTTTTATAAGGGGTTAACCCCTCCGAAAAGCCGTTTTTACACATTATCTCCTCGGGGATTGATTTTAGGATAAAAATAGCTCAGTACTTTTTTGTTCTACATTCAATTTTCAGCATTTTTTTGTATGAACAATTTTTCAGTAGGACGGTAAGCAGAGGAGATAGAGAGTCCTGAAGGAAGGGGGGTTGGGGAAATATTGTTTTTATTTAGCAATAGCAATATGATTAAGGGGTGAGGTGAGGTGGATACTGGGGAGAGGGTGGAAGGTCAGAAATGTTTCTTGACCCTGTACCCCCTACTATGTGTCCACACCACCTCACCCCTCAATCATATTGCTATTGCTAAATAAAAGCAAATGGGTGAGGCGGGGTGGGCACATATGTAGGGGAGGGGGGTCAAATAGTATTGACACCACCAATTTACATAATACTACTATTTTCATGCCAAAAACATACAGTTTAGTACGATTTTCGTCTTCAAATAATAGTACATATATTTCCCTAACCCCCTTCCTTCAGGACTCTCTCCTCTGCTTACTGTCCTACTGAAAAATTGTTCATACAAAAAATGTTGAAAATTGAGTGTAGAACAAAAAAGTACTGAGCTATTTTTATCCTAAAATCAGCCCCCGAGAAGATAATGTGAAAAACGACTTTTTGAAGGGGTTTACCCCCTCTAAAAAAGTTGGCCTGAGGTCTGTGGGGTGGTAACTCTTTGAGGTTATTAAGGAGACCACTCTCGACAATTTTCCGAAATGAAAGCTTTGGTAGGCAAAAATGTTTTTTTATTTTCCAATGTGCCTCCACTGCTAAAATTACTGCACTATTAGAGATTTTTTGAATCTGTCTGTTATTTATTCGCTGTCTTCGCCGTCTCGGTCGCCTAAAATATTTACACCCAGATATTTGGTTTCGTATGCGAAAGGAATTTACACGTTCGGAGAATTTTTTTTACCGTTTCATGCGGTATACAAAAGGCGGATGAGGTTTAATAAATCGCGATTCCGCATATCGCAGAGTATAGAAAATTTAGGTATAGGTAGAGGAAGACGTTCGTACAACGGTACGGTAGCTGTGTAAGCTCTTTGCGGATGGTTTCGCTATTTAAATGCGCTGTCGTAGGATTACATTAGGATGTGTCATCTCTAAATGGATATTAAAAACCGCCGTATTATATGCTCGTTTTCACGTACCTATATTCGGGCTTCGGGGTGTTGGCAAGGTAAAGGATACGATTAAACGACGTGTTCGTGTAAATGAAATGTGCTGGTGGCTCGTGCTGCAAACTATGCAACTACCAACGAGAAATACATATTTCAATACGCTAGTCGAACCTTTTGGTTAATTTGAATTTACCTTCTATTTCGGCGATGTGATAATTTAAAACAATAGATATAAAGGTAGATAATACAGCAGTGTTCCAAATTCGCACCTCACCTTTCATTTATTGTTCTCGTTTCTCGCATATACCCAGTTACGAATTCGAGTTCCCTGCACAATTTACAAGTAACTCGGATATTTTTTTCGCTCTAGGGGAATTCAAATGTTAATTATCTCGCCTGAATTGACGCAGTTTTATCGGTAAAAGCGATTGTCGTACGGAGAAGTTTCTATCGCTTTGATAAGCAGTAAATCAGTAAATAGATAAGGATGTACATATCGAAATTGTACATAGTTAAGTGTAAGTCTAAGTACGCAGTATGGTAAACTGATAATTATGTAATCAAACGATGCGGTTGTTATTTGATGTACGTCCTACGTACGGTATCAATTGCATTTCGAAGAACAGGCAGTGTTTTTCGTGTGTGGTCGTTTTATTTTCATTTTGTTGGATAAAATTTTGGATGGGAATCTCGAGATAATGAAAGTTTACTTTTTGTTGATTATTTTTCTTTTTAATGTGAATTTAATTGAAAAACATCAGGGGTCCAGATCAGAACCATGATGTGTGGATAATTCGTTGAGAAAATTATCTTCTGAGTAATGCTAATTGCTAAGTGAGGAATTCTATAATATCGATGTAGATTATACGTAATTTAACAATTTGGTTTCGATTCTGCGTACAGTGTTGGAAAATCAATTGGGAGGGAGGGGATCAGAGTCTTTTAGAAAGACGAGTGCTGAAAAAGATTGAGTGACCCACGAGAAGACAAAAAAATGAAGAATTATTTCAAAGCAGTGAAATAATTTCGTAGAGATATTTAGAATGAACGATCATTTTAATTATTCATAATGAGTGAACCCTGAGTGACAAATCCAGCGAGTGTAATTTTGAATGAATTAAATCTGAATCAGTCAAATTTGAATCAAATTCTGATCATGTAATCAGTAATTTTTCAGTGAGGGTTCAGTCAAAAATTACTGATTTCTCATCCACTTTCCAATTTGATAGAAAAAATCGTTAATTTTTTACCAAAAAATTAGTGAATTACATATCTCTGCTTTTCAGAAAAATTTATTTCACTGAATAAAATAGGCAAAATTTGATCCGAATTTAATCGATTTAAATTTAGAATGGAACTTGAAGTGATATATGCAAAGAAATTGAGAATTTTAGAATAGATAAAATAATGGCATTGAATTGAATTATTCAGTAGCGAACTCTGAATGCTTTGTAGTTCTATGTTGAAACGACTGATTAGGATTTCGAATGAATCATTCATGATTCTGAAAATTTGACTCAACGTTGTACGTAATTTATCACAAAGCATCTCGTATAATTATGTATTGCAAACTTTATATTTCAACGAGAAAAAACTTATTTGAAAATGAATCGATTTATTCGAAAAGTGATTGATTTCATGGAATAAAATTTTCACTGTATTGAAGATCGTCAAAGATCACGCGTATACCCAACTCTTCTAATGAAACTCCCATTTTTTTTCAAATGTTGAAAAACTTTATTTAAAATGATGGAAAAAATTGATGAAATTTCTAAAAAATAGCTTGAAATTTCGTTAAATTATTTGAAAATGTTGTAGGATATGTTTCTAATTTTAGATAACTTTTTGAGATTTCTATCGAATTTTCATAAAGTACGATGGAATTGCTGAAAGTAACATCAAAATAGCTTAAAATTTCTTGAACATTCTTCAAATTGATTGAAATTATTGAAATGTTGAAAAATCATGTTCAAGATGAAATTTTCTCTTACTCTCTAAATTTGCATCGGTGAAATTCTGGTGAAATTCTGCCCATTTCATTCACTGATATAAATTTCACTCAAAATTAATGATTTTTCATTTCCTTTTATACTTGATCAGAAAAAATTGGTAATATTTGGGTGAAAAATCAGTGAAGTTCGTCGATTTTCAGTGAAATTTATTTCATTGAATGAAATGGGCAGACTTTGACCCGAATTTCAATATTAAGAGAATATTCACTTTAAATAGTCGTTGCCCTATTTTCACTCTTCGAAACCATCCAAAATGATTTTCGAATTTACACTATTTCTCTCACCCCCCTGCTCCCCCCCATCAGAATTCTATATGCCTTCAATTTGTTGTTTCTTATTGAAGCTACGATACAGATTTTTAAATATTCCAGTTTCAGACATCATAGCAGGTCACTTTTTTAGGTGTTAGTCATTTTTTTCGGCTTTGGTCACTAAAAGTCACTTTTTTCGTATTTTCAAGCAAAAATTCAAATTTTCACGTAAAAATTGCTATTTTCAAAATTTTTCAAAAAAAAAAATTAAAAGTTGATAATGATTTTTCAAAAAAAATTTGCCCTCGCTTCGCTCGGGCAGTATTTCAGTAATTCTACATATTTCTAAATTTGTAAAAATTCTGTTTTTCTAAATCAGTAAAGTAATTGATTTTTTAATCAATTCCCCATTTGACAAAATAAATCAATCAAACAATAAATTGAAATATCACAGATTTTCAAATAAATTCATTTCACTGATTCAAAAAGACACAGTTTTACGAAAATTGACTGATTTAGATTTAGAGAGTAGAAATAGGTCATATATTAATTGTTTGTTCCGAAAATCTCGTCATTTTTCAATTTTTCTTTGCTCAAATCTGTTAAATTAAATTAATTATGTATATCTGCCTCCTAAAGTGCCACTAAAAAAAAAAATAGATTTTTAGATTACCTAATTTTTTCATTGAATTTTAACCCCCTCCCCTCATTTTTTCTGGAATTCTCAGCCCTCTTTTAACTGTAAAAAAATTCTCCCGAAAAAATCGAATTTTTGGTCACTTTTGGTTACTTTTTGGTCACTTTTTTCTCAAAACAGGTCACTAAAAATTACTTTTTTTCTTCGGAATTTTGCTATGATGCCTGCAGTTTGATGTTTTATTTTTTGAAACTTTTTAAAATTTTACAATATTTATTAAGGTATGAATTTTAAAACCCAAGAATTGAAAAATGAAAGTGAAAAGTGAGAAAATCATGATAAATTGTGAAGTTTTAAAATTTATTGATTGCGAAATTAATGCTTTTCATTGCCAGAATTTCAAAAAAAAAACTTGAATTTTGGAATTTTGGTAGCCTATGGTTTTTAAAAACCACGATTAATCACGTTTTTCTCCATTTTCACTTTCAATTTTCACTTCAGTTCTAAGACCATCCTATGATCAAATTCGTAATTAGTGACTCGACTGAAAAGCTAAATCAATATTCAAACATCATCAGCGATTCGATCTCTAGAAAAGTGCGTAAATTTTCACCTCACCGTGGGGTGGGGAGGGGGGGGGGCTAATTTCGTTAAACTGAATAAAAATTGTTAAAATTGTCATCAATTTATTTAAAATCGGTACATGTATCGTCTAAATTACTGAAAATATTTTATAAATTTTACATGGTAAAAAAAAATGAACTTTTTGATTAAAACTTTCGGAAAAATATGAAAAGTAGGCGAAACAATAAAATTATTTCAAGTATCCAAACATTCTACGAGAAATTTTATGAAATTAAAATATGACAAAAATCATTTGATTCGAAAAATGAGTATCTATAGTTTATGTCTCCATAAAATTTTTGAATTTTATTGGCAATTGGCCAAAAATAAAGTAACAATTTGATTTGTTTGATGTTTAAATCTCTTCGTGTTACTTTTCGAGTAATTGGAATGCAATTTTGAAATTTTTCGAGAACTTTTGAATAATGAAGCAATTTTGATTATTTTTTGATGTTTTTGTGCAATTTTCATCTTCATCTGATCGATTATTCAACAATTTCAACTAATTCTATGAAAGTTGAAACATATTCTCTAATAACTTAAAACGATTTTTGTAACAATTTTATCAGTTATGAGCTTTTTTGAACTATTTATAGCATTTTAAATAACTTCGACACAATTTGATATATATTTTCTAAGAATTAAAAAAATTCAAATACTTGGCGATCAGAGGTCAATTAAAATTGTTATTTCTGCACGATAAGAATTTCTGAAAATTATGATCTGTATATCTGCATATACCCGGTCATACCTTCAATACCTACGAGTAAATTCATTACATTGCATCTGTTTGATAACAGGATATGTAATGTTCACATTTCTCTGTAAATCGTAATTCACATTAAAAGGGTGGAAATTTAACGAGCACACCTGTTTACTACTCGAACCAAATCATTTATACTCAACTCGCGTAGGTATACTAAATTTACCCAAAATATTCACGTCGTATTCGGTGAATTTATACTCATACGTCTTGTTCGGTATAGGTATTTTATATACGACAAAACTTACCAAGTTCTTAACCATCTGATCGAACCCGTCAAACTTAAGTGTCATATTATACTGGAATAGGCGAGTTGAGGGAATTTTCGTTTCTTCGTCCTGATTGTTATTCTAGTTACCTATGAATGATGAACGTGTTCAGCCGTACCCAGATAATTTCTACGAGAATCGATCAGCTCGACCGAATTAAAGAAGGCGCGTCCGAGAAGAAAAACTACGCTTATGAATATTTTATCATCGAATGCTCGTATATACTGTGTATGTCTACGTACTACTAGTACAAAATACATATGTACAATACACGCGGCTGTGTAAATGTACATTCGTATCTAGTAGGTCCTATATAGGTATCTACGTCTCGTATATGAGAAATGTTCTGCATTACCAGCCAACCGAATCGTTGCTCGTAAATAAGCCCACCGAACACGTGAAATTTACGAGACCATTTTCGGCGAAAAAAAAATCAAAATCGCCTCGTGATTTAATGCATGATGTGGTTACTTCTTACTACGCATTACCTTAATAAAATTTCTCAAATTGTGTAAATTTATGCAGATGAATTTTTTTTAATCGTTTTCTTCTTTTTTGTATGGTTACAGCAACTCAAAGATGAACTCAACGAAGTGGTCTCCGAAATGGAAAATATGGAATCCGCCGATGACAGGTAAACATCTCACATGATTATTTGATTTGAATGAAATACCTAAAATTAATCCCTGTGAAATAGTGGAATCGCCAACTGTAAAAAAATGGCTTTTATGAAAGAAGCGTGAAAGTTGGGAACACCAAAACAAAATTTTAGAGGAGAGTCACTTAAAATTTGCCATAGGGTTGAAGGAGATGGTCTTTTGAGGCTCCAACCTTCCTTTGTGGTAAGGTTGAGCAAAGTCGGCGTTCTTGAGGTCGATTTCATATACAGTATGACACAAAATAACGATAATTGGTTATCGACTTGGAAAAAAATCACCAAAGAAACTTGGAAAAATTGAGATTATCTTACACCAGTTTCAAAGAAGTGGAGATATCAAAAAAAAAAGGTGTGAAATAAAAGTTGTAGGGAATTGAAAACTGAACATTTCATGTTTAGGAATTTTTTTTCATCTAGCAATGGAGAGGAATAAATTATGGCTTGAAAAAGAAAGAATTATACTCGAACCTTCTCTAAAACTTCTTCCCATTGCAAGATGGAAAAAAAGTTTTGAAACAAAAAAAGATTGTTTTTTAATTCTCTACAACTTTTGTTTCAAACTTTTTTTCATATCTCCACTTTTTCGGATATTATTGACAACTGGTTCGAAACTGCTGAACTGGTTTCAGAAAAACATATCACATTTTAATCGCGTCAGTGTGTAGACTTTATTTCAATAAAAAACTCAGACCCCAATTTTTTGATCCAAACCGGTTTCCCAATTTGTGGACACCCTATAGTTAGGACTGGAACTTTGATTACACAGGCCGACATTTTTAAACTTTTGAAATGCTGTTTGAGGATTGGTGGGTGATTTTTATAGTATTTTTCGCGCTGATCACGAAAAAAGCAGTTTAAAAATCCCATCGTCCAAGGATTTTTTACAATTTGAATTTTTCTTTCAACGGTTTTTCTCCTTTTTTTGATAACTTTTGACACTTCAAGTCAATTTTCTGGGAAAAGAAAGGGTTCTAAGAAAAAAATGAATAGAACATAAATTGTAGTGCGTCAAATTTTCTATTTGTAAAGTCCAATTAGTTTTTTCTTAGGAGACTTACCTTTCGAGATATTTTAGCTCAAAGTTCAAAGTTAAACTTTTTTTAAAATTGAAAATATCTTAAAAACTAAACCTTTTAAGAAAAAACGAATTGGACTTCACAGGTAAGAAATTTGACACTCTACAATTTATGTTCCATTCATTTTTTTCGTAAGAACGTTGCTTTCCCCAGAAAATCGACTTCAAAGTTCAAAAGTTACATATAGAAAAATGTAAAACAAATTTTCAACGAAAAATTTTCCAAATATAAAAATTCTGGGGTAATTGAGAAAAACTGTAATCATATTCGAACTCTGCTCTAAAAAATAGATTGGAATCGCCTACTAACGAAAATTGAGTGATGGAAAAATTTTTAAATCAGAGCTACATTTTAAACTAAAAACAGTGATTAAAATTTAAAACAAGAAAAAGAAAATGCTGTTTTAAATTTAATGGATAGTTATAATATTATTTTTTACGCTGATCATGAGAAAAGTGATGAGAAAATTCCAGGACGTCAGGATTTTTCATCATTGGAAGATTTTTCGTAGAAAAGTTGTTTTACATTTTTCTATGTAACTTTTGACCTATAAAGTCGACTTTCTGGGGAAAAGAAGGGTCTTACGAAAAAAATGAATGGAACATAAATTGTAGAGCGTCAAATTTCCTACCTGTACAGTCTAATTCGTTTTTTCTTAGGAGGCTTAGTTTTTGAGATATTTTCAATTTTTAAAAAAAAGTTCAACTTTGAACTTTGGGCTAAAATACCTCGAAAAGTAAGCCTCCTAAAAAAAAACTAATTGAACTTTACTGATAGGAAATTTGACGCTCTACAATTTATGTTCTATTCATTTTTTTCATAAAACCCTTCCTTTTCTCAGAAAATCGACTTGGAAGTGTCAAAAGTTATCAAAAAAAGTAAAAAACCCGTTAAACGAAAAATTCAAATTGTGAAAAATCCTTGGATGATAGAATTTTTTCACTATTTTTCTCGTGATCAGCACGAAAAATAGTATGAAAGTCACCCATAAAATCTCAAACAGCATTTTCCATGTCGACCTGTGTTATCGATCTTCAATGTCTTCGTCGCCAGGAACACATTGCCGTGTCATACTGTATTTTGACCTCCCTGAACAGCATATGCCATTTCTTTCGAAATCCCATGATTATGCACCAAATTTCAAATTATCCCCCCCCCCCATTTTCCAATAATCATGAAAAATGCCCGAAAATCGCAATTCGTTTCCCCTACATCTCACACCTTACCACATATGGAGGGAGATGGAACCTCAAAAGATCCCCCTCCCTCGCAACCCCTATGGAAAATTTTGAAGAGCTCTCCATCTCTAAAATTATGTTTTGGTCTTGTTGTTCATCATACCAACTTTCACGCTTCTTTCATTAAAATTCACTTTTTTGAAAAATTTACATTTTGCGATTGCACTAGAAAAATTTTCCCACACGACAAAGAATTTCGATAACCTCGGACAGTAAGAGATATTTATTTAGATGGCGGATTTATTTGCTCGGTTTGGATTTATTTAGTTCAGTTTGAACGAGGTTAAACTTTTATTAGTCTTACAAACTTCTACGTTTGGAGTATGCAAATTAATGTACTTTCGCAGCATAAAACGTAGCCGTCGTCGTCGTCACCGTGTTGGTAAACAATACAATTTTACGCTGATTTTTCAAGATCTCAGATGCCAACGTTTGATAAAATTCTTCTCGTGTTATTCTGTATGCATTTATCGAGCACGTCACACTTTTCGCTTTGCCAATCGATATTAAGTACATATGTGTACTTGTACTTAAGAAAAGCTTATCATCGCAAAATAACAACTCGAATTTTACACCATAACATACTACGTACGTCATTCGTAGGTATATCGAGACTCAGATAATTAATTCATAACATTTTGGTAACTTGATGAAACCTTAAATTGAAAAAAATACTCGAGATAAAGTTCAAACTTGTACGTGATCAACTGTTCGACTTTAATGTCGTAAATACGAATACCCAAAAAGTCTTGATGCAGAAAATTAGTAACCAACTTTAGACTGTAGAAAAAAGGCAGCTGATTATAGCAAAAAAAGGGTCAATGTTTATGCTTCACACGCAAATTTCGTTTCAAACTTTTTGTTGTATTTTTATTTTTGTAGCGATTTATTGACCGTAACTTCGGAGCTATTGGAACGACTGAAAAAATTTATGAACCGAACTTGAATGTATTTTGTTCGTTTTTCTGAGGATCCAGCAACTGGTTTGAAAAATTATCGAGATGAGGTCTTGATTACAGGGTGGAATTAAATTATAGGGGAGGAGAGGGACAAGTTCTCCTCCTCCTCCCCCCTCCCTAGGCCAATGTGAACAGAATTGCATGTTTTCTTGGAAGAATTGAATTCAAGTTGAAAACTTTTCGAAAGAGATAACATTTTCTTGGAAAATTTTTGTTATTTCGAGTTGAAAAAATATGGGAAAAATCATACTCGAGTGGAAAAATTCAAGAAATATTCAATATCAGTAAAATTTTTAGATTTTTTTCTTTCTGAATAACTCAATTTTAGGTTGTCTTTGGCTCTTGAGTTTTTTTCGATTTTTTTTCGTTTAATTTTTTGAAAGGATATTTGATTATACTCTGTTCTAAAACTCGAGTACTCACCAAAAGTAGGTCCAGTATTCGGCAATCAGACAAACTAAATCTTCTTTAATTTGATTTTCGAATCATCCTTCGAAAAATCGATTAAATTTTCATTTCTCTTCGCGGCCAATAATGATAAACGTTTTATTTAATTAGCTAGCCTATTAGAGAATGTTAATTAGTCGTGAAACTCGATTGCCTTACGGATGTAACTTTTTAAATCCTCGTACGCCATCGTATAATGTTTTTAGCTTTGGGAAAAAAACCAATCGAAATCGAGGGAAATTTTTCGAAAAAATATACCTTTCGATAAGCCCGTTTAATGTTTATCGGTAATTATTACGACATCGATAAGCTGGTACTGAATTGGCGAAATGACCTAGAATGAAATACCAGCACCGGGCACCGCGGCTTTCTCGCCGTCTCTTTTCGACATCTTTTAACTCTAAAATAATGTACATAGCATTATCGATTACATGGGCGGCGACGGCGGCGAAAACATCGTTTGAAAAAATATCCGATCATAAAAGGCTTGTTTATGCGACCGACGTAAAATCGTTCGTCGCTTTTAAGACGAAAGCATTACGACAAAAGCGAACCGAGAAAGGCATTTTTCACCTTTGTGAACTCCAAATTCGTAAAACGTAATCGCCGATGTCGCTGTCGTCGCCGAACCAACGATGCCTCGATGTTGAAGTTTTAAAATAGATGAACTGGGTCTTGAATTTTTTTTACAAGGTATTTGGGTGAGTAGGGTAGGAGCTGCGATGGAGAGATTATGATGTTGGCATTTTAGAGGTGATAAAGTCGAGAAGTACATTATTCAAGGTCATGTCCCTGTATTATTATTTTTCTCTTGGTAGCTGGTTCAAAGGCTGATGTTAGACCCTTCTCAGTACTTCCGGTGCCGACTATTTTTGCGAAATCCCATTACATTGTATTTGAACGAATTTCAAGAGTTGGTTATTGATAAATTAGTTAGATTTTTGGACAAATTTTCATCCCTGATTCGACTTTGTTTATGATGATGATTAAATACCTAAAATTTTAGAGAGCTGAGTGCTCAGAAAAGAGAGATTTTTTGATTTCTGTAGAAGAATATATCAGGACAATGGTAAATATATTTTGTGAGAAGGGTGGGAGGAGATTGACTGATAGACGCTAGAGACAGTAACTAATAAAAAAACTTTCATATTGGGGAAAAAAATGTAAAACCGGTTCAAGGGACCATAACTGGTTTCCATTAATTTTTCAAAAAATGACAAAATGTGGAAAAAGTCCAGCTCATAAAATGTTTTTTTTTTTCCTCTTATTCATAGATAACGACTGAACTATGGTTGAAAGGAATTAACCAGTCCACCAAAAATTTCGTTCGAACAAACGATATCCCACACGAGTTTTAAAAATTTTTCTGGGTCAGATTCGGATTTTCGTTGAGGAGTTCAAGGGAGTCAAATTCAAAGCCAAATTGATATTCGATCACAGTGCATCAAAAAATGTAACAAAGAACCTGCCTCATGTGATATTAAATTTTTTAAAATTTTGTTCACATTTTTGGGGTATATCGAGCCTCCTTCCTCCAGGATCAAGATTTTATCACGAAAATGACCTAGTTCGAATATTATTATAAAAGCCTGTCAAAGGACTTTATTTTTAAATTGTGTATTTCCTTGAACTTTGGCGTATCATTGGAAATTAAGATTTTCGCTAGAAAACTTCAATATTAATTTTTGAAAAAAAATTAATGTTTCTGGATCTCTTTTTAATCTTCTTTTAAACTGTGTTAGCCAAATTGCTCCAAATGTTGCCAATTTTGTGATACCTAACACAAGACATCAAAGTTGAGTATTTTTTTGAAAAATCGAATCAGGCGCAAAAAAACAACAAATGTCCTTTTGAAGTCTCCAAAGTGGCTGAAATCAAAACATTAATGGTTCTCTAACCTTTGCAAAGGGAGAACTTTTTAAAAAAATTGTAAAAATTTCAAAAATTGTTGGATATTGACATGGAAGGTCCAGAAATGAAAATAATTGCAAATTGACAGGGAAGAATTGTCTTCGGATCGTGTTTTTTAAAGAAACTACAAATTTTCATAAATAAAAGCTAATCTCCCATTTGAAAAATAAAATTTTTCGAAAAATTTTTCAAAGGCTCTGGTGTGGTAAGGGAGTAATTTTTTGTCTGGTAAAACTTGATCAAAATTTTTATGTCATTCCATTTGTCTTGGTAGAAGATGATTTTAGAGCGCATGAGCAAATTTTTATCTCACCCCTGCCCCCAAAATACGCCGAAATTTTTTTGGGTGCACATCTACACCTAAGTAACCTTCCGTGTGAATTTGAGTAAAATCGGCGCAAAACAATTTTTTCCCTATAAAGCGTCCTCCCCTCCCCCGCAAAAAGCAGTAAGGGCTGGGACAGTGCGATTTTAGCATAGACTCTGGACATCACGTACAGGGTGTTCCACGAATCGTCTGTCAAACGTATTTTTTGGATATAACCGGGTACCACTAACAAAAAAAAACTCGAGATGAACATATTGCATATTTTGAAATTTGAAGGGGCAAATGATGCTTCTAAAAAAACACGTCAAAATTTTTTTCATCCATGGGAATGGATAGTACATTGAAAATTGAACAAATTTTCACCCTATAACTATTTGCCTATCTTTGAAATTGAAGGGGCTACAAAAAAATTATTCGAAAAAATTCTTTAAAAAATAAACTAATTGAGGGAATCGATAGTACGTTGAAAACTGAAAAATTTTTGTTCTGTAGACTTTTTGCCTAACACCAAAAATGAAGGGGCTAAGGGCCACTCAAAATGAAAGGGGTTCAGAAAATTTTCACATTTTCTCAATTTTTAATGACCCTTAGCCCCTTTCATTTTTGATGTTTGGCAAAAAGTCTACAGAACAAAATTTTTTCAGTTTTCAACCAGTTCACTTTTTGAGAATTTTTTTCGAATAATTTTTTTTTGTAGCACCTTTAATTTCAAAGATAGGCAAAAAGTCATAAAGTGAAAATTTGTTCAGTTTTCAAAGTACTATCCATTCTCATGCTTGAAAAAATTTTTAACATGATTTTTTTAAAAGCAGCATCTGCCCCTTCAATTCTCAAAATAGGCAACAAGTTCATTTCAAGTTTTTTTTTAGTGGTACCCGGTTACATCCAAAAAAATATGTTTGGTAGACGATTCATGGAACACCCTGTAGAAGATTTTCAAGTAAAAAAATCCGATTAACATGTCTTTTTAAAGCACTTTTTTGATGCTATTTCTTCTGGGAAAAATGACGAATCACACCGGTCTTTTGAATATTTGATCAACTTTCACCACTCGAAAAATTCTGAAAAAATTCTGAGAGATGTGAAATACATTGAAAAACTTTGAAAAAAATTATTTATCTGTCAATCTCAAAATTGTGGCCCCCAGGTCGATTTGAAATTTTCAAAGTCAAATTCAAGATCATTAAAGTGGTCGGAAAAATCTGAAAAAATTTCAGGATACTCCCCTCTAGTACCTCTACCTACGTGCCAAATTTGAAAAAAATCAGTTGAAAACTCGCGGAGATTGAATTTTTAGCTTGGATATTACGAATTTTGGGGCCCCAAGGCCCCAACCCCCCAGGAGTGAGATAAAAATTTGCTCATGTGCTCTAAAATTATTTTCTACCAAGAGAAATCGAATGACATAAAAATTTTGATCAAAATTTCACCAGAGGCCAAATGACCTGCTTATCACACCAGAGCCTTTTACCTACTCTTTTTTTCATTTCCCAGGAAAATATTATTTTTTTTGGTGGTTTTATTTTTAACATGGATTTGTTATAGTGCTGGGAGCCTGGGAGTCAATCCATAAAATTGGTGATTAAATTTTCTACACTAAATTTTGGTGATCATATTTTCCACATTGGATTTCGATGACCAAATTTTGTAAACTATTGACATAATAACATTTTGTTAGACTTGAGAAAACTAGGAAAAATTTTGAAGACCAGATTTTGACATTTTCTGTAACATTTTGATATTTTGTCAAATATTTTTTGTTGGACTTTAAAAACTTGAAATATTTTTTCTATTGAAATTGTTTAGCAATTTTGAAAATTAAAAAAAGGAAAGATATTTTAACAAAAATAAATTCATCAATTGAAAAAAATTAAAGTCCTTATCAGCTGATATTTTTATAAAAGGTTATCTTGAATTTGTTGGAATTTCAGGAAAAAGTTTTGGTTTCTGAAGTCTGACAAGAAATCATCATTAAAATTTATTCACGATTCAAGAGCTTTTATTCTAAAGTAAAACTTATTACATTTTTTGTGTTTTCGCAACTTTAGGGGAGGGAAAGGGAAAGGGACAAAATATCCCTCCTTCTAGTCAACCTTTATCCAAAAGTAATTCACTGAAGTCATAAATATTACACCTAGGTGATATCCTAATAGAACCACACATAGAAAAACTCGATCACGTAAATTGAGACGGCCCTGTGGCGACGAAATTTCGCCCAATATTGTGATGTAATTGGAATTATTTTTATCTGCGGCGACCTCCATATCAAGTATCCACTTGTACTTCCCGATCTCATAGACTAACGTATGTGTTTGCTAAAGCTAATTTTCGTATCGGATGGCCATGGGAAAACCTCAGCTGGTTATCTCAATTCTATTCTCCATGTAAACGAATACATTCGACCATTACCCACCACCATTTTGGTTTCAAAAATTTCCAAAAAAAGGCTAATTTTGGCGAATTTTCTCCAATCGACGTATTCGGAAATGCCTACCGGACAGTTTCCTGTTCTCGATGGAAAAAGGGATTACTAAATGTCCAAGGCCGAGCACACCGTGCCAGAAATTCTTTCCTTATGCGTTCCGTTCGAGAACGCGAGCCGAGTTTACAATTGGAATTTTTTATCGTTAATTTGCGTACGTTTTATTATATTTATTTATCTTCTGCTTACAAACACGAACCGCGCGAACGAATGCGGTGCCAGTGTAACATTTCACGCGAACTATGCCAAAACAAAAAGTCCGCATCGCGCCGCTGTACGTATCGTACGTATCACGTTATTTTGTTTATTGTTGACGAGTAATACGTATGAGTAGAATCAGGGCTGGGAAGGGGGAGGGGGCACGCGTGCTACGGCGATTACCTAACGTGCAATGCGTACGACGATAACGAACGCCAGTCATTTCGCCAGGCTCGAATTCCGCCGCGTCACGCGCGTGATTTGGCTGACGAATCGAAAATTGGGGATGAAAGTATGCGAAGTAAATGGAAAAAGTACGAATTGGAAAATTACGCTGCGGTAGCACGCGAAGCAGCAACTTTTTTGCGTATTTGTACGTTTCCATCGTGTCCATTGAGAATTGCGAGTCGATTGCTTAGTGATCAATATATCATTACGAGAGAACAACGTAGAAAAATGGTAGAAAAATTAGAGAAAATATTGTATTTCATCGTGTTCGATCACGTGTCGTTATCATCGTAGCGGCGTGCCAGAGCACAGAGATCTGTGGGTCGAGGGGCAATTTCCACGCATAGTCTCGAATCTACGAGCGATTCGATTAATCACGTTCGTACACTTTGACATTTCACGGGCATTAAGACGACCTTGCCGAATATTACGGGTACTTTTTTTTATTAATTTTTTTCTTTTTTATCGACAAGGTATCTAACCTAGGTTCTTTTTTTCGACAGTGTCCGAGGTGGAAAGCGATGTAACGGTTCTGTCGTATTTGAATATCTGGCTCGTGCGTGATTTATACCTACACACGTGTGTGACTCTCTTGAACATTGATAGTAAGATTGAGAATCCCTCGTAAACTGGCGAAAGTTTGTGAATGTAGTTGAAACGTCACAGAAATTGTTCAATTTACTCTTCTCAAAATTACTACGAATTTTACTACAAAATAATTTTTTCAGGGTCATTTTCTACTGAAAATGAAAGACAAAAGTCTAAGATGAAAAATATTCAAAAATTTTCAATTTTCATTTTTTTTTGTTTTTTGTTTCATTGGAGCCCTGATGCAGGTATATCAAATCTACTTCAATTTTTGAAAAATTTCAACTTTTAAGAAGAATACGAATTTTTATAGGAATATTAAAACCAGCTATCACAATCGGATTCTGTGCTTTTTGTAGAGTCAGATTCGGGTTGATGATTAATTGATTACCCAGCAGAACAATTGGATTCATGATTTTTTTTGCAGAATTATTGTCAATTTATACTTTTTTTTCACATTTGAGAGAAAGTTGTTTAAGAGAGAGATTATGATATTTTTTTTGGGGGGGGGGGGGTGGAAATTTGTCAAAAACAGACCTATTAATTTAAAAATACAAAAATAGGTGAATTTCAAAAAATATTTTTTTCGACTTTGATTTGCGACATCGAAGCTTTCTGTACTTAGAATTAAAATTTTCACAAGAGACATGACTGAGGAAGGAACCACTTAAGGTATCCGGCAAGGCAGACGAAAAAAGGGGGAGGGGTGGAGGTGCATTTGTACTGAGCTCGCATGTTTTGATGGTAGAGGGCCCAAAATTTCAATTTTACGTTTTATTTCAAGAAAATATGTTATGAAAGGACAAAATAACATTTTTTCTTCGCTGAAATTTATTGGAATTTTAAAAAAAAATCCATAAGAATAAAGAATAAGCGAAAGGGACAGCAGCAAATAACATTACGAAAGAGGGCTGAAAAAATTATTTTCGGCATTTTTCTTTTCTGCACTGGGCCCGAATTCGCTCTCGTTGGCTCTAGTGTCAGGCTCATAAGCGTACCCAGAAATTATTTTCAAGGTAGGGGCTTAGAATTCGAGAAAAAATAAGGGGCGGAGGTCAAATTTCAATGAAAAAATTGAGTAACCTGTTATTTCAGCGGCGCTGACGGAGTCAGGGTATTTTCTGTAGACTGATAATATATAAACTGATTTGAGCAAAGAAAAATTGGAAATTTACGGAATTTTTTGGAACAAATAATCAATACACTCTTTAAATATGAATTGGTAAAATTTACAGGGTGTCCATTTTCTGAAAAACTGGGAAAAGTCAGGGAATTTTGGGATTTCCGGCATTTCCACTGGAATTTTGTAAAAATCCAGAAGAAGAATAAATCATCTGAAGTTTCTGAACTTATTTTAATATAAATTTTTCGAAACGATTTTCCCTCGCCCCGCTTGGGCCAAATTGTTTTAACTGATTTTTGTATGTATCATTTTTTGTTGACCATAATGTACAAGAAAATTGAAATTGAGTTTTGAAAAAAAATTTCTTTTTACAGAGTTTTTTTTTTTTTTTTGAAGAAGTACTTATTGATAAAATGTAATGAGAAAGGAGTACCATGATGCCCCCTGATTACGATTTCGAAAAAGAAGGGAAGGGAATGGAAAAGAATTTGTATTTTTTTGGTCACATTTTGGGAAACTTTACTGCGGTGTAAAGTGATGAATTTTCAAGTTTTGAAGGTCTTTTTTTTGAAAAAATGTTCGCCCTCACTTCGCATGGGCTCATCGCACTTGTATATTTCATCAAAATAATTGATATTTTACTCCTCTTCGATCTATTATTTACTGGGCCAAGCCGAAACGATTGTATGTATTAGGGACTTTGGTAAAATTTATAAATTTGAGATACGTGTTTTTTTGGAGGGGGGGGGGGGTACTTATTTGATTGTGAAGAAATTTTTGAATTTTCAGACTGGAAATATCCGAACTTTTAATCTCACGATTTGGTTGACACCAAAGTTTTCCTTTTTATTTGAAATTTTTTCTGTCATAAATTCAAGCGTCTCGAGTTTTTGTGCCGAGTTGGGAGGGAGGTGGCGTCAAAAATTTTCAGAATTGAATTTGAGTTGTTTTTGTGGTCGGAAAAGGGAGCATTTAAAAATCTCATAAGAAGTAATGATTTTTGAAAAATAAATTTTTGGACTTTATGCAATTTAAATATTCTTCTGCACAATTTCATCACGCGAAATAACCATCCCTTCTCCATCCTTCAGGAATAACAACATGTTTAAAAGATCTGTAAAATTTCGAAAAATTGGTCTGGAAAATCTGGAAAAGTCAGGGAAAATCATTTCTGAGATATAGTGGACCCCCTGATTTACCTGTTTGAATCAGCGAAATGAATTTAACTAAAAATCAGTGATTTTTCACCGATCTTTCAGTAAAAATTATTGTTTTTCTGACAAATTAGGAATTGATTGGGAAATCAGCGATTTTTAACTGAAAGATCAGTGAAAAATCATTTCAATGAAAATTATTTCACTGATTCTCAAAATCAGAATTTCATCAGAGAATTATACGTTTTCAAGATATTAGTCCAGGCATTTTAGGAGTTGACCCCCCAAAAATTAAAGCCTGATTTATTTTTCGCGTTTTACATTCGTAATGGTCCACTACACAACATACTAAAATGGACACCCTCACAACCCTCCGCTACCCTCAGGGGAGGGATAAACGTCCGCTGAAAACCGGTTTTTCGTGAATATCTCCTCAAATAAGCCTCAAAATTGAAAAGTAGTTATGAACAATCTTGTTCTACGCGTAATTTCCTATCGGAAGGGATTTTTTTTTTTCAAAAACACTCACTTTCTTGACCAAAAATTAAGGGTAAAAATCACCTATTTTTCAACAATTTACAGCATTTTTGGAAAAAATCGAAACTTTTGGAAATAGCTCCTCAAAAAAGCCTCAAAATGAAAAATGGTTATGAACAATCATGTTCTACGTGTAATTTCCTATCGGACAGGTTCATTTCTTTTTCGAAAACATCCACTTCTTTGCCCAAAAATTAAGGGTGGAAAACGTTTAAGTTTCCAATATTCACAGTATTTTTGGAAATGATGGAAATACGAAGCTGAAAATATCGTTTTTGAATCCTTACGACACAAAGAAATGTTCGTATCACTAATAATCAGCAGAACATCGCGTTTATAGTACTTTTTCTTTCCACAATTTCGAATTTTTAAATGCAGTATTCAATTTTAATAACCTCCTTTATAATTAACGGTAGGGGTTGAAATTTTTGCGGTAACTTTTTTTTGAAATACCCTACCAGCATGTATAAAAAAAATACTCATTTTGGGTACTTTTAGCTTCGTATTTCCATAATTTCCAAAAATACTGTGAATATTGGAAAAATAGGTGTTTTTCACCCTTAATTTTTGGGCAAAGAAATGGGTGTTTTCGAAAAAAAATGAACTTGTCTGATAGGAAATTACACGTGGAACATGATTGTTCATAACTATTTTTCCATTTTGAGGCTTTTTTGAGGAGATATTCCTAAAAGTTTCGATTTTTTCCAAAAATGCTGTAAACTGTTGAAAAATAGGTGATTTTTACCCTTAATTTTTGGTCAAGGAAGTGAGTGTTTTTGAAGAAGAAAAAATCCCTTCCGATAGGAAATTACGCGTAGAACAAGATTGTTCATAACTACTTTTCAATTTTGAGGCTTATTTGAGGAGATATTCACGAAAAACCGGTTTTCAGCGGACGTTTACCCCTCCCCTGAGGGTAGCGGAGGGTTGTGAGGGTGTCCATTTTAGTATGTTGTGTAGTGAACCATTACGAACGTAAAACGCGAAAAAAAAATCAGGCTTTAATTTTTGGGGGGTTTGGTACATTTTTTCTCTTATTTGCCTGGACTATATAGAATGTCTAAAATACTGCTCGAGCGGAGCCAGTGCGAAAATTTGTTGAAAAATCATCCAAGTTGGTCTTGGTATCTCGATGTTCGGCGATTTTTCAAAAACAAAAATAAGATTTTCAGTACAAATTGAAGAAATAGTTTTTCATCCAAATTGATGAGATTTAGGTTCGCGATTTCTACTTTCTTCAGTATTTTTGAATTTCTCTAGAGAGCACCCAAATTACCTGGGGCAACGTAAAATCGAGTATTTGAAATTTGAATGAAAAAATCCACCTATTTGGCTCGGTTTTCCAGGACCACTCCAGCAGAAAATAGCCAGAATTTTAACGATTTTACTCCAAAATGTAAGAATTTTCAACTTTTTCTTTCCTCGGATTTTCTCATTATGGTTAAACTAGTCGAAAGGAAGCAAAAATTCGAATTTTAGTTGCCTTGAATAGTTTGAGTGCTTTTTGGAGAAATTCGAAATTGAGCCGGAGAATTTGTGAAATTTGACTTTCAGCAGAATAAACGTTTTTGACGATCTCTAGAACCATTGTGCGACTGTAGTCATCAAGTCATAATAATTTTGAAAACTAAACTAATTTTTCAAAAAATTCTCAGAAATCAGTTTGGAAAATCAGTCATGCAAATATTTTTAGAAAAAATAAAAATAAAATAGGATACAGTCTATGAGTCTACGTCAAAAAGCAAAAAAATTCTGATAGAAAAGTCGTGAAAAATAAAACTTTTGGGCATCCATAAAATCTAAAAAAATCATTGCCTTCGACTTTCAGCTTTTAGCTTTCAGTTGGCCTATGAACCCTGATTTTGATGCTTTGAAGAATTTTTACAATTTTGACTATTGTTTATGGCACTTTTTCAATCATTTTTGAGATCTAAATTGCTTAAATTTCTTTTAGGAGAATTTAAAAAAATTTTCAACCAATTTTTGGATTTTTTGATACATTTGGAGGTCAATATGGATTTTTGAACGATATTTACACCATATTCGGATAATGTTGTGACTGGTGAGATCCAGAGATATGTAATTGTAAGAATGTAACATTGGATAACGAGAAAGTTATCCGAATCGACTTACTATATAGTATTTGCTCATTGTAGGCTATTTGATCACACATTTACGCTCATACTCGCCCACACGTTTCGAATTTGATCCTACCATATACCGCCGACGACTGTAGTCCGAATATGATATGTGTATGTATTGTGTGGACGGATAAAAGTATCGGATTTCTTATTGTTTGCTCGCATTGTACGGCCATCACATCGGGTCGCGGTTATCGCCCATGTAATTGTTATTAATTGGTCGACATATCGGGTGCACTATTCACCATTATCGCAGCATTGACTCGTACACGCAGTTGCGTGCGTATTGCGGCGCAGGGGGACGCTGACAGCCACCGAAGGGGGAACTAGACGTTTAGACAATGTACAGAAAGAATCTTACATTATCAAAGCCTAGCAGTTTAATCAATGGTGTTTTTCTTTATTTTTAACGCGATCGTTTAATTTCCGGAATTGTGTGGTTTTGTACGATGTACGTGTCGATGTCGACTGCTTCTGCTAATGCGATGGCTTGATGGCTGACTCCGAATGAGTGTTTAGCTGGACCGCGCCCAAGTCTGAAATTTTATTGTCCAATATAAAGGGGTTGCACTCCCCTTGCATAAGAAGCAATTAATTTGTTAATGGGTGTTTGCTCTCGTATTTCAACTGTTTCCAAGTACATGTGCATGCACATGCAGTCGATGGCTGATCAAAACTTTACCGATGTGATGTACGTAATGATTGAAGGGAAGTGCATATCAGCCACGTCATGGTGAGATTATTACGATATCGAGGTATCTAAATCTATTGCGATAGATAATATTTGAATAGGGTGGAATTGATGGGAAATGAAAATGATTATTCATTATTTGAATTCTATTGATAAGATAATGGAAGATATGGTAACCAAATATGTAGTGGAAGTCGTAGTGACCGTATGAGTTGCTTTGATTTCCAATAAAGAATGATGAAAAAGGAATGAAAACTCGAAAATTGCAGAAAAACAATGTGCAGTTGAAAATTAATCAAAAAAAAAGTTATTTTGCTTGAAAATTTGTCAAAAGTTGAAAGTCTCTCGTGAAAATTATGAAGTAGGAAGGCTTAGTTTTTGAGTCTATAAAAAAAAGAAGTTGAACTTTGAACTTTCAACCAAAATATTTCTAAAGCTAAGCCTCCTAGGAAAAAAACTAATTAGACCACAGAAAGGAAATTTTACGTTGTACAATTTTTGTTCTATTCATTTTTTTCGTTGAACCCCTCCTTTGCTCAGAAAATTGACTTCATTAGTCACTTAGTCAGGTCTCAATCGTACAAAAGGCTTCCGCGCGAAATTCCTGTTAAAATTGATTGTATGATTGATTCTTGTTCTGGACACTAAAACAAAGAAATTAAGCCCATATGCCCTTTTTTCTCCCTCTCCCTTTCCCCATGATCCACCCCCCTCAACATTTCAAACGCTTATATTGTCTTATCTATGGGTCGTATTGAAAAAATGTTCAAACAAAAGTTGTTCCTCAGCACTTAATGCACATTTTCATTTCTTATCAAAATCCATTTTGGAGCAACTCCTGCCCCCCAAATTTGAAAATAGAATAGTTTTCAGAAAACTTCAAAATCGCGTTTTCTTCATTTTAAGCGAAAAATTTCAGAGATACGGCAAAATTTGTAATCACAAAAAGTATTCAGAATTGAATTTCCTTTCCAATGAGCTCTTTTACAACCATTTTCACCAACTTTTCCCGACAGAGTGGATCTCTCCCCCTCCCTCTTATCTCAAATGTTGGATCCACGAAAAAAATTGAACGATTTTTGTTCGTCGATGTCTAATGCATGATTTCATTTATTATCGGAATTCATTTTGGAGCAAATTTTGTTCGTGGGTCCAACTTTTGTGAAGACGAGGAAGGGGGAGAGGTCCACTCTGTCGGAAAAAGTTGGTGAAAATGGTCGTGATAGAGCTCACTGGAAAGGAAATTCAATTCTGAATAGTTTTTGTGATTACAAACTTTGTCGGATCTCCGAAACTATTCGTTTAAAAAATGAAGAAAACGTGATTTTGAGGTTTTCTTTAAAAAATGCTTTGTTTCCAAATTTGGGAGGCAGGAGTTGCTCTAAAATGGATTTTGATAAGAAATGAAAATGTACATTAGGTGCTGAGGAACAACTTTTGTTTGAAAACTTTTTCATTACGACCCATAGATAAGGCGATACACACGTTTGAAATGTTGGGGGTGGACCCTGGGGAAAGGGGGGGGATAAAAAGGGCATACGGGCTTAATTTCTTTGTTTTAGTGCCCAGAATAAGAATCAATCATAAAATCAATTAGATATAGCGCGTGGATGTACGATTGAGACCTGACTATCAAGTGCCAAAAGTTATCAAAAGTGTAAAAAAATGTTTAACAGAAATTTTAAATTGCGAAAAATTCTGGTGCGATGGAATTTTTTCAATACTTTTTTTGTGATCAGCGTGAAAAATACTATAAAAATCAGCATTTAACTTCAAAAAGCATTCAAAATTGGGTGTATCGTTTCCTGTTGTTTTTTAAGAAACGATAAAAAAGTACCAGTTTAGAGTGATTTAGATTTTATAATAGATCACCAAATTTGTAAATTGTCTGTTTTTTGTCATTTTTTTAAGAAACGATAAAATCGATAATTCTAAGTAGGGGTGTCGGAGGGTCAAGTGGAACGTTGGGGCAAGTGGAACGACGGCGATAACTCGAAAAGTATTGGTTGGTAGGACTTGGTTGTGGGATTGGGATGTGTATAAGTAATATTTGAATCAGTGAAGTGAGTTGGTAACCCTGCGTACGTGTTTGGTTTTATCTCAGAAGTCAAAAAATAAAATCACTATGCTCCAGTAACTTTCAGTCTTATGTTTTGAGTCAAAAAAATATATATTAAAAAAGGTTCCGGATCGTCTTAAATATCTCGTTGTATCAGGTAAGCGTTCTATTTTAACCTAAGCTTATCGATTTCTAATAAAAATTAAATGCAACCGAGTAATTAATTTTTTTTCAAAAAAATGGTGGTGCGGGTCAAGTGGAACGATGATTTGTGGGGCAAGTGGAACGCGATTTCGTGATATCAATGTTGAAGTAATGAACTTTGAATTCGTTTCAGGATGGCAAGGAAAAGTAGTTCGTTTCCTTGCCATCCTGAAACGAATTCAAAGTTCATTACTTCAACATTGATATCACAAAATCGCGTTCCACTTGCCCCACAAATCATCGTTTCACTTGACCCGCACCACCATTTTTTTGAAAAAAAATTAATTACTCGGTTGCATTTAATTTTTATTAGAAATCGATAAGCTTAGGTTAAAATAGAACGCTTACCTGATACAATGAGATATTTAAGACGATCCAGAACCTGTTGGAAAAGGCAGACAGCTTTGGTATAGATGCAGATCGTGTGGTAAATGGTCCCAGGCCTTGTGCTCGGGTTGGGACACCCCCGAAGACTATGTGTGCGATTTTTGTGTGGCTAACTAAGCTATAATAAAAACGATTCAAGCGATGTTTTTTTGTTTTTCCTTATGGAAAATCCCAAATTCCACTTGCCCCTACATACGATTCCACTTGACCCTACAGTCGGGGCAAGTGGAACGATTTCTCCCGTGTCAGAAAAAAATTCATAGCGCGGAAGTTTTTGGACCGAAATGGAAAAGGGAGGGGGGGATTTGTAGCCAAAAGATGAGGCTTTCTAATGAGCCTAATACGAACTTTCTATCTATAATAAGGAGCTCACAATTTCACTTCAAAGAAAAATCGTTCCACTTGACCCTCCGACACCCCTAAGTATCTTAAATCCGTCGTTTCATCAAAAAACGGCGAAACTACCACCTGAAAATTTTTAATGTGTCGTTTTTTACGAAAACAACAGGAACCGACCACTTTTCTATAAATTTGGCGTACTGTTTCTAGTCGTCTCTTAAGTGGTATCTGGACCTCACGACGACTTGGTAAAATTTTCTCTCCCCCTCCCCCCTCGATTTCATCAACCCCTCACTTGATCTTTAATTCTGACTACGGTCTATAAATTTTGATAAATAGTAGAAAAAATTTTCTGAAAGTGGTCTTCAAGTAAGTATTTTTATCTAAAAATGCTATTAAACTATTGGCATCTATTTCTGGAAACTTTTTTTTTTTAAAGTCCTAAACAAATAGTAAGATCAAATTTTTAGAAGTCGAAATTATGTATTTATACCGTTTTCTGAAACTATTCCCAGAGGCGGTTCGAACACAAATTTTTTTTTGGGGGGGAGGGGTATGAGGTTCAAAAATGCTGACTGAAAAATTCAAAATTGCCGAATAAGAATTCAAAAATTCGAGAATTTTTTGCAAATGTAATTTCTGAAAGAGGCCAGTAAACTTGAAATTTTAAAATGCTCAGTTTTTCATTACTTATGCTGCAAAAAATTTCCAACCGTTTTTTTAATTTGCCGAAATTTCCAAGATTTTGCCGAATTACTTGAAATCTCCGAAATTTTGCCGACTTGCCGACTAGAATTCGGCTGGGGGGAGGGGTGTATTATACCCCCATACCCCATCGCGCCGCGCGCCGGCCCTGACTATTCCAATGCGTTAAAGAAAAAATGTCTACTTTTTTTGAATGTAGGCTTCAGATCAGCTTGAAAATGGCCTTTATGAGTAATAGGTGGAGGAGAGATCGATTATCCCTCGTTTTTCTTTCTAAACAATTATAAAAATTGTACGTATGTCAGATAGTCCTTTTTTTTATCGTCAAATTTTGGTCCATTTTTTGGAATCATCCCCCCCCCTTCAATAAATATCCTTATTGGTGGAATTCAATCATTTTTCTGATAATCTTATGTCTCGAGTAATTTTCTATCAATTTTCTACTCATTTTCAAAACCTTTTGAGATATATCAATCGATTTTATGGATATTTTTCAATTTTTTGACTACTTTTTAATAATTTTTACGAAAAGTAAAACTTTTTTGTCAAAATTTGAGATGATTTTTACATTTAATTTTGAACTTGATGGTGATCGGTTTCTATCTCGTCAAACGTAATTTGTCAAGTTCTTAAACCGATTTTCTTCCATTTTGAACGATTTCCCCCAATTTTTTTTGACAAATTCTACTGTATTTCAAGCAACTTTGTCGATCTCGAGTAATATTTAACAATATTTGCTTACTTACTCGATGTTTGACTTGAATTAGTATCGGATTTCAAAAAAGAAGAAAGTACGTCTGTAGTATTTTCGCTTTTCGGCTCGATTTCCTCGTGTCTACATCCATTAAGTCCTATTTATACCGTATACGTAACTTATTCGTATGGATTTAGAACTTGCGGTAAATAAATCAGTCCGGTTGAGTTCGGATGGCGGCGCGGCGCTGCCTATGCCATAGTGAGTATGAGTAAGTCGAGAGATGTGTGGCGGCGCGACGACAGACATCGAAGGAATCCAATTTATTCGCGTACTCGTATCATACGTTATTCGTAAGTATTTACGATCGTATATCATTCACACTACACACACACGAGCGACACGACGGATAAATTTAATATTTTCGAACCGGTTTCCAAAGCTAGAGAGTATACGTTGCGTTGGCATTACGAATTCGCAGGCAACTCAGCAGCGTTTCACCGGATAAAAAAGATTCCGTTTACGTATTTTTTTTTCACTAGACTAGATACGCGACATATTTTAAGCGCCTTTCTCGACGTATTTGGTTTGGTGATAAAAGCTATAGGTAATCCCAAAATTTTATACGGTACATGGCCCGTAAAAATGCCGATCCGAACCGCGTACCCGGGGTTTTTTTTGGGCCGGGTCATGGGCTCCTCGCAAAGGTCGGGGAAATAAGAACAGAAAAGAAGCTGACACTTATCCGAGCTTTTATTAAGCTATAAAGCGCACAGTGGGACTTTTTTAAATTTCTAAAATTTTTTAAAACTAGCCGTATTTTTTTATTAGGGCGTATTGCGTACCCCAAACAAACCCACGATGTGCCCCCGAAATTAAATCCTGAAAAAGGCGCGGGAAGTGGCCCCGGAAATGAAATGATTGGGAAATTCGTACGTTACAGATTGTCCTTGTACTGTGCTCGTAAATAGCCAACGTTTCGTAGCGAATCCGCGATAAGTTCTGTTGATCGGCAGATATTGGATTTTTTTTTGGTTTGGATTCAAAAAAAATGGTTTAGATGCTCTTGGGATACCGAAACGAGATAGGGTAGGTCATTTATAGAAAGTCGCGCAGGAGCCACAGATTCACAGATGAAGCTTTCGGAGTCGGATTTGATATTTAAAAAATTTTTTCCATCCTCAGAGAGTTGAGTCGAATTAAATTGCGAATCAAGTCAGAAAAATAAATTAGATTTCTTTTTTGCAATATTCCAGGTAGATTATACTGGATTATTCTATGCCAATTACAACCAAAAATGAATTCGGGTGTTCAGATTTCGCTCAATTTTTTTTTACGAGTTCTCCATGGTGGTCTTCTCACATAACCACAATCATTTCCCTTCTAACCTTCAAAGGGGCTGGGGGACAGGCCTCGTACCCTATTGACAAAAAAAATGAAAAAAATGCTAGCAAAATGCTAGCACACCTCGCTAGCGTTTAGTCGCCTGTTTTTGGACATCGCTTCGCTAGAATTACGCTAGCATTTTTACGCGAGCATTTTACTAGCAATATTGCTAGCACTGTGCTAGCTCTTCATTTGCTAGCATATTGCTAGCAATTTTTCTAGTAAAATGCTCGCGTGAAAATGCTAGCGTAATTCTAGCGAAGCGATGTCCAAAAACAGGCGACTAAACGCTAGCGAGGTGTGCTAGCATTTTGCTAGCATTGCATCTCCTAGCGTATTACTAGCAATTTTTCTAGTAAATTGCTCGCGTGAAAATGCTAGCGTAATTCTAGCGAAACGATGTCCAAAAACAGGCGACTAAACGCTAGTGAGGTGTGCTAGCATTTTGTTAGCATCTCCTAGCGTATTACTAGCATTTTGTTAGCATCTCCTAGCGTATTACTAGCATTTTGTTAGCATCTCCTAGCGTATTACTAGCAATTTTTCAAGTAAATTGCTCGCTCCCTATTGTCAAAGAAAAGAAAAAAATGCTAACAAAATGCTAGCACTTTGCTAGCATTTGCTATCATGACATGCTAGCATTGTGCTAGTATTGGTAAGGTGTGTTGCTAGCATTTTGCTAGCACTCAACTGGTATTGGTATGCTAGCATAGTGCTAGGGTTTTGCTGGCAAGGTGCGCTAGCATTCTGTAAGCATTTTACTTCTTAAATATTATGTACTTACCTTTACTCTGCGTCTTGGGTTAGAGGAGTACGCCACCATGTCAGGTTATATATTGGGTATTAAAAGTAATATTTAAACTTGAAGCCAGAAAAATTTTTTTCCTCAATTTTGACCAAATTTGGAAATTTTTTTGATTTTTTGAAATATTGCAATAAAACAAAATTTCTAAGACATATTTAACAAATTTTTATCCCTCCCCTTGGGGGCTGGACCCCCTGCAATAACTACTGAAAAATTTGAATTTTGAAATTGTTTTGTGTGATACATCAAAATACATGTTTTCGAGGGGTAGAATACAAATTCGACAATTTTTTTTTAGGGATGAAAGTTTAGGGTTAGATGCGGGGGGAGGGAGGGGGGGCTGGAAAAATCTGAATTTAACAATTTTTTTATGTGATATATCAAAATCTACGTTTTCGAGGGCGTAGAAAACGAATTCGATAATATTTTTCTCTTACGGACCAAGGATAAGGGAGGGGGCAGGGGGTGTGTAATAATGACTGAACAAATTTGAATTTTGAAATTGTTTTATGTGATACATCAAAATACATGTTTTCGGAAGCGTAGAATACAAATTCGACAATATTTTTCTCTTAGGGACGAAAGCTTAGGGTTGGATGCAGGGGCGGGGGGTGGTGCCTGGAAAAATTTGAATTTAACAATTTTTTTATGTTACATATCAAAATCTATGTTTTCGAGGGCGTAGAAAACTAATTCGATAATATTTTTCTCTTACGGACCAAGGATACGGGAGGAGGTGGGGGGAGGGGGGAAGGCCAGGAAAAATTTGAATTTGCAGTTTTTTTGTGTGATTAATCAAAATCCATGTTTTCGAGGGCGTAGAATACAAATTCAATATTTTTCTCTGAGGGATGAAGGTTTAGGGTGTGATGAGTGGGGGGGGGGTGCCTGGAAAAATCTGAATTTAACAATTTTTTTATGTGATATATCAAAATCTACGTTTTCGAGGGCGTAGAAAACGAATTCGATAATATTTTTCTCTTACGGACCAAGGATAAGGGAGGGAGCAGGGGGGGGGGTGTGTAATAATGACTGAACAAATTTGAATTTTGAAATTGTTTTATGTGATACATCAAAATACATGTTTTCGGGAGCGTAGAATACAAATTCGACAATATTTTTCTCTTAGGGACGAAAGCTTAGGGTTGGATGCAGGGGAGGGGGAGTGGTGCCTGGAAAAATTTGAATTTAACAATTTTTTCATGTTATATATCAAAATCTATGTTTTCGAGGGCGTAGAAAACTAATTCGATAATGTTTTTCTCTTACGGACCAAGGATAAGAAAGGTGGGAGGAGGCCAGGAAAAATTTGAATTTGTAGTTTTTTTGTGTGATTAATCAAAATCCATGTTTTCGAGGGCGTAGAGTACAAAATCAATATTTTTCTTTGAGGGATGAAGGTTTAGGGTGTGATGAGCGGGGGGGAGGGGGTGGTGCCTGGAAAAATCTGAATTTAACAATTTTTTTATGTGATATATCAAAATCTACGTTTTCGAGGGCGTAGAAAACAAATTCGATAATATTTTTCTCTTACGGACCAAGGATAAGGGAGGGGGCAGGGGGGTGTGTAATAATGACTGAACAAATTTGAATTTTGAAATTGTTTTATGTGATACATCAAAATACATGTTTTCGGGAGCGTAGAATACAAATTCGACAATATTTTTCTCTTAGGGACGAAAGCTTAGGGTTGGATGCAGGGGAGGGGGAGTGGTGCCTGGAAAAATTTGAATTTAACAATTTTTTCATGTTATATATCAAAATCTATGTTTTCGAGGGCGTAGAAAACTAATTCGATAATGTTTTTCTCTTACGGACCAAGGATAAGAAAGGTGGGAGGAGGCCAGGAAAAATTTGAATTTGTAGTTTTTTTGTGTGATTAATCAAAATCCATGTTTTCGAGGGCGTAGAGTACAAAATCAATATTTTTCTTTGAGGGATGAAGGTTTAGGGTGTGATGAGCGGGGGGAGGGGGTGGTGCCTGGAAAAATCTGAATTTAACAATTTTTTTATGTGATATATCAAAATCTACGTTTTCGAGGGCGTAGAAAACAAATTCGATAATATTTTTCTCTTACGGACCAAGGATAAGGGAGGGGGCAGGGGGGTGTGTAATAATGACTGAACAAATTTGAATTTTGAAATTGTTTTATGTGATACATCAAAATACATGTTTTCGGGAGCGTAGAATACAAATTCGACAATATTTTTCTCTTAGGGACGAAAGCTTAGGGTTGGATGCAGGGGAGGGGGAGTGGTGCCTGGAAAAATTTGAATTTAACAATTTTTTTATGTTATATATCAAAATCTATGTTTTCGAGGGCGTAGAAAACAAATTCGATAATATTTTTCTCTTACGGGCCAAGGATAAGAGAGGGGAGGGGGGGAGGCCAGGAAAAATTTAAATTTGCAGGTTTTTTCTGATATATCAAAATCCATGTTTTCGAGCGCGTAGAAAACGAATATATTTTTCTCTTAGGGATGAAGGTTTAAGGGTGTGATGAGGGGGAAGGGGAGGGGGGATGCCTGGAAAAATTTGAATTTCACACTTTTCTCTGGTGATATATCGGAATCTATACTTTTGTGAGTGAAGGATATGAATCTGGAAATGTTTTTCTCGTCAGGATGAAGCGCCACGTGCGGGTGGAGAGGGGTAAGACTTATAAACATTTGAATATTTAAATTTTTTTGAGTGATATATCAAAATCTAAATTTTTGAGGACGTAGAATAAGAATCCAGAATTATTTTTTTTCTTAGAGAAGAAAGGTGGGGATGGGAGTTCTTGTGATGTACCAAAACCTAGGTTCTCGAGGATGTGGAGTACAAATTTGACAATATTCTTCCTCAAACGTCTCAAAGAAATGAAGCACTGGGTTGAGGAGGTGACTGTTGGAAAAATTTTAATATTGCGATATTTCCGTGAGGAATATAGCGTTATTTGTTTCTTATGTAGAGAGTGGTGGGATAAGACCTGGAATAATCGTAATTTTTGTAACTTTTATCAAAATGAATGTTTTCAAGAGGATAAAGATTACAAATTTGGCAATATTTTTCTGTTTGGTTAGTGAGGGGTTCTAAGGGTAAGACTTGGAAATTATATAATGTTTGACAATATTCTTTAGTGATTTAGCCCTATTGAAAATTTTGCTAGCAAAATACTAGCATTCCTAACACATTCCTAACATAGCTAACAAAACACTCGCATCACTCTAGCATAAGTCAGACTAGCTACAGATTCGCTAGCAAAATGCTAGCGTTTCGCTAGCACAATTTTCTCTCAAAAAGTTACAGTAGCCAAATACTAGAATCGCACTAGCTTAAGTTAGACTAGCATTATGTCTGCTAGCATAGTGCTAGCTTATTGCTAGCGCAATTTACTAACAATTATTTACAGTAGCCAAATACTAGCCCTACACTAACATAAATTGAACTAGCTTCACATCTGCTAGCAAAATGCTAGCGTTTCACCACCGGCAAAGTTCTAGAATTCAACTGGGCCTCCAGAGAGTGAATGCGAAGCTAGTCTAATTTATGCTAGTGTAGTGCTAGGTAGTACGTACTAGGAAACTGTAAATTTTGTAAAAAAAATTATAATGCACTAGCGAAAAGCTAGTATTTTGTTGGAGGTCAAAGGCTAGAATTTCGCTAGCAGTCGAACGTTAGCGTATCGCTAGCGAATGCGATGCTAGCCTAATGTACGCTAGTGCGGTGCCAGCGAAAATCTAGCATTTTGTTAGTGACCAACGCTAGAATTTCGCTAGTAGTCGAACGTTAGCGTATCGCTAGCGAATGCGAAGCTAGCCTACTGTACGCTAGTGCGGTGCTAGCGAAAATCTAGCATTTTGTTAGTGACCAACGCTAGAATTTCGCTAGTAGTCGAACGTTAGCGTATCGCTAGCGAATAACATGCTAGCTTAATGTACAGTAGTGCGATGCTAGCGAAAATCTAGCATTTTGTTAGTGACCAAACGCTAGAATTTCGCTAGGAGTCGAACGTTAGCGTCTTGCTAGCGAATGCGAGGCTAGCCTAATGTACGCTAGTGTGGCGCTAGCGAAAATCTAGCATTTTGTTAGTGACCAAACGCTAGAATTTCGCTAGTAGTCAAACGTTAGCGTATCGCTAGCGAATAACATGCTAGCTTAATGTACGGTAATGCGATGCTAGCGAAAATCTAGCATTTTGTTAGTGACCAAACGCTAGAATTTCGCTAGTAGTCGAACGTTAGCGTATCGCTAGCGAATAATATGCTAGCTTAATGTACGGTAATGCGATTCTAGCGAAAATCTAGCATTTTGTTAGTGACCAACGCTAGAATTTCGCTAGTAGTCGAACGTTAGCGTATCGCTAGCGAATAACATGCTAGCTTAATGTACGGTAATGCGATGCTAGCGAAAATCTAGCATTTTGTTAGTGACCAAACGCTAGAATTTCGCTAGTAGTCGAACGTTAGCGTATCGCTAGCGAATAACATGCTAGCTTAATGTACGGTAATGCGATGCTAGCGAAAATCTAGCATTTTGTTAGTGACCAACGCTAGAATTTCGCTAGGAGTCGAACGTTAGCGTCTTGCTAGCGAATGCGAGGCTAGCCTAATGTACGCTAGTGTGGCGCTAGCGAAAATCTAGCATTTTGTTAGTGACCAAACGCTAGAATTTCGCTAGGAGTCGAACGTTAGCGTCTTGCTAGCGAATGCGAGGCTAGCCTAATGTACGCTAGTGTGGCGCTAGCGAAAATCTAGCATTTTGTTAGTGACCAAACGCTAGAATTTCGCTAGTAGTCAAACGTTAGCGTATCGCTAGCGAATAACATGCTAGCTTAATGTACGGTAATGCGATGCTAGCGAAAATCTAGCATTTTGTTAGTGACCAAACGCTAGAATTTCGCTAGTAGTCGAACGTTAGCGTATCGCTAGCGAATAATATGCTAGCTTAATGTACGGTAATGCGATTCTAGCGAAAATCTAGCATTTTGTTAGTGACCAACGCTAGAATTTCGCTAGTAGTCGAACGTTAGCGTATCGCTAGCGAATAACATGCTAGCTTAATGTACGGTAATGCGATGCTAGCGAAAATCTAGCATTTTGTTAGTGACCAAACGCTAGAATTTCGCTAGTAGTCGAACGTTAGCGTATCGCTAGCGAATAACATGCTAGCTTAATGTACGGTAATGCGATGCTAGCGAAAATCTAGCATTTTGTTAGTGACCAACGCTAGAATTTCGCTAGGAGTCGAACGTTAGCGTCTTGCTAGCGAATGCGAGGCTAGCCTAATGTACGCTAGTGTGGCGCTAGCGAAAATCTAGCATTTTGTTAGTGACCAAACGCTAGAATTTCGCTAGTAGTCAAACGTTAGCGTCTCGCTAGCAAATGCGATGCTAGCTTAATTAATGCTAGTGCAATGCTAGTATTTGACTAGTCTAACTTTTTGTTTAAAAACTTCGCTAGTGAAAAGCTAGCATTCTGCTAGCAAAAATAAAGCTAGTCTAACTTACGCTAGAGTTATGCTAGTCTTTGGCTACGGTACTTTTTCCATGAAAAATTGTGCTAGTGAAAAGTTAGCATTTTGCTAGCAAATGTTTCGCTAGTAAATCTTATGCTAGCGTAACGCGAGTATTTGGTTACTTACGCTAGCGCTATGCTAGTAATGCTAGTATTACGTTAGCAAAATTGTCAATAGGGTAATTTTTATGCAGTTGCAATTTTTTGGTAAATTATCCAGCTTTTAAGGCTCATATCTCGAGTTCGGTTGTACTTGGGGAAAACTGTTTGCGGGGTTTGAGGAGAATTGATGGGAGATTCAAAAACGAAAATCACATTTTGAAAAGCTCAAAGTTGAGCTTTGGTGGTGAAAGCTCAACTTTCATGAGAAGTACAAAAGATGAATGTTACCATTTGAAAATCTGAAAAAATTACAGCAGACATATTTCTTTTGCCACTTTTTTCATCAAAAGTCACTTTTTCCATCAAAAAGGTCACTTTTAGTGACTTTTTGACACTTTTTGTAACTTTCTTCGACCAAAAATTGAAAAAATTGAAAAAATCATTTAAAAAAATGAAAAAACTATTTTTTTTCCTTGAAAAAAAGTTGAATATTACATTTTGGTGGGGCTTTCTAATTGAATGTTGGCCCAATTCAACCTCTGTTAAATTAGAATATCTAAAAATTAGACCAATCTGACAACCAAAAATAAATAAGAATTTTTTTGACAAGTCTCGAACATTATTTGGCCAGAAGCTTAGAAAAATTGGTAAAAATTGAGAATGATAGAGAAAAATTTTTTCTTTTGATCCATAAAGCATCAAAATTCAAGAAAAAATGGTCACTTTTCGGTCACTTTTTCATTTCCCAAAAAAGTCCCCTAAAGTCAAATTTTTTTGGAAAAAAATTTTGGAAAAAGAAAATAAAAAACCCGTTTCGTAAGTTTGCTTTTTTTTACACTTTTTTCAATTTAGAAAATTTTAAAATGAAAATCTTTCCTCGAAGATAAGGTGTTCTCAATGTTGGTCAAAATTCAAAAAAATTGCAAGTATGAAGTATCACATCGATTTGTACTAATTCGAAGGCGCTGAGTTCGGATATGCACTCAGTTTTTCACTCGACCCCTCTGACCCCACCCCCTATTAGCTCCCTAGATATAGTCAAAATTCAAAAAAATGAAAAATAACGTGTAACCTGTCGTTCGTTAAGTTTTTCGAATATTCGTTTATTTTTTGGATTTGACCCTTCAGGGTCCCTTAGCCCCCCCCCCCATTTTTGGGGAAAGTATGTCAAAAAATGAAAATGGAGTGTAGCATATCGATTCTCACTAATTTTTGGGCGTAGAATTCGAATATCGATTTACTTTTTGATCCGACCCCCCCCCCCCTTCCCGTAATTTTTTGAAATATTCAATTACGTGTTGATCACGTAAGACTGGAGGAAGGAGTCGGTTAGAGCACGTAGAGAGGGTCGGATCAAAAAGTAAGTCGATATTCGAATTCTATGCCTCGAATTAGTGAGAATCGATATACCACACGTTATTTTCATTTTTTAACACATTTTTCCCCAAAATGGGGGGCATTGGGCACTGAAAAATCAAATCCAAAAAATAAGCAAATATTCGAACTCAACACCTTCAAAAACCTAACAAACGACAGGTCACACTTCATTTTTCTTTTCCAGTTTTGACCTTATCAAAGGGGCTATAAGGAGGGTTCAGAAGAGTCCGATGAAAAAACTGAGTATATATTCGAACTCAGCGCCTTCAAATTAGTAGAAATCGATGTGTTACTTTACTTTTTCGATTTTTTTAAATTTTGGTCAAAATTGCGGTCTCCCGTACCTCTCCTAGGGGTGTATACAGTAGAGATTCCTCCTTGAAAATTTTTTGGTTGGAAAAAGAGTGAAGAGGGCTACTTCCTGTAATTAATTCAGATTTTCAAATGGTAACTTTCATATTTTACACTTATCATGAAAGTTGAGCTTTCACCACCTGAGCTCAACTTCGGGCTTTTCAAAATGTGATCATCGTTTTTTGAATTTCCTATCAATTCTCTTTCAAACCCTGCAAACAGTTTTTCCTCAAAGACAATCCAACTCGAAATATGGCCCTTCAAAGTTGGGTAATTTGGCAAAACATCACAATTGCATAAAAAATTACGAGGCTCACCCTCAGCACTTGAGCACTTTTGAGGCTTGAAGGAAAATGATCGGTTTTATATAAATAGACCATCAAGGGGAGCTCGTAAAAAAAATTGAGCGAAATCAGAATACCTGACTTCATTTTTGGTTCGAGTTGGTATGGAGTAGCCCTACTTTCATGAAAAAATTGAAAAATTAGCCTCTGAAACCGATTCAGGAGTTATTTTGACCCCAAATCCAGTCTTGGGTCCACCGGAGCAAGGAGGGGGGGGGGTCAATGTTGAGAAAAGTATCACAAAATCAAGTATCGAATCTAATTTTTTAAAGCCAAAATTGTTTCCACTTTCCAACTCAGATATTCAGTTTCGGATTATGACTCAGAATAACCTCAGAAATGGATTCTGGGGGTCAAAAAATATACACTCGAAGATTTTTCAATTTTAGCCTATTATTCCAACTCCCAAGGGTCCCTGTTGGGTTTTTTGGAAAAAAGACCTCAGAAAAGAATTCGGCAGGTCTAAAAAATTGCATTTGATACCTCGCTCGATAGTTTTGAAAAATTTTCAATTTTGGCCCATCTTCCTCTCGCATGAACCTATTTTTGGATTTTTTTGAGGAGGTTACAACGAAAGTTGATTCGGAAGGTCTAAAAATGTCCCAGTGTCTATTGGCAAAAAAAAATACTTCGGAAAATAGCAAGAATTTTAAACATTTTCCACTTGATTTTTCAATCGAAGGATTGTCTTTGAATGATTTTTCAACTTGAATCTTATTACGGTGTCATTATTAATGTTCCACCTTGTATTTCTAGTAAATATCATCGGGTCAAAGTTTCCCCCCAGGACTGTCAAACAAAATAGGTAAAATTAAAGGGATGAAAAATATTGGATCCTGTGATCTCCTTATTTATTGAGAACGGCGAGTAATGCTTGACCTTTGCTCCTCAAAGATAATGAAGATAACGGAATTCGTTGAGAGAATTCTCTTTTTTAGTCCACCTTGCAACGCATTCAGGTATCCACCGCGATCCGTTATCGCAAACGGACTTCACTACGCTGATAAACTTGAACTAGGAAAGACACTGTCGGAATGTCATCTCTGAGTAAAGACGACCAATTCGAAAACCAGCTTATTAATGCGTTTAATGACGACGACGACGACGGACGATATGTGTTCGCATGCCCATTTTTTTCTACCATATTTACTCGATCGCGTATTACCGTTTTTTTCCGCCATTTGATTGATAGAACTCCATGTCAACGAACCTGTTTTACTCGTCGTATAGACATTCTACTTAAACTTTTGTTCGTCTATTTTTACAGCAAAAACCAAACCAAAGCTAAGCAAATGTCGATTGGTAGGAAGAAGTTCAACATGGATCCGAAAAAAGGCATTGAGTATTTAGTGGAGCACGGCTTACTGCAGCATACCCAAGAGGATGTGGCCGCTTTCCTCTATAAAGGAGAAGGACTGAATAAAACTGCCATCGGCGATTACCTCGGCGAACGAAACGAATTCAATGAGAAAGTTCTGAAAGCCTTTGTCGACTTACACGACTTCACTGATTTGATTCTAGTACAAGCTTTAAGGTGAGTTGTACGTATAAGTATTCTAGACCATACCATTATGCGTATAAGAACTCGCAACTTGAGCGAGTTTTACTCCAGTAAGTAGTTTTTATTACACCGTGAGAAACTTTTAGAGTGAAAAAAATGTCAATTTGGAATGGATACCGTTGCCTACGTGTGAGGGATTTTTCTCGTACTAGTCGAAAGTTTAAAAGAAAGTAAATTGGTTAAGTTTTCGGCTAAATTTACACCAAAAAAAAAACTGAATGTCGCCTCGTGAAATGTTAGACGCGAGTTTGTCAAAATTTCACATCTGCTTCTGAAAATAAAGGACAGAAGCTGCGAATAAATCGTTTTGTCACGATCGAATGATAACACCGACAACCGGCGACGATTCGTAACGTTGATTGTTGAACTTGAAAATGAACACAAAATTATCGAAGACTTGAAGGAGAAATGACGGTTAAAGCTGAATAAAAATTTGTAAAGATGAGGTGACGATTTTTGTACATAAAGAAATTGAATTTTTTATGGAAATTTTATCGACGATTTCAATATTTTTTGTATTTTTTCACTCTAAGAAAGCGAAGTTGTTATTCAGGGAGGAGGGAGGGTAAAAAAATTTTAAAATATCTGTAGGTGTGAAAAAATTTTTTTTTCAATTTGGAGAACTTGAAAATGAGTTTAATGAAATGAAGCCAGCTAGATGCAAATTATGAAATAAAGAAAAAAATATTCTACAGCATGACACAGAAGTTTTGTCCGCTTGAAACACTTCTCAATATCTCAGATCTGAAAAGAGATGACAACACGGTTCAAACAGCAATGTGATCCTGGCGACGAAGATATTGAAGATCGATAATCAAAGGTCCAGTCCTAACTATGGAGTGTCCAAAAATTTAGAAACCGGTTTGGGTCAAAAAATTGGGGTCCGGGTTTTTTATTGAAATAAAGTCTAAACACTGGCGCGATTAAAATGTGGTACGTTTTTTTGAAACCGGTTCAGCAGCTTCGAACCAGTTGTAAATGATATTCGAAAAAGTGGATGTATGAAAAAAAGTTTGAAACAAAAGTTGTAGAGAATTAAAAAACAATCATTTTTTATTCTAAAACTTTTTTTCCATTTTCCAATGAAAAGAAGTTATGGTACAAAGAACTTGAGTATGAATTTGTTTTTCAAGCCATAGGTAACTCTTCTCCATTGCTGGATAACAAAATAGTTACAGAACGTGAAATTCAGTTTTCAATACTCAACAACTTTTATTTCACAATTTTTTGATATTTCCTGTTTTTTGAAAACGTTTAGGTGGTTTTTTCCCCAAGACGATAACTAGTCATCAAAAAGTGGATACTTATATTGAAAAAAAGTGTAAAATAAAAGTTATCGAGAATTAAAAACTGAAATTTCACGTTCTGTAATTTTTTTCATCTAGCAATGAAGAAGAATTATGGCTTGAAAAATAAAGAAATTGTACTCAAACCGTCTCTGAAACTTCTTCCCATTGCAATATCGAAAAAAAGTTTTGAAACAAAAAAGGATTGTTTTTTAATTCTCTACAACTTTTGTTTCAACCTTTTTTTCATATCTCCACTTTTTCTAATATTATTGACAACTGGTTCGAAACTGCTGAACTGGTTTCAAAACAACATACCACATTTTAATCGCGCCAGTGTGTAGACTTTATTTCAATAAAAAACCCAGACCCCAATTTTTTGATCCAAACCGGTTTCCCTATTTGTGGACACCCGATAGTTAGGACTGGAACTTTGATTACACAGGTCGATATTTTTAAACTTTTAAAATGCTGTTTGAGGTTTGGTGGGTGATTTTTATAGTATTTTCCGTGCTGATCACAAAAAAGGCAATGAAAAAATTCCAACGCCCAAGGATTTTTCACAATTTGAAATTTTCATTTAACCGGTTTTCTACTTTTTTTGATAACTTTTGACACTTCAAGTCAATTTTCTGAGAAAAGGAAGGGTTCTGTGAAAAAAATGAATAAAACATAAATTGTAGAGCGTCAAATTTCTATCCGTAAAATCCAATTAATTTTTTCTTAGGAGGCTTACCTTTCGAGATATTTCAGCTCAAATAAGTTCAACTTTTTTTAAAAAATTGAAAATATCTCAAAAACTAAGCCTCCTATGAAAAAACGAATTGGACTTCACAGGTAGGAAATTTGACACTCTACAATTTATGTTCCATTCATTTTTTTCGTAAGACCCATTCTTTCCCCAGAAAATCGACTTTAAAGGTCAAAAGTTACATAGAAAAATGTAAAACAAATTTTCTGAAGTCGATTTTCTGGGAAAAGAAAGGGTCTTACGAAAAAAATGAATAGAATATAAATTGTAGAGCGTCAAATTTCTTACCAGTTAAATCTAATTAGTTTTTTCTTAGGGGGCTTAGTTATTGAGATATTTCAAATTTCTTTTAAAAAGTTCAGCTTTGAACTTTGAGCTAAAATCTCACCCTATAGGTAGGACTGAAAGTTTGATTATCGATCTTCAATGTCCTCGTTGTCTGGAACACATTGCTGTTTGAACCGTCTTGGCATTTCTTTTCAGTTCTGAGATATTGAAAAGTGTTTCAAGTGAACAAGACTTCTGTGTCATACATGTGGATCAGGGTCCGGTTGTGGATCAAGCCACATAACAAGGAGCTGGATAAAAAAAAATTAGGCGTGTGTATGAACCACTAGATTACCCATTCCTCATCTTCAATTGTTTTTTTCCCGTTACAAAGCAGAAAAAATAAAATTGGTTTAAATGCATTTTTTAACGCAAAAAATGGATGTTTTAGAAAAAATTCACCGTCATCATTTTAAAAAAAATGAAATCCGTAATATTGATGTCGAGGGAAGAGACTCTCCATAAGATTTTTTTTGAAAAGTTATAGTCCTCTGCAAGGGGTTTGATCAACAAACGGGACCCCCTGAAAGATTGAAAAAATGGAGGTTTGTGGAAAAAATTCCCACAAGCAAAAAACTCATGGCAAAAATCTGAAAGATATTTTGGCAGTAAAAACTCCACTCTTTCAGATCAAAATTCAGGGTCTTTTGGGCGATCGGAAAAGCGTGATCCATAAATGGTACTTCGCTGTATTGTAAACATTTTCAGTAAAAATTTGATACCATGTCAAGTGGTTTTTTTCAAAAATGATTTCTATTAATGAGACCGAGATTTATTTCCCACACGTCTTTAAAATTTGAAAAATTATTTAATGTGGACAAAAGTTCATGGCAATTTGAAAAAAATTTCAAACTATGCTCTGAATCAGGACTAATTCCAGTGTACTTAATTGTTTAAATATGTACATTTATCTACATATGTAGTTGTGCTGAAAAAAAACTTGTCGTGTAATTTATTTTTGATTTTTCATTTTCGTAACAATCAAGTTCGTAAATGTTTAAAATGCTTTGATGTCGTCGTCGTCGTACGTGAGACTACGAAATTAAAGGTAGAAATTTTTTCACGCGATGTCGCAATCCACGAGCGAAGTCGAAGCGGTAATTTGATCGTATTTCTTTGGCAACTTACGACGTGATTGGCCAATACTAAACTAGAAAAGTTTCTAGTGTATGTTAACAACACGCTTATAGGATTCAAAAAAGTTCTATTTCGATTTCGGCTACGTTAGGTAAATATTTATAGGAGTGTTCGATTTGATAGATATGATACGAAATCGAATTCTAATAAGGAAGGGGTAAAAATAAACAGAAGGTGGTTTTATGGCGAGAAAAAATAGTATGCACGTAGCACGTCCACGTATTGTGTATATTTTGTATTGCACATGAAAAATGATATTTGTAGAATAAAAATATGGGTACGTCTGTGTACGCAGTATGTAGTTTTTACTTCGATTGGTTAGTTAGTAGTTTAGTTACTCAGTTCGACAATTAGTTAACATGACTCGTACCATTGCCAGGAAATTTAACGATACTGATTGCATCGTCGATTATTCACGCCTAAACTTGACCATTACTCGTATAATAATAATTAATCAGTATCCGAAGGAAACGTTCATCGGTATTTTTTCGCAGTTTTAGAATATTTCCTATATGACTCATTCTACATAAATGCGCACGCAACAAGGCAGACATGCCAGCACCCACTCTCCCAACTGTTTATTTATCTCGTTTTACGATTTCTTTTTCTTATGTGTCAATTTTTTTGTGTGTTTAGGCAATTCCTATGGAGTTTTCGATTACCAGGAGAAGCGCAGAAAATTGATCGAATGATGGAATGTTTTGCTCAAAGATACTGCCAACTGAATCCAAATATATTTACGAATACTGGTGAGTAAAGAAAATATGAGGTTAGGCAATTGTGCTGATCTTTTCGTAGGTGTAAATGTAAAAACAGGGACGCTGTATGGAAAAAAAAAAAAAACCTATGAAGCAAAATTTCTCTTTTGTTGTTTAGAATGTACTTGAAAAAAAATGGAGATTCCACATTTTTAAATTTCCCCTGAAAAAAATTGAACAAATTTTTCTTGAAATGATGTTGAGAATATTCCCTCCCTCCCTAAAACAGGTGACAATTTTTTTTACGATTTATTCTACTTGTGAATAGAATATGCCAACCATTCAGATTGAGAAATTCGAAAAAATTTCAAATTTTCCAAAATGTATTGAAAAGGTCATAATCAAGAAATTTGTAGGGACGAAAAATTAAAAAATTGGGAATCCTGTACCTAATCTTGAGTAAAAAAGTGAAACATTTTGAAAGCATTTTTGCATTTATTTTTCATTTTAAAACAGAAGAAAATTTCAGGTAGCTGTTTGAAAATTTGGAATGTTTTGAAATTGTATGACCCCCTCCCCCTCTTATCTTTAGGTGGAGTTTGAAAAAAATCGAGGAAATTCATTTTCAATACAATGGCAACGTTTTTTTCAATCGATTTTTGGAATAGAAGGAGGGCTCTCAGAGCGCAGAAAGTGAACTTTCAAAATTTCTAGTTGAAAGTAATCAAGGTTGAAGCGAAAATCTAATTTCTCAATTTTATTATACAATAATTTAAAAAAGATGATTTTTTAATAGTTTTGTCCAAGTGTTGGAGAAGGGGGTTGATGATGGTAAATTGCTTCTGATGATTTCTGTATGTAAAAGTATTCATATGTCTGGGAATTATTTCAGAAAAACATTTTCAAAAAAAATTCTTTCAATTTTTTACTGACTATTTAAAAAAAAATTAATTATTTTTTTTTTTCAAAAATTCTTGAAAAATGAGAGTAACGTCGAAAAGTGGACATCATAGGTATTTTGAAGTGAAAATATCAAAACAATTGAATTAAGTTCAATTTTGAACACAGTGTGGGGAGAGTGAATTTTTACTCGAGATTTTTGACGTCTGAACACAATTTTGAAAACTGAACAATAATTTTGCTTTTGATGATTTTTTATCCAATATAAAAGTTTAAGAGGGTGAGGACCATTTAAAATAGTTGGGCTACTGAACTATATTTTTTCAGAATTTTTCTCATTATTTTCAATCCTTATTAGCCTCTTTAATTTTATTGTTGAGCCAATAATCACCGAATCAGAATTTGTACAGTTTTGAAAGCAGGTACATCCATTTTTCCGATTTATTTATTTTGTGAACATTTTTTCGTTGAAGTTTATTTTTGTGGCCTCTTATATTTTTCAAAAGTTGAGCCAAAAACATTTTTAAGATAGGTTTGCAGTTATTGAGACTTACTCCCATGATAGTCTACAGTCAAGTGGCAAAAAGTGTTCATTGGGCGTGCTTTTTTGCGAGCCAAAAAAATCAGTTGGCTTTTTATGTGTATTGGTTCCACAGTTCAGAAAAAGTGTATTTTGAATTTTTTTACTTGCACAATGGGGGGCTGGAGCCTTAAAACACCCATTTTCCCCATGTAATCTTGAGCATTTTTGAACGATTTTGAGCATTTTTGAGCCCCAAAATCAGGTCAATTTCTAAGTATTTTCAAACAATTGACGCGTGACCTATGAAAATGAGATAAAATTTCGCCAAAAATTCAAATAAATGCGAACCAAAATTTGCTATAAGTACTTAATCAATTTTATTTTTGAGAATTTTGAGATTTAGAATTAACCCAAAATTTTTTTGATCAATTTTTAAGAATTTTTAGCACTGGTCAATTTTTGAATATTTTCAAATAATTGATGTGTAACCTATGAAAATGGGGTTAAATTTCGCTAAAATTCAAATATATGAACCAAAATTTGCTGTAATCCATTTTTGAGAATTTTGAGCTTTTGATTGAGAATAATTTGATCAGTTTCAAAAAATCATTACGCAACCTATCAAAATGAGCCGAAATTTTATGAGGAAATTACAACTCTTGATCAAAAAAATTTTGAGTGAAACGAAAGCTCAAAATCCTCAAAAATTGATTAAAGCAAATTTAGGTTCACATATTTGAATTTTTGACGAAATTTCAACCCATTTTCATAGGTCACGCGTCAATTGTTTGAAAATACTCAAAAATTGGCCTGATTTTGGGACTCAAAAATGCTCATTAGTATCTTTGTGCTACTCGTGAAGTTTTACCCCATTTTCGTAGTTCACACATCAATTATTTGAAAATACTCAAAGATTGGCCTGCGCTCAAAATTTTCAATAATTGCTCAAAAACATTTCGGTAAACATTTCCAATTTTTGGTGAAATTCTACCTCATTTTCATAGGTCACACGTCAGTTTTTGGAAAATACTTGAAAATTTACCTGATTTTGGGACTCAAAAATGCTCAAAATCGCTCAAAAATGCTCAAATTACATTTTCACAAATGGCTCATTCTATGTCAACTCGACCAGGTTTTGACCTTGGGTCTTCCGATTTCGCTCAAAATTTTTTTACGAGTTCTCCTCGATGGTCTAATGAAGGAATCACCGTCATTCCGATCCTAATCCTTCAGGGGGGCGGGGGGTGGCCCTTGTAATTTTGGTATAATTGGGATTTTTTGCGAAATTGCTTAACTTTGAAGGAGCATATCTTGAGATTGGTTAGGTCTAAGATAAATCTGTTCATGCTGTTTTGTAGAGAATTGAAAGGAGATTCAAAATTGATAATCACTTTTTGAAAAGTTCAAAGTTGAGCTTTTGTGATGGAAGCTCAACTTTCATGATATGTACAAAAGATGAAGGGCCCCATTAAAAAATCTAAAAAAATTACTATGTAGAGAACTTTTAATGTATTTTTCAACTAATTACTTTTCAAGATGGGATCTCAATACCCCTGGGGGCACAGAGGTCCTAAATTTTGGTCAAAATTCAAAAAAATGGAAAAAGTGAAGTAATATATTGATTTCTACTAATTCAAAGGCGCTGAGTTCGAATATGTGCTTAGTTTTTTCATTTGACCCCTCTGAACCCCCTATCAGCCCCCTAATGAGGTCAAAATTCAAAAAAATGAAAAATAACGTATGCCGTGTCGTTTATTGGGCTTTTGAGGGCAGGGCACTGAGTTCGAATATTTGCGTATTTTTGGGATTCGACCCTTTTAGTGTTCCCCTAGCCTCCAATTTTGAAAAAACACATTGATTTTTTAAATGATTTAGTAATTTTGGAGTCAGTGTGGAGACCGAAGGAGGCGGATCGAGAAAGTTAGTCGATAATCGAGCTCAGCACCCTCGATTTAGTAGAAATCGATATGACACATGCTATTTCCATTTTTTGCATGTGTTTTTTCAATATTGGGGGCTAGGGGGGCACTAAGAGTCGAAAAAAAATTTTTTTTGAGTCTTCTTTTTATTCTTTGCTTGCAGAAGCAGAATTCCTCTTTGCATTTGTGACATTTTTTTCTTTAACGCATTGTGTTTCTTACATTTGCAGATACATGTTACGTATTATCGTTCGCGATTATAATGCTCAATACTAGCTTACACAATCCCAGCGTAAAGGATAAGCCTACCGTAGAACAATTTATTTCCATGAATAGGGGTATCAACGATGGCGGCGATTTACCTCGAGAACTTCTAGTCGTAAGTACATTAATATACACCACATTCTACTACCCCTTTAGGGGTTCGTATCGTAGGTTGGTACTCGCAGACGTTGCGTTGGTAGTTGGTACACGAAATACACGAGTCGAATTATAAATCAAAAACGCACCGGCACCACCCAACGTTTCTCGGTTTAAATGCCAGACGCAATACCGAAGTTCATCGTAGCTTATAACGCGGACGGCGGACTTTCAAAGGCTGGGCCACAGTCAGAGTCTTCATAAGTCATAACGCTTCCCCCCAGAGCGCGTAAAATGCCAACGTGTCGGATTTTATAACACGTGAAACCGCCACTATGCCGGAATTATGGAATATTTTTAATTTTCCCTTTTATTAATATCAATTTTAAATGCCAACTTTGGCACGAAAAAGAAAACGAGGGTTGGAATGAGACTTTTGAATGAGCTGCCAAGAAGGGGGAGACGAGGAGAAGCAAACCGTTCCATGTTCTCCAGGTCTTGGAATTGGAAATCGTTTTTGTCGAGGGGGATTATACGATGATGGTTCAAGGTACGAATATTATGGCCATATGGAATCGAACTGATATTAATATGGTATAAAATGTGCAATAAGCGCTATAGCACCGGGAGAGTAGAGGGAGGCGTTACGAAAGTTATATTGTAGCTGTAATGTCTAATGTCGTATTGTAAGTGCAATATTGCGTGTGTTCCAGTCGAAGTTTTTAATTTTACGATTTTCTCAGCACAGCTAATGAACGAAAATGAGTAAGGGAGGAAGGCAGGTTTTCAAAGTGGCTAAATTGCCTTCAAATGTGAGCATTTCTTAAAGAGGGGGATAATAATAAGTGGAGTATAATAAAATTTTAACGATTTCTGCGAAACTTTCATAGGATTTTTTTTTAAATATAGTTTTTTAATAATTTTTTTGAAATTACTCGTTAGGGTTGATCGTTTTGAAATTTCTTTCGAAAATTGAATCAGATGGGGATATCTCAAAATTCAGGGTGTCCATTTTCTGGAAAACCTGAAAAACCGGGAAAAGTCAGGGAATTTTGATGGTCTGGAAAATCAGGGAAAAGGCAGGGAATTTTGGAATTTTCTCTGGAATTTTTTGAAAATCCAAAAATAAGGATACTTTAATCATTTAGAAAAGTGTTTCTTTGCTTATTTTATTTTAAATTTTTCAAAAACTTTCGCCCTGATTTTTTAATAAAAATTTCCCTCACAAAGTTCGGGGTAATTTATACTCTTTCTGCAGAATTTATGTAAAATCCAAGTTTTTTGGAAACTTACTTTTTAATGAGCTGTGAAATGTTCTTGACCACGATGTTGATTAAAAAAATGGAGGGAGTGGAACGGAATTCGAAATGATTGGCCATGTTTTGGAAAACCCAAATGAGGGAGGAGTGGTGAATTTTCATCCTTTGAAGATTTTGTTTTGCAAAAATTTTCACCCTCTCTTGTCTCGGGCTTCACAAGTGTATAGGTGGATTTATAAATTTGTGGCGCGTGTTTTTCATTTTTGGGAGGAGGGAAGGGGTAGGCCATAGAATGTGAAATTTTTTTTGAATTTTCAGGCGGAAGTAATCTGAATTTTTATTCGTTTGATTCGGTAGACACCCTGGCATAATTTGTTTCATTTTTCAAAACTTTATAATTTTGCTTTGAATGCTTAGTTTTTCCTTTCTGTTTGAAACGTTTTCTGCAATAAAATCAAATTTTCAAATTTTTGTGATGAAGGGGAGTTGGTTGGGCTCGGCAATTTTTAGAATTGAATTTGAAACTTTTTTTGGCCCGAAGAGGAACTTTTAAAAATCTCGTTAAAAGTATCTAGTGATTTTGAAAAAAAAATTGTTAGATTCATCATTTATGCGTTTTTTATCATTCTTATGCAAAATTTCGGAATGTAAGTACATCACGCAAAAACTTACACGACCCCCTCCCCCACGCCTTGATTTACGAATATCATATTTAAAAGGTTTGGAAAAATTCGAAAAATTGGTCTGGAAAATCTGGAAAATTCAGGGAAAATCAGTTCTGAAATAGTGGACACCCTGAAATTTGTGTATCTAGGTAGATCTCAAAACGACGTGGTAAAAATTTCAGTTCACTGGCTCCACATTTACCACTCCTCAACAGGATTTAAAATCTGTTTGTATTTGAAAAAAAAAACTCTGAAAAATTCAAAAAAAAATTGCTGAAAAAATTTCTCGATAGTTAATCCCAAAAATATTATTTGTGATGATTTTCGACTCCCGTCTATTTTTTTAGTGGGAAGTTGAAATGTGGAATTTTTTTAATGGTTTTTCAATTTAGCAGTGATGGAAAACTATAATGATTTCAGTTTCAGTTCTCAAAATTGTTTAGTTCCAGATTTCAGGTTTTTATCTATTTTTTTCTTTCAATTTTTTCCTTTTTTTCTCTTTCTCCTCCCTTTTTCAAAATAATGAATTTAATTGCTAAATTATATTATTGTTCATATTTTATTATAGATCCCGGAAAAATATGCGCATATAATATGGACTCTAGGCGTCTGAAATTTGTAAAAATATATACTTTTAGACCCCAAATATGCAAAATCGATATGGGTATCATTTGAAAGTATTTTCTTACGTTTACAACACTGTAACTTTGTCAATACTGTAGAATGCTGTATTACTCCACCATTTGGCTGAAAATGAATTAAAAAAAAAAATATTCGAGAAATTTTTACAGTTGTGTAATGTTGGCAAAAAATTTTAAAAATGGAAATTTTTGCAAAAATGTTGGAAAAATACTCAAAATATGCGAAAAAGGAGAACATTTGTCGAAATATGCTGAAATATGCACTCTACATGTCTGAAATATGCAAAATATACAACTTAAAATTTAGTTTCTCCACCTCAGAATTTCATAAATCACAAAAATATGTTGAATATGCACTATTAAGTATCTCAAATATGTACAGAAAAATATGCATTTAATATTTTTTCGAGGTCTATTAATAATAAATATATTACTTTTTCTTCTCAAAACAGCTAAAACTTTTTTTGATTCGATATTTTTAAATCGTTCACAATTTTCTCAATTTTTCATTCAACTAGAATTTTTTTCTCCAAGTTTTTTCTTAGAATTTTTTTAATTCAATTTTTTTTCATCCAATCCCAACATTTTTTCATACTCTGAATTCTGAAATTCCAAAAATAATGTCTTCTGTTGCATATTATAAAATAAATGAAATTGTTTCTCGTGTATTGAATTTTTTTTTGGAAAAGGAAAAACGATAAGTAGGTACCTATATGAAAAATCCAAAATTAGTAAGAAATTAATAAATTGTAAATTGCAAAAAAAAAACTGAAGGAAAAGCGATTGGAAAACAAGTTGTCTGATGAATAGGTATCTGAGAGAATTTCAGATTGGAAAAATTTCAAGAATGTAGAAAATTTTCAAAGCTGAGAAGAATTTGAGTTTGAATTTTTTTTAAAATTTTAGTCAGAAAAAAATTGAAAAAAATTATCGATTGGAAATGAATTGAAAAAAATTTGTTTGTAAAAATTTCATGAACAATTTGTTGAACATTTTAGAGTTTGAAAAAATTTAAAGGTTGTTTACGACACCTGATTGGTCGCTCTGATTTAGTTCCTTATATGCTCGTAAAAAACTGCAACTGTTGAGACTCAGTTTTCAGTTTTCAGTTCTCATCAGTACCTGTTTGAGTTTTAATTCCAGTTTTTTTCAGGTTTCAGTTTTAGTTTTCCATCCCTGCAAATTAGCTCCAAAAATAAGAAAAAAATATTTTTAGCAAACTTTCCTAAAAATGGCTGTAGTATACATGATTTTACTTATTGAAACCACTTAGTGGCAATTTTTCACCCCTACCTCCGTTTTGAGGGTTTTTAAAAATTGTGATTTATGTAGGTATATTTTCAGGGGATAATTTTTTTTGAAGAAAATTTCATCCAAAAGGTCATAATACGTTCATTTAACCCCAAAAAATCATTTTCAGCGATTTTTTACTTCCCTTCCTCTCTTTTGAGGGGTACTCAAAATATACCATTTTCCCTGTTTTTTGTAACTTGTGAAATTAATTGGAAAACATATATAATACAGACTTTTTAGGTTTTGACCCAAAAAAATTAGCAGAAAGGGGAAGTTTCGTATATAAGCTCAGTAAGACATGTATTTCAATATTCCCGAACTTTCCTAAAATTGGTGAATATTTTGATCCCTTTTTGGGGGGTGAGGTGATTCAAATTTTGGTTTTTCGGCCATAACTTTCGAAATTACGCATTTACGAAAAATAAGTTCAAACAAAAGTTGTAGAGAATTAAAATACAAATAATTTTGTTATCTACAGTTTTTTCCTAGGACGTCATGGAAGGGAGCTGTGGCCTTCCGAAAAAAATCAATTTTGAAAATTCCCTATTATCAGAAATAATTATCAAAAATCGGGAGGATCGACTTTTGGAAGCGGTTTTTCTGCATAGTATATCCCATTAATATGTAGAACAAGAAAAATGTATAGCCGACCCCTCATCTCAGAGTAGGGGGGTGGACCCTCCGTAGAAAAAGTCGCGTTTTCCCTTAAGCATAGCTCAGCTACAGTGAAAAATTCGAAAAATTGGTTCAAACAAACATTGTAGAGCGTTAAAAGACGAACATTTTACTTTTTTTACTTTTTTTCTACGTGGTCTTGGGGGCGAGTTATCGCAAAAAGAAAAAAAGCGACGCGACGTTCAAAAATTTTTCATCAACTTAATAAATTACGCAAAAGTAGATCTGGTATAAAATGTAGCGAACCGATAGCCCAAAAAGTGGATTTCTGGGGTTTTTGTGATCACTGAACTCGATTTTTATTATCATTTAACCCTTGAACCTAAATTGGACCCCAAAAGACAAGGCATAAAATTCGTAGAACATTTTTGAACGCTGCGCCGAGTTTTTTTCTTTTTTTGATAACTCGCCCCCAAGACCACGTAGAAAAAAAGTAAAAAAAGTAAAATGTTCGTCTTTTAACGCTCTACAATGTTTGTTTGAACCAATTTTTCGAATTTTTCACTGTAGCTGAGCTATGCTTGGGGGAAAACGCGACTTTTTCTTTGGAAGGTACACCTCCCCTACTCTGAGATGAGGGGTCGGCTATACATTTTTCTTGTTCTACATATTAATGGGATATACTATGCAGAAAAACCGCTTCCAAAAGTCGATCCTCCCGATTTTTGATAATTATTTCTGATAATAGGGAATTTTCAAAATTGATTTTTTTCGGAAGGCCACAGCTCCCTTCCATGACGTCCTAGGAAAAAACTGTAGATAACAAAATTATTTGTATTTTAATTCTCTACAACTTTTGTTTGAACTTATTTTTCGTAAATGCGTAATTTCGAAAGTTATGGTCGAAAAACCAAAATTTGAACCCCCTCACCCCCCAAAAAGGGATCAAAATATTCACCAATTTTAGGGAAGTTCGGGAATATTGAAATACATGTCTTACTGAGCTTATATACGAAACTTCCCCTTTCTGCTAATTTATTTTGGGTTTGGGCTTTATTTTAGCTAAAAAGTCTGTATTAATATACTAGGGATCAAATAAGCAGATTTGCCTCTCATCATGGGTTCCGAAAATTCGTATGTTTTTTTTTGATTTTTTTTATACCAATTTTTTTCATCTTCTTTCAAATTTGTTTTATTTTTGCAACAAGAACGATTAAGCATTTTTGCAAACTTGAGTATAAATTTTTCAACATTCTAAGCCTTTGAAATAATAAGTATTTCGACAAATACCACCGTATAAATCTGAACATCATTTCATCACTCGTGAGAAATAACTTGCTGAGAAGGAAAATATCCAAATTAGAAACGATCGTACGAATTTGCCACGATACATCGTACAACCCCGGCCACCGGAGTCCCGAAAGGGTTCGATATAGATTTAGATATCCTTGAATTGCGAAAAGGTGAGATTCGAAAAACGACCTCGAACCGTCCCCGCTTGGCATTAAAGTCGAAAGCAACTTTATAATAAATTTTCTAGCGAAAATAGTCCTCGGTAATCGGATAACTTCGGTATTATTTTAGTACCTATTTATTAACATTATCGTCAATTGGCGCGGCTGAGGACGCAGTCGCGTCTAAATCCCAAGTCTTGCATCGTTCGAGCAGGGCTATCGTGGTTATCCGTAGGCAGCGGTAGGTTTATCGATGAAATTTCATTGTTTATTCGTCGAATAAACGCGTAACTAAGGCTGGTAATTAATCGGTTACGCGTGATTTGTAAATTTATTCGCGAACGAACGAGAGAGAGGAGAGATTGGCGACGAGCGAGAAAGTTATGGCCAGAGCTGCGGAGCCGCCTCGTATATGGGTTTTAATTAAACTCGCAGTAGCAGTCGTCGGTAACCAGACCATTCTAGGGTTATGGTAATATCCGCTTATAACTTGGAGTCCACGGTTAAGGTGAAAATAAAAATTTTCGCGCCGGATTACGTTGCCTAAAGAGTGTTCAGGGATTACACACGCGATTCGCCTTCGGTCGAAGAAAAATGGCCTTGTTATTATTTACCAACTCGCGTTCGCGATGGTAATTTAAGCACCGGCAGCGGCAGTGGCCGTGAGAATTTGTAATTAAAATTTTTTCTAGCCCTGGTATTTCGTACCTCGAGTGGTCCAGTTTTTTTTAACTAGCCGTACCCATCGCGACGTACATGCTGAATTTATTTTCTACTTGGTATGCGATTTGAGCTGTTATTAAAAATTGTTTGTTTTTTTCGTTTGTTTCGCAGAGTTTATATGAAAGTATTAAAACCGAACCATTCAAAATACCAGAAGACGATGGTAACGATCTGATGCATACTTTCTTCAATCCGGATAAAGAAGGCTGGCTGTGGAAACAAGGTATATGAATGAACTTTCAATCTACATGCGAAATATTTTGATGCTATTGTCATCTGGGTCCCATACGAGGTGATGGGGCTGTATGAGGCAGAAGGTTGTGAGATTTCGAATGATATTATTGAATAAAGGTCAACTAGTGGGTCTACGTTTCGAAATTTTATGAAAGTTTTGAGTCTTAACAAGGAAGGTATATCCCAACTCAAAGTGGAATTTTGAGCCTAAGCAAAAATAAATTGAAAGTACATCATAAAAGAACCCAAATTCAAAATTTCAAGTGCTGAAGTTCTTTTCTCGAATTTTAGTGAATTTTTGAAATTTCAAAATTACCTCAATGCTCTGCGAAATGTGAAAATTTGATCTAATCAATGAAAAAACGCTGAAATTTGGTATATACCCTATTTTCGACCTGCCGAATCGATTGGAAGCGGTTTCGAGACGTTTCGAAGCCACCAGAAAATTTTGAAATTTTCCAACGGTGGAGAAAAGCTCACAAAAATAGTCCATATGAACCTCAGCACCTATAATCGCGGATTATTAAAGCACAATTTTCCGAAATTTTCAACTTTGAGTTCGAATTTACATTTTTGGACAGAAAATTAAAAATTTTCTTATAGAAAAAATACGGCTGGAAAATTCTAAAATTTTCTGGTGGCTCCAAAACGTCTCGAAACCACTTCCGATCGATTCGGCCGGTCAAAAATAGGACATATACCAAATTTCAGCTTTTTTCGTAGATTAGATTAAATTTTCACATTTTGCAGGGCGTTGAGGTAATTTTGAATTTTCAAAAATTCTTCAAAACTCGAGAAATGAACTTCAGTACCTGAAATTTTCAGACATTAAACAGAGTCACTTTTTTTTATGACTTGTCCCCTATTTTTAAGGTTGGTCACTAAAAGTCACTTTTTTCCCAAAAGGTCACTATTGGTCACTTTTTTTATTCTGAAGTCACTTTTTTCGTTCAAACGGCCTACCGCTCTCGCATAAAATTTAAAAAATACTGATATTTCTAAAAAAAAGTCCTATAGGGTATAAAAAAAAATATTCTTTTTTTCAGTTACTTGAAGCTTATTCTTAAACTAGTAGTTTCAAGTAAAGATTTATAAAAAAAGTTTTTTCAGAATTTTGATCCTTAAATTGAGTCAATTTTTTATTAATTTCAAAAAAATGACTTGTGACCTACGAAAAAGGGATAGAATTTCGCCCAAGGTTTTAAAATGTAATCCAAAACTTTTTTGAACAACTTTCATGTTTGAGTAATTTCAAGTGCAAAATATTTCATTGGAATGCCAAAAAATGAACAATCTAAACTAATAAAAAAGAAAATAGAAAATTCAAATCAATTACATTCAGTTGAAAAAATAAGCGGGTTTAATTTCATTCAGAAAATTATTCGATTTTGATCTTTTGGGTTCTCTATGAAATTTTAATCCATGAAAGGTCTATCTAAAAATCTACTAAATTAAAGGCTTAAAATTCTCAAAAGATGCTCAAAAAAATTGGATGGTATTTTTGAATTTCTGACGAAATTCTACCCTACTTTCATAGGTTACATGTCAATTCTTTGAAAATACTCAAAAATTGATTCAATTTGAGGCTCAAAATTTTCAAAAGTTGCTGAAAAAAAGTTTTGGATGATATTTTTGAATTTCTGGCAAAATTCTACCCCACTTTCATAGGTCACATGTCAATTTTTTGAAATTAATCAAAAATTGACTCATTTTAAGGCTCAAAATTCTAAAAGTTGCTAAAAAAAAATTGGATGGTTTTGTTGAATTTCTGGCGAAATTCTACCCCACTTTTATAGGTCACATGTCAATCCTTTGAAAATACTCAAAAATTGACCCGATTTGGGGCTCAAAATGGGTTAAATTTGCTCAAATTTAATTTTCATCAATAATTTCGTTCTGCTCGTGAAATTTTAACCCATTTTGATATGTCGCAACCCAAGTTTCAGATTTTTTTCATGACTTATTTTTTTAACTAAGGGAGAGAAAATCGTGTGTTTTCAAAGCTTTGAAATTCCACCACGGCCTATTGTGCCCACAGTTTTCCTCAAACTTTGGCTCATTGGACGCGGAATGAACCCAAGAATACATTGCGTTTGATTTTTTTTGTCCAGCATACCGTATAACGCCTACAGAGGCATTATTGTGCCAAAAATGATCGAATTTGGCAAAAAATCGCACATTGGGGGGCCCAGCACCCCATTGTGCTCGTGACCCAAGGGATGTGACATATATTTGGAGTCAGGGGAGTGTCTGCTACCAGAATGTGAAAAAAATTTTTGTCCAAAGTCAAATTTAAAAATTGAGAAAAAAGGGGGGTTTTCAGGCCTTAGCTCCCTATTGTGCCGGGGCAAAAATCCAAAATTCGGTTTTTTGGGACTACGGGACCCATACCTACAATAAACAAACTGATTTTTTTGTCCAGCGAAAATGCACACTCTAATTTCGATTTCTAGAGCACTTTTTGCCTCTTGGACTGAAGACTAAATCGCAGAGAGAAATACAGTTTGAATTATAAAAAAAATAGAGGGTGTATTTATATATGAGAAAAAAATTGAAAAAATTGTCACTTTTTTCCAAAAATATGTCACTAAAGTCATTATTTTCCCCCAAAATCTGTGTTTGATGCCTGAATTTTGGATATGGGGTTCTTTTATGATGTACTTTCGATTTATTCTTGTTTAGGCTCAAAATTTTACTTTGAGTTGGGATACCTCCCTTGTAAAATAATTTTGAATTATGTAGTTGTTCTCCATTACGTATGTGAGATCATTTTACTAAACAAATTTTTTCTTCAAAGATATTTTTCGCATTTTGATTAACGAATTCGTCTTCGGCTCGGATTTTGGAAATACTTCTTTAATAAGTGAATAAAAATCGGAACCAAAAAATTTCTTTCACTCTGGTCTTTTCTCTCCTAGAGTAAAAAATTACATATTTTTCATCGCTAACTCCGCTAAGAATTTTTTAATTTGTGTAGTGGATAACTGCATGTCAACGTGACCAAAAATTGCACAATGGGTCAGCAATTTTCCAAAATTTTTCATGGAAGTAGGCCTAGAGGCCTTCAAACAATGACGAAAAATTAATCTAAAAACTTGGAATTGATAAAATATATGACCTTGTATGAACCCTCCCCCTCCCCCCTCCCCACACATAAAAAAAAGGTCTCAGTAAGTAATAGATTTTTTAATGTAAATTAACATATCAAAAAAATGAATTTTCGATGAAAAAATTTCTGTTTTTAAAATTCAAGAACGAATTAACAAGAAATTTACATAGGTAGTTGGTGAATTTTTTTTGATATAAAGACGAGATTAATTAAGGGGCGGGACTACAAGATTTATGCTGAAAAAATATTTGTTTTTACCTTTACTTTTTTTTTTAAATTTTACTCAGCATACTGATGAGATATTTTGAAAAGATGAAAATTAGTATATTATGCAACAAGGGAGATAAAGTGATTTTCGACGAATTTTGAGGTTTATTGCCCGAGCGAAGCGAGGGAAATAACTCAAAATCGTCGAAAATCATTTATCTCCCGAGTTGCATACGATATTTTTCATTGTAGAGGGAGTAAAAGTCGAGTTTGAGCACTCGAGCGATTCGCGAGAGGGAGTAAAAGTAGACTTTTACTCCCTCTACAATGAATTAGTATTTTTCTTACTTTGGTTTTGCATTTTTCATGTTTTTCTCAATTCTGGCGATTCAGCTTTTTTTGAGCTAGGCTTCAAAGCTTTGAAAAAAAATCTATTTACGAAATTTTTTAAAAATACCAATCACTTTATGAAAATGAGAAATCCTCTTGAGCCTAAACGACGCGAGAGCCAAATTTTTCTGCAAAAAACGAATTTCAAACTCAAAAATTTCAAAATTATTTCCAACGTGTCAAGAGAAAGTTTAGGCCTCCGGGTCCTTTTAAATACTTATGGTGGAACCGAAGGTGGACAAAATTTCAAAAAAATATAAGATTTTCAGCTTCATAACGTATGTTTGAATTTCAAGAAAATCTTTTTTGAGTATAAAAGGATAAAATTCCTGGCTCAGTGACTACATTTTGAAAAATAATGGGGATTTTTTTATTTCAAAAAGTTTTTTTTTTTGAATGTAAAACTAAAAATGTTGAAAAACATCAAATTTCTGCGTAAAAATAGATCTTATAAGATTTTTGAAAACATCTTCAATTTTATACGTATGAATGAATAAATTTTTTAAGCTTGAGCGAAGCTAGGGCCAAAATTTTTACCAAAAAAAAACTGTTCAGTGCCTAAATTTTACCCTCTGTTTTCAACGAGTCGTCTGATAAACATATTTAAAATCTAATCTCAAACTACGTCAATAATGATCATCGCTCCGACTAATTTTTTCTCAGATTTTCAAATGCTAAAAATATGGAAATAAAATAGAAAGTTTCTAGAAATTTTCTGAATTTTAGAGGTCTTAGAATGCATTTGTTGTGGTTGATTGATGGAAATTTTCAACCCCTACTAATATGCTGGGTGATCCTTTTCATTGGCGTTAATAAAATTGCATAATCAGTTCGCCGTAAATATCTAAACCGTTATTTTGGTGTTATCATTCACTCTATCGCTTCTTCGTTGACTCGGTGCAAAATTTGAAAAAAATTCTATGATCAATTGTGCAAGTTTTGTTCGAGGTGAAATAATGTACACGAGGAATAGAGACCAATTATTGGAATTTTTTTCAATTTTTTTACACCGCAGTTTAGCCAAAAATGATAAAAGAAACCTCAAAATTCTGCAGCTCTGAAAAATGTGACGAGACAATTTTTTATTTGCTCAAATGGGTGTCTCGAATTGCACTATCTAACCATTATTTTTTTGGAAAACATTTTCAGTGGTAGTCTACAGTCCAACTGGCGAAAAGTGCTCTAGAAATCGAAATCAGCGTGCTTTTTTGGGGCGCAAAAAAATTAGTTGGCTTATTGTGGGTATGGGTCCCATAGTATGAAAAAAGTGTATTTTGGATTTTTGCCCTTGCAAAATAGGGAGCTGGGGCCTAAAAACCCCTCTTTTTTCCCATTTTTTCAACTTGACCGAGCACAAAAAAATTTTTCACAGTGTGATAGTAGACACTCCCCCGACTCCAAATATATGTCACAACCCTTAGGCTACTTGCACAATGGGGCGCTAGGCCCCCCAAAGTGCGATTTTTCGCCAAATTTGACCATTTTTGGCACAATAATGCCTCTGTATGCGACATGTGGTCTGGGGTGCAAAAAAAATTAAACGAAGTGTATACCCACATTCATTCCGCATCCGATGAGCCAAAGTTTAAGGAAAATGGTTTGCACAATACGCCGTGGTGGAATTTCAAAGTTGAGCACCCCTTTTCATCATAAATTAAGTTATCAAAAAAATTCTGAAACTTGGGTTGCGACCTATCAAAATGGGTTAAAATTTTACAAGCAGAACGAAATTATTAGTGAAAATTGAATTTAAGCAATTTTAACTCTTTTTGAGCCTCAAATTGAGCCCCATTTTTGAGTATTTCCCAAAAATTGGCATGTGACTTATGAAAGAGGGCTAGAATTTTGTCAAAAATTCAAAAATGTCATCCAAAACTACTTTTGAGCAAATTTTGAGAATTTTCAGCCTCAAATAGGATCAAATTTTTAGCATTTTCCAAAAATTGAGATGTGACATATGAAAGAGGTATAGAATTTCGTCAAAAATTCAAAAATGTTATCCAAAAGCATTTTTGAGCAACTTTTGAGAATTTTGAGCCCAAAATAGGATCAAGTTCTGAGTATTTCCCAAAAATTGGTATGTGACCTATTGAAATGGGATAAAATTTCTTCAAAAATTCAAAAATGTTATTCAAAACCATTTTTGAGCAACTTTTGAGAATTTTGAGCCCAAAATATGATCAATTTCTGAGTATTTTCGAAAAATTGGCATGTGATCATCCAATTTTTTGAAAATACTAAAAAAATTGCTCAATTTGAGACTCAACGTTTTTGAAAATTGCTCAAAAATAGTTTTAGATGACATATTTGAATTGTTGGCGAAATTCTACCCCTCTTTCATAGGTCACATGCCAATTTTTGGAAAATACTCAGAAATTGATCCTATTTTGGGCTCAAAATTCTCAATAGTTGCTCAAAAATAGTTTTGGATGACATTTTTGAATTTTTGACAAAATTCTAGCCCTCTTTCATAGGTCACATGCCAATTTTTGGGAAATACTCAAAAATGGGGCTCAATTTGAAGCTCAAGAAGGGTCAAAATTGCTTAAATTCAATTTTCACTAATAATTTCGTTCTGCTTGTAAAATTTTAACCCATTTTGATAGGTCGCAACCCAAGTTTCAGAATTTTTTTGATAACTTAATTTATGATGAAAAGGGGTGAAAATCACACATTTTCTCAACTTTGAAATTCCATCACGGCGTATTGTGCAAACCATTTTCCTTAAACTTTGGCTCATCGGATGCGGAATGAATGTGGGTATACACTTCGTTTAATTTTTTTTGCGCCCCAGACCACATGTCGCATACAGAGGCATTATTGTGCCAAAAATGGTCAAATTTGGCGGAAAATCGCACTTTGGGGGGCCTAGCGCCCCATTGTGCAAGTGGCCCAAGGGTTGTGACATATATTTGGAGTCGGGGGAGTGTCTACTATCACACTGTGAAAAAATTTTTTGCGCCCGGTCAAGTTGAAAAAATGGAAAAAAGAGGGGTTTTTAGGCCCCAGCTCCCTATTGTGCAAGGGCAAAAATCCAAAATACACTTTTTTCATACTATGGGACCCATACCCACAATAAACCAACTGATTTTTTTGCGCCCCAAAAAAACACGCTCAATGAACACTTTTTGCCAGTTGGACTGTAGACTATGGTAGGTTGTTGTCGAAAACAAAGAAAGACTCAAAAATGCGCGCGATGCTAAAATAATGGCAAGTAATTATACGAAAAATTGATAAAAAATGTGAAAATTTTATCTCATATTTTCTGGGGTTTGAAGAAATGTTGATACCGGTTCAGTGTTCGCAAAAAATTCTCGACCTTGATGCGCTCCATTAAATTTCTCCATTTTTTCATTTCCAAGGAAAATTTTCAACCTACCCATGTGCCTGAGAAATCCTATTGTTAGAACGTTAAATTTATAGAGGCTATTTTCAGTGGCACCTGGCACTCGATTTAACCAAAGTACAAAAAAATAGACTTGCTTGTCTGGTGTCTGTCTACCTGTACTTAGCATACCTACCTATTCGTAATTAAATTCAATTGTTTTCTCGCGCATAAAATTAATTAAGAAATTTCCAACGAAGAATGTAAAAAAATTGTATAAAAATGAAAATTTCCCCATTACGAATAGAAGACGGTCGGTCGATCGTCGGTATTTCGGTACCTGGTGAAAAAACCTTGGAGATATTTTCGCCATTTCGGAGTTATTTTTTCTTCGCTAAGCTGTCGTTCCGGAGTAAGCGAATTAATTATTTAAGTAAAATACGCTCGGCGTGACGTAGCGTACAGTCGTTTGCATGGCGGTAATTAATCAAAATTCAAAATCCTTTTTAAGCTCGCAAAAGGTTAATTGGTGGAAAAAGAATGGCGGATTTCGAGGGCACGAGTACCAAGCCTTACGTACTTTCTGGGTATCATTTTATGTACCAGTGTAAAGTGCCAGGCCGTCGGATGAACTGGTAAAGCAAAGGAAAAAGCACCCTGGAGGGAGGTTTATTTATACGGGGGAAAGGGGTATCGCGCGACACGCACCGCGTGTGCAAAAATAACCAACAACGCGACGAGAGCGCAAATTGTTTAATTTATAAGGCGCCAGGTTCTCTTTTACGGTATTCGGTTGAGCCCCCCTCCGCCCCCGACCATTTTCGGGGCGTCAAAACATCCGCGTACGTATTCCAGAGCTTTCTAGTTTAATTAAAAGTCATCCTGGTTCGAGGATGATATCTAAACCGAAACGATACTTCGGGTAGCTTTTAGTGCAAGATTGTACGTACCTATTTACCTAAATGCAAGTGTACGAGTAATTTTCACCAACGTATTTGTATGTTTTTTGCAGGCGGACGTTACAAAAGTTGGAAACGTCGATGGTTCATATTGAACGATAACTGTTTGTACTATTTCGAGTATACGACGGACAAAGAGCCAAGAGGTATCATTCCATTGGAGAATATTCAAGTGCGAGAAGCATCGGATAGAAATAAACCGCATTGTTTCGAGCTATACGCCACCGCATCCGAATTTATCAAAGCTTGCAAAACCGATAGCGAAGGCAAAGTCGTAGAAGGTTCGTTTCACATTTACACTTTAACCATTTCGTTATCAAATTGTCATGGTTTACCCTAAAAACTCATGTGAATTTACCAACTGATGGAATTTTCGTTAATTTTTTTTTTAGGCAAACATACTGTGTATAGAATGTCAGCCGCTACCAAAGAAGAGAAAGAAGAATGGATTAAATGCATAAGGTAATGAGGTTTGCCTAAAGTACTTATTGAATAAAAATGGACTGAAAAAAAAAAAATTGTTGGACTGAAACATTTTTAAATATCAAGAGAGTGAAAAATTTAAAAATTATTGAAAAGAACGTTAGTATCAGGCATGCCACAGAGTCACCTTTTTTAGTGACTTGTCCCCTATTTTCAGGGTTGGTCACTAAAAGTCCCTTTTTTGGCCAAAAGTCACTATTATTAGTCCGTTTTTTCACTCTAAAGTCACTTTTTTCATTCAAACGGCCTTCCGCTCTTGCATAAAATTTAAAAAAATACTTAGTTTATTTTTTAGAACTCGTAATTTTTAGATGCAGAATATTACGATTTTTTTCAGTAACAACGTATCTATAAAACAAGTTTATTCTTTTTTTCAGTTATTTGAAGCATATTTTTAAACTCGTGGCTTCAATTAAAGATTTATTAAGAGTAAAAATGCCCTAATCTCGACCGCTTTCTAATTTCGAGATTTCGGCCGCTATAGACGCAATCTACCGGGGAAAAAAATTTCATGCTCCTTTTTCACAGATAAACAATTTGAGACTAAAATGACAACTCTACAGGCAAAACTAGCGGAGAAATTTGAAAAAAACGAAATAGCATAGTAGTACAGTCATTTTAGGTTTTGCCCCAAAAAAATTAGCAGAAAGGGGAAGTTTCGTAGTAGGGTATGTATTTTAAGATTCCTGAACTTCCCTAAAATTGATGCATAATTTAGTCCTCCTTTTGGGGAGTAACTGAGTTCAAATTTTGTTTTTTCGTCGATAACTTTCGAAATTACGCACTAATTAAACAATAGTTGAAACAAAAGTTGTAGAGCATTAAAAAACGAACAATTTTGTCATTTACTATTTTCTCTCAGGGTGTTATGGGGAGGAGCTAGGGCCTTCAGAAAAAAATCAAATTTAAAAATTTTCCATTACCTCAAATAATTACCAATAATTGGGTTAATCGAGTTTTAGGAGCGGTTTTTTTTTTACATCCTATTACTAAGTAGAATAAGAAAAATGTACAACCGACCCCTCATCTCAATATGGGGGGGGGGCTGGTGGTCGAAATTTGGAACCCAAAATTTCGATAATCTATTTTTGAATTCCCTCAGAAAAAAAATCACAAAAAATGATCATATCGGCTCAGAATTTTAGGGGATGGTGGAGGAAGGATCAATGAATTTTTTAAGCCATTTCTGACGTTTTTAAGGCTTTGATTGGTGGAAGTTTGAAAAAAAGTGGTCGAAATATGGCACCCTTACCCTTGATGAAAAAATTTTTCAGAAAAAAAAGTATTTTCAGCACTATTGCAGAGAGAAATACAGTTTGAGTTATGAATTTTATTTGGGGGGGGATGTATTTATTTATGAAAAAAATTCACTTTTTTCGAAAAATAGGTCACTTTTTGCCTCGTAAAAAGTCAATAAAGTCACTATTTTCCCCCAAAATCTGTGTAGCATGCCTGGTATTTTAATAATTTGAAATCTGCGGATGTTTTCGTACATTTTTATTCAAATTATTCGAACCACTGCTGGATCCAGTCGTATCCTCGTTGTGCTGAGGCACAGCTGCTCATTTCCGAAAAAAATTTCTACAATTGGGTTATTCCATAACAACTCGAACCCAGTGGCGTACCAATGAGGGGAGGGGGTAGCTTCCCCCTGAGGAATTTTTTAACTTGTGAGTTGGGAAAATTGAACATTTCAACACATCAGTTGAGATTAATTTTTTTGATGAAAAATACCTACTAACTAAAATGGTTATTTTAAAAGTTGGAAATCAATAAAATTTTCACTTGTTCCAACTCAAAATTGGTAATTTTCCCAACTCGAAAATGGTAAATTTTCCGACTCAAAATTGGTAATTTTCCCAACTCAAAATTGGTTATTTTTCCAACTCAAAATTGGTCGTTCTCCCAAGTGATGAGTAAAAATGTCAGTTGGGACGATTGATATTTATTTTTCAAATGAAAAATGAATAAATAAGATGGTTACCTATTTTAAAAGTCAGAAATCAACAAAATTTTCACTTGTAATTTTCCCAACCTTTTCCAACTGAAAATGGATCATTTTCCCAGCGAAGAATTAAACCGTTGTAATAAATGCTAGTTTAGGAAAAAAATGATTAATTACCTTGCATTTTGAAAATTTTCACTCGTAAACAAGGTAAATAGATACTACGTATATAGGTAGTCTAGATCGTTGTTGTACACACCCGGGAGCTGAGAAAAGTGCAGGGATAGTGACGTCAGTGGTTGAAATATGTCTGCGCATGCTCCGCGAGGTCAATGCTTCTCTAGTTTTTACTTTACGTAAATCAAATGTAGTGATTATAGACACTGCACCAGGTCCAGTGTCTATAGTGTAGTGATGAAATTTTTCAACCAGTGACGTCAAAACATTCACACTAGCACACAAACTCGCCGATCTAGACTACCTATATACGTAGTATCTATTTACCTTGCTCGTAAACCAAAAAAATTTTGTTGTTGTACTTGTAATTTAAAAGAGATTTTTTTCGTATTTTTCTTCAAAATTATTCCAATTACATACTCCTAAAAGTTGCACCACCCAACTCGCCGGCTATCACCGCAAGAGGTCAATAACCTTTGCGAATATACGTTTTTTGACAGTAGCGCCGAAATGAAGGGTTGGAGAGGAAAAAGTGGTGAAATAAAAAAATATTCTACGTGAAATTTTTCACGGTTCAGTTGTTCTCAAAATTGCGACATTCGACTTACAGTGGGGTTAACATTTTTCAACTTTGAACATTTTTTTTAATGATAATTTTTGGTGTAATTTAAATTTAGGATGAGCTTAAAAATATGCTGTCAAAAGTTCCTTCCGGGAACTTATGAGACACTATGAGGTCAATAACCTCAGCGGATATACGTTTTTTGACTGTAGCGCCGAAAGAAAGGGTCGGAGAGGGAAAAGATGTGAAATAAAAAATGTTCTACGTGAAATTTCCTACAAACTTGACCGGTTCAGTTGTTCTCAAAATTGTGACATTCGACTTACAGTGGGGGTTAAACTTTTCCAACCTTGAAAAAATTTGAAAAAATTGGCCATTTTAGATGTAATTTTAAATAATAATGGGCTCAAAAATATGCTGTCACGACTCACAAGCACCTGGATGCAACTTTCGACAGCATTTGTTCGAGCCCCTCCTAGCATTAAAAAGTTTAACCCCCACTGTTGGGGAAAAATCACAATTTTGAGGAAAAATGAACTAGTCCTGTTAATGGAAAATTCAACGTATGTAGAACAAGCTCAAAGTTGAACTGTGGTGATGAAAGCTCAACTTTAATTATGAGTACAGGAGATGAAAACTACCATTTAAAAATCTGAAAAAGTACAGTAAGTTATCCTCTTTACCCTTTTTTCAACCAACAAATCTTCAAGGTGGGATCTCTACACTCAGGGGTGGGGGAAGGACGGAGGTCTACAATTTTGACCAAAATTCAAAAAGTTACAATTTTGATCAAAATTCAAAAAGTGAAAAAAGTAAAATAACACATCGATTTTTATTAATTCGAAGGTCTGAGTTCGAATATGTACTCAGTTTTTTCATCCGACCTCTCTGAACCCTCTTAATGAGCCCTTTGATAAGGTCAAAATTCAAAAAAAAAATGAAAAAATCCAACAATTGTTAGATTTTTTACGGCACTGAGTTCAAATTTTGCTTATTATTTGACCCTTCAGTGCTCCCCCCCCCCCCCCATAGCCATCAGTTTTGGGGAAAAGTATGTCAATCGACATACTTTTTGATCCAACCCACCGACCCCCTCCCCCAGTCTTAAGTGATCAACACGAAATAATTGAATATTCCAAAAAATTACGTTGAGGGGGTCGGATCAAAAAGTCTGTATTTTTTTTAGATTTTTAAATGGCTGCTTTCATCTCCTGTACTCATTACCAAAGTTCAACTTGGAGCTTTTCAAAATATGATTGTCGTTTTCGAATCCCCAATAAATTTTCTTCCAAATCCCGCCAAAAGCCCCCCCCCCCCCGTGCAACCAATCTCGAGATATGAGCCATCAAATTTGGGTAGTTTGACAAAAAATCGAAATTGCATAAAAATCACGAAGTCCCCCCCCCCCTCTTGAGGGCTAGAAGAGAAATGATTGTGGTTATGTGAATAGGCCATCAAGGGGAACTCGTAAAAAAAATTGAGCAAAATCGGAAAACCCAACTTCATTTTTGGTTCGAGTTGATATGGAATAGTCCAATTGATAGTTTCAAACTTGAGATTTGATATTTTCCAGGATCGTGTTTTATTTATTTATTAATTTTTAAAAAATGTCTAATAACCTAAAATAAGAACGAAAGCAATTAAATCGTCCCAAAAAATTTGTTTTTTATCTAAAAAAATTGAACAGTAAGAAATTTTTGTAATTTTTAGATTTTTTAATTATCGAAACGATTTACACATTTTCAAATAAGTTTTACAATTTTCTAAATAATAATTTATTATGTTTGTTTCTGACAAATTTTTCCATTTTTTATTCGATGAATTGTAAAATTGTTCTAAATTGTGGAATAATCTCCCTGTTTTAAAAAATTGTACTTCTTAAATTTTATTTATCTTTGGAATTTCGTCCAAGTTTTGAGATAAAATGCATTCAGTATTTGTGGAAAATGGACCAATTTATAGAAAACAAGTTTTGAAAAATTCACCAATTTTTAAAATTTCCCAAGATTTAAAAACTTATTCAAATTTTGGAAACTCGTGTGATTTTTAGAAAACTATACAAGCTTTGAAAAATGTTTTCCAATTTTTCAGAAAATTGGCCCTTTTAAAAAAAATCATCCCAACACCTTACCCCTGAAAAAAATTAGCACAGTTGTTCAAGTTATCCGGATTTCCCAAAATAATTCGAAGTTTTCTCAGAATTTGACATTTTTTGAACAAAAATATTCTCATTTGCAAAAAACGTGAACATTTCTAATATCTAATTAAAAATTGTATTTATTTTTCTTCGCAGACAAAGCATCAGTCATAATCCGTTCTACGACATGTTAGCAGCACGCAAGAAAAAAGCGCAGAAAAATTCACATCATCACTTCAAAAGTTAGTGACTACAGAACTACGAAACGGCATTTCTGTGACGGCCGTTTTCAGCGAAATGTGGAGTGCCTTATCTCTTTTCAACTTTCTTCGAATTAATTATTTTTTATACGATGTTTTTATGTTTTATCGCTATAAGTTTTTCCGTGTTTTTCCTCCTTTAATTTAAGCACTCGCGAGGATTAGCAGAAACGTATAGTGCGCATTTACCTTTGGTTTCATTCAAAATGAAACTTTCATCGGAAGTCTCATCGTTGGTCCAACTACCGTTGATTCTTGTCGCTTCTTAAGAAGAAGGTATTTTCGAATCATCGATGAGTATAAATGAATGTCGAATGCATGTTGAACATGAAAGGTGAAGAAAAACAAACGAAAAATTGTAATATAGCTTGAAAATCTGGATTCTTAAGATCCCCTTTTTTTCTACTTTACACTATAGGTTCGTGTGCTGCAAAGCTTAAAATATTTTATCGAAGTGATTTATCGTGTAGTAGCCAAAGCTGCGACGATATTTTGTAAAATTAAGTCGTATTAGTATCGCGTCGATAGATGGATTCGTTTATTTTTCGAAAATGTGATAATCGTCCGTCAATTTAGCTAGCGTCGCTGTTTTGCAAAAAAAATACGAATACGTCGATTTTTCCATGATAGCTTTTTTTTTTAGACAATATATGTGTATAATTTCGTTGCGAAAAATGTGATATTTTTGTTATTTGTATTTTTAAACATTTTGTATATATCGCGTCTTTTTTTTCTTTATTTCAATTCAGGTTTAATTCAGTTACTTAGTAATGAACGCTTATCCGTGGTATGAACTTTGTTGTCTGACATTGTGCTTTAATTTTTATAATCGGTTCAAGTCTACAATGGCGCATAGTTACGTATTACAAAATATTGTACATTTCATTCTTAATCAGATCTCTATTTTGTTGTCAATTTTTGTGGTTCGTCAAGTGACTGGTTATGTTTTTATTATTTTTTTTGTGTTATTTTTGTAACAAATGTCACCCTGTTCATTGTACAGTTTTTTCTTTCTTTTTTTATTACCTATTTTATTTTCATTCAAACTGTGTAATCACAAAATAGCGAAACGTATTATCATGATTTTACCAAAGTCTATATCAAGTCTGTACTTTTAGTTGAAAATAAATTTCTCATTTTAAAATAATAGTAATGTTAACTTTTTTGTACTTACGAGTCTACTGGTTTAATTTTAAATTATGCTGGGAAATGTGCATAGGCGCATCCAAAGGGAGGGCTCAGACAGCTTGAGCATCTTCCTTGAGCTCATCAAGGAGAATTTTTTAACATAAAATGTCAAAAAGAAGTGTATTTTTTTGCTTTTTAAACATGATTTTTCAAAAAAAAAAATTGCATTTTAATCGTATTTTAATCGATGTATTTTTTGCATGAACTTATTCGGAGTGTCTAATAGGTCCTGCTGGTCCTGAATTATTCGGAATTTCGCTCTAGGTCCTTCCGGTCTTGAAAAGCCCTGCTTCTTGACTTCAAAGCCTTATTTTTCTTCAAATTTGAAACCTTTTCACTAGCAAAAATTGAATACCTACCATGAAAAATGTTTTGAATTTGAACATCAATGAATTATTAACTGTGTGTCAATTTTCTGGAAAATTTGAAAAACCTGGACAAGTCAGATAATTTTAAAAATCTGGAGAAGTCAAGGAAATTTGAAATTTTCGCTGGAATATTGTAAGGATTTAGAAGAATAGATCATCTGGAAAGTGTATCTCCGTCATTTTATCGTGAATTTTTCAAAAAATATTTTGCAATAGTGAAAAAAAATCATGAGTAATTACTTCTGTTCATGTCATTTTTTGAAAATTGTTTTATTAACAGGTATTTAAATTTTTCTCCCGGGGGGAAGGGGGGCAATATACTTTGATATTTAGAAAAAAATCCTGCTGAGAGTCCTCCAAAGATCCTTCTTTTTTGGTTTAATTTTGGTGAAATTCATACATTTTTTAACCATTTGCTAGCGATTTGTCAAAATTGGTAATTCTGTAGTGAAAAATGGTCATATTTCGAAAACAAATGCTCGAATGCGAAATTAGACTCCGGATTCGGAATCAGCGACCTCGAATTAGTCAAAATCGACTCCTATTTTGACTATTTACCGGTTTAAAAACAATTAAAATCACAAAATAGGTATATTTTCATTGTAAGTAGGTTGAAAAGTTGCTGTGCTGTGGGAGCGTGAACACATACTACGAATTACCTACCAAACTATTAATTTTACAAAAACATTGATTTTAACCATTTTTAAAGCAAATTAAGCCAAAAAATGGTCATTTATTACTAATTCGAGATCGCTGATTCCGAATCCGGCGCCCGTTTCCAACGTCGAGCTTTTTTTCCGGTGATATGACCAATTTTGGCCTCGAAAATTTGATTTTGGACCAATGGCTTGTGTGACAGGAAATCGAATTTATGGAAATATAGTTGAGTGAAACTGTGATGGACAATAAAAAACAGATAATGGATTTAACGTGGTTTTTAAAAAGGAGCCAGAGCCACTCGTATCAGAGTACAGTGCCCAGGCCAGGCCAGTACTGAAGGGGGTGGGGGTTTCTCCCTAGCTTCAGTTTTTTTTAGAGAGTCCATGAGGGCTCTCTAGGGCTAAAAAATTCTGTCTCTTCAAAGCGAGGGCCTTCAAACGAAAAATTTGGCTTAACCACGTCACCACGGAGTATTGATGTTCGAAAGACTTTTTTTGCACTTACAATTTTTCTCCTATGGGCCCCAATTTTCACAGCACGTCCTTGAATCTGCTTCTTATTTCAGAAGTCTGAACGATTTTATGAAAATAATACGATAAGCGATAATGAACGTAAAACCAGCAAACCATAAAATTCAATATAGAATGAAACGAATACGTTTCGATGTACGTAGTAGGTAAAAGAGATAGAGAACGTAATACACCGCACAGGTATTCCACGTAAATAAACCACGATTACAAACTGTAGCAAAAGGATAACGGTCTGACTTTAAGAATTTGGAAAAGCACGAAATTTAAACAAAAAGTAAAGAAGTTAAATATTGATAAGTATATCGTTTTTTCTGGAATTTTCACTCCAAAGTCGTGAATTTTTTTCAAACAACCAACTATTAAAAAATAAATTTTTTGCTGCTAAAAATCACAAATTTTCAAATTCTAGTCCTCGCTTCGTTCGGGCATATGAAACTTCTGGTATATGTAAGAATTAGGGGTTTAGGATCTCGTCTCCCCTTCAGGACTAAAATGCTGATAAAAATGAGGAAATTTTGTGTTTTGAATGCTTTTTTCTTCAAAAGACTTCGTCTTCGCTCCTCTTGGCTCGATGAACTTACAAAATTCGTTCTCAGAATAATTGTTTGACCCTCCCCGAAATTCAGTACTCGGGATTTTTACATTCGAGAAATTCTTTATTCGGGATTTTCGCATTCGGGAAAAAGGTAATTCGAGAATTGTCTCCGGGATTTCGGTGTTCGGAAAAACGGATTCGTGAAATTTTTTTTTGAAAAATCTTATTTGGGGAAATGTCCGTTCAGGATTTAGGCTTCGGGAAAATGACCGCGAAAAAAATCTGTTAAATTACAAAATTTTTTAAGCTGACAAGTGAAAATTTTTAAAATGACAAGGTAATTGATTATTTTTTCCCCTAAAAACGCATAAATTGCAACGGTCCGATTTTCAGTTAGAAAAAATTTGGGGAAATGACCAATTTTCCCAACTTAACAAGTGAAAATTTTGTTTATTTCCGATATTTAAAATTGGCAACTATTTTTATTCATTCATTTTTCGTTTAAAAAATATTCCAATCTTCCCAGCTGACATTTTTACTCAATAGTTGGGAAAATGGCCAATTTTCAGTTGGAAAAATACCCAATTTTTAGTTGGGAAAATTACCAATTGTAACTCATTTTCCCAACTAACAAATGAAACTGTTGTTGATTTCCAACTTTTAAAACAATCATTTTATTCATTATTTTTCATCTAAAAAATTAATCCCAACTGTCCAATTTTCCCCACTGATGTCTTGAAATCTTCAATTTTCCCAACTGATGAGTAAAAAATTTCCTCAGGGGGAAGCTCCCCTCCTCCCCTTATCGGTAAGTCACTGGCTGTTAAAATACCAAAGCATTATTTTTGAGAAGATAGGTAATTAAAAACATTACTATTAATTCAGTCGAGGATCAAGCAAAACCCTGAATACTCTTGACATGGAACTAAGGGTGGTTGTTCATTGCTGTTGTCAACACATGATATTCCATCATCAGCCAATTTTTCGCCATAAGGACACCCACACACACGTTCTAAACTGTCAACTTTTTCCTTGTTTGGCACAGCGAAACAAAATTTGTCACAGATGTTCTTACTGCCAACGCATGGGTGATCGCTTTTAGTCGTTTGAATCAAAGGATCAAAAATTTGTATAGCAGTAACACTCGCTTCAATTAACCTCTCCGATTTGCCACCTGTTTTGGGTACTCGGTCCACGTTTTCTGTATAGTAGATCCAGTCTCCATGAATCGTCATACTACCAATGAAAGTTCCACCGAGAAATTGTGCATCAACTTTCATTACATTTCTGCCATCCAAATTTGAGTAATATATTATTTGCAAAAAAGTGTCATCAAACTGCAAGAAAATAATAAATAAACATCAATAATACCTAAAGGTTGATTAAACAATGACGTTGGATAAATTATCGTGTCTTTAATTTACTTGATTTTCAGTCCAATATAGTTTATCCTCAATATAATCAACAGCCATGCAAGATATTAGATGTCTGTTCTTATGTAATACGATCGAATTCGAACCATCTGTATGTACTCGAGTTAAATCATTATTAGAATCAAAGGACATGGGCCCCGTGAAGAAGATGTAGCCTCTATTGGGATGAACCACTATATTATCTGTAAAAGTGCTGCGTTCGCCAAATCCCAAGATTTTGCTGTAAGTTGCATTTTTTACATTCAACACACACAACAACCTTCTATTGTGATAGTATTTAGAAAAATAGTAAAGATTCTTGCTCGCCCAGTCAAAAGCAATGGCTTGAACATTCTTGGTCAAAAAATCCGGCTGCAAAATCATGCGTTTTGTGTTGTTCATATCAACACTGAGTATTTGGTACCTGTCTAATGTGCCCAATGTTAAAAGAGAACAATACATAATACCCTCTTCGATATCTAAACTCAAAAAATAACTAGGTTCTGGAGTGTGTTTCGAAGGGTCCAACACATCAATATACTGTTTGATGTCTTCTCTCCAACTAATGCCTCTGATAAATTTGTTCTGAATTAAACAAATAAAACGTATGATCTTACAAAAATGTTATCAAAACACGTTGGAGATGAATGGAAAAATACCTGGTTAAAAATTATGAACTTTGTTGGTAAGATACATGACTTGCCATCCTTAGCAAGCTCGTAACCAATATTGCAGAAGCATTACCAGACTACATGAAACAGCCGGGAACTACAATTTGGCAACGCTGTGCTAGTAGTCCGGGTTTATCATTGCGTCATACGGCGCGCGCGGTATTTTTCTTTCGTAACTTAAAATTTTGAGTGAGCACATGGGTGTTTGAGACATGAAAAATAATCTACTCGTCACCGTCTACAATCTCGTGTTTTTTTTCAAAATTCTAACGTTAACCAATCCGAAGTTATGAAAGATCAAAGTTGAAAAAATTCAATGGGCGATATTTCAAATTGAAATTGCTCAAAATTTTGAGTGAGCACATGGGTGTTTGAGATATGAAAAATAATCTACTTTTCACGGGCTACAACCTCGTTTTTTCCCCAAAGCTCTAGCTTGAACTGATCAAAAGTTGCGAAAGTTCGAAACTTTGAGTTTTTGCAACTTTTGATCAGTTTAAGCTAGAGCTTTGGGGAAAAAACGAGGTTGTAGCCCGTGAAAAGTAGATTATTTTTCATATTTCAAACACCCATGTGCTCACTCAAAATTTTGAGCAATTTCATTTTGAAATATTACTCATTGAATTTTTTCAACTTTGAACTTTCATAACTTCGGATTGGTTAACGTTAGAATTTTGAAAAAAACACGAGATTGTAGACGGTGACGAGTAGATCATTTTTCATGTCTCAAACACCCATGTGCTCACTCAAAATTTTGAGTTACGAAAGAAAAATACCGCGCGCGCCATATAACGCAATAATAATATAAGACTACTATGACCGATTTTTGAGACGTTGCCGCTCTGCACTTCCCGGCTGTTTCATGTAGTCTGGTAATGGCAGAAGCATCTGTAATTACTCTTACTGGTACGGGATAAAACACATAAGTGTTGACACCCACCATTCTCTTGATCACATGGATTTATTACTATCTGCCTGTCTATTGAATTACAGTTGATTGAAGTAATGGAGAACATTTTTTTTGGTGTACCTCTGTAAATCACTTCACTATCGCTATCATTGCTTAGGTTTATCCTCTTCATTACCTGAAATATCATTTTTAAAATAAAATAGGTATACCTGCAATACCTGCATTGAAATATAAATTGCTGCTGGTATTTTCATATAGTTTTACTATAGTTTCTCCTAAAAACTGTTAGTTTACAACTAGTTTTTGATGAAAACAAGAATTTACAAAATTTTAAAGTTGTGCGAAATAAAAAAAAAAAGATACTAATCAAAAGCTTATTTTATCCTCTTGTAATCAAGTTATTACGAAAAATATCTAAAATTGCTTCTTTTTCAAGTTATCTGGAAAAAATAGTGATAACACAGGACCAAACCGTCCGGGATAAGTATGCAACCCGCACATTTTCACAAATGCCCTTTAGACCCTATTTTTGCTCCAGAACCCATATTTTGGCAGATATGGGCCAAAACCCTGATGGGGGGGGGGGCAAAAAAATGGACCAGTATACAAAAATTCAGCTTGCCCTCTCAATTTGCATTATAGTCTAGGGTCCAAGTTGGAAAAAGACACGTTTTTAGCGATTCCGTGGATCCTACGAGTATACCGGGTACCGGCAGTTGATTATTCATAATTCAAACCTGCTGAACACAACTAGCCCGCCGATAGTTCGAAAAAGTGGTGCAAAGTTGCCCAAAGTTGAGATTAAAGTTCAAAAGTTCACATTTTTTCAAAAAATAGTTCTTTGAAGTCCTCCAACGAAATTAAAAAAAAATGTCTATACCTATGTCCAAAAAATTTTATATTAAAATCAAAATTATAAATAATATTGAATCAAAATCGGAATTAAAATTAATTTTTTTTCATTGAATGAATAGAATTTTCATCTTTTGATGGGCGATGAGGTAATTTTGAAATTTTAAAAATTATCCAAATCTCGAGAAATGAACTTTAGCTCCAGAAATTTTAGATACCTATTCCAACTTAAAGTAAAATTTTGAGCCCAAACAAAAATAAATCGAAAGTACATCATGAAAGAACATCATATGCAAAATTTCAGATGGTGAAGCTCATTTTTCAAACTTTGGCGAAGTTTTGAAATAAAAATTCAGCGCAAGTGACTCTTCATCGAAAAATATGATTTGAGGACCTTTTCACAACGTGATAAAAAATATCCCATTAGAAGAATGAAGGTAAATTAGTGGATTCAGCGTTATTTAAATTTTCCGAGATTGTGTACTCGAGTTTGAATGATTTTTCCATAACTTGCGATGACTTTGCAAAAACTGGGAAATTATTCAAAACTTCGCATAATTTTCCAAAAGTAGAGCGACTTTTTTTCACAGCCTGAACGATTTTCCAAAAATTGAAGAATCTCCTAAAACTTGGACAATTTTCTTAAAAAGAGAGATTCTTTGCAAACCAGAAAATTTTATTAAATTTCCATAACATCATAAAAATTTTAAGGTTTCCCAAAAAAAAAATTCTCAAGAAATTGGGCTGTAGATGAGTTTATTCCCGACGAAATACCCATGTGAAAGAATGGACGAATAGATTCCCATTTTTTTCAGAGTAGGTACGAGTTGAATCTCACTTTTTCTCAAAAATTTCTTTCAACTCTGATTTTTATTAAAATTCTAACTCCCATTTTTTTAAAAATTACCTTTACTCAACTCTTAATTTTTTTTCAAGTCTTTCCAACACCAGAATTTTTTTCAACCTAAAATTTTCTCAGATTTTTCCATGTTTAAAAAATGTACTTTTCTGAAATTTTTCTCAAAATAGTTTTCAGTAGGTGCTGAAAATTTTCTTGAAAAAAGGATACTGCCACAAGGACACACTAGCGAATTTTACCAAAAAAATTGTCCCTGGAGAAAAAAAATTGAAAAATCTGGGAAAAGTATGGCACACCCGATGCAGATCACAGAGCATTAGAGGAAAGAAATTTTTTTTTCTGTGTTTACGTTCTCATCCGTTCGCATCTTTTCGTTTGATTCATTGTTGATTCGTTCTGTTCTGTTCAAATCTTATCAAAATCGTTTTGTTCTGTTCGTTCCGTTCCCAACCCTTGATAATTAATTTAAAATTCAAACAAATAAGTATACAGGGTGGCTCAGTTAAGGTGTGAAATATTAAAACCACGTATTCTACTTATCATTTGGAGTAAAAAAATGTTATATACATGATGGGTCATAAACGCTTCATTACTGAGTTATTCGCCTTTAAAAGGGGCCCAGATTTCACCCAAAATTGGTAATTTTTGCTCTAGCAGTGAAAATTTTCGGGGGGTAGGTGGTGGAAAAAGTGAAAGGAGGTCCATAGAAACGTATACCAATTTTTTTTTTGTTGTTCATAAGTAAGTGTTTTAAAGCAAAAAATGTGTTTCTGTACGAGAAAAATGGTCGAACAAGAACAAAAAATCATTTTTTTGAAATTTTATTCACTTTTAGGGGTAGTACTACTTATTTAACACCTATTGACCCAAATTTCTGTTTTTTTTATTTATTGGATGCTGAGTAATCAATTGAACTGGTAATAGAATTGGTGATACTTGATGGTTGTGGGGCAAAGGGGTGAAAGATCACTTTATGCTCGACTTGGCCACTTCCACCGAAGAATCACTGTTGTTTCTATCAACCCAGCACAAAATATGCTTGCGTTGACTGCACGAAATAAATACACGAATATTGGAAGAACGAAGTATATTCGCGTATTAATTAACTCATACAGCCTAACTGAACTTAGGCAAACACATTGATAGTTCACTATAAATCTAACGAAGGTAACTCGCGGATACATACACACACGACACGATTATATTCCAGTAAAAATAGATAAATAATGAACGCTCGTACCTACAAACAGGTCCTATTTATAGGCACGAGCTTCTCTGTCTGCGGGGAGGCGGGAATGGCTCGTGAGCTTCCGATTGGCTGGATATTATGTCATTTTAACTCCAGCAACCAATCCAGAGACTGGAAACTGGAGTGCTAGAACCTTCTCCAGGAACATTGCGCAATATTACGATATATTTACGCAGATGTTCACCCTCGTCAACTCACCTGACAGGTGAGATAACGAGGTACGTACAATGGGAAGGTTCATAGCGCCGAAGTGCCAAAAGTAGCGATAAGACCAAATTAATGGACTTATGCTACGCAGCAACAATCGATCGCGTACGTAGGTAATAGGTAGCTGCGTATAAATACGTAGCTATCCTATTTACCTCCGAATAGGCGACGACAATGGTGCAATTTGGTAGGTATTTACCTGCCCGGTTCATTGCCCCACCGAGTACAAGTCGCAGTAAGTGTTCTCGGGACAAAAAACACGGACCCAAATTGCCCATTGCCTAATGAAGCCCACTGCCCCACCCCTGCCCCTCCCGAGAATGCAGACAGAGACGGTTCCAATAAAACACAAAGAAAACACAAGATATAATTTACACAATTACAATATCTTGGTTTTAAGACGATCATATTTTACATTTCGACATTAAAAACCAAAATCATACACCTTATAAAATACCAAGAATGCATGAAAAAATAGACAAAGTACAAAATTTCGACAACTTTTAGCAGACTAGCTGCAATAAAAATTTATTTACACGAAACATGTACAATGCGAGCAGGTACAAAAAAAAATGACAAATGCAAAAAATGAAAGAAAAATACAAAAATACAAAATGCATGAAAAATAGAAACATTTCGTATAAAAACATATTATAAAATAGAAAACGAAAAATAAACATTACTTTACAAGCAACTTTGGTTTACCTATTTTATAAAAAAAAACGAAACATAATACAGAAAACATATGTATTATGATAAGGAAAATGGTCTAATTTAAAACTAATTTACACGTTACAATACATTTTTCAATCTTAAAAGGACGATATTAAGATCAAGAAAGAAACTAGACCTAAAACTTATTTACAAAATTACACGCTATCAAAATTCTATTTTCGAAATAAAAACCCAAAATTACAATTTTGAACAATTTTTAACCAAAAATGAATCTCAAAATCGAGAATTTCCAAATTCCTATAAAAATTGCTGAATTCCTGAATTTCATAACTGGATGAAGAAAATGAAATTCAGGCGGAAAGACCGATTTTGGACCTAAATCCTAACCCCCAGAAAATTTAGAGACAAGACCCCAAAATTTCCTATACAAATTGCTGAAATCCATGTTTTCTGCATACCAACAGGAAAAGAAAACATGGCGGGGTAAAAAAGAAATTTAGGCACGTATAATTACACGTAAATAAAGCCAAAAAGAAGGAATTTCACCTTAACTATTTTCAATTTTCAACGAAGTACAAATTTTCAAAAATTTTGACACGAAAAAATAGACGATAAATTAAAATAAAAAAATAATCGAACGAAACCATCCATGAGTACGAATGATTCGTTCATACAGTGTTACCACTGGACCGATTATTTCGCTATTTTCCGATTCCGAAGAAAACAAACATGTTTTGAAAACAAAACATTCCTTTTGATAACGTTTAGAAAATTTTCCTAATTTTAAACTTTTTTTGGTGGCTTACGCCTTTTTAAACAAATTTTTAACGTAATAATATCAAAAAGAAACCCAAATGCTATCCTACGACTGCTAGTCTAGCATCGGTACACAACTGTATCGATAATGATACAAATAAAACGAATCCAACACGGATGCCGAAGCAGAGCCGGTTGAATCGTACGCACGTATAAAACGTAAGTAAAATGTACAATTAAACATTATACAAATATACGTGTAACCGTAGCAAGCATCGCTGCTGCGGTTAATAAAAGATATTCATAAATAAAACATAGTATTTACAAAAATACGCTGTTCAACGGAACAGACGTATAAGTACGTTATCATCGATTCCACTCAGACCAGCTGAGTGGAATTCGCGTACTAGCCTTCGATTAACGAAGTAGAATATAATATTTACATTGGGCCCAATGGATGCATTGCACATTCCATTGGGACACCAGTCACAGCCGAGAAATAGGAGGTCATTGCCGAGAATTATTTGAGTCGATAGATACCGAAAATCGAGACGAATATCTATCGGACTCGGAAGGGTTACCAGAAATCAAGATCTGTAGATTTTTAAAACCAAAAATGATTTTTAATTTAGCTCGAACTCGAAAACGAGTCGATAGAACAACCAAAGATTAATTTTAAATACAAAAGACGATCCAAACGGTGAACAATTTAGATTTAAGTACCAAAAGTTACCATTTTCAACTTATTTTTAAGCAACCAAATCAAATGCCAAAGATGATCTAGTTTTAAGTCTTTTTATTTTTTACTTTTTACTAATCCAAAGTTGTTGTGTATTTTCTGTTCTTTGTTTTACCATATTTTATAAGTTCCAAAACCAAATATAGATGACGACCGAAAAAGGAGTAATTATTTTTGACATCGCACGATGACCAGCATCGCCGAACGAATTTTAACACCGGAAAAATTTTCAACACGAAAGAAAATCGAAGATTTTTAAAAACGAACGATAAACAACGACGTTTTACCGCACGCCGTACCGGAAATTATACGAACACATATGCTGAGTACCAACATTTTACAATCACATTTTTCGATAGAATCCAATTCGACATGGATCTACCTCAAGCCTACGTGTAACGAGAATACATAATCGAGACAAAAAACATACCTAGGCCTAGATTACGCCATACAAGAACTTTACAAATAGAGTAAATTACTCCATCTGTTCGACGTTCCCTTGCATGGGTATATCTGGCTCCTCGATGACCATGACGTCCTCATCCGACGAATCTAAGTTCACCCTGTAAGGGCCCGGTGCTTGAGGACGCTGCGGCTGCGCGCGATGATTCTGATTGATCGCCGCATCGAGGACTTGCTGAGCCATACACTGGCCGGACAGACGATTGTTGATACGATAATGAAATTGGAGCATTTCTTTCGTGCTGTCCAATTTGCGATCCAAACGACGAATTCTCGATCTCCAATCGCGGATTTCTTCGTCCAACTCAATCGCCTCGTCTCTCAACCTGGCAAACTCCTCGAATTCTACTCGTGTAGCCTGCCGGGCCTCGTTGGCTTCGTCGAGGAACGCCAAACGAGATGAGCTCGGAGCTACACTTTCGAAACACACCGGACACACCGCGGCCGTCGAGAACCATCTCTCAAAGCACGCGTGGTGTCCGATGTGTCCGCATTCGGGAAGGAGTCGGATGTCCGCATCTATCTCAACAGTATAACACGACGGGCGCATTATATTATCAAGACAGATCGGACACCCGACCACCCTCGCAATTGTGCGGATTCGAACCTGCGGAGCTGCCATATTAGTCGATATCAAGAAATTCGTCGATCAACTGACGAGGCTCAGCTATACGACGCGAAGTGGTCGGCGTGTTTCTAATCGACCTGTCGACGTTTACACGAACCTGGCGGCGATCTGTTGATGATGACACCCTACGATCCGGGGATACGTCTATCTGGTGGAACGCAGATGATAACGAAGCCAACGATATATTCGCACCGTGACTGCTTCCCGACGCCGTTGGGTTCGCAAATCGTACTCGTCGAATGTTGCCGGAGCCTGATCCAGTCGCCGAATTCACTTGATGATTCCTTTGACCACGTGGCGTAAATGATCGGTCTGTGTTGGTGGCTACTGAAGAATTACGAGGGGCAAAAGAGTTAGACAACCGATTAGCCACCGGGTAACCCCACCTACGTCTATGAACTCCCGACCATAAGATAGAGAGAAGGACTATACAGCCGAAACTTACGAATTCTTCCGAAGCGCACGTGGCAATGATCAGCAACGCAAGTTGGATTTTCGTCACAGTGAAACGTTCAAAATTCGCCATCACTGTAGACATAGAATACAGTTATTCCCTAATTACATGATCTTAAGATAAATCAAACCTACACTTCAAATTACCGAATTTGAAGCGACACGAGGTACAGAAAAATTCAACGTTGGTACTTACAGCAATCGTATAAAGGTGAAAATTCGTAAAAATAATTACACGAAATCTCAGGAACGATCCCTACGAGATTCAAGATACAAAATTTAAAAAGAAAATTCCAAATTTTCCTCAAAGGAGGCAAAAATTCGAAAATTCGAAAATAACGTGGTCGCAAACAAAGAAAAATACACATGAAAAATTTACGTTCAATACAGAGAACTTTAAGATACAAATATTCGACCTTCCAGAAAAGCTGTATAGAAACGATTAGAACCCTTCCAAAATCTGGCTATTCCCATCTCGTAGAAATTAAAGGAGAAGCGGGGCGGAGAGGACCGAAAAGACGAATCATCGCTTAGGAATTTCAATCCCCTTCCGGCGCCATCGGCGCTAGACCCAGTGGCAGATCCGGTTTTCTAACGGTACCGGAGCACCACTTGCAATTGAGAAAAACTAAAAATTGCAATTGTCCAAGTGCATGAAGTAATTGCCAAGAATTACTCTGTGCACTTTGGACACACTGTTTAACATCAGATAACCAGTGTTCAATTTCTTCTTCGCATTCAGACCGCTTGTTTTTTTCGGTCTGGATGCTAGGTATTCGTCAGCTTGCTTTTTCAAGCTTTCGTAACCTTTTTTATCAATGTTTTTCCTCAAAGCTTCATCCAAAATTTGAGTATCTTCTTTCGTGAGATACGTTTTTTTCTTATACCTACGAGTTACCTCGTTATAGGTATTTAGCATCCTACTCGATTCATCGGACTCGTAACCAGACGAACTTTCAGATTCAGAACCCTGTTGAACAGGTACAATATTGTTTTTAGCGATTTTCTTTTTTAAAGCTTGCTTTTTCGTAATGGTTTTGGCTACTTTTTTCACCGGAAGCTTTTCTTTTCGAATTATAGGCTCAAAATCAGAATCAGAATTTTTATTCCAAATTGCATTCTCATTCAATTCGTTTTCAAAATTCTGGGAAAGGTCAACAGACGAATCTAACGATTCTTTCTGTCTCCTCAATTCTCTCGCTCTCGCTCTGGTTACCCTACCATTCTGATCACCTGAAATACTCAAATTTTCGCTTACGTCAGCATTTTTACCTTTATTTTTTGCCCCAAGTGGGTCGATCAATCTCGATAAAGGATTATTAATTTTGATTTTTTCTTTCAGATTCTCGTTTGACGTGGTAGGCGTTTCCACAGAGTCAACGTCAGAAGCGGAGGTGTTACCCTCGGATCCTGAGTCAAGCCCTGAGTCAACGTCGAGGATAGGAGATTCAATGTTTAGATTTTGAGATTCGACAATCATTTCAGCCACCTGAGGAGACGAATCTTGCCCCAGCTGCTGAGAAGTACCAGCTTCCTCACTCAACTCATACTCTAAGTCTTCATCAAGTGAGTCCATTACGTCATCATTTTGATTAAATGATTCATTAGCTTTAATTTTATCGCTCAAACTTTTATCCGTAACCTTGTTAGGCATACGTTCACTTGCTCGTAAGAAGTCATTGATTCGCTGCTGAATCGTTCGATTATCGATAACAGACTTACAACGATCCTCATTCTCAACTTCCTCAAGCTGTTCTTTACTCAAGAACAAAGTCATCTGCCTAGCATTAACACACTTATCGTCTGTAATACCAGCAAAGTCCTTTACCATATAGTTATTCGTACCTTTCGATTCTTTCACTATATAAGGACCGTATCTTTTTTCTAATAATTTTTTAGAAATAAGATCGACAGATGAACTCTGGCGGTGAGCGGTAATCATCACCATATCACCTTCCTTATATGGAAAAATTTCACCATGCGACTTATTAAATTGCTGTTCTTCTAAAATGCGAATTTGTTTGCGCTTTTCACGCACGAAATGTTCGATGGCTTGCTCATCGTTCATTTCTTCAATTTTTTCGACCGCTAACTCAAAAGTATAGACAGCTTGTCTAGCCAATTGATCTGCCAAAATATTCATATATTCGTATCTACGTGCGAATACATGCCTAACTTCGCATTTTTCGAATTCCCTACGCAATTTCAAAATTTCCTTGAAAATTTCTTTATGATGCACATCTTTTTTGGCGTAATTTTTCCAATTTTTCGCTTTCCAGCGAACAGCCCCCTCGTTCACCGCGTATACGGTGTACTTAGAGTCTGTAAAAATTTTCAATTTTTTGATATTTTTAGCAATGCCGAATTCCATCGCTTTTTTAACCGCAATAATTTCTGCCAAATTATTCGTAGACCTATACTGATCATGTTTTACTCTTTCAGATACGTTATACGCAGATTCCGGAGCAAAACACATACCGATGCCAGCGATAGCCTCGTCTTTGCCATTCTTAGCACAAGCGCCATCGACTACCACCCGCATGTACCCGTCATCGTCGAAAATTACCTCTTTTTCACTCCAAACCATCTCCATGAGCTGTTTAGACGTGATCGAGGGGAGCATCGATTTTTCCAAAATTTGTCTCAATTTTTTTAACTCGTTTTTAAAGTTAGTTTTTCTTCTGTTTACAGTCAAGCTGTCGGTCAGAGAACCTTCAACCTGCCAGCATTCGTTCGGCGATACACCGAGAACACTAGGCTGGTCATTGAGCTGATTTTGGACTTCCTCGACATAGGCATCCCAACCCTCGTGAGTATAATATTCGTCGGGGTATTTATCATTTATTCGGACACACAGTTTTTCCCCTAAACATCGAAAAATTCGTTCGATAGAGGAGCTGCAAGGATTAAAAGGACTACAGTGCGCGATTTTGGGGCCCCTAGCTTTGATGCAGGCTTTCCATTCTTTGGAAATAAATTGAGTACCATTATCGGAAATTATTTTTCGTGGCGTAATGCCATAATTTTTCAAAATTTCGAACATAAGTTCCATTTTTGACACGATAGTTTTGGCCTCGATATCTGAAGTCGGAAAAATCCAGACTTTCCCAGTGAAAACATCTTTCACTGCGAACAGATATTTAATTTCACCTTTCATCGCTGCTATTGGTCCACAAATATCGACCGAAAGCACCTCGCCTTTGTGGTAAGCTTCGACTTGAGACCACTCAATTCGTCGCTTCATACCGTAATTTTTGTTGACTTTACAAACTACGCATAAATTCGTATTCATTTTGATGAATTTAAGCGCATTTGGATGAAAGTATAATTGCCTGAAAATTATTTCTAATTTATTACTGCCTACATGACCGTATAAATCATGTATATAGTATACGACATCGTAAAACAATGCTTTTGGCAACACTGGTACCTTGGTACCATCGAAATACTTTCTCCAAAGTAACTTTTTACCACCTTCAATCGTGACGTCATACTTTCTCCACGCTCGATCACTAATGGCTTTCTGCTTTGGAGTCAACATTTCACCAATAGGATACAACTCATCGAAAACTTTATCACACATCTCGTCCTGCGCTTGCCAATCGGGCAAATTGTCCAAAAGTTCAAGCAGATTTTCCTTAAAATTTTGAATTTTAGTCAAATCATACGGTTCCAAACTCGTTCTGACCTCCTCATTCACTTTCGCCAACTTAATATTATTCAAAGTCAAACTAGAATCCTGAGATTGTTTGAAATTTTTTAACTCTGTTTTTGAAAGTTTCAGGTCATAAATTAAGTCGTAACCGTCGAGACGAATGATCCAGTTCGCAGCTTTCCTATGAGTCTGAGCTAGATCGGTATACTTGCTCACGAGAGGCTGAATATCCTGCCTAACATGGACTTTCCTACCATGTAGCCACATCTCTAATCGTTTTAGTGAGTAGGTAATTGCCAACATGTCTTTATCCGTACACGTATACCGTTTCTGATAATCCTGTAAAGTTTTATCGAGAAACATGATGATCCTATCCTGGCCTTCAACTTTTTGATAGAGTACGCTCGAAATCGATTCGTCGAGGCACTCTGTGTGAAGCCAGAAATCGAGACCATCGATCGGTGCACACAGTTGGAAATTTTTACAATACTCACGTTTCAACTCGAGAAAAGCCTGGTCTTGTTCTTCTCCCCAGATGAAAGGTACGCTTTTATGCGTCAATTTCATCAAAGGAGCAATTATTTCATTGTATCGAGGAATAAATCTTCGATACAAATTCGTAAGACCAACTAAAGCCTGTATTTCGGTTACAGTCTTCAGTTTAAAACGATCGTTTTTGGTATGCTTGGCTTCAAATTCCAAAAATTTCTCAATTTTCTTGTTTTGTTTTCCCAATTTACCAGTTGACAAAACATAACCGAGATGTTTTGTCGAGTTCTTGAACAAATCAGTTTTTTCAGCATTTAATTTCAAACCAAATGCCCTGATTGCCTTCAAAATTTCGACTATGTCCAAAACGTGTTCCTTAAAACCCTTATTTCGGACCAAAATGTCATCCACGTATGCTGTAATCGAATCTTTATCGGGCAACACCCGTGTGATCATTTTTATAAATTCAGCCGAAGAAATTTTTAGGCCATAGGGGAGTCTTTCGAATTGATAGACTTGCCCCTCGATCTCGAACCCACAGAATTTTTTAGAATATTCGTCCAAAAGAACATTCCAAAAACCACTGGTAACGTCAAAACTAGAAAAGAATTCCGCATCACCACATTGAGTGATGATTCGGTCCAAAGTTGCTGGCTCAACGTAATTATTGGCCAATTTTGGATTTAAATATTTTGGATCCAAGCATATCCTCAAACTACCGTTCGCTTTTACTCTCGCTAAAACATTGTTAATATACTTCGTATCCGAAGGAGAAATTATATTTTCTCTTAACATATTTTTAATTTCTTTTTTGATCGCAGGCATGAGCTTATTAGAAGGCCGATAATTTGGACCACGCCAGGCCTCTTCATCCTCCATCTGGAAATGAACCGGCGGACCTTTATACTCGCCAGCGGTTTTTGAAAACACGTCCGAAAACTCGCTAATTAAATCGTAAGCCCATACCTTCCTCTTTTCAGAAATTTTCCCTCCATCTACATAAGATTTCAGGCCGTCGTATAATTTTTTGAGAAATACCTCCGATGAATTGTCATACTCAGGTAAATCATCCGCTCGATCGTTCTTTGCATACGTATGTTTTCTCATTCTATTATGAATTTCGTTCCCATACCTACCATTCGGTTTAATCTGACTAATTTTCAATTTTCCCTCAAACTCGTCCTCTTTCATATAAGATAGGTATTCTTTAACATCCTCACGCTTTGGTTGGCAATAAGCCCTACCAGTACGAATCTTGGGTTCAATACCTAGTTCCTTCATTGAATCCCTACCTACAATAAATACTTGATTACATTTTGGAATTAAATAGAAAGGTACGTTTATCTCGTACATTCCAAAATTCATATTTACCAAAAGTAGGCAATGAAGGGACTGAACGATTTGTTTGTCAGCTAATTCGAATTCGACCAGCTGACCTAGTTTTTGGAATTTTACAAAGTCACGAAAATTGTCAAATAGGTACCTAGCGGTAGCGAATGCCATCACGTTAGGTTCAGCGCCTGTATCAAGCTGGGTAGGAAAAACTACTCCACCGATTTTCATTGGCACTACGCAGGTATTACCTTCCTTACGCTCGAACCGGTAAACGCTATCTTCCGGTACTACTTCAACCGGCGAATCCTTTTGAGGGGATTCCATAGAATTAATGGTCGTTGCGCCTAGAGGTAGGCTAACCTGAATAGGCTTCTGAACATCGGTTATTTCATTCTCCCCGCCTAGCTGTCCTACTACACCTTCTAACGCTTCAGACACTCTCAGCAAATCTTCCAGCGGATTCGTATTTTCATATCTACTCGCTTCAATATCAGCTCTCACGTCCTCAGGAATGACAGAGTCATCCTTCAGCTTTGATTCAGATACTCTCACCGATTTTACTATTCTACCTACTATGTTTCCATCATCGTCTTTTACATCCTCAACCGATCGAGCAGCAAAATTATTCGTTATTCTTTCAGGCTCAGCTGAATTCATAACTCGCGGTTTAACCGAAACTAAAAAGTTTTTTACAGATTTTACTACCTCGTCGAATGCCTTACACGATGGGAAACATCGCTTAAAATAGCGATTGTAGAAAAACATAGGCCTAGAATATCTTACGCAGAAATTCTTGTCTATTTTATATCGTAATTCACGATTTTTCGGTGATTTTTCTGTTTCAGCGAATAGCATCGAAGGCCTAGTCGCTACGTGAACGTTGCCAATTCTCTGCATTTGATAGAAAATACGTCGAATGCCCCAGAGCCGGTCCAGGGTCATTGCGAATGCTTTTGTCCGAGGTTTAATAATCGGAAACAGTAAAATGATCTGTTGGGCTCCCTTTTTGATCAGGAGATCAACAATAGCTTTCATTTCGCGCTTGATATACGAATTAGGGACGTAAGCACTATTTGCCTCCCTTTGACAGCAAGACAAAATTACTTTAGTTGAATTTAATTTTACAGGTACGAGAGCACGCCTCAAAGATCGCAGCGAAATATTTTCCTTCAGATATGAGCAACGCCGAAGCATTTCCAAATCAGTATCAGGACTATTTCGAGCCAGAAAGTAGGCTAGCGAATCGCCTACTAACTGATGACCTTCGAAAGTATAACTTACTGGCTGCTTGTAGTACTCGTACCTGTCGGTGTTCCGTTTTTTGGAGGTTCAATATTATTGACCCTCAACGGTTTCGAGGTTCCGGCTGCGGTAGCAGCGGGAGCACTCGCACCACCGCTCGAATTCGTCGTCGTACCCTCATTCGGTTTTCTTTCACCCTGTTGGTGTCTGAAATTACGCGAATAGCCATTGTTTTGTTTGTTACGATCATTATTCATGTTGTTATTATCATTGTTATATTTTCTAAACCTGTTTTTCCCGCTCGAATTATTATTCGAGTTGGAATTTTTATTAGGATTAGAATTATTCTGGAAATTCTGTCCATTTGGCTTTTGGCTCGAATTTTGAGTCTTTGACTCTCCATTTGATCCATCAGCCTCGTTACCAGAATTTCCTTCTGATCGTCTAAACGATTTTTTACCTTGATTTTCCTGATTCAAATTGGAAAATCTCGGATCATCGGAAAATTGTTCCCTTCTGGTGTTGAGTTTGTCGATGTAATCGTAGGCATTCGCGATTCCGTCCATACCTACCCATCTACTCCACCAGAAGGGTACTTTTTTCTCTATGTACAAAATTATGTCACCTTCCATAATTTTGATTTCAGAAATTGCTTTGATCGTGTTAACCCACATCTCAATTTCCATCAATAATTGTCGAGCAGTAGTACAGTGAGAAAATTTTTCGTTTTTAAAATTCTCCCAAATGTCACGTTGACATTGTCGACTCCAAAATTCGTCTAAAAACGCTTTTCTGAGATCACCGTAATTGTCATAAACATTAGACTCCGCCCTCCAAGTCTGAGCTTTTTCGTATTTAATTAATTGACGAAAAACGTTCATAATTTCCACATCTTTCGCTGTCGGATAATTATCCAGCGATTTTTCATAGAGTTCTAAAAATCTCAGAGGGTGTTGCCAATTTTTATCGTTAAATTCAATTCCGTTGTCTCTCGCAGTCCTAGCGTTTAATTCCGGAGGCTTAATTAAACTGATTGTATTACTACCGAAAATCGTAGCATTCAATCGTGGATCCTGTACTATTGTTTGATTTTTTATTGATTTCTTATTTCGAAAAGTATGACTATATCTCGTATCATCCTCTTCTTCACTCTCATCCTCTTCATTCGTCTGATTCTGAGGTTGAGCATTTAATTTTTCGATTAATTCATCGATTTTTTTATCACAAGATTCGAATTTTTTGTCAATAGCCATAAAAGTCTCTTTTAAACTTTCATTGTCACTTTCGACCGATACCAAACGATTTGTTAACTCAATTTTATCTTTGACTAACTGTTCATTTGTATTTTGTACGAGAGTAAGTTGAGCTTTTAACTCCACTTGCTCTCTTTCCAAAATCGAAACTCGTGTAACCAGCTCATCTTTTTTATCGTTGAGACTGGTAATCTTCCTATCGTATTTTTCGTCTAAGTTCGTTACTCTCGCCCCTAGATCCCTTTCTACGACACGAAATTCTCCCTCAATGATCTTGAAGTTGTCTCCAAAATCATTGATTCGTTTTCCTAACTCTCCATTTTTCGTATACAATCTAGAAATTTCGTCTTTTGAGCTTTGCAGCTCAGAAGCTACTATTGTTCCAAATTCATTCACATTACGATAATCTTCGTTTAATTCGTCGACATCGGTAATGTCTTCTACCCGAAATAATGGACCTTTAAATAATAAAGCTCGTCTAGCCTTATAATCATTACGCTCCTTAAGAGCTTTCCTACGTTTTTCTTGCTCTATTTCTCGAGCAATGTTATCGTTTTCTAGGTTATTATTTTCGTTCGTCATTTCAGCCAAATAAAATCTCAAGTGATTTGAGAGAATCGAATAATCGTCTACCTTCGCAGGTAGAAAAAATATGAAAATTTTTGCTACCTATCAGTTCTCTGTATCAAACCTAACAACTAGGCGAACCACGTACCTATCTTATATAAATACGCGAATTCTTATACACTAACGCGAACTGAAACCGAAGTTGTGCACACGGTGCTCAAAAATCGGTAAAAAATGCGAAAAAGGGTAAAAAAAACGATTTGAACGATACCAAGTAAAGATGACTTGCTTAAAGCTGCCTTCTTTCTTGATGCTTTAAAGATGACTTCTCTAAAGATGTCTTCTTTAAAGTTGGCTTGATGGTCCGACGAAAATTCCAGTTTCAGTGAATTTTTCTACTCAGAAAAATTTTCACCAGGATTCGACTGCTCCAAAAAACGCTGATTTGGCACAGATTGAAAAATCTCGGGCGCCACTGAACTGGTAATAGAATTGGTGATACTTGATGGTTGTGGGGCAAAGGGGTGAAAGATCACTTTATGCTCGACTTGGCCACTTCCACCGAAGAATCACTGTTGTTTCTATCAACCCAGCACAAAATATGCTTGCGTTGACTGCACGAAATAAATACACGAATATTGGAAGAACGAAGTATATTCGCGTATTAATTAACTCATACAGCCTAACTGAACTTAGGCAAACACATTGATAGTTCACTATAAATCTAACGAAGGTAACTCGCGGATACATACACACACGACACGATTATATTCCAGTAAAAATAGATAAATAATGAACGCTCGTACCTACAAACAGGTCCTATTTATAGGCACGAGCTTCTCTGTCTGCGGGGAGGCGGGAATGGCTCGTGAGCTTCCGATTGGCTGGATATTATGTCATTTTAACTCCAGCAACCAATCCAGAGACTGGAAACTGGAGTGCTAGAACCTTCTCCAGGAACATTGCGCAATATTACGATATATTTACGCAGATGTTCACCCTCGTCAACTCACCTGACAGGTGAGATAACGAGGTACGTACAATGGGAAGGTTCATAGCGCCGAAGTGCCAAAAGTAGCGATAAGACCAAATTAATGGACTTATGCTACGCAGCAACAATCGATCGCGTACGTAGGTAATAGGTAGCTGCGTATAAATACGTAGCTATCCTATTTACCTCCGAATAGGCGACGACAATGGTGCAATTTGGTAGGTATTTACCTGCCCGGTTCACAATTTATCAAATTTCGACCATCCCACAAAATTACAATAAAAATCGAATTTAATGATTTCTCATGATTCCTCATTATTATAAACAAAATTTCGCCTAAATTTTTTTTTAAAAAATCAAAAAAATGGAGGGTACCTCAGCATAATTTATTTTGTGGAAACGCTGTAATTAACTTCCGCGTAAGTAACCCCGACGCTCGTCTCGTTAAACGCAACATTTTACGGGCGTCGCGATGCGCAACGTTGCCGAATTTCAGTTCTTTACTCGGCAATACCTATCTCAGAAAGAAGGCGTTTTGGGCCCATGTTGAATATGACATTTTTTGTTCGTATTGATAAGTAGAATATGAGGTTTCAATATTTCACACCTTAACAGAGCCACCCTGTATATGGTCTATTCCATGCTAAAACAGACCAAAAAATGAAGGCGGGTCTTCCGATTTCGCTCAGATTTTTTTTATGAGTTCTCCTTGGTGGTCTATTCACGAAACCACGATTTTTTTTCTAACCCTCAAGGTGGTGGGAGGGGGGGGCCTTGTAATTTTCATGCAATTGTGATTTTTCGCCAAACTACCCAACTTTGAAGGCTTATATCTTGAAATAGGCTGTACTTTGGGGAAAACCGTTTGCGGGGCCTGACAGAGAATTGAAAGTAGATTCAAAAGTGATAATCACATTTTGGAAAGCTCAAAGTTGAACTTTGGTGGCGAAAGCTCAACTTTCATGATATGCACAAAATATGAAAGCTACCATTTAAAAATCTAAAAAATTACAGTGAGTAGCCCTTTTTACCCTTTTTTCAACCGACAAATTTTCAAGATGGGATCTCCAGACCCCTGGGGGGTACAGGGTACAGGGGTCCACAATTTTGAAAGAAATTCAAAAAAATCGATAAAGTCGAGTAACATATCGATCATGATCGATGACTACTAATTCGAAGGCGCTGAGTTCGAATATGTAAGCAATTTTTTCATCCGACCCCCGGGTACCACTGAAAAAAAGTCAGGTGAACAAGTTGCATATCTTGAAAATTGAAGGGGCAAATTATGTTTTTTAAAAAATCACGTAAAATTTTATGGGAATGGATAGCACTTTGAAAACTGAATAAATTATCATTAATATGAATTTTTGCATAACTTGAAAATTGAAGGGGCTACAAAAAATTTTGTTCAAAAAAGTTCTAAAAAAATAAACTAATCAAGGGAATGGATGGTATGTGGAAAATTGAACAAATTTTATTCTACAGATTTTTTGCCTAACGTCAAAAATAAAGGGGCTACGAGTCATTCAAAATAGTGGGCTGCAATTTTTTTTTTAATTTTCTCAATTTTAGATGACATTCCCCTTCATTTTTCATGGTGGGAAAAAGCTCCATAGAACAAAATTGGTTCATTTTTCAATATATTATCCATTCCCTTGATCAATATTGGTGGTGGTTTCTATCTTGAAACATATTTTCTTGTGGCGATGGTTGTGTTAATTTTGAAAATCATTCCCTTCTTCTGGTTCTCCCAATTGGGAATTTTACTTTTTCCCCACTGAATTTGAAGAAGGTGGACAGGTAGTGATCAGCTACCCCCCCTTCTTGGGGTTATAGACTCACGACCAGACTAATAAGCCATTCCGTGCCTTAAGGGTCCCTAGGGGATCTAGTCCCGATACGATAGGTAGCACCGCCACCCAGAGCGTACTGTGCATCTACCTACTTACCAAGTAAATAAGTAAACACAACTCACATGCTTGTCTACGCATTCCGCCTAGACCATTTTGGCCACCGCCACGAGCACGAAGCTCCTGAGCATCGGACGCCTTACGAACAGAGCTGCGCCGATACTACTACGAGTAGATGGAACCGAGGCTCGGTCGTAACCGAGCATCTCGTTTCCCCTACTCGGCGCGGCGACCAACCTCCCCTCCCTACGGCGGAGAACGGACGGGCCAGGTCCCCTATGACACATGCCCCCTCGAGCTTGCAGCTGGCAGGCCAAGCTACTGCCCGGGGGAAGCACGAGTTCACAGAGGAGCCTAACCGGGCCCGGACCCCGTTTTTGCGACACTTCGTACATAACACAACAGCTGTGTTCGGCGCCATCTGTAATGAGTTATTTCCACACATAGTTAGAAAATTTCTCCAGATATTAGCGATTATTTCATTGTTAGAAGCGTTAGTATTGGAATTCGTGCGTTGAATATTTTGCTCGTAAGCTGCGATCACCACGTCAAGTTGTGATAATAGATCGTCAGCTTGTTCACGAGTTTCTTGCGTTGTTAGTTCAAGATCAGGCATCGAATTATTAGCGATATCCATATTTTTAGTATCCATTCGTGTTAATAGATAAGCAGTTAGTAAATTATAGCAAGCTTTGTAAATCTCAAGTGACGAAGTACGACTTGACAACGATTCACTCACCGCTATTTTCGGCTCGGTATCGCTAATCGAAAACGTATCCAAAATTCTAATCGTCTCGGATACTTCGTTCTTTTCTTCGTCGATCGAAGCGGACGTTGTGGACATTTCTGGAAAATATACCGTAATATTAGGTACAATGTCGTAAATCGAGAAAGAGTACAAATTACATACACGTTTCTATCGATAGAATCAATCGTACGTTAGCGTACGTTGCCATCGCTGCTCGCGTTACCAGTTATCAAAGCGAATGCGTAAATCTAGGTTTCATTTTTGAAAATAATCGTAATGAAAATATCTAAATTTAGCCACTGAGTACTAATAATCACGTTACAATGTGTTTAAACCGAATATTGCACGTTATCAAACTTGCTTCAGTGAAACCACATTGTTGAGTACGTGCGTGCGTGTTTCATATGGAAAATTGTACATAGCATGTACTTCGATATGAATACCACGTTGTGAAATGATCGGAGATATTTTCCGAGTGAATATTTCGATCGAACATGTACAATAATTATTGTATTCGATAGAAATTTACCTCGTTGGTGTATTTACCATGTTATGTTCAATTGAATATGGTACAATGCTAATTGTACTTCGATTGAAACGTGATAAATTACCTGAAAATATCTGTACATGCGTATTTCTAGGTGGTAGTAGTATGATTTAAAAATCTTACTCCACCTGAACGTATGTTGGTACATTTGTGGTCGTACTCACGTGTGTAATTGTACACTAGACACATTATCGGTAAAATAAACGAATAAATATTTCTGAATTACTTACAATGGAATCGATGATAATCGAAACGAGGTAATTTTCGAAATAATAAAACGTTTGCGACGTAATTCGCAGTACTTCGGAATCGAAAGAAAAAAAAATCGCACCACGTGCGGCGATGTACTTAGGCGAATTTCAACAGGTAAAAAACGGAAATTTGTACTTATTTGTACAATTTAAGAACGCGTACGTTAATAAAAATGTTTGTACGAAATAACAGGTACAAATTTTACACAAAATCAAGGTAAAAAGCACCAAATGACAGAAAAATACACGGAATAGCAAAAAAGAACTTGTAGCTCCAACGGAAGAAAAATCAAATAATGACGCAATGTTCATCTTCGATTCTCGCCGCAGGCTACGTTTTCCGATCGGGTTGCTTCGGGTGCGCGCGCAGCTCGTCGGCTATTGGCGGGTTTCCGGTTCCAGCCGATTCGGTCGGTTCTTCGGCTGACGATGTCGTTTCTGCAACGGTTGATAGAAATTAAGACGAATATTTCTTCGAAAAGAGACGTAATAATCCTACCGGCAGTTTTGGTTTTCGAACACGTTCGCTTCGGCGAAGTGGCGCCTGGTCGGCGTCCGCTTTAGACGATGTCGTCTTCGAACCCTTCGCTTTATTTTCTGTCGGTGATTTTTTTGATGTGCATGCAATATTTTTATCAATTGCCACAGTCGATTTTTTATCGGGTATTTTTGACGAATTTGGGGAATTGTCCATTTGCACCTTACGCCGAGTACGTTTTGGTGGAGTGGGAGGAGTATTCGATTTTAATCGCTCCTCTTCCTCTGCTGCTTTTTGCTGAGTTCTTTTCAGCGCTCTTAAATCGCGAAGTAAATTATTTGCTTCACGTTTAAGATGATCAGCTGTTTTTTGAACCGCTTTTTCTGTTTCTCTATACGGCAATCGAGCCGAGAGAGGCAGATCTTCCGCAGCGAACAAATACTCTCTTATTTTCTCCTTGAGAGTCCTATGATCTAGCATAGAAATTAGGTGGGGATCAGCGCTAATTTCTTGTTGCTGATCGACTGTCAAGAAGAGCGTAAGTTGGCGTATACTTACGACTTTACCAGCCGTATCATTTTCGTCCTCAACAATTTTGTAGCAATTATTTTCTACGTATTGTGAGACGAAATACGGGCCGATGCGTTTTGGAAATAGTTTTTTAGAAAACCCATACGCAGCGGAGCTGTTCTGGTGTTCGGATAACATCACCATGTCGCCAACCTGTAATTGGATGGGATCGCCATGCTTCTTGTTATACTCGTACTCGTCGTGTATACGCTGCAGCCTTCGCTTTTCGCGAATATAAGCTTCGATAATCTGACGGTCAGTCATATTATCTAGCTTATCGCTTTGAGCTTCAGCTGTGTAAACGGACTTTTTGGCCAGTTGGTCAGCACGTATATTGGTGATATCATATTTTCTTGCGAAAACGTGATAAATTTGAAAATTTTCAAATTTTTTCACGAGATCAAGAACGTCCACAAAGATATCTTTGTGAAAGACTTTCTTTTTCTTATGATTTCGCCAATCGTTTTCTTTCCACTGGTCGACGTATTTGGTCAGTGCCAGAGATACGTATGACGAGTCTGTGAAAAGTTTTACCTTTCTCACCTCATTATACAATAGTATCTCCAGCGCCTTCTTCACCGCTACCAACTCGGCCAAATTATTGGAATTTGGGTACCCAGGGACCGTTATGCGTTCAGACACATTGTGTTTGGACGACGGTTTGAAGCAAATTCCAATGCCTGAAACTGCATCCTTTGCCCCGTTTCGGGAGCAAGCTCTGTCTGCGGTTACTCGGACGTAGTCGTCGGTATCGATGTGAAGGTCTGTCTTATCGAGTTTTGTGGATAATAAGCTTTCGGAGGTCGTTGACTCTAACGTCGCAAACACTTCCTTCTCAAATAGGTTTTTTAACTCGTATCTGAAATTGAAGGAGTGAGTGGTTGCGGGTAGATTCCCGAGCAAGTCGTCAGGAATCTGCCACGCTTCGTTAGGTTTTACGCCGTATCGGTTGGGAGTATTATTGATCTCTGTTTCAATGTCGAGAACATACTCGTGCCACCCGTAATGTGGACGTATCCAATCGATCTGGGCGTTGACCTTGGCCCGTAGCTTATCACCCAGTATCCGCATGGTTCTTTCGACAGTGGACGCCTGTGGATTATAGCAAGTAGTGTGCACTACTTTAATGCCATGATCCTTCAGCATGTGATTCCATCGGTCACTAATAAATTGAGTACCGTTATCGGAAATTACTTTATTTATTTTGTAACCCATAGATGTGATATCACACACTATCAGATCCATGCTATCGGATACTTCATTTTTGTCTATCCGGTGTAAAGGTCTTAACCAGGTTTTTTGACGTAAATACATCCTTCACAACAAGAAGGTATTTTGGGTCCTCCGAGTAGGCCACCACCGGACCGAATAGGTCCACTGAGAGTACGTCAGCAATGTGGTAAGCTTCCACCTGAGCATATCCCAGTGTTTTTCGCATGACATAGTTCTTGTTAACCTTACAAATTATACAAGTATTGCATACTTTTCTGATATGTTTTCCCATATCAGGATGGTAAAATATGCGCTTGAAAATTTGTTCAAGTTTCGCCGCTCCTACATGTCCGTAGACATCATGTAGGTAACTGACGGTGTCGAGAAATAGAACTGTAGGCAGAAATGGTACGATGCTACCATCTGGATACGTTCTCTCTAGAACTTCTCTGTCCATGCGATCTTTCGAAATTTGAAACTTTTTCGCACTGGTTGCTTGTTTGGCGCGTAATTTAGGATTGTTGGCGACATCGGCCTTCAATAAATCCTTAATTCGTCTACATTGTATATCGTCCGTTTGATGGAACGCAATGTTTTCCAAACAAGTCATTAATTTACCAGTTAACACCTCGGTAAATTCTACAGCATACGGCGGTATCTCAGTCCACCTGTGATCACACTCGATCGCGCATAGCGTAATCTCCGGTGCAATCAACTTGAATAGACCTCGCCTGTTAGTTGTAATGTCGTACGTAATATCATACCCACTCAACTCTGTTATCCAGCATGCTGCTTTCCGATGTGTCAGCATCAAAGTTTCGAACTTCCTGACGACGGGTCGTAAGTCTGACCGAACATGTATCTTCATGAAGTGTAACCACACTTGAAGCTTACGTATCGTGGTAACAAGGGCTTGCATCTCCCTGTCTACCAGCGTATAGTTCTTCTGGTGTGGTTTGAACATGTAGCTAGTGAACATGACGACTTCCTCTTGCCCCTCAAAAATCTGATAGAGAACCGCGTTCATCGCGTCATCAGAGAGAAGAGTTTCCACGTATATATCCCTGTTGGGATCCGGTGGACGCAATTTAAAGTCCTTCATGTACTCTGTTTCTAGCTTTTCACATGCCTCCATGTGAACTTCGGTCCATGACCATGGATTCCCAGAATCGTCATTCTCAGTCAATTTGTAGAGGGGGGCTAATATTTGGTGATATTCGGGTATAAATCGTTTGTACATGCCAGTAAGACCGACTAACGTTTGGATTTCCCGTTTATTACGCAAATAAAACCTTCCCTCTTTGTTCAGGTGCTTCTTTTTGAAATCCTGGAATTTCTTTACCTTTTCACTCTGCTTGCCAATCTGATCCTTCGCAAGTTTGAATCCCAGATGCTGAGTTTCTTTCTTGAAAAGGACAGTTTTACGCGCATTTAGCTTGAGGCCGTGCGCTCGTAACAGTTTCAACACCGCTATGACACGAATTCTCATGTCGCGGAATGTATCAGCTGTTATGAGGACGTCGTCTACGAAAGTCTGTACACCGTCCATATCGATCGGTATTATCCGATTCATCATATGAATGAATTCGGCCGAAGCGATTTTGATACCATAAGGCATACGCAGAAATTCGTAAACTTGCCCCTCTACCTGAAATGCGGTAAAAGCGCGTGAACGTGCAGTCAGTAACAATTGCCAGAAACCAGCAACGAAGTCCAAGGTACTATACCATTCAGCATTCGTACCGTGTATGATATCTTCAATTGCTCGAGTTTCTGTCGGCACTGATCGCAAAAACTTGTTCAGCTCATCAGCAGCGAGACAAAGGCGAAGCTCTCCTGAACTTTTCACTACCGGTGCTAATGTATTGATAAACCTGGATTTCGAAGGCCTAATGATTTTCAACTTTATCATAAGTTTGATTGTTTTTCGAATCAAATACTTGAGTTTGTTGGAGGGTCGATACTTCTCCCCTCTCCACTCTTTCAAGTGATCCTCGGTGTCAAACATAAAGTCTACTTTCGGTCCTTTGTACTCGCCCGGATATCTGCTGAAAACATCGCTGAACGTAATCAATTCTGCGTATGTTTCATCAGCAGTCCGTTGAGTAATCCATTTATTATCAACAGCCTCTTTAAGGTCTTGTCTAAGCCGTTTTTCGAAGACCTCGGGCCCGTCGTCACGTTCATCTTCGTCTAAGGGGGTCCAAAGAGCGAAGTCCGTGTGTGTACGGGTATCCCGGTCCACTTCATAGTAATAGACTGGTTCTACGTCGAATTTAAATACCTCGGTGTGTTGGAATGTACCTTCCTTGAGGAAAGGTACCCGCGACTCCGGTTCACCCGGAGGTTTGCACCAAGCATATTTACCACGTAGACTTGTCTCTATACCAAGGCAAACCATAGATAATCTTCCGATTATGAATACCTTGTGAGTTATGTCTAATACGTAGAAGGGCATCGTCATCAGTAAATTGCCGAAGCTGAAAGTCAGCTGGACCAGATGAGTCATCGTTCGAACAAGCTGGCCGTTGGCCATCTTTAGGATGACTGGTCTGTCTAGGCGAATGAACTGGACGTTGTCTTCGTGGTCGCGTAAAATACAATCCAGTAACTTTTTCGAGATGACATTGGGGAGTGCCCCTGTGTCGATTTGGGCAGCAATCACCTCACCCTCGACAAGTACTGGAATGTTACACGTGGGGTCCACTGCCCCTTCTGTAACAATTTGTCGACGAACGGTAGGGCAGACTTTGCGTAATGGTTTTGCATTGTCTATTGCGTCTATCACGTTTACAGCGGATAAATCAAGGGAATCCAAGATTTCGCTGTTTGTGTCGAAAATTTTTACATTAGGAGTTGATTCGGGTTCTGAATCGATATCTGACAACGGGTGGGTTTTCCCAGACTCGTACGCAGAATCGCAGATGTCCGTATCAATGTTAGCAAGATGGACCATCTTCACTGTGTATTTCTTATGTCGTCTACGTCGACGATGGTGATGTTTGAATTCATCATCACTTTCCGAGTTACTGTCTGGTTCAATGACCCGTTTTTTACGACGGCGTCGAACCTGTACAGTTACCTGTTCAACTGGTATTTTTGGCGGTTTTGGAGTTGAAACAACTTTATTACCGGCAAACCTAGTTCGTTCGGGTTCAAAACATGATTTTAGTTCACCTGTACACTGAGGAGGTGAGGCCTTAGTCAGGTAACTTTGAAATTGCTGAGTCAGCGCTTCCATCACATTTTTATACTCGGAAGTTTTAATGTAAAATTTACCTGCTTTATTTGCAGCACTTGTAAATTTTTTATCCAAAATCACCATGTCGTGGTGTTTATTCGTAGCTGGTAGAGAATAGGCAGTGCCTTTCTCTGTTCGTCTATTTTCGAGTTTGAGGAACTGGAGAGAGGGTTCGCGAAATATTTGTATCCGGTCATCGTGTTGAAGTTTACGACAGATTGTGCGAAATGAACGGTATCGTCTTATATTAATAGGTTTACCATTTTTTCCTCGCGGTAAAATTACCGGAAATAGAAAAATGATTTTTTCAAAACCCTTAATAAACAAAACGTTCATCAATCTGCGTAAATCTTCTTCCCACGTTTCGTGAGATCGTGTAGAATAATTAAATTCTAACAATCCCGCAGATACAAACGCAAACTTCTCTTTGAATTCGTGGCTATTTATTTCATTGATAAGACTGTTTATCGTTATCTGGTGCGTAAGGTAGCTAGGTAAATTATCACCTAGCTCCGCATACTTGATAAAATGCGATAAGCCATCACCAATGAAAGCCCATTGACGATATTCAAAAGCGTTCTCCGTTATTCGCTCGCTAGGAGGAAGACCTTGTCCCCCTAGCTTTACTCGTTTCCCGAATTCGTGTGCGTAGTATTAGTAGGTACATCGTCGTCCTCCTCTACGAGCTCATACTCGGATCCGGAATCACACTGCTCGATTTTGTGTACTGGGACGTATCGTGGTGTTTTATCACCGTCCTTTAACACTTTTTTGAATACCAAGCGTGGTTCTTGCGGCTTTTGAGTACTCGGATTCGGGTTTGGAGCGCGATTGTCGAATTTCTTCGCCATATCTCCGTGCTTCTGCTGGTATCCGGCTGAATACGGATACTTTTTCTGCGTATACGTATTCTGTGTACCATGGGCCTGAGGAGCCGGATTCTGCACGTAGGGTGTAGACGGCTTCTTGTGGTCGTACAGCTGTTTAGCCGGTTGCGTCCGCATCCTCGAAGCTACCTTTGAGGATTCGCGGCGCTTAGCGAAGCTTTCGATACGAGCTATGAATGCTTTCATATCTGTGCGTTCCTCATCCGAAATTAAGTGCTGCTGGAACTCAGGAAGCTTTTCATACATCAACGTGATCTTTTCGAACTCGTCGATGCCTTGCATCGTCAGAATGGTGCGATACCATCTGAGGATGGTTTGAGCGATCATTCTGTTACACGTAGCATGAGTTACTTGCGTAAGGAAGTACTCCTGCGCGGTTTTTTGGTCCTGACGGTCCCAAAATTCGAGAATGAACGCAGCTTTCATGTCGTTCCAGTCTTTGACGTGCTTTGTGTTGGCTTTCCAGTCCGGATGTATATCTATACAGTTGAGGAAAGCAGCGCACTTTTTACCGCCTTTCAGCGATGTATCCTTTACGTAATCTTCAAAGGCATCGCAGAAATCGTTTGGGTGGTATCTATTTTCCTCACCGTACGTAATACCTGCCGCCCTTATCTGCGCAGCAGAGGGTGGCGGGAGCTGGGTTTGCACAACTACCGGGGTTGGCGGCGGATACGCGTAACTAAAATTCGGCGGTATGGGTATTGTAGGTATTGACGTCGATGGCATCGACATACCTGCCATACTTTTCGTTAGTTCCTCAAATTTCGAGCCTTGAGAGCTCAATTGAGATTCGAGGGAGCTAATCTTTGCCTGATCTTGGTTTCGCATCGCTGTCAACTCCGTAAGCAGTTTTTGTTGCTGTTCGATCGATGTTTGCCACTGTTTTGCCATGTCAGCATAACCGACCATAAAGGCCGTCTGATTGGCTTGTTGTTGTTGCAACATACCGAACATGTCGAATCCGGGGGTTGACCACCCCATACCTGGGTTTGGGAATCCCTGGGAATTTGTATTTCCAGTGCCCTGGCCAGATGAGTGGTTTGTTTTCGAATTCGTATTTACCATATTATCTTTCTTCGCAACCGTTCTGGGAGAAGGAACGCGATCATCATCGTTGCTCGATTCTCCACTGTCCGAATTATCGCGTAAAGATACACGGTCCAAATTCGTTGGAGACGCAGGTCTACTAGGATTATCAATGTGGATCGAAGTACGATCACCATTTTCTGTATTGGTCTCATTAGACCCAGAAGCTGATTGATTTATACCGTCGATTGGCATCCTGTTAGCCTTATGTCTGTTAAGATTTGCTACTGTGCGTATGTTAATTAAAGCAGCGTTGGCAGCAGATCTTCTATCTCGCGTATTGGTATTTGAATTTTGCATTCAGATACCCGCTAGACTGTTTTTTATTTCAATGTACAATAGTTATATTTTAATATAACGTACGTTGAAATCATTTACACACTTGATTGTAAAAATATTTGTAAAATAATAATTCTACTATAAATCAAGCGCGTGTTGAAAATATTACAGTACTATGGCTATTTTAATATAGCGTACGAATAATATTTGCGTTGTAATCGTAGAAATAATATTTCTACTATCGATTGCAACGGAAAATACAGTCGGACGAAATAACTTGTCTTTTAAAAAAGAACCAAGTGACAAGCGCTATCGTAGAACGTGTTTCACCGTCGGAAAAAATAACTGGAATGAATACTCATGCGAACACGAGTCAAACGGTTACCTTCGCTGTGAAGTTTTACGGCGCTACCGACTGGGTGGAGCGTGTTCGACCTCGCTACTCGGCTGTGATTGGCCGGCGGGAAGTCTGAACACGTTTCGCATGTTGTGTGTATATTTTCGACTCGACTACCGCGTTGATAGAACTTCTAGCCGAAATATACGTATTAATTTCGTCATGTAAAATTAATACGCATGCGAAACTACACATATAAATCACAAATGAAAGATATTGCAAATGCATCGAGATTTATTTACGTTTACATAATTTTACAATTATGTACATGAACGAAAATAATTCGTTTGGAAATGCTCTTCACACTCGCGTAGAAAAATACAGGGGAAAAAATACATTGGAAAAGAGCAGGTAGGAACACTGGACTCTAATCGACATGGGAGTGCAGGAAATCGCTCTGAACACTCAAAGAAAAGATGAGAGCAGGTAATGACTCTGAACTCTCGGGAAATGGGAAAATAGCCCACGGTGCTTCCCATTTTCAGACGGGTCATGACTCCGCATCCAAAAGAAAGACACACGTGCCGGGCGCCAATGAAGAAGGTGGACAGGTAGTGATCAGCTACCCCCCCTTCTTGGGGTTATAGACTCACGACCAGACTAATAAGCCATTCCGTGCCTTAAGGGTCCCTAGGGGATCTAGTCCCGATACGATAGGTAGCACCGCCACCCAGAGCGTACTGTGCATCTACCTACTTACCAAGTAAATAAGTAAACACAACTCACATGCTTGTCTACGCATTCCGCCTAGACCATTTTGGCCACCGCCACGAGCACGAAGCTCCTGAGCATCGGACGCCTTACGAACAGAGCTGCGCCGATACTACTACGAGTAGATGGAACCGAGGCTCGGTCGTAACCGAGCATCTCGTTTCCCCTACTCGGCGCGGCGACCAACCTCCCCTCCCTACGGCGGAGAACGGACGGGCCAGGTCCCCTATGACAAATTGGTTTTTTTCGGTCTTATTTAGGAATTTTTCAACACATTTGGGAACCGGTTCCAATTGGTCATTAGGGTGGATCGAAAAAAAAAACATATCTTGGATTTCGACCAAATTTGATGGGGTGGTTTACTTTGAGTGGGAGACTTCACAAAAAAATTTTGAGCCCCCGAGGGGCAAGGGGAGGGGAGCAGGAGGGGCTCAAAGTGTACCTCCTTTTGAAAAAAACGCTGTTTTTTGCGTTTTTTAGCCAACCAAAGTTGTGTCAGAAGCCTTAGTAAGACTTAAAAGATGCGATTTGAGTTTCTACATCTCCCTAAACCATCGGCACCCTTCTCCGATCAAAACTCTGACTGCTACCAGGGGGTTGAAAAGTTGCAGATTGCAATATTTCAATAATATGACATTTTCACTGAGCTGGAATGATTTTTTTTTCATCGAGTAAGTAAACAAAACATTTTTTCAACCACTGAATCAAACATCACATTTTTCAACTCCAAATTTTTTCCAAATCAATCTTTTTAAAAATTTCTTTCCAGGTCTAAACATTTTTCAAATTCTATGAACACATTTAATTTTCGACTTTCTTGTGATATTCTCAAATCCAAACTTGGGATACGTTACAAATTGGGAAAAGTTGGGACTGTTGGGATACACTTTTCCCAATTTTCCCGACTTCTCGCAACCTTGAGATGGTCTGGGAGTGTCCCCCCCCACCCCAGGGTATATGACCCTTGTATATTGGCTATAATCACCCAAATCTCTGGTTCCCCTCAAGGTTTTCACAAACAATAAACACAAAACACTATAGGTATATAAAGTTTTCGCCTATTTTTGAATACTTGTGACGTTGTGACCTTGTGAGTAGTATAGTATGTATGTATACTGTATACTTACTCCTGCGTTGTTGTCGATCCAGTATGATATATTTGAAAGAAAATCCATTGGTGAATAAATTGGTACGTCGATAAAGTTGTCTGCGGTGGTAAACTGTGGACCAGCTTCAAGTCTCAAGTGAAATTTTTGATCAGTACCATCATAAGTTGTGCTCCAAATAGTTGCATTCACAGTGTCCATCGCTTCCACTTTCATCCAATACACTCTTTTTTCCATTGAATGCAATGCTATAAAATTGTTGAGTGAATAATCTCTAAAAGGAACACGTTTTCCCGATGCTGGCCCTTGAAGGATGAATCCGATGTATATACCGTCCTTAGCATATCTAAGAAGTTCAGTTGGTCCTTGAAAAATGTACTGAACGTTCAAACCATCTAAATCCATCCTGATCAGCTGAAATAAGAAAATAATTTTGTTAGGAATTGGGTGGTTTGTGTATGTGACCCCAGGGGGCAGGGTTTGGAAAATTATGAAAACGAAAACCAAAAACGAAAAAAGAAACCGTTATTTTTCCAATACTTCACAAAAACAAAAAATTTTCAGAGAACATTCAACGAAAAAAATTATTTTTTTGGTTTTTGGTTTTTTTCCGCACTCTGAACAAAACAGTGATTTAAATTGATTTTAGTATCTATGCAGACTTGTGGTGGGTTTATGAGGCCTCCAAATGTTCTCAAAAAGTCAGCAAATTTCGTTAATTGGTACTTATTTGAAAATTTTCCAATTTCCAACTAAATTTTTTGTCAACCTTCTGGGCCAATTTTTAAGGAAATTTCCAGCTGTATGAGAAAATATGAGAAGGGGGCTCCGTCATTATTTTATCTCTGGTATACTTTTAGTGACATCAATTTTTCAAAAAACGTCTAAAAAATCCATCACCTATTCTATTTTTTTTCAATTGTCAAAATCTATACTTTTAAAAAAAGTAAAAATAATTTTCAAGAACTTTCCAAGTTTCGTTTTGGAAATTAAAAAAAAAAAAAATTATTCCTTTAAAATTGTCCAACTTATTTTCATAACTTTTTAAAAAAATTTGTTCATTGAAAGAACTATTTATCATTTTTGTAAAGAATAAAAAAAAGTATTTTTGAGTTGTCGTTTTTTAGTTTTTCAAATAGAGTAATGACGAAGAAATTTTTTGAAAAACGGAGTGCGCCATCAGGTCGGGTTGAGATTTCAGTACTGTGATATTTAAACCGAAGTCTCTTGTGTGTAAACATTTTTTTTTCTCAATTTTGATCAAACTGCGGGAATTTTTCACTTTTTTGATTTAGCATAATTTTTAAACAATTTTAGAACACGTTTAACAAATTAATATATCTTTCTTTGGGGTCTGGGGCCTCAAAATTTACAACTGAGGTGTAGGTTTAAATCAACCATAGTCGATTTCAAAATTCTGACTTCGGGGAGTTATTGTGAAAAATATTTTGCCCCTAGAGAAATTGTAACCATTTCTACAAATTGCCCAGACATTTAGGAATAAATTCAAGTTGTTAAAACTTCTCTCAGTGTAAATATCTTTTTACAAGAACCATAAGCGCACCCAGAAATTATTTAAGGGAGGGGCTCAAAATTCTGGAAAAAATAGGGGGGGGGGGTGAAATTTCAATGAAAAAATTCAGTAACTTGTTATTTCCGTGGCGCTGGCGTTGTCAGGGTATTTTCATTAGGTTAATAATTCATAAACGGATTTGAGCCAAGTAAAATTAAAAAATTACGGAATTTCAGTTATTTTTTAGTCAAAATTATTGATTTGTTTCTGACAAACTGGGAATTGATTGAGAAATCAGTGATTTTTGCACGAAAGATAAGTTTGAAATGGCAAAAATTGATTTTCAGTGACGAAAAAAAATTTTAAAAAATAAAATTCACTTCTATGGCACAAGTACCTAACGCTTTCTTGGCGTTTGAAGGTCGACCCCTCTTCCGTTTTTGTCCCAGTGGAACACTGTTTGCTGCTGCTGGTACATCAACCAATTATTTCAATCTAATTTTCATGCCCAGCGAATGCTTACAAATCAATTTTTTGTGGTAGGATGGACATTAGGGTGGCTCGAAAAAAAAAACACATCTTGGATTTTGACCAAATTTGGTGGGATGGGTTACTTTGAGTGGGAGACCTCCCAAAAAAATTATGAGCCCCCCAGGGACAAGAGAGGAGGAGCAAAGGGTGCTCAAAGTGCATCTCGTTTTGAAAAAAATGAAAATTTTATACACCAGTGCAGCCAACAGCAAATCATAAAATTCAAAAATACAGAATGTATATCGACTTTAAATTGATTATTTTTTCACCTGAAAGTAGGTACCTAATATGGTTTTTTTTTCAATCGCTAGAAGTATTTCGGAATTTTTTGGGGAAAATTTTGTAGATCAGTGCAGCCAGTTACAAATTGTGACATGCTAGACTTTGGAATTTACGTTGATCTCAAATTAATTTTTTTATGGTTTGAAAAATTCACAATAATTGATATCAAACTGAATACTTTCTTGTATGCCGACAATTATTGAACTAATACCTAATGTTTTGTCTTGCAAAATATTATTTTTGCGTGTTGACCGCTTAACTCATAATATATGTCCCCCAGTCGTTCCTGAACACTTTACCGTGGTGCTATAATCTGACGTGAAACTGTGTGATTGCTCGTCGTTCTTACTTCTTACAACTAATTTGGACGTGCAAATGCTTGTCGTGATGACGCCCTATTCTGGCGTGCAAAAAAATATTTCCCTTTTTTAAATACATAATTTGAAGATTATTACAACTCTTATTTACAGCTACACTAGAAATAAACGGCTAGTATTAGAGGCCTGCGCCGATGGCGTTTGAATCGGCGGCGGCTGGAAAGATTTTTTCACCAGGGCTGGACGGCAAGCCGACTTGAGCCGATGCTATCGGCAGCGTGTAAAATTTTAGGCGGTGGCGGCTCAGCCGTCCAAAACGACTGGGTAATTAGAGTCAGGAGTTCTTTGACTGAATTTTCCGAATTTTGCAACTTTGGAGTTCAAATCCTTATTTTTTGACTGACAATTTTCTTGAAAAAAATAATAATTTTCTGCCGAAAGATATGATTTAGAACACACAGTTCCGAATTTTGGAAAATTGTGTTTTAATCGATGAAATAGGCCTCCAAAATGGAATTTTGAACCCAACCTCAAAAATCAACCGGGAAGGGGGGACTAAATTTTTTCATTTCTTTGAACCCTAGAACCCTTGAATTAATTTTTAGAATTATAAAAAATTTGAATTTTTGTGCCACTCTCTCGTCATTCTTTCTACCATGTACATACAGGCACCTCTTTCAAGGATTTGGCCTAAATTCCAAAATCATTCAAAGATAGAAGATATTTCCAAATACCAAGGATGAAAAAAATCGGCACCTTGAAGATCAAATTTTTTATTTTTCAAAATTTTAAATTATTGAGGTAGAGGCTTTTCTGTTTTTGGTTTTGTTGTACGAATATGTTTTTTTTTTTTTTTCAATGGCATTAAAAACTGATTCTCATTGGGGTCAAAAAAACAAGAATTTCAATACTTCATTTGATATCATCGAATAATTTCCAATTTTGGACCTACCTTTTCAGAATAATGACTTTACGGTCAAAACAATCCTGAAAACGAATTTAGGGGGTCAAAAATGTAGATTTAGACTTCACACTACTTGATGAAATTGAAAAGTTTTATTCGCGGACGAGAGGAAGGGTAATTTTTTCAAAATTTTCAACTCAAATTGAATTCCGCAAATCGAAATCTCTACATCACTTTCTTTTGCTTTCAGCTGAACTTTGAAGTTTAAGTAAAACTAAAAAGTCCCACATTGACTGTGAAATTTCACATTTCACTTTTCATCAAATCTTAGTCACACAGATCCCCAGATGACAGAAAAAAGCAAAGTGGTAATCGGCTAAGCCGTAATTTATACGGCTGGCGGTGGCTCAGAAATTTTGAAAAAATCGGCGTCCGCGGCAGCGTGGCCCGGTGGCGCAGGCCTCTAGCTAGTATATATATAAGAGTAGGTAGAAGTGCTAGGTTATGAACCTCTGTTATTCCGAGGATGAATATATATCCCTCATTAGGGTCGATGGCAATGTTAATGATGGACGGTAATTTTTGACTGCGAACAATTCCATGATTACCAGTTTTCAGATCGATTACCTCAATCGTGTGGTGCACTGTGTTACCTATGTATAATAAATCAGTTGTGTGGTCTAATGCGAGAGCTTCTAGTCCCGATGATTTGTCTTCAAATATTAGCTTAGTTGCCTGTGAGTTTACGTATTCGTGTGCTAGAATTTTTGAGGAATTGTCAATCCAGTAAAGAGTTCTTCTCTTACAGCTGTAAACTGGATTCCTAGGTTTTGATGATGTTACAAGTTTGGTCAAATTTCCATAATTTGGATGAAAGATATTTATTTGATTTTCTTCAGTAAAAATCAGTCCAAACAGATTTTCTAGATTTTGCAGTGGATTTTCTTCATTATGCGATTCTGCAACAATATGAGTACTTTTGTTTGAGATATTCATCTTAATTGTGGTGCTTTCATACATTTTTTTTGTGTAAAATGTTTATACTCGTAGATTAAATATAACCACTGTTCAATGTAGAACTCTTAATTGCTCACGTCGAACAAAATGAAATATTGACCTTATTTGACTAGATTTTATTTAATTAAAAGCACCAAGATATTTACAATTAATTCTGTACAGAGAGAACACAAGAATAGACTTGAGTAATAGTCCGGACATACATATGTATGTTACCAGTTATACCCGAATTTCGGATGAACCCAAATGAGCCTCAAGACGTTCCGGTATTACCGGCCAAACCAGTACCTCCTATGAGCGCCTGGACGAACTAGTTCGGATTAGGTAAAACCAGAGATGTAAAAATACGGTAGCGGTATTCTACATATAATACCGTATTTTAATGGTAATTTATTCTGACTCAAACTCCCACTCCAACCCTATTTTTCCACTGTGCGCATGCACAGAGCAAATGAGCACGTAAAAATGGGGTAAAATACTGAAAATTACAAAATTATCATTAAAAAGGTCTCAAAATTACATAAAATGTTTAATTTTTCAAAATTTCTTTGATATTTTCTTCTGGGAAACTTAATAGCAATCACGGTTGGAATTTTCAATTTTTTTTCGATTTTTTTGAAAAGGGGAGCATCGTATCCATTCTCTGAAAAATCTGGAAAAATCGGAGAATTTTGGAATTTTTACTGGGATTTTTTAAACATTCAAAAGAGAAATATGTTTCTTTTTTGTTGTTTTTATAATAAATTCTCAAAAAAATTCGCTCTCGCTTCGCTAGGGCCAGATAATCACATTGTTACACCTATTGGCAATTTGTTATAATGCTTCAGACTTTCCATGATTTTTTTTCTCAGTTTTGGGTTCCATCGTGTTGAAAATACCTCATTAAATGCTCATGTGTAGATTCCCTGTATTTTTGAATTTCACTTTTTTTCAATATTATTTAAAATGAGGATTTTCTTCCAATCTGAATTTTTCTGTAATAAAATTGATATTTTTTTGGTGCTGGAAGGTGGATCGTTAAGGGGGGGGAGGTAGTGAAAAAGTAGTGAATTTTCCAAAAAAAAAAAAAAACGTTAGATACCATGTAATAGGTGTCGGAGGGGGAATAATACTGATCCCTTTGGGGGGATTAGTTTTTCCACAGCCTCTTACTTCGATACGTAGATTTCTCTGGACTTGTGGCTCCAGGTGCCTTCCGGTAACTCGCGGTAGACTAACGAGGGACCCTCACCAACTGTCAGACGCCGATTCACCTGAGGGATTGCCTATGTACAGGTTTTCAAGGGGCAACGTACAAACTGTGCTTGAAATATCTGAAACGGAGCTGGTCTGTAAGACACAGTGTTGCCAACATTGAAAAATTATTAAAATTGAAAATTGAAAATTTTTGTATTCAATTATAATTGAAAACTAATATATGCATAAGGTAGGGGGTGGTGTGGAGAGTAAAATTTGTGGTATGCATATTTTGCCTAACTCGAAATTTTAAGGGGCAATCGACTTTCAAAAACAATTATTTTGGTAATTAATTTTTGTTCAACTTTTTTCAATTCTGTCCCTTCAAATGTCGAGTTAGGCAAAATATGCATACCACAAATTTTACTCTCCACACCACCCCCTACCTTATGCATATTAGGGTGACAATGAAAAGCATGAGTAAATTTTTTTTCCAATTTTGAAATTGCTCACCCTCCAAAAATGTTCATTTGTATGAAAAAAAATTATTCCCAAAATTTCACTTCTCTAAGTTGAGGTTAACCCGTGCCGCCCGGCCCTCAAAGTTGAGGACGCGACGCCCGAGCGCGTTCGATGCTACCCCGCCACCATACACGGTGATGAAGTTTTTTCCGTACGGGCTACGTTAAAAAAATGTTGTTACGTCGTTATGGGGGTCAGGGGAGGGGTAGATGTTAAAATTTTACTCAATAAGGAATTGTTCTAGCTTATATAGAGTATACCCAGTCTGACCCAGCTTGTTTAGAATTTTTTTTTGTGATTTTATGACTGTTGAAAAAACTTGTAAGCATAGCGATTTTTTCTCCATTGTTTTCGATGTTTTTAACACAGAAATCGGCTCTCAACTATGATCTGCAAGTATTTCACACTCGAGTATTATAAAGAAAAGAGAAGGTAGCGAAAATTTTCCAAAAACTTGGGGGATTCAATTTTTAAGGGCTGATTTAAAGCGAAAAACATCGAAAGCAATTGGGAAAAAATCGCTGTATTCACAAGTTTTTTCAACAGTCAGAAAATCACAAAAAAAAATTCTAAACAGGCTGGGTCAGGCTGGGTATATGTACTCTATATAACCTAGAACGATTCCTTATTGAGTAATATTTCAACACCTACCCCTCCCCTGACCACCATAACGATGTAACAACATTTTTTTAACGTAGCCCGTACGGAAAAAACTTCATCACCGCGTACGGTGGCGGGGTAGCATCGAACGCGCTCGGGCGTCGCGTCCTCAACTTTGAGGGCCGGGCGGCGCGGGTTAACCTCAACTCAGAGAAGTGAAATTTTGGGAATAATTTTCTTTCATACAAATGAAGATTTTTGGAGGGTGAGCATTTTTGAAAACAAAAATTTCGGTTTCATTGTCACCCTAATGCATATATTAGTTTTCAATTATAATTGAATACAAAAATTTTCAATTTTCAATTTTAATAATTTTTCAATGTTGGCAACACTGCATCTTCCAAACCAGCTCCGTTTCAGATATTTCAAGCACAGTTTGTACGTTGCCCCTTGAAAACCTATACATAGGCAATCCCTCAAGTGGATCGGCGTCGGACAGTTGGTGCACTGAAAGAAATGAGAATGAAAAATGAGTACTTATTACTGAGAATCAAGTAATGATTTCCGAACGTTAGGTAATCATTCCAAATTTACAACTTATTAAGGAATCATTCCTGAATAAAATGTACTCATTACTAAACATTTGGTAATGGTTATTTGAGGTAATCATTACTGAGAGATTGGTAATTATTACCAAAAAAACACCAACTAGTACTGAAAGTGAGAAGTACCTATTACAGCACACTACGTTATCATTCAGTTTTAATATAAGAAATGAATGATTTCTTAGTTAGGTACTCGATCTCTTTTATGTTCTACTTGATAAGTAACCATTATTCAATTTTAAGGAATAAATGAATTGTATCAAAGTAAAGAAAATATTGTGATGAATCTAAGTGTGATTTGCTAAGTGTATATTGTGTGTGGAAAGAGAAAAAGTGCATTTTTTAAAAAAATTCTAAACCATTTTAAAAATAATGAAGTTGTGTGCAAATTTTTAAAGAAATTCTTTTTAAAGTGTGTGTATTACATTAGTAAAAATTAAGAAATTATCATAAAATTCTTCCATTTAATAAATTTGATAAATATAAAATTAAGAATGTGGTACATTTTAGAAAAAAATTTATAAATTCATTTTGCCATTGCTTTGTTTCAAAATTCAGTGGTTTTTAAAATAATCTACCAAATTATTTTTCACAATTTCTACAAATTTCAATTGAAATGCACTAATCCAAAAAAATGTAATATGTAGGTATAGTCTATTCACTTTGAGAAGGCAACCTCTTAAAGCATAAAATTTCTCTTTGTTAACCAGTGAAATTTATTTTCAATAAATTTTTTTCCAAAATTCAAGGTACTTCCACACCAGAGAAAATCGAGTCGTTAACCAAATTTTATTCAGAAACGTCATTTCTTATGAAAAATATTATCCAAGACGAAAAATTCAAAATCAAAATGAAGAAAAGTTGGGTTGAAATGCATTTATGCTTTTATTACTCAAGATCTTCATTTATTAAAAATGTAAAATTGTCACGATTGATATCTGAAGTGTGAAGGTACTTTTAGTTTAGAAAGAAAAATTTACTCAAAAAGAATATAGTTGGTTAGCAAAGAGAAATTTTATGCTTTAAGAGGTTGCCTTCTCAAAGTGAATAGACTATATATCATTTAAATACCCCATTTCACACGCCCATCGGTGGCGTAGTGGTTAGGTAGTTGTAGGATAGGCTTAGGGACACATAGGTGTAGGGACCTGGGTTCGAATCCCACCCAGGGCAAAAAATTTAATAGCATAGAAAAGCATGAAAATTAACCATAATACCGAGTCGAGTGTCCTGATGTGAAAAACCTACGTGAAAGTTATGCCATTATTTTACTTTATTTTTAAAAAATCAAAAATTGTAGAAACTCCTGTATAAATGGTAAAATTATTCCGTTTTAACAAGTAAATCATTCCTCTTCAACAAGTAATCATTCTTCTACAACAAATAATCATTCCTCTTCAACAAGTAATCATTCCCTAAATATCAGGAAACAATACCTGCTGTTTGGTAAAGATTCGCTAATATTTAGGAAACTGTTACTTGTTGATGAGTAATTATTACCCAATATTAGGGAACCATTACCGAATATTTCAAGCTGTCCGCAGTTTACCGAGATTTTCGGGGAACCATTCCCCAATCATTTCTTTCAGTGTGAGGGTCCTCGTAAGACTTACTGCTCAGGCCATGTATGTAGTACAGACATTTCAGCTAAAATAAGGCCCTAACCCAATAAAATTAGCAGGAAGGGGAAGTTTCGTATATAAACTCAGTAAGGTATGTATTTTAATATTCTCGAACTTCCCTAAAATTGGTGAATATTATGACCCCCTTTTGGGGGTGAGGGGGTTCAAATTTTCGTTCTTCGACTATAACTTTCCAAATTACGTATTTACGAAAAAAAAGTTGAAACGAAAATTGTAAAAAACGAACAATTTTGTTATTTACAATTTTTTCCTAGGACGTCATGGGAGGGAGCTAGTGTCCTCGAAAAAAATAAATTTTAAAAATTTCCCATTACCAGAAAAAATTACCGAAAATCGGGTTAATCGACTTTTAGGAGCGGTTCTTTTGCATAGTACATCCTATTACATGCTATTACTATGTAGAATAAGAAAAATGTATAACCGACCCCTTATCTTAAAGTAGGATGGTGGACCCTCCGAACGAAATGTCGTATTTTCCCCCAAGCGTAGCTCAGCTGCAGTGCAAAATTCGAAAAATTGGTTCAAACAAACCTTGTAGAGCATCAAAAGACGAACATTTTACTTTTTTTCTACATGGTCTTTGGGGCGAGCTATCGCAAAAAGAAAAAAAAATCGGCTTTCGAAATTTTTTCATTACCTCAATAGAGTACGAGTGTGTAAGCCTGGTAAATTTAAAATGTAGCGAACCAATGGTCGAACAAGTGTAATTTTTTGAATTTTGCACTGCAGCTGAGCTACGCTTGGGGGAAAATACGACTTTTCGTTCGGAGGGTCCACCCCCCTACTTTAAGATAAGGGGTCGGTTATACATTTTTCTTATTCTACATAGTAATAGGATGTACTATGCAAAAGAACCGCTCCTAAAAGTCGATTAACCCGATTTTCGGTAATTTTTTCTGGTAATGGGAAATTTTTAAAATTGATTTTTTTTCGAGGACACTAGCTCCCTCCCATGACGTCTTAGGAAAAAATTGTAAATAAAAAAATTGTTCGTTTTTTTATGTTCTACAATTTTTGTTTCAACTTTTTTTTCGTAAATACGTAATTTGGAAAGTTATAGTCGAAAAACGAAAATTTGAACCCTCTCATCTCCCCAAAAGGGGGTCAAAATATTCACCGATTTTAGGGAAGTTCGAGAATATTAAAATACATACCTTACTGAGCTTATATACGAAACTTCCCCATCCTGCTAATTTTTTTGGGGTCAAAACCTAAAATGTCTGTACTAATGAGTCCATAAGGAGAACACTTCTTTTGCTTTTAGAAAATGTATTCACGAAATAACACGTTAACTTACGTACGATCTATTTCGCGAGAAGGTATTTAACAAACTACGCCTAGGCATAGGTACTAAAATGCCTATCTGTTGGCCTATCTAGGCTTCTTCCACCGGCTGGCTCAGTGTTACCACCTGAGAGGCCTGGACATTCCCACCGTGACATAGGAACATTTTTTTTAAATCATACAAAACATGATTTTTTTTTCGAAAAATTGTGCTTTTTGGTTTAAATAGTCGCTAAATTAGCTCTAAAAAATATGATTTTGATAAATTGTTTATGAAAATTTTGAAAATATTGAATTTTTGGCAATTTCCAAAGAATTTAAAGCTCTTGCGCGAACAGAAGACATGAATCGATTTTGAATTTTTTCCTTTAATTTTTCTAGTCCCCCAGCCAACAACTTTTGCACGGGGTATGTTTTCAAAAATCGAAAATTTTGGTTTTTCGACCCACTCTAATAGACATCTCACTCCTTTCCCCTTGTCCCTACAGTTCATCAGATTTGCTATTTTGCTGAAAAAGAGATGGGGGGGGGGGGAGAGATACCGTCTCGTTGACTCCACTCCGTTCGCGACGACTCCAGTATGAATACTTATATTACTTATTGACAAATTCATCGGAATTTGTGAAAAAATTCCGAAAATTAAAACTGTAAAATATTTTATAGGAAAAAAAAAAAAATACTGCCCGAGCGAAGCGAGGGCTGAATTTATTATGAAATATAATTATTGTAGAAAAGCAAAAAATAGAGTAGCCTATGATTTCTTGCTTTAGATACAATCTCTCTCGACTTTTTAAAAATGTAAAGATATTTATATTTCCACAATAAAATTTAAGGATTGGTAAACAAGAAGTGTAGATAAGTAAATTTTTGTACGAATTTTGCGCCCTTTTTTCTTGAGTCTTAGGCGCGCGCCTAACGCTCCTTACGGGAAATCCGCCGCTGATCAGTATCAAACAGTATCGATACTCGTGGTATCAAAGAATATCGTTCCTCGATACTCTCGTATCGATACAGCATCAGAAACACTACCAGTACCACATATGCAGATTCAATTTTTTCAGTGACAAATTCATATATTAAAAGCCATTATAAACAAGCTATTAGTGTGTAATTACAATGCAACGTAGGTATATCGACTTACCGCAATCCACTTCAACTGCATCTTCATTCACAAGAAGTAGAATTAGAACAAATATTGAATACATTCCAATCATTTCGGATTTAATAGTGATCAAGTGTAGCGCAGAGAGTTCATGCGATATAGAAAACATAAACTCACTAACAACCACGAACAGAGATCTGGTTCTACTAGTTTGTTATCTCGTGTGTACCCGTTACCCTGCCACCCTGCCAGTGGTGATATGACAGTTTTATACGAGTGTAGTAAGTAGACCAATACGAGTTCATCGCACCCCCTGCAAGCCCCCCCCCCCCCCCCATCTGTTCATGGGAGGAAGATATGTGTACCCGAATTTTCATTTTCCAAGTGAACGTAATATACTTGAATTTTGAAATAATCGAAAAACCAAAACCAACACTTTGTAGGAAATTTAATTTCCTACAAAAAAGGTCATTATTACTTTTTGCCTATCTCTAATAATACAGGCGCTATTTTGCAAAGAATGAAAGTAATTGAAAAACATAGAAGTACACTTTTTTCTTTTTCATTTTTTTTTTCAATCTAAAACACTTGGTATCAAAAAAATACTTTTGTATCTTATGTAATAAATGATTTCCAACAAATAAGGTTCTCATCAATTTTTGCCTATCTTCAAAATTACAAGCGCTATTCAAAAAAAAATTAAAAAAATTGAAAATTGCTTTTAAAAAAAACATGATTTGAAAAAGTATACTATGGCATGACGTGATACTTGACTGTATAGTTTGTGATTTTGTTGAAATACAAGTAAAAATTCGAATGACTTTTTTACATTTTCTAGTTGAAATCATGAATTAAATTTTTTAAAAAAGGGTTACTTTTTTGGACTTTTTTGGTTACTTTTCCGACTGTCAGAGGTTCCTAAAGTTACTTTTTTTTAAATTTTGGCTGAAATGTCTACATTATGCGAAAAAATTACCCTCTCCTCCATGCCTCGTGAATATCATTATCTAAAAGGTCTGGAAAACTTCAAAAAATTGGTCTAGAAACCCTGGAAAAGTCAGGGAAAATGATTTCTGAAATATTGTGGACAGCCTGACACTATTCAGCACTAGTACTCCTGAGCATTTTTCGAAAAATCGTTTTTTTCATTTTTTTGAATAGCGCCTATAATTTTGAAGATAGGCAAAAATTGATGAGAACCTTTTTTGTTGGAAATCATTTTTTACATAAGATTCAAAAGTATTTTTTTGATACCAAGTGTTTTAAATTGAAAAAAAAATGAAAAAGAAAAAAGTGTACTTCTATGTTTTTCAATTACTTTCATTCTTTGCAAAATAGCGCCTGTATTATTAGAGATAGGCAAAAAGTAATAATGACCTTTTTTGTAGGAAATTAAATTTCCTACAAAGTACTGGTTTTGGTTTTTCGATTATTTCAAAATTTAAGTACATTACGTTCACTTGAAAAATGAAAATTCGGGTACACTTATCTTCCTCCCAAGAACAGATGGGGGGCTTGCAGGGGGTGCAATGAACTCGTATTGGTCTAAGCTACATATTGGTACTACACTCGTGTAAAATTGCCATATCACCACTGGCAGTTTACGGCAGTCGATAGGAAGCCGACTTGGAATAACTGCCTTCTGAAATGAGCCTGCTAGGAGAGACCCGGGCAAAAGGAATATTCGAAATAACTTTGTTTCTATTCGTGCTAGGAAGTTGGTAACAGTGTCATTTGATAGCTCTTTATATGTGGAATGTTTTGCAACCATAAAAATTTCGATAGTCTGGCGTGTGCATTTTTATGATCGAAAATACAATTTTGTGCCTTCATTTTTCTAGAAACACGTTTTTTTAATTTCAGAATCATTTCAACAATATAACTTCTACAGAAATGAGTAAGGTATCAAATTAAAGGGGAATTTGTCTACTTTTTGAAAAGTGAATTAATTTATGATAGCATTATGATATGATTAATGAGACCGTGTTGTTTTGGGCAAAAGGAATCGCTAGTGTTACCCTAATTTTCATTAGTAAAATACATGTTTTAATTTTTTAGCGGGTTAGAAAAGAAATCATGTGAAAATGGCTACAAAAAAAAGGTCAAAGCAATGAGAGCAGTATTGGGGGAAAAGGTCAATTAAAACAGCTGCGAAATAAAAATGAAATTGGGAAAAAAGACCACTAAATTTCGGTGATCCAAAAAATGATAAATTCTTGCGATTATTGCAAGGACTTGTAACGAAATTTGTTACTCTCCAACTCTATTCTAAGTACGAGTAGGTATAAAAAGTTTTTTTTTTACGTAACAAGTCTATATGTTTGAAATTTTTAGCGATTTTTCCAGGCCTTTCCTTTTGCCTGGGCGGAGACTTACCCGGTTGGATCCTAAAGTGGTCAAAAAAGGTGTCGCGGTAAAAGTGATATAAAGGTGGTTTAAAATACTTTTATGCAAAATCCAACCACATCTTTGGAAAGTAGATAGATCAATTAAGCTACATTTTGGTGCAAAAATATTTCGAATTCGATAATTTTAAGGTACCTTTACGAGTGTCTGAAAAAAAAGTTGTCCTCTTGCCCGGGTCTCCCTTAGTGCTACATGACTTCCGATTATTCGGGAAATCGGAAAATCGGATAATAGGATAATCGGAATTAGTTCATCCGATTAATCGGTTATAACGGAATGATTTTATCTGTTTCATCTGTTTTTCTGTTTATCAGAAAAAAATGTAATTTCAAAACGTAGTTTGTAGACAGAACAAAATTAATCAATTTGTTATATTGGACTAACGTTTGTATCAGGTTATAATTTTTTTTTTCAATATTCAATACATGAATAGAAATGAAGCAATTGCATGGTTATAAATATCAATACCTATTAGGCAGATGCGGGTTGACGTCACAACGCGTATAACTGCACTGAGAGAAAAAAGTGTGGCGATATTGACTACAAAATTGTGGCAAACCTTATCCAGTCCGAGCTTGTGGCACTTTTCACCACAATTGTGGTACTTTTTATTTCAATTACCACAACTGTGGTGAAAATTACATTATAAAAAAAAATTTAGTTGAGAAAAAAAATTTAGGTGCGTGAAAATTACGTTTTAAAAAAAATTTAGTTGAGAAAAAAAATTTAGGTGTGTGAAAATTACGTTTTGAAAAAAATTTAGTTGAGTAAAAAAATTTTGATGTGTAAAAATTACGATTGGAAAAAAATTTGGACCTCTGACGTCTCAGATAATGGACTTTGAAAAAAAAACGAAAAAAAATGAGCCTCCACCAGAGCATTTTTGGGAACGGACACTCGTGTACGCACGCGGTAGGGATACATCATTACATGCGCATGCGCGTCTATCTCTAAAACTGGAATTACCAGTTTTGTAATCAAGACGCGACTGTTTGTGGAGTATAGCGCGTATCTAATATCTATAAACTTTTGCGTTTAAATACGCAGTCGTTTCCGTTATGTCCCAGAATACGCATTGTGCGCATACGGATCGGCATTATTTTCATGATAGGGTATTCTATGGAGAATTTTCTGAGTTTGGGCCACCATAAGGGGGGAGGGGGAGGGAAAGTAATTTGGTGAAATGTAATATGGAAAACATTTCTGTACCATATGTAGCATAACTTCACCAAATTTCAGCCTTGGACCTTCATTTTTTTGGGACCCCACATTTTAGGGATCTGCCCCCTCAAAGAGGTAGGGGTTAGGCGACAATTCTAACAATTCAAACGATCGATCAATAATGAACAGCAAATGTCATAATATTTCAATTTCAACGTGATTTTGTACAGCAAGAAATTTTCATAGTTGGGAGCTCTGAGGGAGCGCGCTGGGAGGAGGGGGCCAGAGGCACCAACGTTTTCACATCTTGTTTTGGTTTGAAAAAATATTTCCAACAAGAATTACCTTTTGGATCGCAATTCCTGTCGTATTTCGGCGTTATAACGACAATTTTGAGCGTTTTTCAAGTTTTAAGGGTCCACAGGGGGCAGGAGGGGGTGCGAATCGAAAAATGGACTACGGCAGAGATTTGTACACCTTACGTAGTATATTTTCACAAAATTTCGGTTTCGAGTGTCCACTCCCACAAAATCCACATTTTGGGAGGTTGTGCCCCCTCAGGATGGTGGGGGAGGAAAAATGATTTTGATGGTGAAAATGGAATCTACAGATCAATATCTAACATTAGACATCAAGATATTTCATTTATAACAAAAAACTCGATTTTCAGAAAATTTTTCAAAATTGCAAGCCCCCTCCCCAAAGAGGGGGGGGGGGAATGCAGATGGCTCCCAGTCTTAAAACCTTTGTTTAGGCCCCAAGATTCATAATACCAAAATTCACGCTTCTTTCATTAAATGCAGTTTTTTTGGGGTTTTGCCTCGCAACTAATAACAATTATTGTGTAGGTATCCATGGTGATGTTGATGCCGCAATAAGTCGGTTTGGCCATCGGCCAATTACTAACGAGATAGCAAATCAGATCAAAATTAGAAGTTTGTGTCGCAATGCGATCATAAATGTCAGCGAAGTCTGCTTTGAAATTTTTGGTGGTATAAAATGAGAATTGTAAAGAAATTGTGTACGATTCTAAGGACAGTAGAGGAAACAGGTTTATTATTCACTAGGTACTTTTATTAATCGAAATTAAAACTGCTACAAATGTACTTACTCATGTGCTGCGGCGCATACCCAGTGCAATAATACCATATCTCAAAAAAATTGACCCTCGATATTTTTTTCTGAAACGTGCTCATCTTTGATTAGTTTTCAATTTCAACCAAAAATAAGAAAGTTAAGTAATTTATTTTGAGATGTGGTGTTATTGCACTGGAGGTGCGATGTGCAATAATCGATAGGTACATTTGTGTTTTATGTAGGTATGAACTATGAAGTAAGAAAATTGTGAAAATACCTATGACCTTTGTTTTTTTGTTTTCCAGTCAACCCATACAACCTCCAATATTAATGCTGTTACAATGCACTTTCTCTCTGGTGTAGCGAGCTTTCTAAAGTGTTGCACTTTTGAACTTGACACGATATCACCAATGGAGTCGGAATTTTTGAAATGGGCAAATATTATCAAATTTCTTTATTGTAATAATATTAGAATGAAACGAAGGTTAAAATATATTTTTCGTCATTTTTTAGATAACCAAAACTCATTCAAGTTATTCAGAACTTTACACTCGTGTTACATTGGTAATCCCTCGATTAGCTCATAATCAGTTTCGTGAAGCTATATGTCAAACATTACCTCCTGTACCAACGGCACTTCTTAGCCAAAGTAATATTATGGTTCCAACTGAATTTAACATTGATCCTGCTAGGAGAGTATTTGACATGGCCTTAGAGATTAGGAATATGATATTGGATAACTGCGGAGTATTCAATGTGGTAAGTTATTTATGGATCCATTCCTAATAGTTTCGAAATTTTTCTGTAAATTTTCTGTGGAAAGATGAATAATTTTACGATCTGTACCATTACAGTCAATATGTTCCTACAACGGATGTGTGGTGGGAGGGAGGGGAGAGGTTAACAAAATCCGTTTTGGGGTCTTCAAGACTATTAGGTAAGTAAGACCACTTACGGCAATGTGAGAATTTTAAAAATTTTTTCCTCCCGAAGACTAAAATCATTTACTCAGCCCTGTACTTACCAAAGTCGACCACCGCACATGTTGACCATAGCCGAGATTTTGTGAGTTAAATCTGCATATTTTCATCCAAGTCAGGCTATTTCGTAACAAGAACACTTCTCCAAAATTTGTAATAGGAAAGTAATTCATTAAAGGGTACTGGCGGTTAAGATAGGCGAATCTGCCCCACGAGCCTTGCAATCAAATATGTGAAAATGTGCATTTTTAGGCAAAATATTCGAACATATTCTAAATGAAGTTGTTCTTATTTTAAAGAAAATTTTCTGAAACGGAAAATGATTTTGTTAATTGTTACTTATGTAATCGGAATGCTGCAAAAAATATTTCAATAAATATTTTGGTTTGCCCTAGTTATAATCTATAACTAGATGCAAATAACACGATGGCAAATGCTTGAGTCAGTCCCCCTCCCCGCCGTAACAAAGGATGAAAAACAAGTTTTGGTTTTGTAGAAGAACGATCATTTTTTTTTTTTGGTTATAAAATAGGTACCTATCTACTGCTTTTTCTGATAGGTACTGATGGCGACCATTCTGTGCAGGTGAATCGTGATTACAACCGGCGTGCTATAATCCAGGATATGAATTCGTTGAATGAATTGCAGAAAAATCTGGAACAAGATAAAATGGCCATGAGGAAATTTGCAAACGCCTGTTTTGATAATTCTTGTGGATTGAAACATGTATCTGAATATGCGACACTGAGTATTAACTGTAGTTGCTTGCGGAGAATTGCTACTAGCATAGACATTGTTCTACAAGTTTTGTTCGACCATCCAGACATACTAGACTAGTGTATGTTCTACATATTGTAGAGACGACCTCGCACGGCAAAACCCCTTCCTTGTCACCCCGAAATGAAACGCCGGGTACTTCGATGTATCGAAAGGAGAAGGTGCTGTATTGACGTGCGAATCTCGACTGAAAAGCCTGCCATCGACGATCATAATCGTCAATGTCCAGGTATGGCGATTCGGCCACCAAAAGTACCGTTATCCGGTACCATTGGTTTGCCCATTCAGCGATATTGGATCCTCAGTGTCCGGCGAATCAGTCGAATTATAAACCATTTCGCCGGAAACCGGGGATCCCGCTAATTTCCTAGAAGTTGGTGGCCAAAGTCGTCGTTACAATATAATATAGGAAAAAATGAACGCGTTTTTTGCTTTAAAGCAAAAATCTTAGAACATGGATATGTCAGTAAGATATACCATACTCTCAAATTTAATATAATTCTTCAGGATTTTCATCAACTTATATCAGTGGCGTAACCAGAAATTTTTCAAGGAGGGGGTCCGAAATTTCATGATTTTTGAGAAATTGTAAGTTCACCTCCCCCCTCCCCCCATCAAATTTCCTTTTACTATAAAAACACAAAATTCAAACTTCATTAAATTTTCATGCGATTTGCATAGCACGTTTAAGGAAAAAAACTGATGAAAATGTAATCTTGGAACAAACAACTTACATAGGTACTAATTATTTTGGCCTTAAAAGCTAATACAAATACCTAATAAATCCAAGAATTGGCGTCAGAAGCTTTTTTGGGGAGGGTGCAAAGTGGGTATGGAGACTTGGAATATCAAAAGGGAACTATTTTTTGCATAGTTGATTCAAACAGTTTATACAATTAGTAATTTCTTTCATGCCCAAGCGAAGCGAGGGCGAAGCTTTGAGAAAATTAGATTTTTCATGCTCCAAAAAGGCACTTTTTCACGTAAGTTTCTGACGCCAAAGGGGGGGGGGTCCAGACCTCCTGGACCCCCCCTAGTTATGCCACTGACTTATATTCAACATGGGATGTACTTCTTTCAATGCCCTTAAGGTATGACAGCTTCATTTAGTTACTGTGTTACCGCTATTACACAGGTCTAAAGACACTTTTGATTACCATCAAGGAGAGGGATGCACCATATACTCAGCTTCTAGTGCTGTGCCTGTACCAAACTAGCGCATATCTTCCCAACTACTATCTCTCAGACAACCATTTTCCGGCAATCTTTCCCAACTTTCTATCTGACATTCTGTCTAACTTTCCATCTAACATTCCATCTATCGCTCCATCTAACTTCTTTGAGTCTAACATAATGTCATTATGTCTTAATTTAAAAATGTTACTGTCTAACGCTCCATATAATGCTCCATCTAACTTTCCATCTAATGTTCCGTCTAACTTCTTCCAGTCTAACATAATGTCATTATGTCATAATCTAAAAATGTAACTGTCTAAAACTCCATATAACGCTCCATCTAACTTTCCATCTAAATTTCCGTCTAATAATCCGTCTATTTCCGATCGAATCGAATTTCCGATCGAATCGAATTTCCGATCGAATCGAATTTCCGATCGAATCGAATTTCCGATCGAATCGAATTTCCGATCGAATCGAATTTCCGATCGAATCGAATTTCCGATCGAATCGAATTTCCGATCGAATCGAATTTCCGATCGAATCGAATTTCCGATCGAATCGAATTTCCGATCGAATCGAATTTCCGATCGAATCGAATTTCCGATCGAATCGAATTTCCGATCGAATCGAATTTCCGATCGAATCGAATTTCCGATCGAATCGAATTTCCGATCGAATCGAATTTCCGATCGAATCGAATTTCCGATCGAATCGATTTTCCGATCGAATCGAATTTCCGATCGAATTGAATTTCTGATCAAATTTCCGATCGAATTTCCGTTTGAATTTCCAACCAAATTTCCAATCGATTTTCTGATCAAATTTCTAACTATCTTTCTGATTTTTTGACCGACTTTCAGATTGACTTTTTGATCAACTTTTTGACTGACCTTTCGACCAACTTTTCAACCGACCTTTCGACAGCTTTCCAACTATCTTTCTGATTTCCAACTATCTTTTCAACTCAACTTTTCAACAGTTTTCCAACCATCTTTCTGATTTCCAACTTTCTTTCCAACTGACTTTTCAACTGACTGACTTTTCAACTGACTGACTTTTCAACTGACTGACTTTTCAACTGAATGACTTTTCGACCGACTTTTCGACCGACTCAATTCAAAAATGTTATGCGAACTACTTAATATAACATATCAAGATTTTTTCCAAGTTTTTCAAGTCTAACATAATGTCATTATGTCTGGACCTAAAAACATTACGTTACGTTACGTTACGTTACACCTCCAGTGTTACGTAACGATTTCAAAATTTTACCCCCAGGCCTAAAGAGTAAAGACATATCAAAAAGTGCTCTAGAAAATGATTTTTTTCTAAACCTACGTGGACTAAAAAGTTTTGGTGGTGAAAAGTATTCACGGACACCCTCATTTCAAAAATACAATATTCCTAACCCAAAGTCACTGGCCTCAACTGGGGGGGGGGGGGCTCTTGAAAGTAAAATTTTGGTGCCGTGAATACGTTTCGGGGACATGGGAATGTATTTTTGAAAAGGACACTTATCACTGTTTAAGAACAAAAAAAAGTTTCACCCTTCGGACCATGGACTGAGGTAACACCCTCCTCTAGGTGGTGTGAAACACACTCTATCGTGTATATGTGTCATTCCGCTAGCAAAGGGCCCATTTGGTCGATCACAGTTTTCGAGTAAATCGAGTTTTTAGCAAATGTGGTCAAAATTATCATTTTTTCTTTTTGCGAATTTCTGTTCCTTGGAGTGTCTATGATCGTGTGGTAGGGGGATTTTGCTAAAAACGCACTTCAAGTGACATAAATTGAGGTTCGAAAGTTTTTTGAAAAGGGCTCATTTGGTCGATTGCGTGTTTTTTCTCAACTTTTTAAAATTTTGACTACTTGCATTTTCGAAATTCAAAATGCGATATCTCGGCGAATTTTGGACCTTTTGGGCTGGGATCGGTTTTATTCGACTACTTAGGGTCTCTAGTATTGCCCCATGACAATAACTCCATTTCGACCATATGGGCCCTTTGCTAGCGGAATGACACATATTTCTATATTTTCGCAATTTTAATGTGGAACATACTACATTGCCGTTCTATTGTAGTTCAAGAACGATAATTTCCTCTTCTCTCCCCTCCCCAACCCTTGAAGAGGGCCCACCCCCTTTGATACTTGAAATGTGTGTATTTCATGATGTAATGCAGTTATTTGAACTCACTAGTCAGTTTTTCCCAAAACGTAGTAATTTTTTCCAATAATTTAAAAAATATTTTCCTCACTCCCCCCTAACTTATGCCTACGTCTCCCCCACTCAGATTTTTAAAAATACCTACGCAATTGGGTTATATTATAATTCAGTTATTTTTGTGTAGTTTTCGCTATACTAACCTGAAAACAAACGTAAAGAATGTAAAAATTTTCAACAACAGACTCTGTAAACAAAATAGAAAGACAAAATAGTGTCTTATTTTCATCGTTTTCCTATATCTACACAGCAGAAATGGGTGAATTTTCTTTGCACCTGTGTCTGTGTATGGTAACTGAAATAGACGCTATTGGTCGACTGTATCGTCGTGGAACGAAGTCCTAGACCTAGTGTTATTTTTTATTCGATTTTTTAAAATTATAATAAAACTAGTGGGCTCCGCCCCCTAGGCCGCGCAGTGGCCTCAACCCCTAGCTCGCGCCCTCACTTCGAAATTTTCTAAAACATTCGCCCTCGTTCCGCTCGGGCCAAATTCATCTCCCTGATATTCGCATTTTTCTTAAAATTTATGACAATTGTAAAATAAGCAATGAAGTGAATGGAAAACGGAAAAGGCTAGGCCCTTGAAATTCGTCTCAGGTAAAAAAAGTTGGGAAATTTGACCGAAAAAAAATGTTTGGGAAAATGTTTTCTTTCAGTAATCAGTAATCACAATCGATTTTTCAAAACTTTGGCCCCACTGCGTCTGGCCTAATTGTAGATATTTCATTTAAATCCACAAAAATTATTATTTTTTGTATTTTTCCTTAAAATTATGTAAAGTAATTTTATTACATTTTTTTTCTCAAAAACTTGTTTTCGATGTTTGAAAATCAAATGTTTTAAAAGCTTTGGCCTCGCTGTCCTCGGCCTCATCATATTTCTCCTTCAATAGTTTTAAAGTAAAAATAGCCAATTTTGAGCTTTTCTATCACATTGAAACCACAAAATTTTAAAATTATAAATTATAATTTTTCTGGAAATTTTTCATACCTACTTCAAATTTCATAGGTTTTCTTGAATACAATGAAATTACTCAGAGAAAAGCAGTGTATTGAATGAGAGGGAGAAGTGCTCAAAAAATTTAGTTCGGTCTAAAAATTTGTGCCATCCAATTCCTTCCTAAAAAAAAGTCAGTCCGTTTTATGCCTGAATAAATTGATTTTCAAAATTTTTCAAAAATCGAATCGAATCAGAACTTTTGAAATTTTTGGCCCCTCAATATTCGAACTTTGGTATGTTACTGCACAAAACCAAATTTTACTTCTAATTCATTTCATCTTTAAGGTTGGCAAATTTCAGTTTAAATCCTGGAAAAATTGTGAACGTTACCTCCCTCCTCCCTCCCCCAGAAAAATACTTCGCTACGCTAACTGCTCTCGAGTTTGATTTTGGGAGTACAAATCATATAGGTACTTGACTTTCCATATATTAGATTGAAGCCCCCCCTCCCCCCGCAAAGTATTTCGAGAAGAATACAAATCAAATATGGTACCAACTTTTTGAGTAAAAAATATACCACAAACTTTTCCTTCGTTGAACACTTATACTTTATTGATCCATTCAGATCATTTTTTTGCACGACCAATAATTAAAATTTTCAAAATTTATGTAGTATACTTATAGGTAAAAATATTACTACATGCTCAACTGGTACCTATCTATTATATATGTATAGTAAATATTACTATGCAGATTTCTCTCAGTGTAGGTACCCAACTATTTAGTCAAAAATGTATTATACTCTAATTGAATTAATGGAAATATACCTAGTTGAATGAAACTGTGATGCACGATAAAAAACAGGTAATGGATTTAACATATTTTTTAAAAAGGAGCCAGAGCCACTCGTGTAAAAATACGTGGGTGAGTAATCTCAGGGAAGCGAGAAAAAAACCAGGATTCCTTTATCCTTTATCTACCAATATTAGAGTACAACTGATAAGGTGAACTATTCAACCTGCCTGGGCCTGAACTGAAGGGGGAGGGGGTTTCTCCATCAGTTTTTTTGGGGGTCCATGAGGGCTCGCTAGGGCTAAAAAATTCAGTCTCTTCACAGCGAGGGCCCTCAAACAAAAAATTTGGCTTAACCACGTCGTATTGATGTTCGAAAGACTTTTTTTTGCATTTACATTTTTTTTTCGTATGAGCCCCAATTTTCACAGCACGTCCCTGACAGAAGTCTGCATGATTTTATGAAAATAATACAATACCTAAGCTATAATCAACGTAAAACCAGCAAACTATAAAGTTCAATATTCAATGAAACGAATACGTTTCGATGTACGTAGTAGGTAAAAGAGATAGCGAACGTAATACACCGCACAGGTATTCCACGTAAATAAACCACGTTTACAAACTGTAGCAAAAGGATAACGGTCTGACTTTATTGACAAGGCTAACGACTGGCGCTTACTCCCAGGCGCTATCCCGCTACTGCCCGCCGCGGGAACTTTTGGTTGCTGGGTTTCCCCCCTGGCCCGGTACATTCCTCGTTAGCCAACCTGGACGCCTCAGGCTCCCCCGAGACTTCCATATTGACGACAGACTTAGCGTGGACACCCAGTCAACGTGAGCATCCAGCCACTAGTGATCCTCGCCTCAAATCATCCTCGTTACCCGACCACCAAGTAGCTGGTTTACAGGAGTACGCCACCACTCCCGGTCGACAAAATGCGAAGTAAATTCGTATATATGGTGTTTTCAGTCGTTCAAAGTGTCAAATTTTTTTATTTTTTGGAATGAGGTTTCCTTTCTGTGGATGATTTTTGAAGAAATTTTCAACACAAAAAATAACTTTTGATTCGTATTTCGACCATTTTTCAAGGATTAAAATAATTTATTCGATTTTCGATAAGGCAAAATTAAATTATTGCACACATTACTTTTCACTTGTACCTATGGATTTTATTGTTTATTTGAATTATTTTAAAGAAATTTAAGAATCAATGAACTGATTTTTTTTGGTAAGTATCTATTAATTTGAGATGATACTTGTTTTTTTTTTTTACTTTGATCTTCAACGAATAATTTAACATTTCATGTTTCAATAATATCAAATCTACCCTTTTTTTTTACATCGTTCGTTATTTTTCTTCAATTATGATTTATTATTACAGTTACAAAACTACTAATTTGTAGAACCTAAATTAATAAGTACATCCTCAAAACCTTATCTTTGTTAGCTTTGGCTTTTACTTTCTAAAAATTTCGTTAAAAACTATCTCAGAGCCAAAATTCGAACCATTAAATAGAATTAATATCACCACAAAATACAAAAAAAATTAATAAATTCAATTTTTAGTTGAAAAACGAACAGAATACTCATCGGAGCAGAAAGTAACATTAATATACCTACCTACTTACGTACTAAAAGCAAATCACATAGATACCTAAATCAAAAATTGTACTTACCAAACTTTGCGATTTCTCGCAAATGAAATGGATCAGAATCAAATTTTTAAAATAACAAAATATTTACTTAAATCCTTTATAAATTTAAAATTTATGAATCTTTATTATTTTCAATAGGTTTATTTATAGGTAAAAAATATAAATTTTAACGTGATAAATAAATAAAAATAAAATGAGGAGAAAACTTACTTGGTCATAGTAGTTTTGTAATTGCATAGGTATGTACTCGTAGAATTCATAATGTAATTCTATTTCTGCCAATTTTACAACTCAGTATAAAATTATATTTTTTTAGTATCAAATTATTTGTTCATACATAAGTCCATTAAAATTTCTGTATGTTTAATAAAAATTTTCCAAGAAGCCTACGTAATTTTGAAATCGTTACATTTTAACTTTCCATTCCAATCCAAACCCTTTATTTTAGTTCTAGGAAAAATGACTTAGTCATCGAAATTGAATTTCAGGGGAAAAAAAAGAAAATTGAAACAAGTAAAAAAATATGAAAAAATTGAAACTGATTTCTAAAAATAAAAACAAAAAAATGACTAGGCCATCGGTAAAAAAAAATGAAGAAAATCGAACCAACTTATTTCCTAAAATCGAAACAAATGACTGAGTCGTCGGTAAAAAAATGAAGAAAATCGAAACGACTTACTTATTTCTAAAAACGAAAAAAAAGACCAAGTTATTGGTAAAAAAATAAAGAAAATCGAGGTAGGTATGTAAAAAAATATGAAAAAAGTAGGGTCGCAGGCGACCTGGAAATCGAGTTCCAGGAATTTAATTTTGAATTTTAGATTTCCAGTGTTGTTGATAAATAATAAAAGTTCTCTGGTTAGTAAGCATTACTTTTTTTAGAAGTTCAAACTTGTGAACTGAAAATATTTCAAAAGCATTGTCAAACTCAAAATTTAAAAAACTCGGAAAAAATGTCGAAGTTGAAAATTTTTATAAATGAATGAAGGGAAGATCAATTATGTAAGTCCAATCCAAGGCGTCTAATTCATGAGAAACACATATTATGAGAAAAGGGACCTGTGCAGGTTGGTGTAATTTTATTTTATTTGTCAGTTCCTCATAATCTTCGCTGAAATTGAAACTTCTGGTATGAGAATAAAATTTACACCTTTGTATAGCCATATAGGACTCTTTTTGCATGTAAGTCTAGGATTTTGGTTATTGGCATTGGTTTTCATTGTTTTCATTTTCAAGTTGAAAAGAATTTTTAAAAAATTCAAAATTGGAATAATTTTTGAAAAAATTCTAGGTTCGAAATTTTGAGAAAATTCAAAATTGAAAAAAATGTTGAGAAAATGCAAAATTGCATATTTTGATTGAGAAAATATTTGAAATTAGAAAAAAATTTGAAAATTAAACTATAAAGGTTTATTGTTTATTATTATTGGCACGATACAGCTTGACGTCTTCAAGACGTAAGCCAATGACATTCTTCAATCGATCTAATGAGCATGTCATCGCCGACTTGGAAAGCCTAAAAAATTGTTTTGTTTTTGTTTCGCAAATTTTTTCAAAAAAAATAAAAATCAAGTTGTTGAAATTTTCTTTAAAAAATGTATTATTTTCAATTATTTATGTAATTAAAAAAAAAAATTTGATTTATCCATCGGATTCTCCTTCATCTCTGCCTCACAATGAGTGTAAAGATACGTTGTACGAACACTTGAAACGTTTACCAAGAAATAAATTGCATTGCAAAATTTCCAACGTCGTAGTTCTGGTTTGTATTATAAATAATAATTTTTCTAATAATGTACATTCGCATCGACATTTCTTATTTTTTTAATTTTAAATTAACAGACCGATTTGCTGCTTAGTCTGTATGACAATACAGCTGGAATAAATGAAACAGAGATGAAACTCAACATTTTAATTTACTATGGCGAATCCGCTTACCATTTGAAAAAATATCGGAAAGCTGAGAAAATGCACAATAGAACGCTTCAGTATAAAAGACACTTGATGAAATCGAAAGGATTATCGAGACAGATCGAAGAACCAAAGTATATATTACCAGACATCGGTACGTAATGCATAAATCTTAATTCTCGTATTTTAGCTCTCACCTAATAACGAATTCGTAAAATTTACAGAAATCAAATATGAATTACGCCTCTGTTATATGTGCGTTTGAATATGAATAAGCAAGCTATATTCACTTTGCAATCTAATTAACATGACTTTGGCTAAATTACATATATCATCAAGCTGGAATAGAACGATCAGCGATGACCGCTTACGAAGAAGTTTTACGAGTACATGTTGCTTATTTTTTGAAATTAAATTTTAGGATTTTCGTTGATGATTGAGATTTTTTCGTAGGAATGTCCTTTGGCACTGGAAGCCACAGAAGATCTATTAAAACTGGGTGTCAATAGTACCGAAGTTGATACTCTGGTTATGGGGAATTCCGAATTGTCTGCAGTCGAATGGTAATTTGTTGATATTTTTTCATCTGTTTCAACTTGAGTTCGCTAAAATTATAAAGCTCATGCACATTTACAAACGTACGACTACCCAAAGGCGATACTGCCATTTCGTCAGCTACTCGAAGAATCGTCTTCTTTATGAAATAATTCTCTGATATTGGTCGCATTAGCTCTGTTCTTTTCGCAACTCCGAGTGACTCTGTTTATTCTGGCGGAGTAGCTTGAAAAAAATCAACAGAGTAGAAAGAGCAGATAAATTTGTAAACAACGAAAAGAACAAAAAACGAGCAATCGAGTAAATTTTGAGATGATAAAAATTGTTGCGAGCTGTTTTGATGTAAAAAGTTCAATTTAATTCATAAGAAAGCGTATTTATACCTCAAATCCCAATCACAATTAATAAAATGTCGAAATAGCCATTAAATGATGGGATAAAAATTCAAATGTTCATGTTGTTATCAATCTACTCTGATCTACTCCTTTTACACCATCTGAAAAGGAAGTGTAAAAAGAGTATACTCCGAGTTACTCTACTTGCTCTACTCCTTTCGAAAAGAACACAATTCTGCTCCTACTCCGAGTAAAAAAAGTGCGAAAAGAACACAAATTGCTACTCCGAGTTAACTCGGAGTCACTCGGAGTTGCGAAAAGAACAGAGCTATTAGGTGAAATTTATTACTATTCTGAAGATGTAACTAACCATGGCCATCTACATTTGACAGGCCATAATCCTCGATTTGGCAATCATGCAGAAAGGCGAGATTCCTGTATTTTGATTGGTTTTTCATGTCAGTGACGTCATATGTTATCACCAATCAAAATGCAGGAATCTCGCCTTTCTGCATGATTGCCAAATCGAGGATTATGGCCTGTCAAATGTAGATGGCCATGAACTAACGCTAAAATCATTCTACAGCAGTTTCGTACTTCATAAAATATGCCAAATTGTTCTAAATTTCGGATTACTAATCTTGTTCCTTGTTGTAGGTGTTTTCTGTAGATCCTCCCTGTCATCGAAAATACGGTATATTGGCTACGATATATTTATCCGAACGTGCAGCTGGTGATTTAGAAAACATGATGCCTTTAAATTGGCATTTTTCTGAAAACGATTCTAAAATGTGGACTGTTCTTGCTTGTTTATTGTATTCCAATAATTTTTTAAATACTGCTGCGTATTTCGCTCAAAGAGTAATCAATTATTTGATGTGTTTTCATTACTTGGAGTATTATTTTGTATTAATTTTCACTTACTTTTTTTCAGGCGTGTTTGTTGAATCCTAAAAATGTTGAAGCTTTAGTTGTCAAAGGATGTATATTGTACGATATGAAAAAATATCAGAATGCTATTGTTTATTTTAGAGAATGCTTACGAAATAGATCAGATTTGTTACAAAAAATGGTTCATATCTTTCAGATATTTTTAAAATTCTGTTTTCAAATCGCTCCTTGTAGGTACGAACCTCATAAAGGTCTAGTTAATTGTTATTTAGCTCAAAATCGTACCAAGGATGCATTAAGTATAGCTATAATTATTGTTGCAAAGCTGACTATAATTCACCTAGAGTTTTAACGGCAAATCATCTAAAAAATATTATTAAATTGTATGTGAAAAACTTCATCACGCTTATTTTATCTATTTTCTTGCAGTTGTACGCTTTAGTATTAATGAAAATATAAACGGTGATACTTCAGCTCCATCTCTTACAGTATTTGAATAGTTCATCGGATACAGAAGGCGCAGAAAAGGAAAAATACTTAAAAAATTGCTGCATCCGACTCGGAGCATTATATGTCGGATATATAACGTTTGTGTTTTTATTCCTTTAGTATTGTGTATTGGAAAAAACTCTTGTTTTATACGCCAATTTTCCAGAATGGAGACAATAAAAAATGATTATATTCAGAAGTATAATATTAAAAAAATTTATCGGAGGTTGCGAAACATCTTTGGATCCAGTTAATTCGGGAGGTCGAAACTGGGATATAGAAGTACTAAATTTCAACTTTTTGAGTTACTAAGATCAAATTTTCATAATTTGTAAGTCGTAAGGTACGGGGTAGTAATTTTGAATTTTCAAAACTTCGCCAAAATCAGCCAAAATTCGAGACGCGAACATTAGCATCTAAAGTTCTGGACATCAATGGGACTTTCATTTATTTTCCTTTGAAAATTATCTAAAAATTAATCAAATTCGATTATCACGTGAGTAAGTAAAAAGAAAATTTCACTGAGATTGGAAAATGAAGGGAAAAAGAGAAAAATACGTAAAAAAAATAAAATTTGTTATGTTTCGGCTGCACTCGGCGATCTTCGTATTATAAACGAATCAACAGGGTGAATTTTTCAACGCACAACTGCGCATGCGTTAGTTGAGTCACGCGGTTGCATTGTTGTTCTGGTTTTATTTTGCTCGTCGCGTCGTTACGTTGTTTGATTTAATTGTAATTTATAATATTTAATTAGAATATAATAATTATTCCAATTCGTGTGTAATATGTGAACTTTTTCCTTTCATCTTTGAATTAGAAACTAAACCGAGTAGTTCTGTTTGAATAGTGCAATCAACAATGTGTCCGGTCTTTTCGATTAATCATGTCTTTTGAATCCGCGTGTGCCGGTTCCTAATGGTGGCAATTTCTTGCAATTCGTTCTGTTTTTCGTTGTTGATTCATCTCGTAAACTCAGTTATTCGTGGTTGAAATTCAACTTCAAGTTCGTGAATTCAGAAGTGATCAAATGTATCGAACAAACACGTTTCCATGTTTGATTTTCGGTGCTCGTGCTCGCGTCTGTTTTGGAATCCGAATTCACCGAAATGAGAAAATGATCGGTAAGTACATAAATACATTAAATACTAACAGATTTCATCATTTTGCTTGGTTTTGTCTGTGTATTTATTGTTTTTTCATCAAATGTGTCCAATAATTCGAACCAATGATTCATCGCAGCTATGTAACGTTCCAACGTTTCTCCCTTAGGAAGGCTGTGCGTATGTGTTAGTGACTTCGAGTAGTGTGTTGAATTCTTGATTCTATCGGTGTAGATAAGAATCTCCTATTTGGCTATTTTACTAGGATAGCCTTCCGTATTGACGTTTGATATTTCTCAATAAAGACAACAAGGAATGATACGAAGGTTTAGTAAGATTGAATATGAAGTTCCTCTCGTTACACTAACACAACATAGCAGTACCTACACGAGAGTATTTTCACATCTTGATTTTGTTTTGTGTTGTTTTATTACAACAAAAGAAAAGTAATTCTTAACGATGTTTCCAATTCGAACAAAATGCTAATTCGATTCAATAAAAATACAGTGACGAAATTTCATAACGAAAAATAAAAAACACAACTTATAAGAAGAAAAAAAAAGATTTATAAAATTTAATTCGATTCCTGCCGCGTTCGCGTTTGTTTTAATCAAATAAAATGTAAATTTTTATTATTGATTTTACAGAACCAAAATTTGTAAAAAAAATTCAACATCGTTGAGGTTAATTTACGTAATTCTACGTGTTTCTCAGACCAGATACCATACTTTTTCCTCACGATACGATAACGAGAAAAACGAACCGTTTACTTACTCAGTTACTCGCGAGGGAATGCTAATCGTTTTTACACTGATGAGGTTCTACTACGTTCGGAGAAAATAATTGGCGAGATTAAAAAATATTCTTATTTGTAAGTATTACAAAAATGCCTTATGCAAATTTCAAAGAAAAGTTGTTCGTGAAAATTAATTTCATGTAAATTATTAATAAATTATGCAGATAAAGATATTAATAATCGTCCCTAGTAATTTGTGCAGGCTATTTAAATTCGTGCTCGAGTTGAAATTTTTGTCGTGCTATGGCTTGAAAATTTTATTTATGCTTGTGGGAGTAATCTAAACGAATTTTTTTCCTTTGCCATGGTCCTAGACTTGTGAAAGTAATAACTCGACTCGCTCCGTTTCATTTTTCCAATTTATTAGGCGCTGATAGTGAATACTTTTTCATATCATTTCGTCCGAGTTCTGATTCGAGCTCTTTCTACGTTCATTTTGTTGAAATGGGGAATGAAGCCTTTGAAATTATGTTGTTACGTGATTTTGAATCTCAGTCTGTTTCGTTCTTAAATAAATTGATTTTCAAATTTTTTCAAAAATCGAGCCGAAAATTCTGAAATTTTGCCCCCTCAATTTAATATCCAGACTTCGGTACTCTCTCATTTCAAATCAGTGAAAAATCACTGATAAACAGTCAGAATTGCAGCACAGGAATCACTGATTTTCAGTGATTTTTCACTGATTATTCAAAGAATTTCACAGATTTTTCAGTAAATTTCATAAATATAACTGAGTTTTCAGTGAATTTTCACTGATTTCCAGTGATTTTCTTTCACTGATTTGTCTTCAGTGAAAAAATTTTCACTGATTTTCTCCTGTGCTGCAATTCTGACTGTTTCTCAGTGATTTTCGGTAATTTTCACTGATTTATAATTGAGAGAGTACGTCACTGCACACTTTGCTACACCATTCTATGAAACTTAAATTTTACTTCAAATTCATTTCGTCCGTAAGGCGCACCCAAGGTGGAGGCACAAGGGGCTCGAGCTCTCCCCCCCCCCGCTCGGAAAGGAGATTTTTTTACAAAAATGTGAAAAAAGTGGATTTCTTTTGTTACTCCAACATGATTTTTCGAAAAATTTTCGTCCTCGCTTTGCTCGGGCAATATTTTGATCATATTTTCTTAAAATGAATCTGAATCAGTCTTCAATGAAATTTTGCCTTTGAGAATCAGTGAAATGGTTTTCTTTGGAAATTAATGATTTTTTTTTATTGATTTCTCAATCAATTCCCATTTTTCAGGAAAAATCAATAATTATTTTGACTTTACTGAAAGATCAGTGAAATATCACTGATTTTCAGTTAAAGTCATTCCACTGATTCAAGCAGGTAAATTTTACCAATTCAAATTTCAGGAGTGTATTGATTGTTTGTTGAAAAAAATTCCGCAATTTTCCAATTTTTCTTTGCTCAAATCTCTTTATCTCCCCTATTTTTACTCGAATTCTCAGCCCTTTCCTAAAATAATTTTTAGGCGCGCTTATGATTTCATCTCTAAAGTTGGAAAATTTCAGTTTCAAAGTTGGAAAAATCGAGAACGCCCCCCCCCCCCAAGAAAAAACACTTCGCTACGCCACTGACGATGATTTTTTAGCTTATAAGTTCGTTCCTTTTTTTTATTACTTACCTGTACCTACTTATATTTTGTTGTCCTTTATATTTATTTTTCTCGCCATTCTAAAAGTTATTTACACGTAAACCTATTTTTTTTAATAAAGTGGAAAAAAATTACATCCGTGCCCGCGGCGTTGTAACTTTATTAATAAAAATTTCAAAGAAAAGCTATAACTCGAGTTACCATTACTCGATCGCGCAGTCGTAATTAGTCAACGTTCGCTTACGTTATAATTTTCGTTCGTCCGAGGTACAATAGAAAGCGCCGTATAGCTTTTATTTTCTTCGCCAAAAGTCGCTTTATTTACTCGAAAAGCTTCCCAGTTCTCCGTCGTTCATGTCATTTGACGCGTTTCTGTCGTAACATGTTCGTGTAAAGGACTTTTCACGTGTATATTTTTAATTTAATTTCTCGTTTTCGAAATCGCGACCGACCGGTATTTGACGAAATTTTTCATGTATCGATAGTTTCGTGGGTGTAATGTTGATTTTTTACTTTTGATTTATTCCAAGCTTTTTTTCTCGTTTGGTGGTTTATAATTTAGTTTTTTTGCATACGTATGTATGATCGTGCATACTTTATTTATTTCGTTGTTGTTGTAGTTTTTTAGGTGAGTTTTTTTTGAAAATTTTTTACATCTTATTATTGAACTTTGGAGTGACATAGTGTAAATTGAGTGATGAATACACTCACGTATTTTAAATTAAATTTCCAATTGGAAATTTAATTCATTATAAGTGAAACTTTTATGCGGCAATTTGCGTAGGGTTCTTCGTAATTCAGAACGAATCAGTAAAATAGGAAATTTTTTATAAATTTAGAACGAGTACACGTCTGGTATGTTAACCTTTTACTTCGTACGTAATATTTACCTGCTCGAAAAATTATGGGATAAAGTTGAAAGCACGATTATTATAAGGTTATTTAATTATTCCCTCAATTGTTGTAAATCAAAACTTTGAACTTTGCCAGTAAATATAATTTCTTGTTTGTATAATAATCGCAAAAGAGTTCTTATTCGTGAGCACAAATTTTATAAATTATTGAGTTGGAATTTGTGTGTTGGTGAAATGAAAGTCGAGATTATATAAACTTGTTACCGAATGAAAGTGATTTTTATAAAAGAGTGATGTAATTAGGTATTTGTTTAAAGGGGAGGGTTAAGTGATGGAGATGAAAAAATCAATTTTTTAGAAAATGGACAAGGTAATCCGCCATCCACAGATAAATGTCAAAACCGACATTTACCTCAATTTCAGTCAACCTATCGCTCAAAAAAATGGGATATTGCAGAAATCAGAAAATAAAAAATGATTTATCGACAAAATTACTTCCTGAAAAGGTTACGACTGAGGTGAAATTGTTTTTTTTTTAAATGCTGTCTTACCCTTGGCTCGCAGTTCTACACAACTCTGAGGATTTTATTTTTAATATTTTTAGTAGCGATGCAAAAAGTTCGAACTTTGATTTCAATGAGTGTAGCACAATCAGAGACTGTCCAAAAATGAAGTTTTCATGTTCTCTGAATCTATACCTGTTATCATATTTTGTGCACAGTAAGAGAAAATATGGGAAAATTTGGGAAAAGCGATGAAAATATGTTGTTTGGACTTGGAAAGCTCAACTTTTTGGAAATTGAAATTTCTTCTTTCAAAAGCTCTTTCCTAAAAAGTTTGTTCTTCATGTTTTTGTCGCATTTTTTCAGAACCACCTGACCGATTTTCTTTTTTTTATTATATTCAGGAAAATTTTCTTTAAGTATAATTTAATAGGAGGATTTTTGGATGTGCCAGTTTTTTGTGTTTTTGCGTTGAATTGATTTACGTAATAAGTACTGTACTGGTTTTAAATGGATTGACAAAATTTTTGGGATGAAGTTGAAATTTTACTAAACCGCTCTGTTAAATTATAAAGTTAACTTTCCTGAGTATAATAAAAAAAAATTGATCAGGTAGTTCTGGAAAAAATGGGACAAAAACTTTAGAAACAAATTTTTCGGGAAAAAGTTTCTAAGAGAAGAGATTTAAATCTCCAAAAATCCTGAGCTTATCGAATCTAAAAAACATTTTTCATCACTTTTCCAAATTTTTACCATTATTTTCTTTTAGATTCACGATGGTTCTCCCGAAGCGAAGTTCTCGAACGGACATTTTCCTGAATAAGATATTTCTCGAAAACTTTCCTCCAGCATGCTTTTTCACGAATGGAAAATCTCAAATAGAATTCTCGAATGGCCAATTTCCCGAATAATGTATTTTCACGAAAGGTGCTTCCCCGAATGTTTCTTCCCAAATGTGAAAATTCGAATGTCACAGTACAAAAGTTGGCTGAATTTGTTACCCTCCCTCTCCTCCACAAGCACTGGCTTTGGATCCTTGAAAAAACTCGTTTCTGATTTATCTCTTCCTTTGAAAAATTTTTTTACTTGAATTTCACTGCTTCATCCCTTTTCCTTGCTTATCTGGAAATTACCTCTTCCTTCACCGTGAGATGATATATTCTACATAAAAATTAATATTTTCCAATGATTAGTTGTTTAAAAAAATGTTAAGATAGGTGTAAAAAAAAAGCTAAAATATAAAAAATTACAAAAAGATGAAATAGGTAATACAGAAAAAATTGACAAAGAATCAAAATCTAATGCAATTTTATAAATACGCCTAATTTGAAAGGAAAAAAGATACAAACGACTAAAAAACATGCATACGAATTACCAAAAGACTTGGAAACGACACAAAAACCCACCAAAAATCGTTTTTTAAAATAAGAAATTTAATGCCCTTTCCAATTCCTATTCCCATTTTTTTGGGCGATAAGTTGACTGAAGTAGAAGTAATTGTCAGTTTTGACATTTATCATACATGGCGGATTACTGTGTACATTCTCTAAAAAATCAATTTTTTTATTCTCCATAGCCTACCCCCGCCCTTGCAGTTTTACCGACTTTTCTTGAAAAGTCAGGTACTAAATTTGTTGGCGCGGTGAGACTTGGGGTCTGGGATGAGTTTTCTTTGCGTTTTGGGTCATTTGGAACACAACTGTACCATTCGTTCATTTTCACCTTTCCTTATATATATATATAGCTTTATATTCCGGTAAGGTGAGATCCAAAATCCAAAAATACCGGAAAGGTGAGATCCGTTTTGGGAAAGGTGAGATCCGATCCGGATCTCACCTTTCCTCAAGTGTATATCAAGTTTTTAGGTATCAGGATACCACCAGTAATGCAATGCCCAATTTTGTCCCGGATCTCATCTTTCCACTTTTTCCATCGACTTATACACTTTCAGTTCATACCTCCGCGCTGTAGAGCGCGCTGCGCCGTTGTATATCCACATGATAAGTTTACACCAAGGTGAGATCCATATGATCGGCAACATTGCAGATCTCGCCTTTCCTGTATTAATATTTAATGAATTATGAACATATACCAGTCTTGTTTTTACTTTCTCGCAACTTACAAATCGCACTTCACATTTTGATATTTAATTAATCAAAATTCGCATTGGACTTTTTTTTAATGGGTTGCTTGTTTTTTTCCTACGTTTTCATTTCAAAGAATTAAATTTCAGCAATCATTGGAAAAAATTGTTGAAAAAATTCAACATTTTTATGGATTTTTTTTTCTTTTCCTGAGAAAATTGAATGGAAGATATCCAAACTTGGTGTAAACTTTTGAGCCGAAAAAAATAAATAGAAATTACATCATGAAAATGTTTTATTTGAAATTGCTAAATCACCTATCGCCCAGAAAAATAGGTATCTATGAAAAGTTGATCTAATTCACACAAAAAACTGAAATTTGGTAGGTATATCCCTTATTTCGAACCTCCCGAATTGATTGGAAACGGTTTCAAGACGTTTCCAAGCCTCTAAAAAATTTTGAAATTTTTCGGGCGCTTGAGAAAATCCCATAAAAATGGACAATACGAACTTCAGCACCTAAAATTTCGAATTACCCACATTAGTGACCTATTTGATCAATTAAAGTAAAATTTTCTAAAATTTATAACTTGGAGTTGGAATTTTTTGGTAGAAAATTTTCTCGAATATCATTTTAAAATACTCCTCTGCTCACGTGACGAGGTAATAAACTGAAAATTGGTAGATACCCTGTTCTCAGCTTCTTATCTCAATTGGAAACCGTTCCAAGACTTTTGAGCCCTCCAGGAAATTCTGGAATTTCCCAGCCCTGGAGAAAAACGCACAAAAAGAGGCCATATAAACTTTAGAATCTTTTAATCCTCTCAAATTATCCATGTTGGTGACCTACTTGATAGACTGAAGCAAAAGTTATCAAAATTTGTAACTTTGAGTTGAAGTTTGAGTTCGAGTTTTTTGGCGGAAAATTTTCTCGAAAATTAATTAGAAATATGTCCGCGGCTTATGTGACGAAGTAAAAAGCAGAAAATTGGTAGTTACCCAGTTCTGAGCCTCTTACCTCATTATAAAAAGGTTTCGAGACGTTTTGGACCCTTCAGAAAATTTTGGAATTTTCCAGCCTCGGAAAAAAGCTCTTCAAAAGATCTCATATGAACTTTAGCATCTATAACCACCGTGAATAACCTATAATTGTGACCTATTTAATCAATTTAGGTGAAATTTTCCAAAATTGGTATAACTTTCAGTTGGAGTTTGAATTTTCTGGTAAAAAACTTTCTCGAAAAATAAATAAAGATACGACTATGGCATACGTGACGAGGTAAAAAGCTAAAAGTTGGTAGATACCCAGTTTTTATCCTCTTGAATCGATTAGAAACAGTTTCGAGACGTTTCGGAGCTTCCAGAAAATTTTAGAATTTGCCATCCACGAAAAAAAATCATAAGAAGGGCCCATGTGAACTTTTGCATCTGATTCTAGGACATTTACCCGAATTCGATTACCCGAAATATAAAAATCCCGAATGGACATTTCCCCGAATAACTGTTTCCCCGAATCCTTTATCCCCGAATACTATATTCCCGAATCCAATACCCCGAATACATTTTCCCCCGAATACTAAAATTCCGAATCAAATGCCCCGAATAATTTTTTCCCTGAATATTAATTTCCCGAATTTAACCTTTCATCGCACAATATGCCAGATAACTTTCTTTATAGGGGAAAAACGAGGCATGGCAATGGCAAAATATTGTACAGTGAAGTGTAAGGAATCGAATGACCCGATAGCTACCCTTGTGGATGTATAAGGGGGCCCAATATGAGCGAGGGAAGCACCCAAAACACAAAAATCAGTTGTCTACTGGAGGTTGTTCACATTTATTTGGGGAAATTAAATTTCGTTAGATACCTATCTCTGATTTTTGCAAAGAATTCTCAAAATTTTAAAAGTTTTTGAAAATTTAAAAACTGAAATGAAAAAATTTACTCTCACCCCCTCTCCTCTTCAGAAAAATTGTGAAAATGAGGTCATGACCATGACAAAAATTCTTCGCCAGAGTATAAGGAATTGAATGACACCATAGCTGGGAAAAAATTTAGAGGGGGACAACTTGACATTTCCAAAATTGGGACTACCCTAGGGTGGAACTTCAAAGGCGGATATCCAGAATTGTCGCTACCTTCAACGATTTTGTAAATCAGGAAACTGAACTCGATTATCTTCGAACTACATATATCACATAACATTTCTTTGTAGTTCATAATTTTTTTTTACTTCCAATTTAATAAATATTTTTTCGGATTAATTCGGGCATTAATGCATTCGGGAAAATTGAATTCGGGAAAAACGTATTCGAGTAAATAGTTATTCGGGTAAAGGGTCATTCGAGGGTATTTCTATTCGGGGAAACGGATTCGGGGAAATGTCCAGGAACCTTTTGCGTCTATAATCGTGCTGAATCACTGATAATTGTGATCTTTTTGAGTGTTTGATCTATTGAAGTAGAATTTTCTCAAAATTTGTAAATTTGAGTGTTTTAGTTAGAAAATTTTTGAATTTCGCAACCCTGGAGAAAAGCTCACAAAAAGAGCGCATGAACTTTAGTAGGTATCTTTTAATCGTCTCAAATTATCCATGTTGGTGACCTACTTGATGGAGTGAAGCCAAGATTTTCGAAATTTGTAACTTAGAGTTGAAATTCGAGTTTTTTGGTGGAAAATTTTCTCGAAAATTATTTAAAAATACGTTCGAGGCGCATTTGACGATGTAAAAAGCGGAAAATTGGTAGATACCCTGTTTCCAACCTATTGAATAGATTGGAAAAGGTTTCAAGACGTTTGAGAGCTTCCAAATTTTTTTAAAATTTTCTAGCTCTGGAGAAAAGATCATAAAAAGGTCCCATTTGAACTTCAGCATCTATAGACGTCGCGAATTACCCATAATGTGGCCTACATGGTCGATTGAAGCAGAGTTTCCCAAAACTTGTAACTTCAAGTTGAAGTTTGAATTTTTTGGCAGAAAATCTTTTCGAAAATTTTTTTAAAATCCCGCCAAGGCGCACGTGACGAGGTCAAAAGCTGAAAGTTGGTAGATACCCTGTTCCCCGTCTTTTCAATCAATTGGAGACCGATTCAAGATGTTTCGTATAGCATCCATATTCATTGCGAATTACCCATATTTGTGACCAATATGAATGATATTTCCCAAATTTCGTAACACAAATACACAATTATACCTGGTAAAGTTCATACAGACCATCTTTTGCGCTTTTGTAGAGTTACCTATACCTATGTCTAATCGAAAAATTAAACCCTAACTCAATAAAACTAAAAAAAATTGGATTGTGATCCTCTTCAAAATTCTCAAGGACCTAATTTTGCCTCTGGGTTTGAAATAATTCCAACGAAATATTCTGGGCTGTCAAACAACATGGATTGGGATAATTTATTATTTTGAAGCGGAAAAAATTCCGTCTTATTCACTAGGGGACTTAATGGCGATTACGAATAAACTTTTCAAACAAATTTCAATGAAAAATTGAAGGTCCTAGAGTGAAATTTCACCAAGAAATCAGTATTTTAATGTAGTTGGTAAGTAGGTATAAAAATCATCGCATGAATTTTTCAAGCTCTCCAGGCTGGGATGAATTTGGAATGAATTTTCATCCCAAATTCATTTCACGATTTTTTTCAAGTTTTGTGGCTGGGATGAATTTTGTGATCCACTTCGAATTCATCTCACAATTTTTTCGAACTTTTGATGCTGGGATAAAAATTCAAGATGAGTTTTTACCCCAAAAATTATTACATATGTACTGTTTTCACGCTTCTGAGACCGGTATAAATTTTGGGAAGAATTTTTTCCCCTCAAAAATCATTATAAGATTTTTTCAAACTTTTTAGGCTGAGATGAATTTTGGGATGCGTTTTCATCCCTTAAAAATCATCCCACGAATGTTTAGAGTATTTCAGGCTAGGATGAATTTGGGATGGATTTTTATCCCAAGATTATTTTCCACTTCTAAGCCTGGGATGAATTTTGAGATCAATTGTCATCCTACATGAATCATCACACGATTTGTTCAAGTTTTTCAAGCTGGGATGAAGTTGGGATGGCTTTTCACATCAAATTGTTCATCCCATGATTTTTTCGAGCTTTTGAGGCTGGGATGAAATTTGAGATGAATTTTTATCCCCAAACATCATTACCTACATATTTCCAAGCTTTTTAGGCTGGGATGAATTTTAGGATCATTTTTACCTCTGATAAAATCAGTACCTACATGATGTTTTCAAGCTTTCTAGGCTGGGATAAATTTCGGGATGAATTTTCATTTCATAGGAATCATCCTATGATTTTTTTTATTTCTGATGCTAGGATGAATTTTCATCTCTTGAAAATTATTCCACAAATGTTTTGAGCTGTCCAGGCTGGATTAATTTGGTTTGAATTTTCATCCCAAATCCATACCACGATTTTTTCAATTTCTGAGACTGGAATTAAGTTTGAAATGAATTTTCATCCCCCATGAATCATTACAGGATTTTTTCGAACTTCTGAGGCTAGGAAGGATTGTGTGAAGAATTTTCATCCCTCAAAAATCATGCCAACGAAATAAATCAAGCGTAAACATATCATGAAAGGAACCTCCATATCCTAATTTTAAGGTCCTGAAGTTCATTTCTTAAATTTTGGCTAATTTTTGAAATGCATAAATTTCAAAACTATCTCATCGCTCTGCAAAATATGAAAATTTGATCCAAGTACCTAATGAAAGAAGTCAAAATATGACATATTCCTTTTTCTTGACCTCCTAAATGTATTGGAAATGGTTTTGATACGTTTCAGCATCTCCAGAAATTTTTGAGATTTTCCAGAATTGGAGAAAAGCTCATAAAAATGATCTATATGAATTTTAGCACCTATAATCGTAGATTACTCATAATGGTGGACCATTTTTGATCCATTAAAGCACAATTCTCTCAAATTCGTAGCCTTGAGCTCAAGTCCATATTTTTTGACAAAAATTTCTCATGGAAAAAATTTAAAAACACGTCTACAGTGCACTCATTTAAATGAAAAACTGAAGGTAGATAAATGCCATATTTTTAGCCTCCCAAATCAATAATTGGAAACGATTTCAAGATGTTTTGGAGTCTCTAGAAAATTTTGGAATTTTCCAGCACTGGAAAAAAACGCGTGAGAATTGTCCATATCAACTTCAGCACCCATAATTGCACATTACTCATATTGGTGACTATTTAATTAATTAGAGCACAATTTATTTTCTGACATGTTTAACTCAGTTGAGTTCAGGATTTACATTGTCTGACAGAAAATGTTCTGGGGAAAGGAGCTGCTAGGTAGTAGGTGCCCTATTTACGATCTCTTTGGTTAATTGAATTTTAGAGCCTCCAAAAATTTTGAAAGTATCGAGCTATCTACCATCTTTCAACTTCCTACTTCGATGTTGACAGTGTCGATATAATTCCAATAAAAATTTTTTCAAAAAGAATAAATTTGAACTCAAGGTTGTTACGGATTTTGGAAAATTGTGCTTTAATCGATCAAATGGGACATCAATAAGGCTAATCCGCGACTACCGGTGTTGAAGTTCATATGGACTGTTTTTGGGCTTTTCTCCAGCTCTAGAAAATTCCAAAAAAAATTCTGGAGGCTCCAAAACGTCTCGAAACCACTTTCAATTAATTCAGGAAGTCAGAAATTGGGTACCTATATGCCAAATTCATACTTTTTTCGTTGATTAGATCAAATTTGCATATTGTGCAGGACAATGAAGTACCTAACTTTTTAAATTCCAAAATTTTGCTAAAATTCGAGAAATGAACTTTAGCGTCTGAAAATATGAATTTGAGGCTCTTCTATAATGTAATTCTGATTTATTTTTGTTTGGACTCAAAATTTTACTGGAGTTGGGATATCTACCTTGTAAGGTTTACCATGAACTGAAATTGTTGAATAAAATTTTACCTAAGTGAACATTTTGAATATCATTCTTTTAAGAACAACTTTTAGAATTTTTTCAATCAATTTTCAGAAGAATTTTTATGCAAATGAAAAATTATGAATTTGAAAAACTGTAAAAAATTTTTTTTTCAAATTACACATTGGACAAATTGATTAGAGAGAATTTCAAAGCTCTCGAATCCATTTCTGAGATTTCAATCATTGAAGAATGTATCTAAGACACACCAAAACTGATACATTTTCAACTTATCAAGTTGGATGTTAGATTTTGAAATCCTGTTCTATTTTCTAAATCCATGTTAGGGGTAATTTTCACTCCAGTCACAGAAATTAATTTTTGGGGAAGTGAATTGGGATCAAGATTGAAAAATTTTAATTTTATTATCGAAATCCATTATTTTGGCGAATTGAATCCATTTATGGGGTCGTTTTTACCACAAATTCGAAAATCTACCTCTGAGGTGAGAGTGAGGCTATAAAAAAGAATTTTCCACTTTGGTCCCACCCATTCTTTGAGTTGAGGCTCTACTTTCATGCTTGAGGTGGAAAGGGTCCCATAAATAGACTCAGATTTCTTCCAGGACATTATTTTGTATTTTCTTCAATACCTAATCACGAAATTGTGCTTTTACATACCTAGTAAAGAAGACAGGAATTGAATTGAAAATTTCAAGAAAATTCAATTTGATTTCCAAAAAATTTTTAAACATGCCTATTAAGGGGAATTTTTAATGCTCCTCAATCCATTTTTGAGGTTATCTCGACCCTTCAAACCAAATTTAGCCCTTGAGGAATAGGAAGGTGAATCAAAATCGGGAATTTTGGATAATTTTGATTTCGGGAGCAAATGTGGACTCTTAAAAAGGTAAATTTGGATCAAAATTCCACATTAGTGACCTTTTTGATCAATTAAAGTAAAATTTTCCAAAATTTGTAACTTGAAGTTGGAATTTTTTGGCAGAAAATTTTCTCGAATATCATTTTAAAATACATCCTCTGCACACGTGACGAGGTAAAAAACTGAAAATTGGTAGATTACCTGTTTTCAGCTTTCTACCTCAATTGGAAACCGTTCCAAGACGTTTTGGATCCTCCTGGGAATTTTGAATTATTCAGCCCTGGAGAAAAGCGCACAAAAAGAGCCCATATGAACTTTAGCATCAATAATCGTCGTGAGTAACCTACAATTGTGAACCTATATTTAATCAAATTAGGTGAAATTTTCCAAAATTGGTAAAACTTTCAGTTGGAGTTTGAATTTTCTGGTAAAACATTTTCTCAAAAAATAACTAAAGATATGTGACGAGGTAAAAAGCTAAAATTTGGTAGATACCCTGTTTTAACCTCTTGAATCGATTGGAAACAGTTTCGAGTCGTTTCGGAGCTTCCAGAAAATTTTAGAATTTTCCATTCACGAAAAAAAATCATGAAAATGGCCTATGTGAACTATAGCATCTATAATCGTGGTGAATCACTGATAATTGTGATCTAATGAAGTAGAATTTTCTCAAAATTTGTAAATTTCAGTTTTTTTGTCAGAAAGTTTTGGAATTTCCCAACCCTGGAGAAAAGCTCACAAAAAGAGCGAATGAACTTTAGTAGGTATGTTTTAATCGTCTCAAATTATCCATGTTGGTGACCTACTTGATGGTCTGAAGTCTAAATTTTCAAAATTTGTAACTTTGAGATGAAATTCGAGTTTTTTGGTGGAAAATTTTTTCGAAAATTATTTAAAAATACGTTCGTGGCTTATTTGACGAGATAAAAAGCGGAAAATTGGTAGATACTCTGTTCATAGCCCTTACCTCAACTAGAAAAGGTTTCAAGACGTTCTGGAGACTCCAGAAAATTTTAGAATTGGAAGAAGGAGGGCCCCTCCCAGGCAATTTTTTTGGAGCCGGAGTCCCTTTCAAAAATCCTAGACCTGAAGCCGGAGCGAGAGGCACTTTCTAAAAAACCCTGGAGCCAGAGGAGGGACTTTAATAAAAAAATCTCAGAGTTGGAGCCGGAGCTGGAGTCAGATGGACCTGAGCCCCTCCCTCTGGATCCCTGAAAAAAACAACTTTTGTGATTAAGATTTTTTTGGATAGCTATTTTTGAGCTTTCGTCTTACACGTTTTTCTGTTGTGATTTTCAGTTCATCGAATTGATTTTCTTGGGAATGGAAATAAATAGCCAAGAAATTTCGAAAATCACGATTTTACAGCCTGAGTATTATTGATTGTACTTCGTACCACTCAAAAAAATTTTAATTGACATTTGCATAATTTTTGATCCTGTTCTCTCATTTTGAAAAAATGAAAAATCACTGAAAAAAAATCAGAATTGCAGCACAGGAAAAATCAGGGAATTCCTTTTATTTTTAGTGGATTTTCACCAATTTTTCAAAAAAAATTAGTCATTTTTACTGAATTTTCTGTAAATTTTTACAAGTGAACCTAATTATAATTTTTTCTGTTTTTAAAATTCAAAACAAAATTTCAAAATACCTAAAAAAATCAATTTTTTTGAAAATATTCCAATACGATCATATTTTTTATTCGGAATAAAAATGAGAAAATGTCCCATTATTAGTTAGGAGCTGCCCCCTTGGCCACTCATTCAATTTTGCCCTATGGCTACGCTTCGATACTTGAGAATCTCGCGGAACCTGAATTGCACCCAGTAGATAGCTTTATTAATTTTTGTAAGTCCGATACAAGACAAAAATAGCACCTAATTTTTGGCAACGCCGCTGGATCTCACCTTAACTTAAATTACAATTGTATATGTGTATAAGATCTCACCTTTCCACTCTTTATCAACGGATCTCACCTTTCCAGGATTTGTCTTCAAAAAAAAAGGTTCAAATTTTTTACCCCTCTATGGTCACCATGATTTAACAGCAGCAAAATAATTATTACCTTTCCTATATACTTCAGAATATGCAACTCCAAAGGTGGATCTCAGGTTACCCAAATTTCTATCGGATCTCACCTTGATAGATTTGTGTGTATATATATAGATTTAATCTGAGTCATTGTGGTGCCCATTTTGATTGTGAATAGTCATTGTGGTGCCCGAAAAAAACGTTGTGGTGCCCAAATCGGGCACCACAACGTCCCTATGTTAAAAACCATTGTATATAGATGGCCACACCCCCCTGAGTCCCCTGGCACGTTTTTAGGGTGGGCACCACAATGACTCTCCTTATATACCTATAGTCAAATTTTTATATACACTAGAGCTTATGGTATATAGCCCTTGTGGTGCCCAGTCTGGATGCACTAGCATACTATGTTTATATAATAATGCTGTATATAAGGTGGGCACCACTATGACTCTTAAAGACCTGGGCACCACAAGGTATTGCATATGTGTATATATATATATGGATCATACTAACCTTGCGAGACCCACTTTGCAAAAAGAGATTATACAGACACTGTGAGGCCCAAAACTTTAAAAATAGGCATAAATAAAGGGTCTGGTAAAAATGCCAATGTATGTAACCAAAAAAATAGTAGAAAATGAGACGAGTCTAATGGCGCTAGCGTCATATTTGTATCTCTTTATGCTTATGAATGGCGCATGGTTAAAGTTTCCAAATGTTGCTGTGTGCAGAGAGGCGAGGTAATTTGTATATAAAGATATACAAACGACCTTGCGAGACCCTCTGCCTACAGACTCCTGAGTATGCATACATCATGAAAAACCACTTTATATGGCATGACGTTGCGAGACCCGATTTCGGGCCTCGCAAGGTAAAATCGGGCCTAATAAGGATAGCGTGATATCCAAAACGGGTCTCGCAACGCTGCAGCATGCCTGTATATATATATATATTTAACCATGCGCCATTCATAAGCATAAAGAGATACAAATATGACGCTAGCGCCATTAGACTCGTCTCATTTTCTACTATTTTTTTGGTTACATACATTGGCATTTTTACCAGACCCTTTATTTATGCCTATTTTTAAAGTTTTGGGCCTCACAGTGTCTGTATAATCTCTTTTTGCAAATCGGGTCTCGCAAGGTTAGTATGATCCATATATATATATATGGACCAACATAACCTCGACGTCACCTTTTATAAACAGTACCTTTTCGTCACCACCTTTAAATATGCTTCTGTTGGTTTCTACACGTCGTATTTAAAACCAGCATAGTTTTTATAGTGTTTATACGTCTTTGCTGCATTCAATTCAAATAAATATGCAGGTGGCCTAAATCAATGATCGATAGTAGAACAAAGGATTTTAAAATTTATATATAGTAGGTATATACATAGCCTCTACGTCACCACAAAAAAAAGATCGCGACCTCATGTGCATTGTGAAAAAAGCAGTTTTAAGCCAGTATACACAGGGAGACGTCTGCGTAACCACCAGACGCCTCTGTCACCTTCGTTTTGGGTTAAAAAGAGTAGTTTTAACATGATATACACAGGGAAACGCCTTCGTCACCGGCAAAACGCCTTCGTCACCGATTTCGGTGACGGAAAGGATACTTGCCTATATAAACGGTGACGAAGAGGTACTGTTGGCATATATATATATACAGGCATATTGCAGCGTTGCGAGACCCGTTTTGGATATCTCGCTATCCTTATTAGGCCCGTTTTTACCTTGCGAGGCCCGAAATCGGGTCTCGCAACGTCATGCCATATAAAGTGGTTTTTCATGATGTATGCATACTCAGGAGTCTGTAGGCAGAGGGTCTCGCAAGGTCGTTTGTATATCTTTATATACAAATTACCTCGCCTCTCTGCACACAGCAACATTTGGAAACTTTAACCATGCGCCATTCATAAGCATAAAGAGATACAAATATGACGCTAGCGCCATTAGACTCGTCTCATTTTCTACTATTTTTTTGGTTACATACATTGGCATTTTTACCAGACCCTTTATTTATGCCTATTTTTAAAGTTTTGGGCCTCACAGTGTCTGTATGATCTCTTTTTGCAAAGTGGGTCTCGCAAGGTTAGTATGATCCATATATATATATATAGGCATGTTGCAGCGTTGCGAGACCCGTTTTGGATATCTTGCTATCCTTATTAGGCCCGTTTTTACCTTGTGAGGCCCGAAATCGGGTCTCGCAACGTCATGCCATATAAAGTGGTTTTTCATGATGTATGCATACTCAGGAGTCTGTAGGCAGTGGGTCTCGCAAGGTCGTTTGTATATCTTTATATACAAATTACCTCGCCTCTCTGCACACAGCAAAACTTAAAAACTTTAACCATGCGCCATTCTTAGGCATAAAGAGATAGAAATATGACGCTAGCACCATTAGACTCGCCTCATTTTCTACTATTTTTTTGGTTACACACATTGGCATTTTTACCTGACCCTTTATTTATGCCTATTTTTAAAGTTTCGGGCCTCACAGTGTCTGTATGATCTCTTTTTGCAAAGCGGGTCTCGCAAGGTTAGTATGATCCATATATATAAATATATATTTATGTATGAAATTTGTGGTCGATTAAACTCCGAAACTATGAGGTTTGAGAAAAATTTGAAAACGTCGCGCTGTTGGGGCATTGCTGAACCTGTGAGATTTTAAGTTTTATAGAAATCGGTTGAAACGTTTTTGAGAAAAATTAATTTTTGTGATTTTTTTCATGGAATTTGCCTGAAAATAGCGTCCAAGAAGTGGTCTTCAGGGTGTCCAAAAAAAATAAATAAAAATGCTTAGGAAAAATTATTTAACCATACTTAATTGAAAAATTTCAAATCTAGTGTCATTCGTGGTCTATCACCATTCGACTGTACATGATGGTAGAATAACAAGACTCCCATGATAACTATGGCCTTCTTTAGATGATGAATTCATTGTTACTGGTTTCCATCAACTTTGGAGAAAAAGAGGTCTTCAGGGTATCCGAAAAAAAGCTTGCAATAAAAATGCATAGCAAAAATCATTTAACCAACTTAATTGACAAATTTTAAATCTGGCATCAGTCCTGTTCTAATACCATTCGAATGTACATGATAGTAAGAAGGATCCATTCGAGATGGGCTTCTTCAGGTTACAAATTCATCATTTCCGGTTACCATCAACTTTGAAGAAAAAAAAGAGGTCTTGTCTTCAGGGTGTCCGAAAAAAATATTACAATTAAAATCCTTGGCAAAAATTTTGTAACTAACTAAATTGTAAAATTTTAAATCAGTCGTCAATCTTGGTCTATTACCATTCGAATGTACATGAAGGTAGAATAACAGGACCCTCACGATAATGATGGTCTTCTTTAGGTGATGAATTCATTGTTTCTGGTTTCCATCAACGTTGGAAAAAAGGAGGTCTTCAGGGTATCCGAAAAAGCTCACAATAAAAATGCATAGCAAAAATTCTCCAATCAAATTGATCGAAAAATTTTAAGTCTGGCATCATTCGAATATACATAATCGTAGAATAACAGGACCCACTCGAGATGGACTTCTTCAAGCGACGAATTCATCGTTTCAAGTTCTCATCAAGTTCGGAAGAAGTGCAGACAGGTCTTTGAAATTACCTGTCAATTTAGAATGTTCTGAAACTGAATCGCCAAGAAATTGACTAAATTTTGAATTCGAATATGTGCTCATGAAAAATACCGTGTGACGTGTCTATTGTTTGGTTTTGTTTTTTCATCCGATTCCTCTGAACCCCCCTATCGGCTCTCTAAAACCAGGAAATCGCATAGATGTAGGTTTATTTCGTTTTCACTCATTTTCATTGTATCAAAATTATTAACCCCAACAAATAGCTACGTATTGATTACACAGATGATAGGTAGGTATCTTTGATAGCTAATACATTTTGATGCATAAATATAAGAGAAAAGTCGGTTTATCTCACGATTTAGGCGTGAGAATTTTTTTCGTTGTCATTTTTGAAAATATGTAGAACAACCTTTAAGATAGGTATTGTAGAATACTACGAACTTGACTTATGTTCCTACCTTCCTACTTTCTATTTTCCTAGTGTCGTGATATCGAATTTTGTGAGATATACAACCATCTTTCATTTTTTTTTTGGGGGGGGGGGGGTATTTCAATAAAATAAAATAATTGAATTGCAGTTTTTATTGTCAAAGTTTAATATCTTACATCAATGCATGTCGAAGTTGTATGGATTTTAAAATTATTTTTCAATCAAAATTGTAATTTTATTCTCAATTTGTGCACTTGATATCTTTTGGATGATACGAAAGTGACATTCATAAAAAAGATCGAAACTATTATCAATGATACTTTCAGACTCGAAAATTTGCATGTTTTTGAATAATTTTTATACCTATTTTTTCATCATGCAGCTCTTTTCTAATTTTGAAAAAAAATGTGCATAAGTAAGTTTTTCTTTATTTGACATAATCTAGGCAATTAATTAATGAAGGGGGTGGCGGTGGTGGTGGTGGTGTAATAAATTGTGAAGACATTTTTAGATTTTAATACCGGAAAGTACGAATTTTTATTCGCATGATTTAGTAGACAACCTGGCATAATTTGTTTAATTTTTAAAAACTATGATTTTGTTTTGAAAAATAGACTTTCTCTTTTCTATTATTTTGGATTTTTTTCCGTAAGGGGGAGGGAGGTTAAAAATTTTCAGAATTGCATTCAAGTCGTTTTTCAGGCCAAAAAAGGGGTATCTAAAAATTTTGTAAAAAGTAGTGGTTTTAGAAGAAAAATATGCATTTCAAATCATTCTTCTGCACAATTTTGGGTTGTAAGTACGTCATGCAAAAAATACATGTGTAAGAAGGTCTGGAAAACCTGCAGAAGTTGGGGACAATCGTTTCTGAAATATTGTAGACACCCTGACTGTACTCACCTTTGCAAAATGCTCTGATGCAATAAGGGAGTCATTTAGCCTCAGGTGGAACTTTGTGAAAATTTTTACGTCATTCGTTTGCATTGGTAGAAGACGATTTTAGAGCGTATGAGCGAATTTTTATCTCACCCCTGGAGGGCTGGGGGCCCAAAATGTGCGATTTTTGAGCTAAAAATTTTTAAAAATTCTCTCTCCGCGAGTTTTCAACCGATTTTTTTTCAATCTTGGCACATAGGTAGAGGTACTAGAGGGAAGTGCTCTGAAATTTTTTCAGATTTTTTCAACTACTTTAATGACCTTCAATTTGACTTTGAAAATTTCAAATCACCCTGGGGAGCACTGTTTTGGTGCTGTCTCAAAAAAATTTTCAAATTTAAATTCCCTAATGTATTTCACACTCCTGAAAAATTTTTCAGATTTTTTCAAGTGGTGGAAAAAGGTCAAATATTAAAAAAACTGGTGTAATTCATCATTTTTGTTGCTTAAAATCTTTGTTTTTCATCAATTTTTCATTTTTTACAGTTTCCTGTTGAAAATGTTATTATTCACTCGCTGTGTCCCATTTCGACCTTTATTCATTGCAATTTCGTGCCAGTTTTAAAAAAAGAATTGGTTCCAGGTATTTGGTTAAGAAAATGAGAAATTGCGAATTCGAGTCGATTTTAACAAAAATCGGCTGTTTTTCGCCACCAAAAATCGACGATCAAGAAGGCATTTCATTTCCTGTTTGGAAACCAATAATAAATTCGAATTCAGAAAGTGCGGATTCTATTACAAACTGGTTTCAAACCACAAGGAAAGAAAAACACAAATTTAACTCTTTTTTCTCAAAATCGGCCACATTTCGCGACACAAATTGTACTATTAAGCGAGTTCTACGCTTTTGATCAGAAAACTAATCGCAGATTAGAGTTTAAGAGGGTCGAATTATATGAAAATAACACCAAACTTACCCCGACCCTTTTATGTGGAAAAATCGGGGTGAACCTCCACCTAAAACTCTCCCACGCTCACTCCCTAGAAGACATTTTTTTATGACTTTGCTTCTTAGAAATTTCCTTATGGGTCACACAATAATATAAAAACCACATTTCAACTCGTGTTCAAAAAGTGCAGTATGCCTGAGCTAACCGCAGGAACTACACTACATTGGACTACGGCAAACAGTGAGAGATTTTAGAATTTAGCGTTTTAAAATTAAAATTCTTATTATTTTGAAGTGTTTTTGAAGTGCAATTTCTGTATAGGGGTATTTTGATTTGCTGAATCAGTTTTTTGGGTAATTTTGACCCTAATTATACCACATAGCCCTCTGTGGGAGGGAGGGGGGGTTGTGCCTCAATTTTTTCGAAAATATCTTGTTGGCTTGTTGGGTGTCAAAATGTATGTTTTTCAAGTCCTAGAATCCATTTTTGATGTGATTTTGACCCTAGCTCCCAAGCTCGCCCTCCTATCGGGAGGAGGCTCAAAATTTTCAAAAAAATTACGCTTCTTGTGTCAAAATCTATGTTTTTTATGTCCTAGAATCCATTTTTGATGAAATTTTGACCCTAGCTCCCAAACCTGGCTCCCTACGCGGGGGAGTTTCAATGAAAAATTGATGGAAAACAATGATTTTAAGCAACAAAAATGATGAATTACACCAGTTTTTTTAATATTTGACCACTTTCCACCACTTGAAAAAATCTGAAAAATTCTTCAGGAGTGTGAAATACATTGGGAAATTTAAATTGGAAAATTTTTTTGAGACAGCACCAAAACTGTGCTCCCCAGGGTGATTTGAAATTTTCAAAGTCAAATTCAATGCCATTGAAGTGGTTGAAAAAATCTTGAAAAATTTCAGAGCACTCCTCTTTAGTACCTCTACCTATGTGCCAAGATTTTAAAAAATTGGTCGAAAACTCGCGGAGAGAGAATTTTTAAAAGTTTTTAGCTCGAAAATCACGTATTTTTGGCCCCCAGCCCCTCAAGGGTGAGATAATGATACGCTCATGCGTTCTAAAATCATCTTCTACCAATTCAAATCGAATGGCGTAAAATTTTTACAAAGGTCCACCTGAGGCCAAATGACCCCCTTATTGGACCAGAGCCTTTCAAGAAATTTCAACGATGCATACTTTATCGATCTTCAACGTATCTCCTATGAAACTTCGACGATTTATATGAAATTTTAAGCAATTTTTATAATATTCCTCATAATTTTAACGATAAGGTACCGTCAATTTTTACACCATTTTGCCACATTTTCGACGGGTTCCATTATATTTTAAGCGATGAATTCCACTTTGTTTACTCCTCCTTTCTTTTGCCAAAAGTGGGACAAATAAAATTCTCGTATAGATAAATAAAAGTCGTAAGAAAAAAATATTGAGATTGGAAGATACCCCAATCAAATAGAAAAATTCCTCTTCGCGTCTTCACTTCCTTCTCCGACTACTATACGGTATGTACCAAGCTGCCTACACGTACTATTTCCCCGTCGTGTTTTTCTTCCTCGGATAATTTTTTCTTCAAAATTGTAACCGAGAGATTCGAAACAAATGCATTTTAGAGAACGAAGACTAAATAAAGTACTAACAATACTAGACACACGTCGCGTCGGTGTAGAGAAAGAGGATGATGGATGGCGCGGACATACGCGATATCGTTATTAGAAAGATATAAATGTTGAGAAACACGCCGGCTCGGTGGCTGCCGCCGCCACCTCTCTCTGGCGATCACTTGCAATCGGATATTTATAAAATTTTCTAATAAACGTGACTCATGGATGATGAAGACTTCGCAGGGCGAACAGGCTGACGGAAGAGACCCAGGGAGCAGGGAACAGGGAAACAAAGAACGAAGAAGAATAACGCGGATCTGTCGGTACTGAAATGAATTATATTTATGTACGGCAACTTTCGCAAAACTCGCGTAGAAGAAAAAACTTCTCCAAGTGTTGTGTATGTAATGTATTAGCGCACGTAGAACTCGTTCAACCAATGGCTACGTTCCAGTTATTGTTTATTTTGAGGAGCAATTTCGTTAATTCTCAATTATTGCGTAGCCCAATATACGATTAAGAGAGACGTACGAGTACATGTACACATATAGGTAGCTCGCGAATTTCTGAAAGCGAACGTGCCATGCCATGTGCCATATATTCAATAGGCGATAGAAATTGGTAAATTTCGAGCCACTCGATATTGGCGGTTGGCTTCCGTCGTGCCCGCACCCGCCGGAGTCTTACCTTCGCGTTTCTTTTTGGCCACCGTGCCGCAACCGCGTACAATGTTTACAAAGTAAAGTTTATTTTGGCCTGAATGTAAAGAAGACGCGACCAAACGCACACCTTCACCCATTAATGACAAATACGTATCACGACGCTCCTCATCTGTTTAACATCGGATCGCGGAAAAGCTGCTTCGTTTACACATTGTTGTTTTCGCACTCTCTTCGCTCCTGTATACTCCTGTTACCACTATAAATACACAATTCGCGTTATAATTATGTCCCTTTTCTGTTTTTCGCTGTGTTCGCCTCTTTCACTCATTTTCACCGTCATACAGTCGCGACTCGAGAGGTTTTTCGCAACTGGCAAGGACGGGGAAGGGGGTGAGAATTTTTATTAGGACCATCAATCAGAAAATTTAGAACTTAACGCCAGCTTCGTTGACACCGAAACACGATAACTTGGCTGTACATCGTGATGTAGCCTTATCAGCTTTGTTCGTGTAGGTACGTCGCTTCAACTTTTTGTGCTTTTACGAGTAAAAATTTGGAATGGTCAATTTTTTATGTTTTTTCGTGATTCGAGGAAATTGCATAAGTGCTTAAAGAAACCGATACGCGCCTAACAGGTTCGTCGCGACACATCATTGGAAATAGGTATGAGGACAAGATTTATGACGCTAAACAGGTTGAAAAGGTTGGTTGTAAAGGGTACCGACATGGTACCGACGGTTAAGATAGGCGAATCTGCCCCCGAGCTGAAATTCAAAACTAATCGATGGAAGTTGGTTCTTATGGTCTGAAAACCTTGTGGAAAAATTTTTGGCCCCCTACCCCTCCCCTATCCTTAGTTATGGGCCAAAACGTTCTTTTTTTCAGCCTTTTCATCAAGAATTTTTATTTTAGTGAGTTTTCAACCAAATTTTTTCAAACTAGGGTGGGTGGTACACTATACTGAGGGGTATTAGTTGATGGTTGGAAAAAAATTTTCGATGATTTCTTCTAGCTGAAACTCGTGTTTGAAAACTTCAAATCGAGTTTTCCACATGATGGTTCCTCGGTGCAATTCTGGAAAAAATATATTTCATGTACCTAGTCCCTATGTACAACGTGATATTTTTTCAGAATTTTCCACGTGGTAGAACATGTTGAAAAATGCGAAAAACCATTTTTCCACACCGTTTTTCACTCATAAAGTTGTCATTTTTTGGTCGAAAATATGTTTTGTGTAATTGTACCCCAAAACAAGCATTTATACACCACTTTTCCGATTTTCACTTCATTTCATTCCTTTTTGGCGATTTTTGTAATTTTAAGTACAAAATAAGCACAGCAAAAGGCTCAAAATTGAACATGTCACTTTCTTTTGTATACGAAATTGGCATACGAAATAATTTGCAATGGATCCGTGTTCAGCAGTTCAAACTACTTGCATATACCCCATTTATACGATAAAAGCACCCAAATTTTGAAAATTCACCTTCCACCCAACGAATATCTTTCAAAAATACGCCAATACTAAGGTTAGGGTGACAATGAAAAGCATGGGTAATTTTTTTTTTGATTTTGAAATTGCTCACCCCCAGAAGTGTTCATTAGTATGGACAAAAATTCTCTGAGTTGAGGTTAACCTGTGTCGCCGGGCACTCAAGTTGAGGAAGCGACGCCCGAGCGCGTTCGATGCTACCCCGCCACCGTACCTCGTGGTGAAGTTTTTTGCGTACGGGCTTCGTTACAAAAATGTTCTTACATCGTTATGGGTGTTAGGGGAGGGGTAGGTGTTAAATTTACTTGATAAGGAATCGTTTTAGATTATCTAGAGTATACCCAGTATGTTTCGAATTTTTTTTTGTGATCTTCTGTCTATTGAAAAAACTTGTAAATATAGAGATTTTTTTCTGATTCTCAACTATGGTCTGCAAGTATTTCACACTTGAGTATTGTAAAGAAAAGAGAATGTAGCTAAAATTTTCCAAAAACTTGGGGTTTTAATTTTTTAGGGTTAATTTAAAGCGAAAAACATCAAAAACAATGGAAAAATCGCTATATTTACAAGATTTTTCAAGCATCGAAAGCGCTTGGGCGTCACGTCCTCAAATTTGAGTGTTCGGTGGCACGTGTTAACCTCAACTCAGAGAAGGGAAATTTTAGGAATAATTCTAATCGATGGGTATGGGACCCGTGCCTCCCTCTCCCCAATTCTGAAATTTTGACCACGAGTCAGATGGGAAGGAGGAGGGATTTTTTCAATGAAGCACCTACCTCTGTACATTGAAAAAATATAAATGACAAATGTGTTTGAATTATTTCAGTTGGCATTAGTTCAGAGTAATTTTCATTACATTTCGAGATGAGACGAGAGTTACGAGCCCCCAAAATTTTGAATCTGAAAGAAGTTTTGAGAAAATTTCTCAGAAAATTTTTTGAAAACTTCAGATTGAATTTTCGGAAGTATTTGGTAGAAAAAATTTCAAATTCAAATGATTTTCCGTTATTTTTTCCGTTATTTCCTGTTTAGGAAAGTATAGAATTAGAAAAAAGTTGTGAAAAAATTCAATTTGGAAATTTTTTTGAAGATTTGGGAATTAGGATTCAATTTTTGAAGCTATGTACCTACGTATTAGAAAAATTATGTTCAAGTACCTACTTCAAGCAGGTTAAAATTAAAAGTCAATTCGATGATTGCAAGTGTACTTATTCTAATTTTTAATAATGCGAATAGCGCGAAAAAAAAACACTTGAAATGAGAAAAAAAATGATAGAAACGCAATAATACTAAAATTTAAAATTAGTGTTAAAAAACTAAAAATTACATTTCTTGGTAATTTCAAGGCAAATTACCAAAAATTACCACAGAAGGCACCACACCACAAAATATTTTGGCACCTCACCACAAAAATTGAAAGTTGTTATCAGAAAATTTTAGTTTTAACCATGTTTTAACATACTCCTATAAAATATACCTGCAATTTAGGTACATTAACTTTTCAGAACGGATAAAAAACTTCAGGAAGCTTAAAATTGTATAAAAGTTTTAATAACATGTCGTTTTTGGAATTCTTCAATCGCTTTTGCTATTGTCAAAGCTCAAAAAAAACAGTTTCTTGTTATTTGAAACTTCAACTTAGTCAATTTTCACATTTTCCGGAAACTTTAGGCACGTATAAAAAGCTCAAAAAAGTTCAAATATCCTGCAATTTTCGACATTACATGCATTTTCACCCAAGGTACACGCTTTTAGCGTTAATGAAAAAATTTTGAGAAAGAATTTAAAAAAATTTTACGATTGGAAAACATTAAATTTTTCCAGCTTGGATTTCTTCAATTTTTTTCGAATTCATAGGTACCTATACTTATTTCTTAAATTTACAATACTTATCCATATAATAATGTAAAATTAGGCAAAAACTATTGATGTATCGTCTCATTTATTCCGCACGCAACGAGTGTAAATGCTGTTTAAGGTACCTAAAAAAAGGAAATTTAAAAATATTACGAAACGTTGAAAAAACATAATAAAAGAATCTTGCCGAAAAATATGATGAAATCAACCCTAGATTTGATTTTTATTTTATTCTATCCCTCTCAGATGGTCTACCTCACTCCCTCGAGTAAAATTGTTGAACTTCAATTTCCCTTTTTCTAAATAATGGTCATTTTATTGCATTTTTTTCAAGAATTTTAAATTTCATTAGAAACGGAAGAAATACTCTGTTCATCTTAAAGTCTCAAAACTCATTTTCTTCATCATAAAAAATCAATGAAAAAAATTAGTACCGAAACTTCAAGCAAAACTATCGCGAAAGGGGTATTTATCGATTTTTTTCCCACCAGGCAATATCTTCTGACAGAGTGAGAATCAAAAATCGAAGCTGGGGCCGATTTCACCATCTCACTCGGATAAAAGAAATTTTTTCGACCAAAAATGACCATTTTTGAGTGAAAAACGTTGTGGAAAAATTGTTTTTCGCGTTGTACCACCTGAAAAATTCTGATAAAAATATCGCGGTATATGGTATATAGGGAATAGGTAGGTAGGTACCTACATATTTTTTTTTTTAGAATTGCATCTCTGGAACATCATGTAGAAAACTCGATTTGAAGTTTTCAAACACAAGTTTCGGCTAGAAAAAATTGTCGATTTTTTTTTCAATTCATCCACTAATACCCCTTAGTATAGTGTACTATCCACGTAAATTTGAAATTGGGCTGTCGGCCTTTTTTTGGTGTCATTTCCTTATGATTGAATTACGCTGAGTTCAAAAATGTCATTACTTTCAGAACCCAAAGGAGAGAAGTCCCTCAAATTTGAGATTTCTCAACTCGTGATTTTGCATTTTCCCCTCGAAACTGTCTAAAAATTACATTTCTTCAACTTTGCGCAACCTGTCGACCCTGAACCCAAATTTTTATTACAATTTTCGAACTCTACGGGTAGATAACGAACATATCGACCTTTCACAACTTCCCATGCCCCCACTCTGAGCGAATAGAGGAAATTCGTTTTAATTTTTTGAAAGAAAACCCGCAATATTTTGTTTGTTAATCTCCTGTATCAATTTTTTTCGAAGCTTCAGAATCCCTAAAATGTAGAAATTTTTGCCTATTGGTAATCCTGAAAAGAATGTCAAGATATCGACAGACAATACCACTGTAATAGTTCTCAAGATAAAATCGACAGACACTTAATAATAATTTCAACTTACTTCGATTTGGCAAATAATTGGCTATAATATGAAACAAATAAACGTGCAAATGTTAGTAGAAGAATAAAATAAAATTACAGCTACCCTTTTTCGCTGATATTATTTTCAAATTTTTTTACTCACTATATTTGCCGAAGTTTGTTATGTAATTACCGATGGCCGCTATAATCAAAATACACGTGGGTTAGAAAAAATGATAATTTTAAATAACGTCTTCAGCAGAATACATTTTTTTCACAAAATTTCGTCCACTCACTTTTAACTTTACTTGCTAACTCTTTATTCTCATATACCTTCTCTGCATTGAACGTATTATCCATTTTATTTAAATTTTGGAGCATTGGTTCGTCCAAGTTATCGAGATCTTTAAAAAAATCGATGATAGACGATTAAATATAATAAGAAATCGCATACTGCAATAATTTTCAAAGGTTGGTATTGAGTGTCTTACTTGTTACGTAAGTCATATTGTTTTCATTCACTTCTGAAAATTAAATACACCGGAAGATCTATAAATTATCTACCTACTCATACGTTCGCGAGGGATTAAGTTTATAATTAATTTGCGACTTTGGTACGTACGCGATGCAAAAGTTTCCACTTCCTCATTATTGGATACTTCTAGCAAGCTATCGAATAAAGCTTTTGTCCAGTCCAAAATATTTTTTATGGACGCTGAATAAACAAACATTCAGTTTAGGTAGATACTAAAATTTATTTTTGTACTTAGAACCAGATATATGCAAGTATTAGAATTTCGAGGGCAAAATTTTTTCACGAGATTTGAGCCAAAAATGAACACTGAATTCGAATTCGGCGAGTTCGAATTAGTCGAGAAATACTTTCATCAATTTTCTAAGTAACTTCAAAATTAAAAAAAAATCACCGTCCAAAAATATTACTGCAGGCAGCTCAAAGGCATGATGAAATCTCAGTGCCGTCAGGTTTTTGAAATTTTCGTTGAATAATACTGGATATAGAAAATTTTTCATGGTGTCTACTGGATTTAAAAGGGGGAAATTCTTGTTATTTTCAGTTTTTTAAAATACCTTTTCAAGTCATTTTTCTGGCTTAATTTTTCCGAAAAAACTTTTTTATTTCACTATTGAAAAATTCAAAAAAAAAAAAAAGGAAAATGCTGAAAATTTTTGCTTTTTGCAGTAAAACCAATTCTGTTCTGACACGTATCCGAGGAAAAATTTTATTCTACCAAAAATATACATATGAGGGAGGCACGAATCTATATTAATAGCATGAATATTTTTCAAAATTAAAATTTTGTTGAAGGTACTTCAAAAAGGATTTAAAATTTGATTGAGGAATATACCCATTTTGAATTTTTAAGAAAGCTAAAAAATTGATCGAAACGCCAAAAAAATCAAATGTTAACTTTAAAAAAAAAAAGATATGATCGTAAACAAAAATTCCAACTTACGGTGGCCTGCTGATGATTGACGAATGACTGAAATTCAAATTAGAAATATTAAAATGAGTATATTATGTTTTAATGATATTGTTACAATTTCAGCTTAACATTTATTTTGAAACATTTTCATTATCAGAAGATTGAAATCATTTCTTTTGTATTGATTGCCTAGTTTTTCATACCAGGATGGGCCGAAAAACAAAATTTTTCGATTCGAGCATGAGTTCCAATACCAAGAAAATGGAGACTGGAAAAATAATTTTAAAAATTTAAATCGAATAATATCGTCCAGTTGCGCAAGTCTTCAATTTTTTTAAATTTGTCAAAAATTCAAGATTTACGAAAATTATTATTATTTTTTTATTCGAAATTAATCGAAATTAATTTTACAGCTTATTTAGAGAATCGTAGAATTTTAATACAAAAAGAACATTAAAAATTTTTTTTTTTTATGTTTCCAGTCTCCCCATCCCTTGTCATTTAGGCGGAATTGGAACTCAAAAAATCAAACTTTTCGTTTTTCCAACCATCCTACTTCACACGTCATAAAAAACGTACTTGAAGTAACCAGGAAATCACTCGATGGAATTTCCACCCCACAATTTATTCGATAAAAATTATCATATTATTCTTTCGAGTAAAAAAAAAATAACGAATTGGATATTTTCAAACTCTTGCCAACGCCTTCCACCGAATCAAAATACTCAAACGTACCAAGAATCAAGAAAAAAGTAACAAAAATAACGTTCAACTTCGCCATATCGAATGATCTCGAAAATCTACGAATTACAATTCGCTCAGACAGAAAAATTTGACAAAATTCTCGCCAGAGTAACTCGCGACAACGGAAGAATGAAAAACTGACTGTAAAATATTCGAGTATCTCATCGGTATTTATATATAAGAAAAAAATCACGTTATTCTCGTCGAAGATGAATCACAAAAAAAACAGACTCGATAAATAAGCGAAACAGGTGTAACGCGATTAATCATACGCTAGCGACGTGTGTTTGGATTATATAAATACAGACGCGTGACGAAACGATGTGTTCGAGGGTGTACTTCAAATTTTCCCAACTAGTTTTTCGAAAAATTCCTAACTACTTTTCCTATTTCCCCAAAAAAAGTCTCAGCTAATTTTCACAAAAATTGCCAACTTTTTAAAAAAATTCCCCAACTTCTAAATTTTTCCAATTTTAGATATTCAAGCCTCGTTTATAATCGCATCTGAAAAACGCGAAGTCAGGCTGAACAGAAATTAAACGCGTTGTTTATTACAGAAGCGTTTTTATTCGCTTCTGAAAAGTGTTTTACCATTCTGAGTATTGTGAATGTTTTGTTATCACATCACAGACCAGCGTCATTCAATCAATGTAAAATTAATCTCCAAATAACGTTCAAAATTCGGATAACGCTCTTAAAAAGTGGGATTTTATATAAAATTTGTCGAAAATTGTCTAATTTCATACTAAAAACGTTTCAGATTTCATAAAAATAACAGAAAATTCAAATTAGAAAACGTTTGGAAAATTGGACAACGTATTGAGAAATACCAATTTCGAGTTAAAGGGAATAGCCGGGTTTTAAGTGAATTTGGCCCCGCTCCGATTTTTGATCTAACCCCCTCAGATGGTGTTCCTTGATGTAAAAAAAATTTAGAAAATTTTTTGACCCCCTCCCTATGTACTCACCCCTACCTTACCCACTTGTTTTTATTTAGCATTAGTAATATGACTGAGGGGTGGGGTGGGGTGGACACATGGGAGGGGGAAAGATGATCAAGAAGCATTTTTACCCTCTTCCTCCTCCCATGTGTCCACCCCACTCCACCCCTCACGGTCAGTCATATTACTAGTGCTAAATATAAACAAGTGGGTAAGGTGGGGTGAATACATAGGGAGGGAAAGGAGGGGGTCAAGTTGTATTAATACCATCAATTTACATAATACTACTATTTTCATGCCCAAAACATACAGTTTAGTACGATTTTATATCTATTATCGCGTTTTCAATTAATATCATATTTTCCAAAACCCCCTTCCTTCAGGACTCTCTATCTCCTCTGCCATTAGTCGTACGAAAAAAATTTTCATGCAAAAAATGTTGGAAATTGAGTGTAGAACAAAAAAGTACTGAGCTACTTTTGCCGTAAAACCAAATCCTGAGAAGTTATTTGAAATTTACCAATATGGTAAATTTCATTCGAAAACTATGATAAGTAGAAAGTTGAAACTTTTTCTAATGTGCAGGGCCTTTGAAGAGCTTTTTGGCGATTTTTTGGAAATCAGTGTTGCCACTTTTTTTAATCCCAAAAATTAGCTACAAAATTTGAAAAGTGGTATTTTTGTATGAAGGACACCTTCAAAAATTCCACAAAAAATATATATGGTACAACTTCACGCGCTGAGTAACATATCAAAAAACTGAGATGATTGATCCCAAGAACGCCGACTTTGGAGGAAATTTGAAGTTGTTTTGCATCAGATCTTTTCCAAGATAATGATAGTTGAATAATTTTCCAACCCGCTTAATTCAATCCTCAATAGCAACGAATTTCAAGCATAAAATCACAATTTTTCAGCTGACGTGATACCTACTGAAATATAATTGGCTACAGGTATTTCAAGTGAAGGAAAATCATAATTTTCACGTCGAGAATGAATCACTAAGGCATAAACTACCGACCTATGTATACCTTGTGAATCACCAAAAAAACAGACACAGAAATTATGAATATGCGAAACAGATGTAGCGTTATTCGTCATACGTTTGTGACAAGTGTCTACTGCAGAATCTTAAATTTAATATAATTTGTCATCGATTGTAAGAAAAACCTGCAGTTGTATCTACGTTTAGCAGGTAACATTTTTCCATAAATAAGTATGCTATGTAAACAGCTTGCAAATGTTACAGCACAAACAAGTGATTTGACTATATACCATGAATTAAATTCACTTGACACTTGAAAAACGTATGTACGTTGGTATGATCGTTGAATCATGACAAAAGACTTGAAATTTTACCGCAGCAGCTTAAAAGCAGTAGATATTTCATCTGACATGAGAATCGCCCTCGAATCTGCGTTGACGTAATGAACAGCACTGGAAACAGATGCTGACAAAGTACACCCAAATTGTGAATATTAATACTGATAGTTTGAGTAAAACGCACACACTAAGTATAGTCTACAATCCAACATGAAAAAGTGCACTAGAAATCGAATTCAGCGATCTTTTTTGGGAACCAAAAAAATGAGCTGCCAAAATGTCGGTACTATCCGCCTCATTCGAAAAAGATTTTTAATCCTGCACAATGGGGGGGGGGGGAGGAGGGGAGGAGACCCCTAAAAAGGTGATTTAGGGGACATGGTCCGAACCAAAAAAATTCGACGGATTTGGGTTGAGGAACTTCTCCCGATACCGAATATGTAATTTTTTTCCGTTGCACCCTGCACAACTGCATTTTATTGCACTTCAAGTGCAATTTTTATGCGTTTGGACGATTTTTGACAGTAAAAGAGCCAAAATATAGGCGAGAACCAAAAAATACTCGTCAATTCTGTTGAATGTAGTCATTTAAAGTCCATTCCCGCAAAAATGGGCGAAAATTCCTGCACAATGCGAAGTAATGAAAATGAACAGGTTGGTCACCCCATCTCCTCCCCCCCCAAAAAAAATTAAGTCATGGAATACTTGCTAAAAAATGGCAATGCGATGCATCAAAATGGGTCAAAATTTCGCGCTGATTCCGAAAATCATCATGAATTTTGATTTCGACCCCCCTCGGTTGAGTTCTGTCCCCAAATTTGAATTTTAGGGGGAAACTAAAGAATTGACATCACATTATTTAAATGAAACGTAATTGGAATTTACGCAAATCAGACAATTGTGGTTGATTGATCTTAACTTCCAGCATACCTTGATCCCCCCAAAAAAATTTCCAACCCTCATCTCTCCCACCCCCGCCAAATTATAATAAAAACATTAATTTAAAAACAGCGATGCGGCATATCGAAATGGTTTAAAATTTCGCGCTGAGTTCTAAAATGGTAATAATTTTTGAATTTGACCCCCCGTCCGCGGAATTCTGCCTCCAAACTTGAATTTGAGGGGGAAACTGAAGAATTGACATAATTTAAATGAAACGTAATTGGAATTTATAAATCAGACAATTGTGGTTGATTGATTTCAACTTTCAGCATACCTTGGCCCTCCAAAACATTTCCAACCGTCATCTCTCCCACCCCCGCCAAATTATAATAAAAACATTAATTTAAAAACAGCGATGCGGCATATCGAAATGGTTTAAAATTTCGCGCTGAGTTCGAAAATGGTAATAATTTTTGAATTTGATCCCCCTCGGTGAGCCTCCTGAAGTCGAGGGGGCAATTTGGAGAGGTACTTCCACATCTACAGAACCCTTTACGTGAATTTGTGCGAAATCGGTGCAAAACAAGTTTTTCTCTCATAAGGAGTCCAAAAAATTTCTGAAAAAAATTGCGTTATCAAAGCAGAAGAATTTTTGTAAGAAAATCTTTGAGATAAGGGTAAAAAGAGACTTGTGTTTTTAGAAATATCCTCAGTTTTTGAAGAAGTGTAAAGATATTTGGACCCGAACGAAGTCAGAGAGAAAAACTTTCAAAAAAATGCTTAAGAGCTGAAAATTACTCACGTCGAAGCAAAAAAATTGTTGTAAAAAACTGTTCAAAAGTAGGTAAATTGGGATGATTTTGATTTTTGATAGATAATATTTAAAAAATAAGGAAAGCATTCAACCAAGCCCGAGTGAAGCGGGGTAAAAAATTTTTTGTAGAGGCGAATTTTTTGTCCAGAGAGTAATTTGCCGAGATACTTTCTGAATAAAAAATTTATTTTTAAAGGGGTTTTGACCCCCCCCCCCCATATTTACGCCACTGAAAGGGCAAAAGGCTGTATGCCTGTGTAGCCTCACTTTTTAAAATATTTACTGGGCGCCACTGAGGAGTTGGGTGGGTGGTTTCTGTGATTTTCTCGCTCGAGCTTTTTCAATTATTTCAAATTCTCTGTACGTCTCTGTTCGTACCAAATTTGTCGCACAAAAATTTCGTTGAGGTGTAAGGGGTAACCGCGATTAAAATTTACCTTAATGGAATTTTGTTATTGAAATGTGAAAATGGTACGAAAATAGTACGAATTTTGCTTTTTGAATCTACCATTCGAGAGAATTTGTGTGGGAATAACCTTTGAAAATATATCTTAACACTTCTACGCTAAATTTCTAAATAAATTTTCAAGCCGCGGTGAATGATGGGAAATTGAGAATCGAGTGTTGAAAATTACGCCTCTGTTTTGCTGCATTTATTTCGCTCGAGATACTTACGTAATTTTCGACAATACTTCAACCTTTCGGACTCGGCTGAAATGAGGTTTGCGGCCTTCTCGAGTGCAAGGATATGTGTAAATCCATACTGTTAAATTTCTGCTTCTGGAGCTTCGATGCGACGTAATTCTTTTTCGGAGAGTGTTTAAATGGTGACATTTTTATGAAACCTTTCGTATACGTTGTCGTGTCGTTGAACGAATTACAACGTTCATTTCGAGAACGCTCGAGCATAAATTATCTGCTAAATGATGTCACATTTTCGGCTAAAAACTCTCGTTGGTTTTGCTACAGCTTCGAATGGGTTCGGAATTTTATTTCGAACGAGTGTGTGGTCTGGAAAAAAAAGTAAGCCTCGTGGCGTATAATTTGTTTTCAAATGCGTATTGTTTTTGAAAAGATCTTTGTACTCGAAATATTATATTTTTTATTGTTTTCGAATGTAAAATTATTACTTTTTGAAAGATTGCTGTATTGCCATTTGAAATTTCGCGAGTGTTATTAATGGGCAAAAATGATAGTAGATAATGGAAGCTGAGTGGAAAATTTTCATAATTTCAACTCGCGATGAGAAATTGATTTAAAATTATTTATTTCTGTTTAAAAAATTGTAGAATTTTCGTCGTGGAATTTCGGGTCAACATTTTTGATTTTTTTGGAATTTTGAAAAATGGGAAAAAATGGATTAGAAATAATTTATCGTTGGTGCAGAACAAATAAGTTTTGTTTTCTCATTGGTTATATACGTGACATGTGTGCCCTACCCATAATCAAGATAAACTTTGAAATAAAAAATTTGTTTTCATTCAAAATTATCGCATCAGCTTTTGGGTTGTTTTTCATTTTTTTTTTCTTCCATAAATGTAAAAATTTGTCCGTTTGTGCAGCGATAAAACTGTCGTATCGATGTTTTCATAGTACCATATTTACACAGACTACCGAGTATATTCTTTAATTTATTCATTTCCCGAGGCAAGTGTACGTAAATATGATTCGTATCGACCGAGACATTGACAACGAAAGGGGAAAAAATAAAATAAATACATAGAAAAGAAAATACCGCAGTCCTCAGTTCAGCCTACAAATCTCGCCTACTTACTCGTACTTGCCAAATACCTACGTACATGTATGGCTTTCTGGTTTAAAACAGATTTGTGAGCCTGAATATAGAAATCACCCGTAAGTGTCAAAATTTGGTTTTCAAGTTGGCACTGATTTTTGGCCTTTCAGAAGGGGTAGAATCAAGGAGGAACCTCAACTCAAAAACCAATTTTTGACATTTAAGGGTGGTTTCTATATTTAGGCTCATATTTGTAATTTGGGCTTTGGGGTGTTTGATGTTTTCGGATTGGTTGAGTAATCAAGGGCGGTAATTTGACCAGAAAATCTTGAAAATGCAAACTCTCAACTGTCTATTTCGATTCGTAATCTTTTTAGCGAAATATATTCAGAATCGATTGGTAAATTGCGTAAAAAGTTGGTGTTTTTTTCAAATCCTCGTCGTTGTTATGTAGCTAAATACGGGTAATAATTCATCCGGAAGGATTTGTTTTTCATACGCGTTTCGAGAAGCTTTAATTTTTCGCTACACGAGCGATATTTTTTCACACGTAGTTTTTTTCATATCGACTCGACGATGTTGCTGGTGAACTATCTGTTAAGTAGGTAGATAGATAGATACATATTTTACTCGTTGATTGATTTATGAAATGCTTTCGTTTATCGCGTGTAAACATCGACGACGCAGATGAAAAGAAATTTTGGCGTGTGAAAAGTTTTGTTATTTTTTGTTTTTTTCAATAGTGTTTTTCTATGTTTTATTTTAGAAAGAGTATTAGCAATTTGAACCATGGCTGTATCAAAAATAGGCTAATACAAAATGTATTTCTGGTGACAAGTCGTATTTTATTTTTTATTCGTATTTTGTGGGACGTGAGTAATCCTCGGCTCGAAAAAATGGCGAAATTGATTTCGACAACTTTTTGGAAAATCTCACCAAAAAAGATATCTAGGTAAGAAGATAATAACGAATACGTCTCCAGCTTTCTGTGACAATGAAATACCCGAACGTATATGACGTAGGTAGTTCAACCTTTCTCCTAAATCTTTTTTTCTCCAAAATTAGACCTTCTTAGGCAATCACGAAAGGCAAAATTTCATGAAAGTCTATCCGTAGAAAATATCCTGTTGCTGGTACCCTTCGTAAATTATCAAATCGACATAAAGTGGCTCGTTGTTAATAAATCATCGTATCAAGTTTCAAAGTTGAACATTCAATGATCAATATTTTTAATGTTTGTGTGCCGAAGAGTGTTTGATTATAAAGAACACATAAGGTGTCAAAAACATTGCGTGTTTTCGGAATTTTTTACATAGCAAGTTTTAAAAGTTGCAGTGCACGCGTTGTGTTGTAATTTATCATTAAAACTTTTTAAAAATATTTCATTATTCAACGAAACTTACCTATTTGACTTTTATTCGCAGTAGAGAATGACGCCGACGCGACGTTTCTTCTACCTACACTGTAGCGAGGATAAAGATGCCAATCATGCGTAATGATAATGTAAGGATATGTATTTTAATATTTTCTGAAAATTTTGAAACTTCGAGTTGATTTTGAGTTCTACTTACCATAGTTTACTCATTCGACTACCCACGTAGTTTATTAAATTTATTCGAATATTATTTTTTTTGATCATTGGAAGGAGTAAAATGTATATTTTTTGAGTTGAAAATGAAATTATAAAGGTGATTTTTAACTGATAGGTATTACTTAAGATGAGTACCAAAAAATGAACAGGAAATAGTCCTCCCAATAATGAGAAAATTACAGTTTTGTTCAGTAAAATAGCGTTAGATGGGAACATTTTTACTTTAAGCTGAAAAAATGGGGAAAATTGAACTTTTAGTTGATAAAAATGAAAGGAACCCATTTCAAAAAGGAATTTCTAATTTTTGCCTCCTTTGATTTTAATAAGTATGCATATTACAAGGTTACTATTTTCTGTTTGAAAAAATGTACGTTCTTGTAATTTTGTTGTGAAATCGATTGTTGAACTTTTTGTTTCGAAAATTTATTCAAGGATAGGTAGTTCTGTCTATACCTCAAAATAATCTGATAAAAATGTCATTTTCTTGACTTGGTATCCAGTTTAATTTTTTTAATGAAAAAATTCAGAAAAATTTTGTGGGAAAATTTTTTATCAACGCGATGTCAAAATAAATGTTTTTATTTGAAAATATGATTTCTGATAATTTTTTCCCTCGGGTCCCTTTCCTTTCTGATTGTTAGTTTCCAAACAAGAAACAGAATTTTCGAAAATGGAAGTATCAATGAAAAAAAGTTACCAGCTCATTCCTCGTCAAATCGTTCAGGCTTTCTTCAAATTTTTTCGTGAAACAGTGTGAGGTTAGAGGGGTTGGATCAAAAAAATAAGCTAATGTTCAAACTTGGCGTCCTTAAATTAGTAAGAATCGATATGTCACTCCACTTTTTCTATTTTTTTGTACATATTTCTGCCAAAATTGAGGACCCCTGTGGTTCCCTAGCCCTGCGACTCCACATTTTAAAAAATGACTTTTGCCAATTAATTTTTTAGCGCTGGACCAAAGTTTGATACGGCATTATAACTTCTAGGAAATGTACGTAAATGTTCAACCTTTCATTTCCCTTGATGGGCAGATTGCCTACTTCCTTATTTGAAGAGGCGAAATTTTTAGAAAAAATATGTATTTTTCGTGTTTATTCATAATTTTTTTCACTGAATGAAAACAAGGAAGGGATGAAATCTTCGACCGACAGATACTTGTGTATCTATGCCCTACTGGTTCGTGCACAACACTTTGCCTACCCGTTGGATTTAAGGGGCAAAAAAAATTAAAAATCGTGCTGGTCAAAATTTTTTCAGAAACTTTTACCCCTTCAAATAAAAAAGTAGGTGATTTGCTGACCAGCGGATAGGTACTAGGAGGCGTTACCACCCCACTCGTTCCTGCCAACTTCACGCACAAAAAAAACCTATCTGTGACATTTGTCATGTGTGTGCGGTCGGCAGGCTAGGGAAGAGGGTTTCTTCTGTTGATGAAGGTTGCACAATCCTTGGAGTCGGAGTCGTAATGATGGTTTGGGTCTTGAGGTAGCACTGGCGATTTGTTTTTGACAATCTTCACATACCTATCCAATACATATTATTCAACTAGAGAATATATCTACCCAAAACATAAACCTGATTAATCTTCATCGTCAGGAGCAAAGGTAATTGTAGGAGCTACTGAAATTAATTTGAGCAAATTAATCGGAATTGTTGGTAAATTCTTAAATATTATGCGACCGCAATCCTCTGAGTTGTCGTATGGAACAACCACCCAATTGTCCTTTCCGTGTTCAAGGCAAATGTATTTCATTGATCTCAGTCTATCAGGAATAGTTTGTCTCAAGATATTGAGAAACTCAAATTGCTCTTGAGACATGTGCCATCCAGGTGCAAACTTGAACAGTATTTTTGAAAAGCACATTTCTGTATTTCGCTCTGCATAGTCACGCATGATATTGTTGAGCTGATGGTGCAGAGCACACATCATTTTGTAGCTCCGGGCAATCTGTGCAGCAAACCTTATATGAACTTCGTCGATATCTTTATACTCGGCTAAATTTTTTTCTTGGAATTCCTTCAATAAATCTTGAAGGTCACTGACGAAAACTGGCATCCAATGGTTCCTACGTTTTAATTTAAGAAGTGCATACCACACCTGGAAAGATTTTTTAATCGCAGCCTTATAGCTATCGATACTCGAAGGTTTATTGGTAGTAGCAATAATTGCTTCAAAAGAATCCATCGTATTATCCATTTCCAAAGGGGTGTTTTGGTAATTCTTTTTAAAATTAAACGTCCTTACCCAACCATCTTTGGTCTCGATTGTGTTTAAAATGTCTTCAGGAATTTGCAGATTTTCATACTTATTGATAACATTAGAGGGAATAATTTTTTCACCACATTGATAACTGTCTTCTAAAACTCCTTTTAAACCATGGGTAACGCATTCAAAACTGTTCATAAACTGTAACATTACATGTTGAAAACAAGGTATTCACTATTTATTTTATGTTTTGCAGAAATCTAAAACTAGTGATGTAAAATCTCAATTTCCACTTACACCTAATCCTTCGGCAGAAGCGTAGCCATCAGAATATCCTGTAGCATTTCCCATTTTGAACCCTGTAGCTTTTCCCATTTTGAACACTTGAAGATAAAGTTCTCTCTTCTTAGATTTTTCAACCTCATTGCTATGTTTATTTATGTCATCCTCAACTTCAGGGTCAAATGCTACCTCAAACAAAACATGGATATTAAACACTTGTAGGAATAATTCAATATAGGTATAGTTATCTCATATACCTACATTTATGATAGGCAAAGCTAGTGAATAAATACCTACCCTTGGTTTACAATTATTTTTATAATTATCAAATAAGTATTGATATCTAATAAACACTTACTAAGATGTTCGAAATCACCCTGAGCTTGAATTAAATAGAGAACAAATACGACTAAACCTAGTAAAAATTGTCTCATGGCATCAAATCTGAAATATAATAAATAAAATTCAGTTACCTTTACATACGTAAGTGGTTAACCTATGCCAATTTCAAGTGAATTGAATTCCTCGCTTAAGCGTTAGTAAAAGGTTTTATGCAATATAAGCGCTTTATAACTGAAATTTAAGAAGCGAAACCAAATGTTTGTTTCGATGATTTAATTTTTTTTTTAAAAAGTGAATACCTAGATAGGTAAAAAATGGTGAAGTGATCTTACTCCAATCGATGTTATCAGCAGTGGAAAAATTTCAAAGCCGCTATTTAGTTTGGCGACTTCAACGTTTGAAATTCATAAACTCAATGAAGGATTGCTTTTTTCAAACTATGTAGCCACTGGGTATTGCTACTTATCCAATTTAGAGATGATAAAATCAATTCAGTAGGTTTTTTCTTCGTGATAATCACAAATTAGCAATTCTTATCTACTCACTATCACGGCCCAATTTAGAAAGACCTAAAGGATTAAAAATTTCAGTAGCTATGTGTATAGTCTATCCCTTATCGAATCTTTTGAAAGGCCTAAAGGATTAAAAATTTCATTAGCTACTTGTGCATGGTGTCCATTTTCTGAAAATTCGGGAAAACCGGGAAAACCGGGAAAAGTCAGGGAATTTTGGTGGTCTGGAAAAGTAAGCTCAGAAATGTGCTCAAAGCACTCGCGCTCAAACATGCACTCGAAGCGCTCACGTTCACACATTCACTCAAAACACATGCTCACTCACTCAACTCTGCTCATTTTTTTAGACGAATGAAAGTTTGAAATCATTTGAATTATTCAATATTTTATTCTACAAAAACTATGACAAACACTATCAAGTACCTAAATTAAAACTTGAATAATTTTTCGATTAACACGTATTTTAAAAGAATTTTTGAGTGGAGCTGAGCGCTACCTCGCGGCGCTCACAATGAATTTTGCGCTCCGCTAACGCTCCGTTCTTAAAACGTGAATTTTGCGCTCACGCTCCGCTCAGCCTCAGCGCTCACTCAAAATCAGTGAGCGCATGAGCGCTGAGCAGCCCATCACTGCCGGGCCCCCTTCGTATACATTCTAAAAAGATCAGATATCCGGATATTCTTTAAATCCGAATATTTTTTCAATATCCGGATATTCGTTGAACATTGACATTTTATATATTGAAGCCGCTGTTGTCATTTTCCAGTGTTGAGACAGTTATCTAATATCTTCATATTTCAAGATGCTGATTAGCTGATCAGTTATTTTCAAAAATGGTGATTCATGTTTTATCACATTAAAAAGAGAATAGCTATTTTAATATAAACGTGATTAAGATCGTTAATATGTCATTGGAAATAGCATAAAATTCTCTACAATTTGCAGGGCTACAATAACAAAACGTGTTCCGCTCCGTTCTGGTATCCGTTCCTGAGTCGTTCCATTCCGTTCCGTTCTTTTCTGTTCCCAGGGACCAAAAGCCAGCCAAAAGCCGAAAGATAAAAAGCCGATCAAGCCAATAATTTGAGGCTTTTGAAAAGCTTACTTTCAGCTCAGCTTTATAATAGGGCATTCGCGCATGTGTGGGTTGCATACTCTCTGCCGAACGGTTTGGTGCACTGTTATCATTATTTTTTGATTTTTTCTAAATAACTTGAAAAAGAAGCAATTTTGGATCTTTTTCATAATAACTTAATTGGAAGAGGATGAAATAAGCTTTCGATTGATATAATTACTTTTTGATTTCATGCAACTTTGAATTTTCGTAAATTCTGATGGAAAATTTTTCATCGAAATTTACAAAAATTCAAAGTTGCATGAAATCAAAAAGTAATTATATCAATCGAAAGCTTATTTCACCCTCTTTTAATCAAGTTATTATAAAAAAGATCCAAAATTGCTTCCTTTTCAAGTTATTTAGAAAAAATCAAAAAATAGTGATAACAGTGCACCACACCGTTCGGTAGAGAGTATGCAACCCGCACATGCGCGAATGTCCTATTCAACAGCCGGAAGTCAGCCAAAAGCTTTATGTTTTCGGCTTTCTTACGGCTTTTTTTCAAAATTCAAAAACTGATATTAATGGTTCCAGGTATTGATATTGAGCTGGATAAAATTCGATTTCGCTTCATCTTACTCTTGTTCCACAAATACTTATTCTAATTTCAAAGTTCAAATGTTCGTTTACTTCGTTTTGTATGTTTAACTATTTTCGTTTCAATATTCAAATGTTTGTTTTCTTCAAATAATTATTTAAATTTTTAATTTCAAAGTGCAAATGTTCATTTTGTATGTACCATTATTATTTGAAGTTGACGATGTGAAATTGACTGGTGTTCTTTTTATTTTTTTCCCGATTTCAGAAGAAAAATTGAAACTTATTGAAATTTACACTTAGGGATGTTCAGATCCCATTCTGAAAAGTAATAATTAGTTGAAAAACATGTAAAAAGTTCTCATTATTCTAATGTTTCAGATTTTTAAGTGATTGCTTTGAATTTTTGTACCAATTATTAAAAAATCAAGCTTTTATCTCAAAAGTTCGACTTCGAGCTCGTGAAATTTTAACCATTGGTTTTGAATCTTTTTTCAATTCTCTACTATCTCATTTATAGATCAGTGAAAATTATCGAAAATCACCGAGAAACAGTCAGAATTGCGGCACAGGAGAAAATCAATGAAAACATTTTCAATGAAAATAAATCAGTGAGAAAAATCACTGGAAAATCAGTGAAAATTCACTGATTTTTCCTGTGCCGCAATTCTGGCTGTTTATCAGTGACTTTTCACTGATTCAGAATGATGGAGTACAGAACCACGCAAACAGATTTATCTTGGACCCAACCAATCTCGAGATATGACCCTCCGATGTTGAGCCGTTTGGAGAAAAATATACCAAATATTCGAAAATTATGAGGACCACCACCTCACCTCCTGAAAGATTAGGATCGAAATGACGATGATTTCTTCATTAAACCATCGAATGGAACTCTTGAAAAAAAATTATCAAGATCAGAGGACGTAAGGTCAAAACGTGGGCGATTTAACGTGGAATGAGGCTGCTGATGAAGTTATGATTTTTTGCAAGTGTGAAGAGCCATATTAATACATTTTCAGTAAAAATTTCATTAAAAGTGATTGTTTTCAAGGTCTTACTGAATATTCAAAAACGAGAAAGAATTTATTTTTTCAGGTAAGGAAGCTAGAAACTGCCTAAAAATAAGGCAATAGTATTTTTGAGTAACAACATCAATGCTAAGAGTAATTTCTGTGAAATAGTTGGATTGGGATTGAGGGGGGGGGGGGGGGGGGTAGGGGACGGAAGGGGAGATTTTTCAAGGTTAGACATAACTTCTCAACTACCTACATTCAATTTTCGAAAAAAAGTTCAAAACAATTCGTGTTAATATAAACCTAAAGGATTATTAATGTTTTCATAAGCTACTTATCGATTTCCCAGAAATTTTCCAAAAAACACGTAACGTGTTCGTCGTACTTAGATGGGGGAAATGATACGGAATCTACATAATTTTATAATTACTACCTTGGTTCTTGTATTAACCTAATCCTTCGAAGAAAATATTTAATATGGAAAAAGGAGGTACCATGGGGTACTTAATTCGGATCTTGGATTATGAACCTTTTAAACTTACTTATACTCATTTACCTAGTGACTGTAGTGTAGAAACCCTTTATTTTAGCTCGTCTATCAAAAAAAAAGAAAAAGAAAAAAGAGGTGAATAGTTGTAGTTTCGTGGTTTAATAAAATTTCACACGTAAGAAAATTCTATTTTGTTCGGTACTAGTTTTACTTACGTACTTGTTCGTAAATACATCCGGCATCTCTAATCTGTATTTTAAAATTAGCAATAATTCGAACGAGGTATCGGCGTCGTTCTAAATTGTTATTTTTTTTAATGTGCGAAAAAGATCGCGACGGTGCAAATGACGATTGTGAAAAAAAAACTCGGGAAGCGAATTTCCAAGGAAAGAGCGAACGAGAATAAAAGTACACGTGCTGGATAGAGACGCGAAACTATTTTCTTATCTTTTATACATTTAAGTAGTTGGTGGAAATGAAACGTAGTATAAAATGTGTCTAGAAATAGCGTTTAATGTCTAAAAGGGTAAAATAGTTAGTCGTATTGGGTAAAATGAATTTTTCGGCGTGTTGTTTTTCTCTTTTATATAAAACGACCACGACTACGAGCCCGCAGAAACAATAAATAAAATGACGAGATCGCGTGGGATGACCAATTACGGTGTTTTTTAATTTTATTTTAGTGTTTCAATATCGCGCGAAGTAAGAGCAATATTATATGCAAGTTTCGCGTCGTATTGACGAGTTTTTTATATTATTTTTTTATGAGATATATAGCGTATTTTTATTTGACAGTATTCTTTTTCATTTTCGTGTTGCAGAATACATATCCATATATGGATAAAGAAGACAAGAAAGATTCGACTATGTCGTCCTCTCCGGGATTAACCATTGATAAAGCCGCCTTTTTACTTCTCCGAGTTAAAAGAGTTTTCCGCAAGAAGAAACAACAAAGAAAAGAAAAAAGGTAAACTTTGTAAGCTCTAATTTCCTTGGTAAAACTTTCCTGTTAAGATAATGCCTTCGGATCGTTTGCCATAGCCCATTTTTACGCGACGTGGCAATAAATTCTGTCGCGATAAGCTTCCCCTCATTTCGGCCGCTCTGACGAGCCCACTTGCTCCGAATCGCTCCGCGTGTTACGAAATATTCGACTCGGAGTCGATGAGTGATTGTTATTGGAATATTTTTGTATTTGCCCATTACCCTCTATATGAAACAGCCGGGAAGCACGGACCGGCAACGCAGCAGTAGTAGTCCTATTTTAGCGTTGCGTTATATGGCGCGCGCGATATTTTTCCTTATATCTCAAAATTTTGAGTGAGCACATAGGTGTTTGAGGCATGAAAAATTATCTACTTTTCACGAGCTACAACGTGGTTGTTGTTCCAAAGCTCTATCCTCAACCGATCAAAAGTTATAAAAGTTCGAAGCTTAAAAAATTTCATGTTCGACTTTTCAAATTGAAATTACTCAAAATTTTGAGTGAGCACATAGGTGTTTGAGACATGGAAAATGATCTACTCTTCACTGGCTACAACCACGTTTTTGTCCCAAAGCTCTAGCTCAAACCGATCAAAAGTTGCGAAAGCTCGAACTTTGAGCTTTTACAACTTTTGATCGGTTTGAGCTAGAGCTTTGGGACAAAAACGTGGTTGTAGCCAGTGAAGAGTAGATCATTTTCCATGTCTCAAACACCTATGTGCTCACTCAAAATTTTGAGTAATTTCAATTTGAAAAGTCGAACATGAAATTTTTTGAGTTTCAAACTTTTATAACTTTTGATCAGGTGAGGATAGAGCTTTGGAACAAAAACCAAGTTGTAGCCCGTGAAAAGTAGATAATTTTTCATGCCTCAAACACCTATGTGCTCACTCAAAATTTTGAGATATAAGGAAAAATATCGCGCGCGCCATATAACACAACGCTAAAATAGGACCACTAGTCTCGATTTTTGCGATGTTGCCGGTTCATGCTTCCCGGCTGTATCATATAGAGGGTAATGATTTGCCGCGACGACTAATGAAGTATGGCAAAATATATCGCCCTGTATTGTACGCTTTGGCGAACACCAACGCCAAAAAGGAAAATTGTTCTGCGAGCAGCTTGCGCAAAAATTCGCCGCATATTTGTCACCAGTCTGCATTGTGCGAGTATCTTGCTACCTACATATAAATAGGTATGTCTTTTCTCATCGAAGAATAAAAAATACCGTACGGAATTTTTTCTAAGAGTTTGCCAAAATTAAGCCTGCTTGGAAATGTTCTAAGACGTTGGATAGGTCTTTAGATAACTTGAGAGATTGTGTAAGGGTTCGTTTGTAAAATGATTCTCCCTTCGTGTATCTCTCGGCTCGAATTACGTAGTTTTTTTTTCGGGAAGCGATAAGTGTGTGATATTGTGCTGGGATACTTTGCGTGGGATGTAAGAATTAACCGAAGGGGATGGAATTGGGACATATTCGTTTCAATTTGTTTGAAAAGGTGTGAAAAATTGCTGCTGGATCGAATCGTGAAAATTGATAGTGGTCCTGACTAATTTTGGCTTTTTGTGATGGCGAGTACGTCAATTTTTTAAGGTTGCCGGAAATTTCGGAAAGTTGTGTTACATCGTTTCCAGGCATCATAGTAGGTCACTTTTTTAGGGGGTTTGTCACTTTTTTTGACTTTGGTTACTAAAAGTCACTTTTTTCCTCCCAAAGTCACTTTTCTTCGCATTTTCAAGTAAAAATTCATATTTTCACGTAAAAATTGCTATTTTTTCAAAATTTTTTACGAAAAAAATTAAAAGTTGATAATTTTTCAAAAAAAATTTGCCTTCGCTTCGCTCGGGCAGTATTTCAATAATTATATTTCTAAATTTGAAAAATTCGGTTTTTTTAAATCAGTAAAGTAATTGATTTTTGAGTCAATTCCCCATTTGACAGAATAAATCAGTAGTTTTGACTAAAATAAATCAATCAAACAATTGAAATATCACAGATTTTTAAATAAATTCATTTCACTGATTCAAAAAGGCACAGTTTTACGAAAATTGACTGATTTGCTCAAATCTGTATAATCAAATTAATAAAAAAAATTAGATTTTTAGATTAGGTAGGAGGTACCTAATTTTTTCATTGAATTACATTTTTTCCTTAATTTTCAGCCCTCTTTTTTTTAGCTATAGTGGTGGTGAAGTAAAAAACCAGAACTTTTTACGAATTATTCCGGAAAATTTTTGGAAACTTTTCCACGTTAGAATTCGGCAACACTGTGTGTTACAACCGTAATGAAATTATTATTTGTTTATAGTTTTGACGAAGGAATTTAATAAAATTATTCACGTCGTTTTAGTTTATCTTTGAAATGATTGCAAGACACTTCAAAAAAAATTGCCCCCCCCCCCATCTAAAAAATTGAATTTTTGGTTACATTTTGCTCATTTTTTGATTACTTTTTGGTTACTTCTTGTTCGGAAAAAGTTACTAAACGTTACTTAATTTTGATAGAATTTCGCTATGATACCTGGAATGAAATTATTCACGCAGTTTCAGTTGATTTATATTTGAAATGTTTGCAGAAAACCACAAAAAACATTCCCCCCCAAAAAAAACTAAAAAATTCCCTCGAAAAAATCGAATTTTTGGTTACTTTTGGTTACTTTTTGCTCTCTTTTTGCTCAAAAAAAGTCACTAAAAGTCACTTTTTTTCTTCGAAATTTCGCTATGATGCCTGGTTAAAATTTTTCTAGTATAGATTTACTTTTAGGCAGGGATTTTGTGGAAGTTACACATATTGGAAAATTTTGAAAATCGTTTCAATCGAGTGAGTAGTTTAATCTGTCAAAATGCTAAAAAAGATTTATCTTGAGAGCCGCCCAAAAAATTAAATTTATTACTTGATAAAAAATGTTTGAAAAATTGTCGAAATTGTAGTATAATTTCTGAACCAGAAGTGCTATTTATCATGAATGGAATATTGAAAAGTTTAAAAGAATTTTCCCAGAATGACACGAGTAAAAAAAATTGATCTACTGACTTATACCTTCGTATTTCTTGTATGAATTATTTTTAATCGAATAAGTACTAAAAGTATTTATTTTCATAAATTAAAATTCACGTCAAAATTTCGATTCTTCTTGCAAGGAGGTGTCCCAACTGAAAGTGAAATTTTGAGCCGGAACAAAAATATATCGAAAGTACTTCCGAAAAAACCCCATATCCAAAATTTTCAGGTGTTAAAGTTTATTTCTCGAATTTTGACGAATTTTTGAAATTTCAAAATTATCTCATGGCCCTGCCAAGTATGAAAATTTGATCTAATCAATGAAAAAAACTAAAAGGCTGTGGTGTGGTAAAGAGATCAGTTGGCCTCTAATGAAAATTGTTTAAAATGTTTATGCCATTCGATTTATCTTGGTGGAAGATGATTTTAGAGCGCATGAGCAAATTTTTATCTCACCCCTGGGGACTGTGGCCCCAAAATACGTTATTTCTAAGCTAAAAATTTCATCTCAACGAGTTTTTAACCGATTTCTTTCAAACTTGGCACGCAGGTAGAGGTGCTAGAGAGGAGTATCTACCCTGAATTTTTTTCAGATTTTTTCGACCACTATAATGATCTTAAATTTGACCTTGAAAATTTCAAATCGCCCTGGAAAACATAATATTGGTGCTGACTGAAATTTTATTTTTTTCTTAAATTTCTCAATTGTATTTTACATCATTCAGAATTTTTTCACAACGTTTTTCACTCATAAAATGGCAATTTTAGGTGGGAAAAAGGTTCATTTAATTGTACCTCAAAATACATATTTGTACACCACTTGTCCGATTTTCACTTTATTCGGGATTCAATAATATGGAAATGACATCAAAAAAGGGCTCAATTTCAAAAATGGACCTCTTTCCTCCCCCCATGGATTTTGGGGATGGCCTCCGGGCTCAAAAAATTCCTTATAGTGTCCGTGTTTTCCACATCAAAGTTCACACTTTTACCAATTTGCCTTTTATGTTCAAAAAAATACAATCTACCACAGGATTACTCTTGAAATTACAAAAATCACGAAAAAGAAATGAAATAAAGTGAAAATTGGGCAAAATGGTGTGCAAATATATATTTTGGGGTATAATTAAACGAACTTTTTCTCCACCTAAACTTACCATTTTATGAGTAAAAAACGTTGTGATAAAATGGGCTTTCGCTTTTTTCAAGGTGTTCCACCAACTGAAAAAACCTGAAAAAATTCTAAGAGGTGTGAAATGCATTGAAAAATTTCAGAAAAAAAATGAAATTTCAGTCAGCACCAAAATTGTGTTTTCTAGGGTAGTTTGAAATTTTCAAGATCGAATTTAAGGTTATTATAGTGGTCGGAAAAATCTGAAAAAATTTCACGGTACTTACTCCTCTCTAGTACCTCTACCTACATGCAAAGTTTGAAAGAAATCGGTTGAAAACTCGCGGAGATGAAATTTTTAGCCTGGAAATCACGTATTTTGGGGCCCCTGTCTGGATAAAAATTCGCTCATGCGCTCTAAAATCATCTCTCACCAAGACAAATCGAATGGCATAAATTTTGACAAAGTTCCTCCAGAGGCAAAGTCACCCCCTTACCACACTAAAGCCTTTCAGCTATTTTTTTTGATTATATCAAATTTTCATATTTTGCAGAGCGTTGAAATTTTCAAAAATTCGTCAAAATTCGAGAAATGAACTTTCGCACCTGAAATTTTGGATATGGGTTCTTTTATGATTGCACTTTCGATTTATTTTCGTTTCAGCTCAAAATTTTCTCTGAGGTGGGATAAGTATCTCCCTTGTTAGATAAATAGATATAAGAGTGGAAAAATTTCATCTTATCAATGGAAAATCAACGAAAAATACAGAAATAGAAATGAATCCTCATTTCAGTTTTTTTCCTGATGAATCCGCATATTTTTCTGCCCGTTTCATTTATCTGATATCGGATTTTTTTTGGGGCTAGATAAGCTTATGGTTAATTTGAACCAAATCCAGCTCGTACGCGAAGTTGTATTCGCGGAAAAACGATCTAGAAAAAAATCAAAGAATAGCAGAAGAGAAAAAGTCGAAACTGCTGTTGCAAAACGACCCTGGTTTTTCCCTAAAATATTGTTCGTATTTTCGTTAAAAGAATTTTTTTCAGCTTCGAAGTAATAACGTCGGTCAGACTTGCTGGTTTTTTTGTAGTACGCTCCCAAGAGGCATTAAAGTTGGAAATTTTACGTACTTGGTCTGATGTTATAGAACGACTATACCCGTTAGGGTATCTCACGCAACTACATTCCGTTTGATAGTACCTAAGTTTGAAAAAAAAATGTCCTTATAGAGGTAATCACAATCACCCTACCACACGTAAATGTGTTCGGCAATTTTTCGTTCGCAGATGTCAGAAAAAAAGTGTGCAAGTACGCGGATAGTTGCGGTTATCGATGGTTTATTTTAAAAATGTATACGAACGAAAAGAACTCGGGATAAAGTGATAAAAATAATGACGGAAAAAATATGTCTATATACGTAATGGACAGCAACGAGCGCCGGTAGACAGGCAGAAATTACGTTAATATCTGCGAAAAAGAGATAGAGATGGAAAGAATGAGTCTATCTATATCTATATACACCTGGAACTACACGAGTACTTTGGAATGGTATTAATTACGAGTGTTTCGGTGTCGGCGTAAATTGACAGAATTCGTAACACTTTTATACTTACAAAGAAGGCGAGAAGAATTAAACCGATTAAGTTTCACGCCAAAGTTTACCCGAGACTAAGTTATTATTCGATTAGAGCCCCGAGGTATGTACAAGTGTCAAAAAATGCTACGAGTAAAACTTACCTACCCTATTCTACGCCTGTACGCGACCCATTTTTCGTATCGTTGCGAAAAGATTCGTAAAAATTAAACCAACTACGAGTACGAACCGCGTCGGTGCTCGGTGTTGTCAGTCAAAAGCGATTTTAGCTCTTTTCCTTCCAAGCTCGTTTCTCATTTAAGCAGACAATTTATTCGCCCGAGGTAACGTTGAGAAACGTGAAAGAATCAAATTTTTGAAATTATTTTTTGAAAAACATCAACGCGTAAAAAAGCAGGTCGAGTTGCTGGAAAATCCGTTCGTAAGGTTAATTTTTTCTACAACTTTATTATTTACGGTCGAAATGTGTTTGAGGTTTTTTTTTACGAGCGATGGATTTTTAAACGGTTTGTTGTAAAAGGAATATAATTGATGTTTATGCATGCTTACTTTATAATGTACCTACGTAAAACGTGCCGGATATTTAACGGTAATGGTTTTGACAGTGACCATGCGTAGTGTTGAAAATTTGCCAATTTCCTCAATTTGTTAGAACGCTATAAACTTGTCATTTCCCATAAAATATAATTGATCGCTCGAAATTCTCCAAGTGTGTAAATTGGACCGGTAAACAAAACGTGTACTGTTTGTCAATTATTACGAAAACTTGGAGATTTATCGGTTTTAGGCTTTTTTTCTTCAATTTTTTCAACGACGAGATCTGCCGAATTGTACAAAAAAATGCTGGTTGTTTACAAGAGATTGAATTTGAACGCTGTGTTTGAGGAGATTTTTCTTGGTACCGTACAAGGTATCTAACAAGTCATGCAGGTGATGAAATTGAAAAAGTGATAAAAAAGCTCTGCATTTGACAAAGCGGTGTTGAAAAGGTCGTGCTTTTAAAAATTCGTATTAATTGAATTTCAAAGTGTTTTTTCTATTGATGAATTTTTTTTTGCCGGTTTGAAAATATCAAAATATATACCTAATTGTTTCAATTTTTGCGAGAGTAAATGTGAAAGGAGAATATTCTCGCTGTAGGTTCTGTAAACATTTCGAAAAAGTTTTACAAAAGCATTACATTTCGTTTTGGAAATTTTATTGCGTACATCTTGATGTAAAGAAAAACGTTGGATGAATATGTTGACTTTTATAAAGAGAAAATTTGAAGAGGCAAATGGCTTTTCAAAAAAAACTGGTTAAAATTTATTTTTAATCTAATATCGAATAATAATTTCTTTCTGACGATATTTTGCCCTTCTTTATTTCTAATTAATTGGTTTAGGTATTTTGAATATTTTTCAGTCTCCCCCTCCATTCTTTCAGTGCTGATCTTAATCTTAAATAAACAATCATCATAATAAAAATTGTTCAGATGATTCTTATGATCCATTCAATTTTGATTCTAAGAAAAAAGTCATCAAAAATGAGAATTTGTTCACTTTTCAAAGTGCTACCCATTTATACTAGTACGATTTAAAATAATTTTTGATCCAATTTTTTCGGTTGAAGATTTTATTTCTTACATTTTTAAGATACCTATAGAATAGGACTATCATAAATTGGGGAATTTTCGAGATTTCCTGTAGAAAAATGAAAAATTTGAAGTTAGTCATTTCATGTTAATTCGATCAAAAAACGCAATTTTTGGCCTCATGAAATTCAGTTTTCAACGTTCTGTCAGAATTTTTTTTCAAAGTCTACTCTTTCAGCCAATCGGAAAACAATCATTGATTGATTTTCAGCCCCCTGAGAAATTATTAAAAGTCGGGTGATATATGAATTAGTCCATTTTCGAAGGTGCTGAACCCAAATTCAACCTTATTTTTATGGGTTGTCTCATTTTACTTTCCTTTTTTGCTCCTAATACCAAATCTACTTCCGATTAAAGTCGCTTGATATCTCGAATAAGTAGATATGTACATATTAGAGCGGATCGGAAAAAAACCTAGATTTTGACAAAAATTGGTGAGATAGTTTACATTAAGTGGGAGACCTCCCAAAAAAATTTTGAGTCCCTCAAGCGAAAGGGGAAAGGGACTGGAAAACCTCAAATTAAGATAATTTTTTTAAAAACATGATTTTCTGCTACTTTTGGGTACTGTCATCTGTTGGGAATTTCGCCCCCCTCCCCCCTCCCTAAAAAGGTGCGATTTGAGTTTCTACACCTTCTTGAACCATTGACCTGAAAATTGGATACCATATCACTGAATGAATACCTTGAATTTCACGATGAAAAATGCATAAATTAAAATACAGTTTGGAGCAGTCATGAAATTTTTTTGAAAAAATTCACTAAAAATTATTCTAGGTGACCAAAAAATTTCTTGGCTCAATTTTGAGGTTATTGAGCGAGTAATTTTAATTTAGCCAAAATCAAAAATTGTAAAATTCGCGATCTGTAACTTTGCAACCTCCTTGCGGAGGGCAAAAAATTATATCCCACTTCGAGGCCAATGGATTGCACTTTTCAGGGGGGAGGGAGATGTGGCTGAGGTTCCCAGTGGGTGGCAGTATCCAAAAATGGCGTGAAACTGTGTGCTTTTTTTTCAATGAACCCATTTGAGATTCCTCAGCTCCGTCCCCCTTTGGGCTGGGGACTCAGAATTTTTTTGGGAGGTCTCCCGTTCAAAGTAAACTACCTCACCAATTTTCGTCAAAATCTAAATTTTTTTGATACATCTTAACTGATATCATCAATCATGGTTTCGAAACAGCTTGCAACGAATTGTGACGGCGCACAGTAAAAGGGACCTTACGTCCAAAAACCACTTTTCGAGAAAAACGCGTTTAAAGTTTACCATTTTTGAAACAATTGTTGTAATTTTTTTTCCAGAATGGAAATAAAATTGCGAAATTGTCAGCAAACAACCGTAAGGCCCCTTTTATTAAAATGAACTTGAACTTTGAGCTTTTGAAATTTTTCGAGGTACAAATTGCTGAAGACTGTTATTTTGACCATTTTTGAAACAATTTTGGTAATTTTTTTCCAGAACATAAATAAAATTGCAAAATTTTCACCAAAAAACCCTAAGGTCCCTTTTATTTTTCAAAAAAACCCTAACGTCCCTTTTATTTCCAAATTTTTTTTTTCGATTTTACTCAAGAAAAATTGGCGTAACTCGCTTAAAAATCACTTTTGAGGTCTGGGACCACTTCCATTCGAATTTTAAGGAAATTTCCTATCAGAATCAAGAAAAAAAATTTTGATCTTCCTACCCTAAGGTCCCTTTTACTATGCGCTGTCACAATGGCCTTATTTTTTTGATGTGAACGTTTCCATGTTTCTTTTTCCTTCGAGTTGTGAATGGAAATAGGTGTGATCTGTGATAGATTTTTTTTTTTTTTATGGGTTCAGACCATAGATTAAGAATACGTAGTATTTTTAATCTATGGTTCAGACTACTAGGTCTATCAAGATGAGGTGAAGGAGCCTATTGCGGTAGCATTACTACAAAAAGGGAAAAAATTACAAATATTGATAAAACCTATTTCTATTCCTGAAATTCTAAACATAGGCAATCATACATACTTATGTTCGAAATGATTCGCCTACGTACTGGATTGAGGACATTACATCAGCTAATTATGAACACTAAAATAAAATGGATTGACTAACAGTAGGTAACAAACATCGAATCCAATTTCGACTGCAATCGATTTGAAATTTTGAGAAATCATACACCATCGATCGAAATAAACCTCGTCTGAACGACACGTCCAAAATTGAGCTTTACTCGAATGGTATGAAAATTTTTTATTCATTTCGAAATGATTCGGGGAAAATTTTCGCATACAAATCGATTCATCGGTTTACCACGCACGTTTTATAATAACGAGAAACAAAGGTTGAAATGAAACTCAACTCGATTGTCAGATTGATTTTCTGGCTATAAATTGATGATCGAAGGGCTCGACAGACGAAGTATAATTTTTGTATCGTAGATTTAGAAAACTTATACCGTTACGAGATGCGAACAGAAAGTTTAGTCGGCTCTAAAATTTGAATCTTTTGCGTTGGTTTGTGTATTTATGTGTAGCAGACGACTTGATACGACTATCAAGGTTTGAATTACAGAGCGAATGTTTTGGTTGTCTGTGTTTCGGCATATTAAAAGTTTGTTATAGATAGGCGTTGTATTGTTTAGCTCTGGGCCATGGTGCTGCCGACGAATAATGTATTGAATTTCAGAGTCTATTCGAAATTCGCACTATCGATCAAGAACAAATCCATAGTGTGTAGAGTGTGGATTTCTCAGGGTAGGCTTTCGCTGGCTTCGACCATGGTAATAAATTTTCATCGATAAAAATAATAATATACGAAATTCTAGCTGCGATTTCGGATATGCCTGCGTCGCACCGCCTTCTGCATATAACCATCGGGAGCTGATTTTTAATTTCATGTAGACTGGTAATATAGGGTGAAAAAATTATACTTCGCAACGAAAACACGTAATTCGCTGCAGCCGGCGATTCCAACGCTGCCGTCTCCGATTACGTCGCTGTGCGTAGAGAAAAGGAAATAAAGCCTCGCTAATTAGTTTCACCGAATGATTAAATTTTTACCTCGAACGCTGCTGCGCGAACTGGTAAGCGTACCTCGCAAAAATTATAATGCTAAGAGCGGATTATAAAGCAGTATTCCTTGAACGGATCTACGTATTGTCGAATCTCTGGAGGATGCGCGTGGAAAATGTAATAATGAATCTTAATCTGGAGCTCAGACGTCAAAACGCAATTGTGAAGTGTTTCGTTTCGCTCGCAAAATCGCTAGGAAATCATTTTTACGAAACGAATTGCTCCTTCTCTTCTCGTTGTTGGTGGGTCGAGATACCTACACTGAGAGAAATTTATACAGTACTAGTGGTAATTGCTATAATACATACTTGCATGTATGGAGGATTTTGGATGTACATGATGTCTAACTGTCTAGAGTGTGTACTAGTAGATAAGTTTTGAAAAAAGCACCAAATACCGTCATGTCCATCATTATTATTATTTTTTTCAAACACGACTCAAAAGTGTTCATAAGTAAGCCCACAGTGATTTTTTCAAAATGTTGAGCTAAAAATTTTTAAATTGGACCTGGTGATAGTTTTACGTATAAAATTATATGATCTTTTTCTAAATTTCCAACTTCACATTCAAAGGGCATAATTATTTCTTGAAAAAAATATCACTTTTTAAAATCGACTTGAATCATGAATTTTGTCTACTAATACCTACTTATCCTGAAGAAGATCCTTTTGAAAAGTGATAATTTTGGTGATTGGAATTCTCAATTTAAAAAAAATTCTTTCTGTGCTCGGGCCCACATCAACGCCACCAAAAACAAACAGATTGAAAGTGAAAAGTGAAAAAAGTTGTAGTAGGGGTGTCGGAGGGTCAAGTGGAACGATTTTTCTTTGAAGTGAAATTGTGAGCTCCTTATTATAGATAGAAAGTTCATATTAGGCGCATTAGAAAGCCTCATCTTTTGGCTACAAATCCCCCCTCCCTTTTCCATTTCGGTCCAAAAACTTCCGCGCTATGAATTTTTTTCTGACACGGGAGAAATCGTTCCACTTGCCCCGACTGTAGGGTCAAGTGGAATCGTATGTAGGGGCAAGTGGAACTTGGGATTTTCCATAAGGAAAAACAAAAAAACATCGCTTGAATCGTTTTTATTATAGCTTAGTTAGCCACACAAAAATCGCACACATAGTCTTCGGGGGTGTCCCAACCCGAGCACAAGGCATGGGACCATTTACCACACGATCTGCATCTATACCAAAGCTGTCTGCCTTTTCCAACAGGTTCCGGATCGTCTTAAATATCTCATTGTATCAGGTAAGCGTTCTATTTTAACCTAAGCTTATCGATTTCTAATAAAAATTAAATGCAACCGAGTAATTAATTTTTTTTCAAAAAAATGGTGGTGCGGGTCAAGAGGAACGATGATTTGTGGGGCAAGTGGAACGCGATTTCGTGATATCAATGTTGAAGTAATGAACTTTGATATCACGAAATCGCGTTCCACTTGCCCCACAAATCATCGTTCCACTTGACCCGCACCACCATTTTTTTGAAAAAAAATTAATTACTCGGTCGCATTTAATTTTTATTAGAAATCGATAAGCTTAGGTTAAAATAGAACGCTTACCTGATACAATGAGATATTTAAGACGATCCGGAACCTTTTTTAATATATATTTTTTTGACTCGAAACATAAGACTGAAAGTTACTGGAGCATAGTGATTTTATTTTTTGATTTCTGAGATAAAACCAAGGCGATCAGGTAGCCTATACAGGGTGTCGGGTAAATGGTCTACCATACTTCATTTTTGGATATAACCGTGTGCCTGTACCTAGCCTACTACTAAAAAAAATGTTAGATGAACAAGTTGCATATCTTGAAAATTGAAGGGGCAAATTATGTTTTTTAAAAAATCACGTAAAATGTTTTTTTTTTTTTCAACCATGGGTATGGATAGTACTTTGAAAACTGAATAACTTTTCATTATATGACTTTTTGCATAGCTTGAAAATTGTAGGGGCTAAAAAAATTTTATTCAAAAAAAGGTTTAAAAAAATAAATTAATTAAGGAAATGGATAGGACGCTGAAAAATGAACAAATTTTGTTCTGCAGACTTTTTGCTTAACATCAAAAATGAAGGAGCTACGGGTCATTCAAAAAAGTGGGCTTCAAAATTTTTTTTGATTTTCTCAATTTTGGATGACCCTTGGCCCCTTCATTTTTGATGTTAGGCAAAAAGTCTGTAGAACAAAATTTGTTCATTTTTCAACATACTATCCATTTCCTTGGTTAGTTTATTTTTTTAAAACTTTTCGAACAAAATTTTTTTTAGCCCCTTCAATTTTCAAGCTATGCAAAAAGTCATATAATGAAAAGTTATTCAGTTTTCAAAGTACTATTCATACCCATTAGGGTGGCACTTCTATACACACAAAAATTTTTTTTACAGTTTTCATTCGGGGCAGGGCCAGAATTTGTTAGACTGGATCCCAACATGATGTAAAAAAAATTTCAGCCTATTTCATTAATGTTAACACGTGCCCCACCGCCCTTGAATTTTGAAGTTGTACTGTAGCCCGCGCTATCAGCGTTATCTCCACGACGCGCCGTGGAGATTCGTGATATCGGGCGGCACAACGTGGTTAAACTAAATCATGAAATGAAAAGTATAATTTACGTATTTTGAATGTGGGTGGATCATTTGGGGGAGAGGGGAGTCGTAACCAAAAACACCTCAAAAATACAGATTAAAACAATCGTTTTGAAAAATTTAATTACACAAGTCAACAAAAAAAAAAGTTCTGTGTTTCAGTTCTCATGGCCAAATTCTGATTCTAGACATCAAAATACACCAATATGCTCATTCGTGGCTTCCAAAGTTTGCTTGGGGGGATGAAAAATTTGAAAAAAAAATTCTGATCCAATCTTATAGGAAATTTTACGCTGAATCGAATGCCGCAAACCGCAGACCTCTATCTCTTTTTTAAAAAAGGTTACGGTTAAAACTTTTCTAAATTATGTGAAAAAATCGAATTTTTTTCCTTTTGCTCACCGATAAGTGAGATTTCTGAGAAATCTAAGCGTTCTACGACAATAATGACCATAACAAAAGTTGTAGAGAATTAAATTTCCTATCGGATAAGTGCATTCAGATTTTTCCGGCAGACGTAGTTTTCGAGATATTCTTGAGTAAAGCTGAACATTAGTTGAGGCAATTGAGAAAAAAAGAGAAATGAAGCAACTTTTTGCTGTCAAAAGTGTTACAGCGAAAAATTGTGGAAGGCGACTAACCTTTAGAAGTTACCACGACCTCCCACAATTTTCGCTGTAACACTTTTGACAGCCAAAAATTACTTCATTTCTCTTTTTTTCTCAATTGCCTCAACTAATGTTCAGCTTTACTCGAGAATATCTCGAAGACTATGATCATTATGGTAGTAGAACCCTTAGATTTCTCAGAAATCTCACTTTTCGGTGAGCAAGGCGAAAAAATACGATTTTTTCACATAATTTAGAAAAGTTTTAACCGTAACTTTTTTTCTAAAAGAGATAGAGGTCTGCGGGTTGCGGCATTCGATTCAGCGTGAAATTTTCTATAAAGTTGGATCAAAAAAAAATTTCAAATTTTTTTCAAATTTTTCTCAAATTTGTGTGTACTTATTGTTTTTGAAAAATCACATTTTTGGCACCCCCATCCCCCAGCAAATTTTGGAAGCCACGAATGAGCATATTGGTGTATTTTGATGTCTAGAATCAGAATTTGGCCATGAGAACTGAAACACAGAACTTTTTTTTTTGTTGACTTGTGTAATTAAATTTTTCAAAACGATTGTTTTAATCTGTATTTTTGAGGTGTTTTTGGTTACGACTCCCCCCTCCCCCAAATGATCCACCCACATTCAAAATACGTAAATTATACTTTTCATTTCATGATTTAATTTAACCACGTTGTGCCGCCCGATACCACGAATCTCCACGGCGCGTCGTGGAGATAACGCTGATAGCGCGGGCTACAGTACAACTTCAAACTTCAAGGGCGGTGGGGCACGTGTTAATATGAATGAAAAGAGCTGAATTTTTTTTTACATCATGTTGGGATATAGTCTAACAAAAGTCAGCCCTGCCCCGACAGAAATTCAAAAGTTGAAAAATAAGTGCCACCCTAATACCCATGGTTGAAAAAAAAAAAACATTTTACGTGGTTTTTTAAAAAACATCATTTGCCCCTTCAATTTTCAAGCTATGCAACTTGTAGTCTACAGTCCAGACGCAGAAAAGTGCTCAGGAAAGTGAATAATGAATATGCTATGCTTTTTTGGGGAACAAAAAAATCAGTTGGTTTTTTGTTGGTATGGATGGGTTATTCACGAAAATGAGCATTTTCGATTTTTGCCGGGTCACTATAGGGGGCTGGAGCCTAAAACCCCCCCATTTTTTCAAGTTGGCCGGGAACAAAATTTTTTTTGCCATTTTGTAGCACATGCTCTCCCGAGTCAGAATATGTGTTTCATTTCCTTGGGCATGGTTACAATGGTCCTCTAGGGCCCCCAAAGTGCGATTTTTGGTGAAATTTGGCCATTTTTGAAAGTAAAATGATTGTGTAGACGTCATAAAGCTCGCGGAACAAGAAAAAACCACCTTCATGGGGACATGAACTCATTCTGAACCGATTGAGCCTAAATTTTTGGAAAACGGCTGGCACAATGAGCCGCAGGCGAATTTTAAAGATGCGCCCCTCGGCGATTTCTCAAAAAAATAAACAGCTACAAAATATTTACAAAATGGCTATGCACGTGTGTAACATATCAAAATGGGGTAAAATTTCGCGAAAAATCCGAAAATGACAATGGATTTTGATTTTGACCCCTTCCAAAAATTTTAAGAGGTAAAATTTGGTCAATTTTTGACCGATTTTGAAAAATTGTCGTGTTACCTATCAAAATGGAGTAAAATTTCGCAAAAAATCCAAAAATGACAATGAAATTTGATTTTGACCCCTTCCAAAAATTTTAAGGGGTGAAATTTGGTCAATTTTTGACCGATTTTGAAAAATTGTCGTGTTACTTATCAAAATGGGGTAAAATTTCTCAAAAACACCAAAAATGTTGCTAAATTTCGATTTTGACTTTTTTCAAAAAGTTTTCAGATAAAATCTAGTCAATGTTTGAACAATTGTGAAAAATCATTGTTACTTTTTAAAAAATTTTGAAATTTTAAAAGAACATAAAAATAGTTTTAAGGATAGGTATTTATATATTATTCAATCGGAATCATTTTCATCGTCGTGCGTGCTGTTTTACTCTCTAAATTTTTCTTTCTCATACATCACGTAATAGTAATGATTGCAAAATTACTGAAAAATTGACCAAATTTCATCCCTTAAAATTTTTGGAAGAGATAGAATTACAAATTTATTGGTATTTTTGGTTTTCTCGGAAAATTTTACCCCATTTTGATAGGTAACACGACAATTTTTCAAAATCGGTCAAAAATTGACCAAATTTCACCCCTTAAAATTTGTCAGAAGTCATCAAGAAGTATCTATAAAAAAATATTCAACAAAAAAAGTTCAAATTATGAAAAATCCTTGGTTGGTGGAATGTTTTCACTACTTTTTTCGTGATCAGCGTGAAAACACTAAGTATAAAAATCACCCATTAAACTGAGTAGAAGGGGAGGACGAAGATGTGCTTTTTTGAAATTTACTGGGCATCACTGAGGGATTGGATAATGTGTTCTGTGATTTTCTCGTGCGAGCTCTTTCAAATTCTGTGCTTTCTCTCAAAAATTTCACCAGGGGGAGATGGCAGTTCAAATTTACGCAGTACGAAATTTTACTTTAAAATACGAAAAAAGTACGAATTTTGATTTTTGGATTCGGTAGACATAGACACCCTGACTAGCACCTATCCTCTCCTCCTATAAAACACGTTTGATGTAAATTTTGTCCTGAAACGTATCCGTGGAACTGATTTGAATAATATTCGTAATCAACGATACAACGAATTCAAAATTGAATTTTGAATTCGTCACACATCTTGTTCCATAAAACACCTAACCTGATTATGAATAACACTGATTTCGAAAAAATTCCAATTTTCAAACGCTTCGTCGACCATCGAAAAATCGGAAAAAAGCTCGAAAAACTACGATTCGACTCAATTCGACTCGATAATTCTTCGATATTCGTCCGCGATGAAGAACGTTACACGAATACGCGGGTAATATCATCGTCATCGCTCGTTTACGTAAGTGTATAATATAGAAAGAGAGAGCGAACTTTCGGCGAATACGCAGACACATGTACACACCCGAAGTAGATTTTCCAATTGAAATTTCGGAGAATTTTTATCGTTTTATTTATCGTCGTGTTTCGTTGAATTCCCAATAGAACGACCAACGACGGTATCGCAAACAAAATAACGTACCCCGCCGAGAAGTGAGTATGGCGCGAGAGACATCGCACAAATTCGCCAAAAACCCCTATCGCCGGTATACGTTCATACGTTCATACGAAGCGCAGGAATTTGAACGGGACCGAAGGCGGTGGTGGCGCCTCTGCCGACATCGCATATTAAGATACCTCCGCCGAATTGAAATAATTCCTCATACTCCGCGATACATTTCGTGCACGCGAAATCGAACTAACGTACGTAATACCAAAAATATACGAAAAAAAAGTCTCTACACGAACAGAATACGTATTCCCCTTTTCTCCCGCTCTATCTTCTCTTCGTTGCATAGAGTCAGTCGACTGTAGCAATTGAGAATTCACACTCGGCGTGGCGTTCTCTCTCCCACGCACTGGTCAGATGAAATTTTCGCCTCGCGTGAGTTCGAAAACCTCGAGCTGGATCTGATAGATAAATATTAATTAAAATGTTATTTCGTCGACGGATTCGAGCACCAGAATTAGGATTTCTTTCGGCCGGCTTCTTTTCGTTTTTAATTCTTCCCGTATACGACGCTGACGCCGGCGCCTGGACAGTGGGCAAGGTCGTTATCGAGCAACCGAAATTCCACCATTCATAATTCATCTGTTTCGAGGAGTAATTCGATATTCGGTCGTATCATCGATCAAATCAATTTTACTAAATTACGAGCCTCACTCGTAGGTTTTTCCAAAGTGTTCAATTGAGTTCATTATAACATACTTACACTCACGTTAGACGTACGTACTACGTCCTAGTATAAAAATGAATAGAAAAAAAATACCTCGCGACAGAAGGCTTTTCACGATGACAAAAAGAAAGAAAGAAAAACGAAAGGTATAGAAAAGAGAGCTCGATTACACACATTTTCACGTTACACCTATATAATGTACGTGCGTGTATGGGTAAAAGCCGAGTGTAAAATTCGCTCGCGTTCGTCGCGTTGCTTTTATTAATATACTACACGACATATTTGAATGTCTTTTGAATTGTCACCTTAATGTAATTCACACTTCACACAAGACGCGTCTGCTTCGCGTCTTTCTCTATTAACCGTACACATAGATAACCTGCTACGAGACGACTAATATATATTTTCGCCGCGCCTCAAAGTGAAAAAAAAAGAAAACATACGCGTATGTGCCCTAGGTATACTGTAAATAGATATTTTCAGTAGTGAGCTTTTTACGATGAAAACCAAAGGATGGGCGAACTCGATATTAAAACTGTTCGCTGAGAATGGTGACAAATAGAGGTAATTTCAACTCGCCCTTAACAAATTTTAACCGCCTGCTGCTGCGCTTCATTCGATATTGACACGTTAATTTATACGAAAAATACTTCTTCGTAATGATACCTATGGCAAGACACCTTCATGCCTCAGAAATTGCTTTCTTTTTGGATTGTAAAATCTACTCTCTCAATTATAAATCATTAAAAATGATCGAAAATCACTGAGAAACAGTCAGAATTGCAGCACAGGAGAAAATCAGTGACAATTTTTTACTGAAAAAAAAAACAGTGAGAAAAACTACTGGAAAATCAGTGAAAATTCACTGAAAAGTCAGTGAAATTTTTAAAATTTGGTGAAAAATTAGCGAAAATTCGCTGAAAATCAGTGAATTTTGCTGATTCAGAATGAGAGAGTACTTTTCATGATAAGTATTTTTTTTCCAAAGGGTAAGGCCGGGTAAGAGGTGAATTTGACCTTGGCTCGGATTTTCGATCTACCCCCTCCCAATGATGTTCCTCGATGTAAAAAAAATCTGGGGAAATTTTTGAGGCCCCCCCACCCCCTCGCTTTTGGAGTTATGGCCATTTTATTGCATTATTTTCAAGAATTTTCAATTTCAACAGGAATGAAGGGAATTTTCTGTTCTTTGGCACAAAGTTGCATCTCGTAGAGGTGCACCTATTTACGACAATTTTTTCATCAATTTTGGTGCACTCCTTCATGAGGTTTTGACCATTTGAAATTTTCAACTGTAAAAAGGGCCTTAAGAGGGTGCTCTACGCTTTGCGGGAATTAATTCTGGCCTATCTGCAACTTACAAGGCGCAAACCCGAATTTTCGTTTTTTTTGATTATAAATGTGATAAAATGATGAAACAACGAACGAATATGATTTTAGAACGTAGAAAGAAGAAAATAAAAGCATGTGGAAGTTTGCAATTGTCATTATAATTATCTATATTGAACTTAGAATAAATGTAAGATTTGATGACGGTTTTTACAAGAATTCTCTGGGACTACTGAATCAAATTTGTTGCAATTTTTATATGTTATATAAAAAAGCATTCTTGACAGGCTGAAAGAGCCCTTTTTTTGATTTTCTAATAAAAAAAAATTAAAATAGAAATATTTTTCGAAATTTTGAGAAAAATGGAAAAAGGGCTCTTTCAGCCTATCAGAAATGTTATTTTACACCACATATCCAAATTTCATCAAATTTGATTCAATAGTCCCCGAAAAATCTTGCAAAAACTGTCATCAAATCTTGCGTTTCTTTCAAGTTCAATAAAAATAATTATAATGACAATTGAAACTTCCAAATGCTTTTATTTTCTTCTTTCTATGTTCTAAAATCATATTCGTTGGTTGTTTCATCATTTTATCACTTTATAATCCAAAAAAACGAAAATTCGGGTTTGCGCCTTGTAAGTTGCAGATAGGCCAGAAGTAATTCCCGCAAAGCGTAGAGCACCCTCTTAAAAGCGAAGTCCGGCCACTTTTTGAAAAATATCCCAAAAAACGTGTTTTTAACGTGGATTCGCCTTACGTATTCACTCTTGGCGATTTCGATGCTACAAGGGCCGAAAATCGCGAAACCCCGTGCAAAAATGTTATTATTTCAGCAGATTTTTCAAATTTTGAGCGTTTTATACGGAAATAAATGACCAATTAAAGAAACTAACGTCGGATTCGTATTTAGCAGGTCAAAATACCCGGATTAACGCCATTTTCGCGATCTTTTTAGTCAAGGTCTCAAAAATCACTGTTTTTACTGATTTTTATGACAAAAATAGCAAATTTTGAAACTTCAAGCAAAACAATCGCGATGATGGTGTTTATCGGGTATTTTGACTAGCTAGACACGAATCCGACGATAGTTTCTGTATTCGATCATTTTTTCTGTATAAAACGCCAGAATTTGAAAATTTTTCTAAAACGACTACATTTCTGCTTGAGGTTTTCGCGATTTTCAGCCCTTAGTTCGAAGAAACGGCTAGAATAATTCTCCATATTTTTGTACATCAAAGAACACTATTGGGGGGGGGGGGAGGGGTGATTAGATCGAAAATCCGAGCCAGGGCCAAATTCACCTTTTACCTGGCTATATCCCGTCATGTCTCGAAACTGTAATGTCCCAGAATTCATTCAGGCATCCCAGTAGGTTACTTTCAAAGTAAGCTTGTTACTTTTTTCAAGGAAAATCACTATTGGTTACTTTTTGTACTCAAAAGTTACTATTGGTAACTTTTCATTCAAAAAATTTACTTTTTTCAAACATTTGAGCAAAAAATTATTCTTTTTGGTTTTTGCTTTAAAAAAAATAGTTTTAAAAAAAATCAAAAATTGCTTTAAAAAATGATTTGAAAAAAATGGCATTTTAGTGTTACGAACCCTTCAAGTAAAAATTCGAATGACTTTTTTACATTTTCTAGGTGAAATCATGAGTTAACATTTTAAAAAAAGGTTACTTTTTTGGTTAGTTTTCCGACTGTCAGAGGTTCCAAAAGTTAATTTTTTTTCTCAAATTTTGGCTGAAATGTCTGATTTATTTTATTGACCGAAAATAACAATTTTCCAAAAACGTTGTGATGAAAATGCTTCAAACATCAAAAATTTTTTAAAGGTCAAAGGTTAAAGGTCAAAAAATTAATATTAAAGATTAAAATTTAACCTCTTGGTATGAAAAATATTTCATTTTACTGGATTGGTTCGGTGCCATTGATACTGAATTTTCGTTCAGATCATCGACCAAAAAAGCAAGTATTGGTTTAGGTGCCTAAAAATAACAATTTTTCAAATGCTTTGTGGTAGATAGGTAGGTATGCATTTAACATTGAAAATAATTTCATTTAAAATTCATTTCCAGAAAATTGCCATTTTTAAATTACGCAAACGCCATAATACCCCGGATCGAGTATGAAATGTTGAGATTTCCAATTGGAACTTCAAAAACGCTTCAAATTGTCCGGGATGCTTATAACTACATATGTGAGCCTGGATATAGAAACCACCCTTAGGTGTAAAAATTGATTTCTGAGTCGACACTGATTTTGGGCATTTCAGACGGTATAGAATCAAAGGAGAACCTCCACTCAAAAACCAATTTTTTACACCTAAGGGTGGTTTCTATATCCAGGCTCACATATGTATTAAAAATATCCCATTTCACCCGATTTGAATAAATCATTTATTTACAGAGGTCTCTTTTTGATTTGTCTGCTGAAAAGCCAAGTAGGTATTCACCCTAAGGTTTATTCTTTTCAACTTTACATTTTTTAAAGGGTATAGCAGGTTAAGTAGTATGGTGTTTTGGCCTTGGAAAGGGATTTTGATGAAACCTACCCCAAAAGTTGAGTCATGATGAGAAAAAATTCTGACAAAAATTTTGGACCCCCAGAGCAAGTATTTTCGGGGGGATAGATTCAATTTAAAAAAACACGAAATTTTTATCTACATTTTGTGAAAAACGAAAAAATAAAGTTTAAAAAACACATTTTGGTCCCCTCCCCCCGAAAATACTTGCTCTGGGGGTACAAAATTTTTGTCAGAATTTTTTCTCATCATGACTCAACTTTTGGGGTAGGTTTCATCAAAATCCCTTTCCAAGGCCAAAACACCATACTACTTAACCTGCTATACCCTTTCTCATTTTTTTCTATTTTTAAAATTTTTTCCAATTTTTTTTCAACTTAAAGATTTTTTATATTGAGAATTTCTTAGAATTTAAAAAAAAAATCAACTTCATGTCTTTCAACATTTTTTCCAACTCATAATTTGGAAGGAATTTTAAAAAATGATAAAATTAAACCTCAATTTGAATTGTTTCCGATATGATATGAAAATTTCGAATTAAAATCGACTATAAATTGTTTTTTCATTTTTTTTTCTCTGTTATACGTCAATTCTGAAAGAAAAAATGCATTGAAAGTAAGGAGTAAAACTGCATTCCGAATTTCCAATGATCAATTTCGTGAAAAAATAGTAAATTCAACACCTTCATCAATGAAATTGAAATAAATTAAACTAATAAAAATTGTGTAGAAAACAATGGAATCTATTGTTAAGTAATTTATTTCAAATATTATAAAAAAGATTCATTTAAAGATTCATGTGAACGAATCCGAAATCGCCTTGTGATTATATAGTTGCCACTAACAACTCCTATTTAATTTCTCACTTAATTCGAACACTTCAAATCATGTAAAAAGTGATTCGAATCACAGATCACGAATCACGATCACATATCTCACAAGATGATTCGAATCAAAAAAAAAAAAATGATACGAATGATTCGAATCACGCCCATTCCCGGTATGTCCTGAAAAAATCATCCTAGATCCTAGTCTATAATCAGACATCTCAAATTGAATAATTTCGTATAAAATTTTAGTATCACTTTCTAAATAACGTAGGTACGTTGCGTCGCGTCGCTTCGAATTAGTTTTTGTAAACTCGAAATTATTTTGTTTTCGCCTTTGAAATTTTCAAACCAGCCGAATGGAATCTTTTCGATTTTCGTATTAGTTCACTTCTAAATTCAATATTTTTTTACGCTCGATCGATTTTTCCATTTCCTTTTTTCATCGACACGTGCTTATTTTCATTTTCGAATTTTTCTCATCAAAAATTCATTCTCACGAGTTGCTTCGCGTTATTCGAATTTATCGGTTACAAAATAAAGTTACCTGTGAGTATTCTAATGTGTAACGATGTCATTTAGGAAATTTTCATTAACTACCCACCTCGAGACATTTAATGTGCCTTTTTATAGTATCTATATCGGCTTAGAATGTTGAGGTATAAAAATTACTCGTCGTTTATGTAGGCGTGTGGATGCCAAATCGGTTCGTTTTCATCTCCTTTTGCTCCTCGGCGACGAAGATAGAAATTACATACATTCTACTACTGGGAAAATATCGTACCAAATTTCTCCTAGTTGGTTTAAGAAATTGCCTGGCGCGTATGTATTATTATTTCGTATGCGAACGAATTTCGTATTTTACACGTTTTCTTTTCGCTTCTTTTTTCCCACTCGGTTGCTGGAAAAGTATAAGAATTCTGTCGGGTGAATTTGGCAGCGAGTGTCAACTCTTCGCTTTGTGGACAGTTTGCGTAGAATTTGTTGGAAAGATTGAAAAACTCGTGCACGAGTTTCTTCTTGGAAGAGTTTTTTTTTGTCAAGGTTCGAATTTTTCATTCGTTGGAAAAATCCAATCTGGGTGTTGTTGACTGTAGATTGATCGATCGAGTTTCCAGTCTGATAGTTTACTTATTGTTTGCTAAAATATCCAGCAGTCTGAGCTGCGATTCGGTTGGCTAACTTTGGTTCCTAGTTTGCCGAATGTCGAGAAAATAGTAACAGGAAGACGTACTCTCGTATTTTTGTCGCGGTTTCACGTCGCATATACGCATACATTACGCCGAACGTATATACGCGTACGTATTTGACGAATGTTTGCTTTTATATAGCGTAAACCGTGCTGATGCGCATTTCACGCTCGATTTAGGCCCTTTGCGAATGTGTGACAGCACCCAGCCCACAGCATTTGCAAAACAACGCGTTCAAAAATAATTCATCTATCAAGTTGTCTCCATTCTATGCGATGGTATATTCGTAGGTACAATACAAAAACGCGAGTATTATATCGAATTTGATCGCTACGATGAGATGAAACGTCGATGGTATTTTCATGGTATTTGAACTGTATACGTACATATGTTCACGATATGATATGTACTTTCAACGATTTTCACGTTGAATAAAGAAATTTCATCATTTTCAATTTTTTGGCGATCGTTGCTCGTCGGCGTATTTTATAAAAAGTAAAACGAGAAGAGAGCTATCAAATGTTCAAATTTCTAGGCTCCATGCTTCAATATTCTAATAACATTTATCTTCCTCTTTGGCCTCCTCTCATACGTCAAACATTTTCTCAGTTTAATGTAAAAAACGCAAAATTTTCAAGTTGATGATCCTGATGGTTCTTTTCCAAAAACTTGTTGACATGCAAATCGTACGCAAATTCACTTTTGATTTTTGAGGTGGCAATTTTTTCACATGAACGTGTCACAGCAAAAAGGACATATACAGGGTGTTCCATGAATCGTCTGCCAAACATATTTTTTTGGATATAACCGGGTACCACTAAAAAAACCCTTGAGATAAACATGTTGCCTATCTTAAGAATTTAAGGGGCAAATGCTGCTTCTAAAAAAATCACGTCAAAAATTTTTTTGACCATGGGAATGGATAGTATTTTGAAAACTGAACAAATGTTCACTATATGACTTTTTGCCTTACTCAAAAATTGAAGGGGCTACAATTTTTTTTTTCAAAAACAATTTTTTAAAAATCAACTAATCAAGGGAATGGATAGTACGTTGAAAACTAAAGAAATTTTGTTCTGTGCACTTTATGCCTAACGTCGAAAATGAAGGGGCTACGGCTCGCGCAAAATACGTGGGCTTCAAAAAATTTTCGAATTTTCCCAATTTTGAATCACCCTTGGCCCCTTCATTTTTGATGTTAGGCAAGAAGTGTACAGAACAATTTTTTTTCTGTTTTCAACGTACTATCCATTCCCTTAATTAGTTTATCAAAAAAAAAAAAATTGAAAAAAAATTTTTGTAGCCCCTTCAATTTTCAAGTTAGGCAACAAGTCATAATAGTGAAAATTTGTTCAGTTTTTAAAGTACTATCCATTCCCATGGTTAAAAAATTTTTTGACGTAATTTTTTTAGAAGTAGCATTTGCCCCTTAAATCCTTAAGTTAGGCAACATGTTCATCTCAAGTTTTTTTTTTTAGTGGTACCCGGTTATATCCAAAAAAATATGTTTGGCAGACGATTCATGGAACACTCCGTAGAAAAAATGGTGTTTTTGGGAAATCGCGATTGAAGTTTGAGTATACTTTTTTTCATACTAAATTAAGGAATTGAGCTGGGGAAAAAATTTTACTTTAAAATTTCATCTTTTTGCTACAAGAAAACTGCTCGCCCATCACTTGATATCTTTTCTATTTTTTTCTATATTGAAAACAAAAGGTTGAGTTATATGTCCTTTTTGTTGTGACAAAATTTCATTTCGACCTTTCTACGTTTGATGACGTATAATTTTTCCGGAAGTTAAAATTTAAAAAAAGCTTCATACAAAAGTTGAAGAGAATGAAAAAAGGAACATTTTCGTGAAAAAAAATTCAAATTATCTTTTCAAGGAGCGGATATATGATATATCGCACTTTGAAAAATGATAACTTTTTTTCATTTTCTTGGTTACAAAAGAATGCTAAAAATACATTTCGGTCGAATTTTATTATTTTTTCAAATTTATGACGAAAAATTGGCTAAAAAAACACTTCATTAAAATTTTAAAATTTTACAATCATCTGCACAATGAAAAAATTAAACATTACGCAAATTCTGGAAAATCAATCATGTAATGTAGGTACCGAAATTGCAAACTTCACATTTTAAAAACGCCATAACTCTTCGAGGAAAACATATTGGAAGGTGGGAGGGGGCTCATTGGTTAGAGAAAACTTCAGAGAATACGAATCGCTTGTCGCATCAAAAAGGACATGCTGGGTTATGACCTTTTTGTTGTGACACATTCATATGATTGTCAAGATAAGATGAAATATTTTGAAACAAAAAACGAAAAAAGGAATTTTTTAAGTTTGGTGTAGGATTTGTTTAACAAAAACTTGTATTATGCTGGAGTTTCGTCAATTTGCATTCGAATTTTATAATGAGGACAACTTTTTTTTTGTATTTCTGACATCATATATACTCGTAGGTTTTTACTGGTGAAATAACGTGAAAATGTGAAAAATTAATTTTTTGCAAATTAATTCACATAATTTTGTCACAAGTCACAATCATTAGTTTTTTACTCAAAAATATTGAAAAATATATCGCAGTTTTTTGGTACCCCATGTTATTTTACATTTCAGCGAAGTGAAAAAAAAACATATCTTGGATTTTGACCAAATTTGGTGAGATGGTTTACTTTGAGTGGGAGACTTCCCAAAAAAATTTTTAGTCCCCTAGGAGCAAGGGGAGGGGAGCAGGAGGTGCTCAAAGTGCACTTCCGTTTGAAAAAACGTTTTTTTTGTGTGTTTGTCAGTCATTTAAAATTGTGTGAGAGGCCTTCGTAGTAGGGCACTCTACTTCGTAGCACTTGAAGATGCGATTTGAGTTTCTACATCTCCCTAAACCATCGCCATTCTTCTCCGATCAAAACTCAGACCGCTACTAGGGGGTTGAAAAGTGGCAGATTGCAATATTCCAATAATATGAAATTTTCACTAAGCTTCGACTTTGAATTGATTATTTATTCGCCTGAAAATATTATGTATTTTTTTTAATTGCTAGAATTGGTGTATTTCGGAATTTTTTTTGGAAAATTTTGAATGCCAGTGCAGCCAGTTACAAATCGTGACATGCTACACTATGGAATTTACGTATTTTTTATTTCTGATGATTGGAAACAAAATTATTGTGAATTTTTCAAACGATAAAAAAAATTAATTCGGGGTCAACGTAAATTCCATGGTGTAGCATGTCACGATTTGTAACTGGATGCACTGACATTCAAAATTTTCAAAAAAATTTCCGAAATATACTCATTTTAGTGATAGAAAAAAAAAAACATAATATTTTCAGGCGAAAAAATAATCAATTCAAGGTCGATATAAATTCCATATTTTGGAATTTTATGATTTGCTGCTGGCCTGCTCTGGTGTATAAAATTTTCAATTTTTTTCAAACTTCACTTTCAATGGTTGAAAAAATTTTTTGTTCAAATTATTCGATGAGAAAAAAAATCATTCCAGCTTAGTGAAAATTTCATATTATTGGAATATTGCAATCTGCAACTTTTCAACCCCCAGGTAGCGGTCTGAGTTTTGATCGGAGAAGAATGGCGATGGTTTAGGGAGATGTAGAAATTCAAATCGCATCTTCAAGTGCTACGAAGGTTTCTCACACAATTTTGATTGGCTGAAAAACATAAAAAACATTATTTTTTTCAAACGGAAGTGCACTTTGAGTACCTCCTGCTCCCCTCCCTTTGCTCCTAGGGAGCTCAAATTTTTTTTGAGAGGTCTCTCACAAAGTAAACCACCTCACCAAATTTCGTCAAAATCCAAGATATGTTTTTTTTCACTCCACCCTATTTTACATATCTATCACTGAGAATTTTTTTCGAAATTTTTACTCTAAATGAAGAAAGACATGTATTTTTCTGATTTAACAAAAAAAAAATTGATTCGAGAAAATGATTTGAGAATAATTTCTTCGAGCTTAATTCGTAATCCTGATTCGAATCACCAATTCCGTGATTTCGCCCATCGCACAATTGTTCAACTTCCATTTAGTACTTCGTAGATTCAATACGCTGCAGAAGTTTCAAGACAATTCGAATAATTTTTATGACGAAATGAAATTCCATAAATATACCCGAGAGACCATTAAACCACCGTTTTCAACCTTGAACCTGAACGACAATTTGAAAACATTTTAAATCCAAAACGATCCTTCCTCGACGACGCGAGAATAATAAAAATGCCAACCATTTGTTTCATCTCTACAACGTAGTACGTAAATTAATCTTAAACCAATCTGGTAAAGTCGTCTAGTCTTCATTAATTCGAATACGAATCGTGGGCAATAAAATTCATGCTGAAAATTTCGAGTCAGTATTACTCGTCATTATCCAAAAATACGTAACAACTTTGGAATTCCGTAAACTCGAATGAACCAGTAATCACCAAAGCGTATAGAATTTATCAACCGAGGAGAAAAATAGCGTCGATAAAGGGGACGATATTTGCATTTATTTTGATTTTGAAAAATTATTCGATAATACCAACGCTACAGCAGTATAAACAGGGAAGTGGAAGCACCTTATCTATACTTATTACTTACATCGATGAATTGTTTCTTCGTTTTGATGTTGATTAAACGCGTACCTACTTCTCCACCTTTTAAATTGCTACCACAATTTACCCTGCGTACTTCGCCATTCGTCAACATCGTTTAAGTAGATTACATTTCGATGAAGAAAACCCTCTAACGTGTCTGTCTACCGCGTATCTAATAATATCTTACGCAAATTACCTCCGTTCGTCGTAAAATAGGTATACAATTTTGTTTTATAGCATAATATACCTAGATCTATGTAAATCTAGGTATCAGAGGTAGGTCCCAGGTACAAGGTAGGTGCCGAACCCACTTTAATATCTGGTTCGCAGAGTTGGGAATACTTAACGATGGAAAAAAATTGTACGATGGAATACTAATCAATCATTTTTTAATCTAATTACGTTAATTCGGAATATTGTATAGTATTTTTTTCGTGGAAAGTCCTTTAGGTTCACAGGGTGTCTAATGGTCCTGAAAAGTCAAACAGGTCAAGAAAAGTCAAGATTTTTGGCTTATTTGACTCAAAGGTCTAACTTTTCTTCATAAATTGCAAAAAATTTCCATTTACAGGGTGTTCACTTTCTAAAAACCCTGAAAAATTGGGGATTTTGAAATTTTCGCTGGAATTTTGTAAAAATCTAAAAGGAGGATAAATCATTTAAAAAAGTGTTTCTTTGCTCATTTTATTATAAATTTTTCAAAAAATTTCATCTCTTTACTGAATTATTTCATTCATTATTTTTTGTTGAACAAATTGCACAAAAAAATTTAAATGCGTGTTTTTTTCGATTAAATTATGAATTTAAAAAAATACCCTCGTTACGCTTGGGGGTAATTTACACTTTTTCTTTCTACAGAATTCAAAATTTTTTTTTTTTGAAAACGTACTTTTTAATGGCACGTGATAAGAAAGAAATGTCATGATGCCCTTAACCACGATGGTGAAAAAAAAGGGGCAGAGAATGGCAGAAAATTCAGGTCACGTTTTGGAAAATTTCACTGACAAGGGAGATATCCTAACCCAAAGCAAAATTTTGATCCCAAACAAAAAAAAAATCGAAAGTACATCACAACAGGACCCTGTATCCAAAATTTCAGGTGCTGAAGTTCATTTTTCGATTTTTGGTGAATTTTTGAAATTTAAAAATTACCAAATTTGATCTAATCAACGAAAAAAGCTGAAATTTGGTATATACCCTATTTTTAACCTCCTGAATCGATTGGAAGCGGTTTCGAGTCGTTTCGGAGCCACTAGAAAATTTTGGAATTTTCCAGTACTGGGAAAAGCCCATAAAAATGGCCCATATGCACTTCAGCACCTGTAATCGTGGACTATCCATATCGGTGACCTATTTGATCGATCAAAATACAATTTTCCAAAATTCGTAACTTTGAGTTCAAATTCGCATTTTTGGTAGGATATTTTTCTAGAAAAAATTCCAAAATATCCCCCTTGCACACGTAACTGGGTAAAAAGCTGAAACTTGGTATATAATATACCCCATTTTCGACCTCCCGAATCGATGGGAAGTGGTTTCGATACCTTTCGTAGCCACCAGAAAATTTCGGAATTTTCTAGTACATAAGAAAAGAAATGCCTACCAATGAATATTTTCAACTGAAATTATTTTATGGGCGTGAAATTTGGTAATGTGGTTAATTAGATGTTTGATAGGGTACTTTTTAATTTTTTTCAGGAAAATTTCTGGCCAAAAAATGCAAATTTGAACTGAAGGTTACGAATTTTGGAAAATTGTGTTTCAATCGATCAAATTGGTCACCAGTATGGATAATCCGCGATTATAGGTGCTGAAGTACATACGAGCCATTTTTATGAACTTTTCTCCAGCGCTGGAAAATTCCAAAATTTTCTGGTTGCTCCGAAACGTCTCAAAACTGCTTCCGATCGATTCGGGAGGTCAAAAATAGGGTATATACCAAATTTCAGTTTTTTTTGTTGATTAGATCAAATTTGGTAATTTTTAAATTTCAAAAATTCGCCAAAAATCGAAAAATGAACTTCAGCACCTGAAATTGTGGATACGGGGTCTTGTTATGATGTATTTTCAATTTTTTTTTTGTTTGGGCTCAAAATTTTTCTTTGAGTTGGGATATACCTCCCTTGTGAGAGAAAGCTGATGAATTTTCAACCTTTGACGATTAGATCTTTTTTCACAAAAATTTTCGTCATCGTCTCGCTCTGGCTCAACACATTTATATCTCATAAAAATAATAAATATTTTACTCTTTCAATCGATTTTCTATTTACTGTGATGATTCGAAAAGATTGCAGAGGCCTGTGTAGAATTTATGAATTTAAGGCACGTGTTTTTTTAATTATTATGTATTTTTTTTAGAAGCTCATTAAAATTATATTTGTTTGAAGTTTTTCATGAAAATTGATTTTTTTTGGGGGGGGGAGCCCATAAAAATTTCAAAGTTATAAAAAAGGTCATGCAAAAAGGCTAAGATGCCATTAAGTAACTCATATTCCTACAAAACAAAACCTCCGTCATAAAAAAATAATCTGCTGAAAATTTACGAAGCCAGATACGGGACCGAGATGAATTTCAAAATACTAATCTTTAATTCGACGAGTTTTAATAAAATTCAAGAGTGCAGCGATTACGCAGATACGATTTGTTATAACGATGAGAGGCTGTGATACGTATGCTAAGGCGTTCTATATGTAGGTATAACATCGACACAATACGACGAGAGAGTTCAACGTTAATTTACATTTCACGTATGCAAATTTGTATAAAATCACGCCTTATTCTCGTTCAAATATTTATTAAACATTCTTTCGACGTGAAAGCTCGTACAACGAATATACATAATCCTCTCTTCGTTCAGCGGATGTACCTAGACTACCTACTCTTAGTCTGTAGCTGTACTTATATTGCAGAATGAGGCAAAGGCTCAAGTTCAAACGAAAACGTATGAGAATTTGAATACAGTCATCCAAACGAGTGAAAGGTAATTTTCGAATAGACTTGTTTGACGTTCATTCGAGCGAATACCAATTGCAGAATTTGATTTTCTTCGTCCTTTCTAATGAAGAAATACCTTCCAAAATATTGGTCAGTATACTCATATCTCATAACTCGTAAAAAGGTTTACTTACATTAGACGAACGAATATCGTAATTAAAAATACGCATAATGATATCATCCGGACCATACCGGTTCCTGTACATTCTTCGGAACAGCTCAAAATCGAAGCGAAAAAATCCTTGATAAACACCACCACATGAATTTGCTCCTCCCTTAGGATTAGCCGGCGACGAATTGTAAATAAACCGCAGTTCGTAAAATTGACACATCTACGCGATAACAAAATTTACGTCATTGTTACATAAATCCCAGCTCGTTACGAAATTTACAAGTTATAAGAAAAAGTAATTCCTCGTGTATCAACCTTCGCATAAAAACTTGCCACTTTTATCCCCTTTTTTTCTCCTTTTCGCACTGCTTCTTGGTACCTTAGTATTAAAAAATGAACGTTGCCGGATATCTGCATTTACTTTACGGTATTTCAAAATTCAGCTCGAGCTCATCCTGTATCGAAAGCAGACTGTGAAAAAGTGAGTTCAGTTTCTCATAATACTTCTTGACCTGCCGCTTTAGGTATTGGATTTTTTATTGTTAAAAAAACTTTATTTTTAATCGTGTGAATGGGTGAGGGACCAGGGGGGCTAAGGCATGGCTTAGGACCGGTTTTTAAATGAGGAGCTGAGAATCAAAACTCACTTTCGCCACATTTTTTTTCGTTTTTATGACGGATTCAGAAGAAGTTTTATTCGCTCTACAACCTGGTATTTTTACTTTTTTCCTAAGCCGCTATTTTCGGGCAGAAAATCGCAGTTGAAATCAGGTTTGGAATCAAAACTCACGTTTGCCATCTACAAACAAATTTCGTATAACCAATAGGTAGAGATTGAAAAAAAGAAAAAATTTGTGTCTTTTGACATTTTTGCCCAAAATCAATCGTCTTCGAGTTATGAACCAGTTTCCAGGCATCAAACAGAGTCACCTTTTTTATTAACTTGTCCCCTATTTTCAAGGTTGGTCACTCAAAGTCATTTTTTTTTGCCAAAAGGTCACTACAGGTCACTTTTTTCATATTGAGGTCATTTTTTTCAAAAATTCAAAAGAAGGTACCTATCCAGAAAACGTTTTTTTTTGCTTCTTTTATCATATTGTGAATTTTTCAAAAATTTTCGCTCTCGCTTCGCTTGGCTCAAATAATTATCATGTTTTACAAATTTTTATATTCGTCATTTTTTGCTGATCATAATGTACAAAAAAAATGATATTTAAATGCTTGTCTTTATTCATTAAATTATAATTTTATCTGAAAAATTTCCGGGTAATTTATACTCTTTTTCTGCAGAATTCATTGAAAATCCTTCTTCGTTTTTCGTTTTTTTTTTTTTTTTTTTTTTTTTTTTGATACCGTACTTTTTAATAAGCTGGGATGAGAAAGGAATACTGTGAGGTCTTTGACCACGACGTTGAAAATAAGAAAGAAGGAATAGAAGAGAATCTGAAATTGTTGGTCACATTTTGGAAAATCTCAATGAGTGAAAAGTGTTCAATTTCAATTTTTGAATGCCTTTTTTCGCTAAAATTTTCGCCCTCGCTTCGCTCGATATCTTAACGAAATAATTTTTTTATATCGTTATTTACTCCCTCATCGATTTTTTATTTACAGGGGCAAGCTGAAAATTGCAATGGCTTATATGAAATTTTTAAATTTTTAGCCCAGAAAAATCCGGATTTTCATCCGTATAATTTAGTCAACAATCTGTCATAATTTGTTCAAAAAAAAAAAAAAAATCGTTAGGTTGGACACCATACATTTGAAATAATTTATCTGCACGATTTCGGGTTGTAAGTACATCACTCGAAAATGCTTTATAAATTAAATATCATTACGTAAAAAGTCTATAAATTGTTGAAAAATTGGTCAAAAAAAATTATTTTTTTTTTCGGTACTTAAAACTTATTCCAGAACTCTTAATTTTAAGTGAATATTTATTATTGAATTTTCTTTTTAGGATCATCGCAGAGAGAAGTACAGTTATGAAAAAATGATGGAATGGAGATGGGGTATGGTTGAGAAAAAATTTGAAAACTAAGTCAGGGAATTTTGGTGGTCTGGAAAAGTCAGGGAATTTTGGAATTTTCTCTGGAATTTTTCGAAAATTCAAAAAAAGGGTAAATAATTTAGAAAAGTGTTCCTTTGCTTATTTTATTATGAATTTTTCAAAAAATTTAGCTCTCGCTCCGCTCGGGCCAAATTATTACATCTTTTATCTAATTGTGAGGCGTTGTGCGATACGGAACTTTGTGGTGAAAAAAAAAATCGGACATAAAATTTAGCTACTTCGTCTAGAAAACATATTTCTATACGAATCATGCAGAATCTGACATTCCATTTTTTTCATCATAAGGTCTCTTATCGCTGTGATGAGAAAGAAATCCCATGATGCCCTTGACCACTATGTTGAAAAAACCGGGAGGGAATGGAACAGAATTCGAAATTATTGGCCATATTTTGGAAAACATGAATGAGGGAAAAGTGTTGAATTTTCATCTTTTGAAGATCTTTTTTCGCTAAAATGTTTGCCTTCGCTTCGCTCGGGCTCAACACATTCATGTTTCCATAAAATGATTTATATTCTACTTTATCATTCACTTTTTTATTTATTGGTACAAACTAAAAAATTTCAGGGGATTACGTGAATTTAATAATTCGAGGCATGCGTTTTTCAGTTTTTTGTGCGTGTATGTGTGTGTGTGTGTGTGTGTGTGTGGGGGGGGGGGGGGGTGAAATGTGAAGAAATTTTTGAATTTTTAGTCCGGAAAAATCCGAATTTTCATTCGCTTAATTTGGTAGATATTCTGGCATAATTTTTTTCATTTTTCAAAACTTAATTTTGTTTTGGAATACTCTCTCAATTATAAATCAGTGAAAATTACCAAATATCACTGAGAAACAGCCAAATCAGTGAAATTTTTTCACTGAAAAAAAAATCAGTGAAAGAAAATCACTGAAAACTCAGTGATATTTATGAAATTTACTGAAAAATCTGTGAAATTCTTTGAATAATCAGTAAAAAATCACTGAAAATCAGTGAATTTCACTGATTTTTCCTGTGCTGCAATTCTGACTGTTCATCAGTGATTTTTCACTGATTCGGAATAGAAGAGTACTTGGTTTTTCCTTTCTATTTCAAATTTTTTTTGTAGGTAATGAATTCAAATTTTCAAATTTTTGTGGTGAGGGGGAGTTGGATGGGCGCAAAAATTTTCAGAATTGAATTAGAATATTTCTTTGATCCGAAGAGAAGCATCTAAAGATCTCGTAAAAATTTTCTAGTGATTTTGAAAAAAAAATCCTTGGACTCTATGCATTTTATATCATTTTTATACAAAATTTCGGGATGTAAGTACATCACGTGAAAAAATCCCCCCCCCCCCTGGTTTACGAATATCATATTTAAAAGGTCTGGAAAAATTCGAAAAATCAGTCTGGAAAACCTGGAAAAGTCAGGGAAAATCATTTCTGAAATATAGTGAACACCCTGGTTTCGAAATGCGTTAATTTTGAAATTCATTTTAAAATTGGTTCATAACTCGAAGACCATTGATTTAGAGCAAAAATGTCAAGAGAAAAAAATGTTTCTTTTATCAATTTCTACTAATTTGGTTGTACGAAATTTTTGGTAGCTTTAAAAAAAATGCATGTTGGAGTAAAAACTCACTTTTGCCATTCTTCATGAGATCGATTTTTCAGGTCCTACTTGACAATATGCGACGATCTTAGCACAATTTTGAGCCCAAACAAAAGTATAGATGTATTCGGTTTTTGCGATATCATTTTTCCTTCAATTTTCTCGATGTTTTATGGATGTTTACCAGTGTCGATGTTGCGTATTGAATGTAGAATTAAGCCAGATTGCGATTTTTTTTTGATTGTGTATCGACATCTGGTACAGTTGTGAACCGCCGAGAGTTCCTGTACATTTACGGTACGTGGAAAAAATTTGAAAGTTTTAAAAAATCCATAATTCGAATACGATTTTTGCAAACCAGCGAGGCGGTATAATTTTTCCATTATTCACGAAATTTCTACGAAAGTATGAATTTTTCAGCATAATTTGGGTACGTCGAATACGAAGTAGGTACCTATCAAGCTCGGTGGTCAACTGTAAGAGCAGGAAAGACGGGACGCGGCCCATTTATATGCGAACCTCGTGAAGACGATACTTTTAGAGGTGGTTTTTTAATGGACGCGTTAATTTAAAGACGATTCTTGAAACGATGACGGGGGATGATGCTGACACTAACGGGAGCCGCAGCCGTAGTTCACTCTCTAGTCTCTCTCTATCCGACGAACGCGCGTATAATAACGAACCGGGCAATCGTGTCGACAGCTCAGCACCACTTCGACCTCGTATGTCCGTTCTAATTAAATTAGCTATTTCATTTTACTGTATAAACCAAACAAGGTGATTTGAAAGCGAGCGCTTTTTATTGTACAGATGCGTCGGTTTGGTCGCGTCCGTCGGGGGTTAACGTTGTCGTCGCATCGCATCGCTGGTCTTGGCATGTAAATTAATAAACATCGCGCCGAGCGGTAGTCAAATTAACGATGACTAGGACACGAGGTCGATTCGCCGACTATCCGAAGAAAGGAAATTTTTACCGGTGAAATGCGAAAGACTAGTAATAGTAAAATGTAATTTTAATTAAATTACCGTCCGACCAAGAAACCAGCCACGAAGCGTGGTAAGCTTCCAGAGGTGATGTGAGAGAATCAGATTTGTCGATGATTATTTACTCTCTCATTCTGAATTAGTGAAAAGTCAATAATAGACAGTCAGAATTGCAGCACTGAAAAAACATCAGCAAAACTCACTGATTTTCAGCCAATTTCCGCTGATTTTTCAAAGATTTTCATTGATTTATTAGCAAATTTCATAAATTTTACTGACTTTTTAGTGAATTTTCACTGATTTTCCAGTGATTTTTCTCACTGATTTGTTTTCATTGATTTTCTCCTGTGCTGCAATTCTGACTGCTTCTCAGTGATTTTCGATCATTTTCACTGATTTATAAATGAGAGAGTACTAATTTTTTCAGTAAAATTATGAAGTGACTAACACGAGAAGTAACCCGACTCAAAGTAAAATTTTGGGCCGAAACAGAAGTATATCGGAAGTACATACTCTCTAGTGAAAATTATCTAAAATCGCTGGAAAACAGTCAGAATTGCAGCACAGTATTACATCAGTGAAAAAAAATTCACTAACAGTAAGCAGGGAATGAATTGCTGGAAAATCAGTGAAAATTGACTGAAAAGTCAGTAAAATCTCTAAATTTTTCTGAAAAATCAGCGAATCCGCTGAAAATCAATAAATTTTATTGATTTTCCCTGTGCTGCAATTCTGACTATTTATCAATGATCTTTCACTGATTCAAAATGGGAGAGTAGATAACAGAAGAACCCCCATCTCAAATTTCTGATACTCAAGTTCATCTTTCGAATTTTGACGAATTTTTGAAATTTCGAAATTATCTCATCACTCCGCAAAATATGAAAATTTGATCTACTTAATCAACAAAAAAAAGCTAAAATTTGGTACATTACCCTATTTTCAACCTCTCAAATCGATTGGCAATAATTTGGAAACATTCTGGACCCTTCAGAAAGTTTTGTGAATTTCCATCATTGAAAAAATGCTCAAAAAAATAATTCTTATAAACTTTAGTACTTACAAACGCGGGTGACTATGAAAATGTACTTTTCATTTTTGAAAATACTCACCCTTCAAAAATATTTATTTGTACTTATTGAAAAAAATTATTCCCAAAAGGCTCTGGTGTGGTTTGAAGGTCATTTGGCCCTTGGTGGAATTTTGACAAATTTTTATGCCATTCGACTTGCCTGTGTAGAAGATGATTTTAGAGCGCAAAAACGAATTTTTATCACACGGGGGGGGGGCATGGACATGGCCTCAAAATACGTAATTTTCAAGCTAAAAATTCCATCTCCGCGAGTTTTCGACCGATTTTTTTCAAACTTGGTACGTAGGTAGAGGTGCCAGAGGAGATTGCCCTGAAATTTTTCCAGATTTTTTCGACCACTATAATGACCTTAAATTTGACCTTGAAAATTTCAAAACGCCCTGGGAGCACCGTTTTGGCGGGTGGTATGAAAAAAATGGTTACGTTCTTCATTCTATTTTACACCACTCAGAATTTTTTCAGATTTTTTCGAGTGGTGGCCTACTCCTCTCATTCCAAATCAATGAAAAATCACTGATAAACAACCAGAATTGCAGCGCAGGAAAAATCAGTAAAATTCACTGATTTTCAGCGAATTTTCACTGATTTCGAGTATATTTCTTAAACAGACTTGCTTTCAGTGAAAATGTTTTCTCTGATTTATTACTGTGCTGCAATTCTGACTGTTTTTCAGTGATTTTTGATAAATTTCACTGATTCAGAAATGAGAGAGTATACGTGACGTTCGAAAAACCGATAAATCGGTCGTTTTAGTAAGTACTTGAAAAATAGGTACATTGTGATCCGAATACGCACAGCCCTGGGTATCCCTGAGAGTAATATATGATCGCTTGTATACTCTCTCATTCTGAATTAGTGAAAATTCACTGATAAATAGTCAGAATTGCAGCACAGGCGAAATCAGCGAAATTCACTGATTTTCAGCGAATTTTCGCTGACTTTTCTGCTAATTTCATAAATTTTACTGGTTTTTCAGTGAATTTTTGCTGATTTTCCAGTGATTTTTCTCACTGATTTGTTTTCAGTAAAAAAATTTTCACTGATTTTCTCCTGAGCTGAAATTCTGACTGTTTCTCACAAGGGAGGTATCCCAACTCGTAAAATTTTGAGCCCAAACAAAAAAAATCGAAAGTACATCATAACAGGATCCCGTATCCAAAATTTCAGGTGCTGAAGTTCATTTTTCGATTTTTGGCGAATTTTTGAAATTTCAAAATTACCTCCGCCCGCGCTCTGGGAAATATGAAAATTTGATCTAATCAACGAAAACAGCTGAAGTTTGGTATATACCCTATTTTCGACCTCCCGAATCGATTGGAAGCGGTTTCGAGACGTTTCGGAGCCACCAGAAAATTTTGGAATTTTCCAGCGCTGGAGAAAAGCCCATAAAAATGGCCCATATGGACTTCAGCACCTATAATCGCGGATTATCCATATGGCGACCTATTTGATCGATTGAAACACAATTTTCCAAAATTCGTAACTTTGAGTTCAAATTCACATTTTTGGGAAAAAAATTTTTTTATGTGCTGGAAAATTCCAAAATTTTCTGGTAGCTCCGAAACGTCTCAAAACTCTTTCCCATCGTTTCGGGAGGCCGAAAATAGGGTATATACCAAGTTTCAACTTTTCACCTCGATGTATACGCATTAGGCGAATTTTTAATTTTTTTTTCAAGAAAATTTCTTGCTCAAAAATACGATTTTGAACTCAAAGTTACGAATTTTGGAAAATTGTGTTTCAATCGATCAAATAGGTCACCAATATGGATAATTCCGCGATTATAGGCTGAAGTGCATATGAGCCATTTTTATGGGATTTTCTCCAGCGCTGGAAAATTCCAAAATTTTCTGGTGGCTCCGAAACGTCTCAAAACTGCTTCCAATCGATTAGGCTAGTCAAAAATAGGGTATATACCAAATTTCAGTATTTTTCGTTGATTAGATCAAATTTTCATATTTCCCAGGGTGGAGGTAATTTTGAAATGTCAAAAATTCGCCAAAAATCGAAAAATAAACGTCAGCACCTGAAATTTTGTATACGGGGTCCTGTTATGATGTACTTTCGATTTTATTTTGTTGGGGCTCAAAATTTTACTTTGAGATACCTCCCTTGTCAGTGATTTTCGATAATTTTCATTGATTTATAATTGAGGGAGTACTAACTTAATGTAGTGCTTCCTCAGTACCCTTCCTATTTTGTCTGCAGTGTTGTGGACATAGGGTCATAGGGCAGTATGGCTACATTTTCTCCTTTTTCGTTTTCTTTCACAGTCTCTTCATCTTCTGAAATGGATTCGCTACTACTACGACAGCGATGACGATGACGATGAATGTATCCTTCAAAAATCTTTTGAAAATGGAAAAAACGTGACTGAAAAAGCATTATAGTCTTATTTCTTCGATATTTCAACGTTCTTTCAGCACTACACAAACTGTGCGACAAATTCCACCATACTTTCTCAATAAAGTATCTAAACTTCAAAAGAATATTACATCCTTGGAGCTGGAGCCTTAATATTTCAACAGATTAGTATCAAACTGCCTTCGTATAATTTCGTTCTCTTAGTATGGACGATGCCGATGCCGGGCAAATTCCACGCCGTACAATTATACACTCATACATTCGCCAGCCGAACACACACGCGCGCATTTTTACCCGCACAGGCACAGCTCGATAAAGGGCGATGGAGTGCGAGCGGTAAAACGGATATGAGAATTCAAATTATCAACCCTTCTATACTCGATGCACGTACTTACTTATCCAAACTATCCTTCTGCATCTCCACCATGCCCCAGCAATGCCATCAGCCTAGTCTCGCTTCCACACACACGTACCCTATAACGTTGATTTTCTCGTCTAGCGTTTACGATTTCATTCGCCCGCGCTTCACTTCCCTCCCCGTATTCTTCTGCGGAGCTCCGAGTGTGTTCTTTTTAAACGCGAAATTTACAAATACGTAAAACGTACGTACGTTCTCTCTTATCAACACCGCGTCACGTCTCTCAAATAATAACCGATAAAAGTACAGCTCTACGCTATATACCTAAAGTCGTATACTACACATACTCGTACAATTGCAGAACACATACAGTCTCGCAATCGAATTCTTTTTCGTGCCAAAAATTCTCGATAACTTTCCTCGCCGTGGTAAAGTTGATTCGCATAAACGCCGTTCAGGGAAAAAAGCAGAGTAAACGAAATAGTGGCAAAAAATCGTATTTCTCGACTACGCATCTTGGTGTTGGTACACGATGCAAGGTGGGCTGGGGTGGAGAACATGTCGATAGAAAAGTATACGAATCTTTATCTTAAAATAATCTTGACACGCTAACGTGTGTATCTTTTCTTCGCTGTAGCGCGTTGAAATAATATATTACGCTCGTTTGTTATAGAAACAAACAGCAATCATTTACTTATCGCCTAGTCCTAAACATGTGCTATGGTGGTAGGTAGAGGTACTTTTTTTTTACATATGTATGTATTTCGATCCATACAAACTTGATAACGTATTGAGAAAGTACAATTTTTCGAGTAATATTTTTCTCAATTCGCGGAGAATCCATCTCACGTTTTTTTATAGAATACTACAGACGAACCTCCTCTTTAATATATTTTCATATTTTGTCGTACTATCCGAAAAATAATGAAATGATAGGTACCTCTCAGGTCAATTTTTCAAAGATTAGATAGAGTCGTAGCCTCAGCCCTGAAACGAGACTAAGGCTTAAAATACGTGCTAGCGAAATTTTTTAGGAATTACTACGCGACGTGGTGTAAAGTGTGATCTTTATCAGGAAACTTCATCCTCGTTAATTACCGCACGTAATTTTCAAGCGAACTAAATTCTAGAAACTATACCTACGTAATATAATACATCGTGCATGCTTGCTACATTGTGTTAAGATGTGTGTGTACGATCTAACTTATGCTAACTTCCATAATCACGAGTCAAAGTTGTAAAATGTTCATCGTAAAAACATCGATTCGAAGGAGCTGGATGATTGATGCGTAAAATTAACAATTTACCAACGTCTGTCGTGCGTAAGTTTGCATTTTGGTTAAAATAAGAGGATATTTTACAAAGCTACCAGGTCGTTGGTATTTTTGTAAATCGAGAAAAATTTGGATATGTATTTGCAAAGTGAAAGTAATAAAAAAATATGAGTAGTTTTGACCTTTGAGGGAAGGATGCCGAATATGGACCCATCTTGTTTTTGGACGCTGGAGTGACCCCATTATCCCTCAAAAAGGTAGGAATGGGCTTGAATTGTATGTATCTAGAAGGGCAGGGTGTCTACCGGTCGCGAAAGTCGCGAAAAAGTCGCGAATTTTGATTTAGGTCGCTGAAGTCGCGAAAAAGTCGCGAAATTGATCCAAAATTCATCAAAAGTCGCGAATTTTTCCGAAATTACTTCAATTTTTTTCACCTTTTACAAAACAGAAAAAGTAAAGAAATTTCATCTTTTTGAACATTTTTTCTAAAAATTTTCGTCCTCTCTTCGCTCGGGCTCATAAATTTTAAAAACCTATTCTTAAATTGAAAACCTTCTTTCTTCTATTTCAGACAATTGAATATTTTGAAGCGGGAAAGTATGTTCTTGTGGGAGACTGAGTAGCAATCACGATTGGGATTTTCAAAGGGAATATTGTGTCTATTCTCAAGAAAATGGAGAATTTTGGAATTTTCTAAGAGATGTTTTAAAAATTCAGAAGGGGAAATCATTTGGAAATATGTCTCTTTTTTTATGTTTTTTAAATAAATTTTTCGAAAAAATTTCGCCTTCGCTTCGCTCGGGCCAAATAATCAATTCATTATATTGGTAATCTGCTAATATTTCAGACTTCCCATGAATTTATTTATCAGTTTTAGAGTCAAAATCCGCGAAATCTATATCAGCCCATGTTATGCCAGTTTTCCATTGTGTTAAAAATACCTTAATTAGGTAAATGCTCAATAATCATCTAACAATTTTATCCGTTCTAACATGATTTTTCCTAAAAATTTTCACCCTCGCTTCGCTCTGAAGTAACTATTTCTCTTCTTTGCCATAAAATAACTCGCTTTTAGAAAATTTTTGTGAAAAATTATCATTTTTTAAAATTGAAGATGTATTTTCTTCCGTGTATGAAATATTTTCTGTATTAAATTTGATCTCGTCAATTTTTTTTGGGGGGAGGGGGTCAAATTGAGAGGTAGATACTAGCTAAATACCTTAAAAAAAGGTCGTGAAAAAGTCACGAAATTTGATTTTGAAAAATCTGTAGACACCCTGCTAGAAGAGTTGGCTATCCCCCCCCCAACAAAACTTCGACTGATTCTACGATTTTGGGCGATTTTTTTGTAAAAAGGTGATTTTTCAAAAAACAATTTTTTGGGCGCCTAATATGGACCCCTTCAAAATGTTTTTAAAAAACCATAAAAATCATCAGAAAACATGTATTTACCTATTGTCTAATTATGTGTGAGACAATTAGAACAAACAGAATTCCAAAAAATGAATTCCCCTTATTTTTGCCGATTTTGTATGCAAAAAGTGATTTTTTTAAATTCGAGGCGGGATCCTCAGAATTCTTTAAAAACCATGGAATTCGTTTTTCGGGGGAGAGGGGGTCCATCTTTACTCATTTATAACGTTATTAGTCATAAATGACAAATTATTACCAAATTTCGATGATTTTTTATACCTGTTAGCAACATAAACAAAAGGGTCCACGTCTGATGTTCGCAAAATCAATTATATTTTTTGAAAGTACTTAAAATATACCTTCTACAACTTATGTATACGAAGCGATTTTTTTAAAAATAGGAACTGATGAACAATTATCACACCAAAAGTGTGTGATTTTCAACTTGCAATAAAATTTTAATTTTTTTTAAACGCCGCATACTGCAACTAATGGTGGGGTGTTCGGGGTCTTTAGGAAGTCGAAATTGAAAAACTTTCACCTCGTCGTCCAATAATGACAGACTCTGAACCAAAAAACGAATTTGGGGAAAAAAGTGAGTTGAAATGTAAAAAAATGATCGTTTCGGCTGAAGTACCTAAGCTTCATAGGACTATAGTTGAATTCTACTGAAATTAGTACATATATTATGCAACAAGGGAGATAAAGTGATTTTCGACGAATTTTGAGGTTTATTGCCCGAGCGAAGCGAGGGAAATAACTCAAAATCGTCGAAAATCATTTATCTCCCTTGTTGCATACGATATTTTTCATTGTAGGGGGAGTAAAAGTCGAGTTTGAGCACTCGAGCGATTCGCGAGAGGGAGTAAAAGTAGACTTTTACTCCCTCTACAATGAAATAAAATTTTACATTCTACAATTTATGTTCTGAGTCATTCCTCCTCAGTTCGTTCACAAAGTGGAAAATGGGGTCGGCGATTTTTCTGATTTTTTTCACGTGGGTAGAGCTCAATTAGAGATGACGAATACCGCAAACCGGAGCTCTCGAAGTCTTTTTGGAGGGCAGCCATGGGCACTCAAAGTTTTGAGGTAAAATTGGATATTGTAAATTTTGACCGTGGATAACTCGAAAACTATGATAGGTAGAAAGTTGAAACTTTTTCTAATGTGTAGGGCCTTTGAATAGCTTTTTGGCGATTTTTTTGAAATCAGTGTTGCCACTTTTTTTGATGCCAAAAATTAGCTAGAAAAGTTGAAAAATTGTATTTTTGTGTGAAGGACACCTTCAAAAATTTCCCCAAAAATATATATGGTACAACTTTTTATGCTGATTAACATATTAAAAAACTGAGATGGCGTTATTTTTTAAGCTCGTTTTAAAAAATGTCAAAGTTTATGAGAAAACTTAATTTTTTACTCCAAGAGCTGTGTCAAAAGTAATCAAAAATTGTAAAACAAATTTTCAATGAAAAATTAAAATCCTGACGAGCTTGAATTTTTTCATTTTTTCACTAGTTTTTCCATGATCAGCGCAAAAAATCCCATCAAAATCACTGATCAAATTTCAAACAGCATCATAGTGATCATAGTGGTATTCAACATACCACCTGCTTCAAAAAAAAGTTTCGAAAAGCATTATTGACGCCTAGATTCATTTTTTGATGTACCTCTTTTCTACGTACTACAGTAGTAGATATCCATGCAACCTTTTTCGTTGAAAATTGTATTATTCAACTCATGTAAAATAAGTTGCCTAAGCGAACGCCGCAAATAATAACGTGTTAATATTTAAGGCGTGCCAATTATGCAATTTAATTTACACGAACTACCTTGACATTCCACGTGGTGATACAACGCGACGCGTTTCATAAACATGCACATTACACATACACACTGCACAGGGTTTTTATAGGAATAGTAAGAGTACATAGAAGTAGTAGGTTTCAGTGATAGGTAGGTGAAGTGGAGTCAGTTCTGTGTTACGTGTAGGTTTTTGTTTTTTAGTATAATTAGCACATACGAGCAGCGATGCGCTTGTTGTGTTATCTAATTTGTGAGCTGTTTACGTGAAATATTACCCTTTCAAGATGAAAATACCTAACTAAACCATAAAGAGAGGAGAATGAGGATCATTTTTTACGCTGTATGGGTTTTAGTGTGCGAAGCTTGCAGTTGTTGTGCTTTCACTTAACTAGCAGCCCTGACCAGAAACTTAGGTTCGCTGTATACGGGGAAATACCGCGGACGGAATGTACTTAATGTAATTTCGTGTAATCATAAATTATATTTTATACGTTACACGTTGTGTGTAACAATGTGAGGCGAATAAAATAAGTACAAAAATGACGAGAAGACGGCGGAAATCAAAATAATTATCATGAGATAGGCTCATTTTAATCGTTTTTTGTAAGAAAGAGTAAGGAAACTAAAATATTATCAATTTTTCTCAAACGTCAGAAATATTGTAGTTTATTTTTTGAAATTTTCTATTAATTCTTTATTGTCGAGTGCTAGAAAATGTTATAAAAATCAATTAATCGTAAAAAAATGTCAAAAATTGAAAAAAATGGGAATGGAACAGAATTTGAAATTGAGTGAATTTATAAATTTGAGGCATGTGTTTTTCATGGGGGGGGGGTGAAGAAATTTTTGAATTTTCAGCCCGAAAAACTCGAATTTTTATTCACTTGCTTTGGCAGACACCCTGGCATAATTTGCTTCATTTTTCAAAACTTAATTTTGTGTTGGAATACTTCGTTTTTCCTGCAGGCATCCCACGGGGTTACTTTTGTAGTAACCATGTTACTTTTTTCAAGCAAAGTCACTATTTGTTACTTTTTGCACTCAAAAGTTACTATTTGTTACTTTTCTCTCAAAAAAGTTACTTTTTTTCAAAAATTTCACCAAAAAATTAATTTTTGATATTTTTTGGATAAAAAAAAAGTTGAAAAAAATCTCGTACACCAGTGGCACTTTAGTATTACAAACCCTCTTGGTATGATTGAGGTGGCACAAGGACCGAAAATTGCGAAAAACCGTAAAAAATGTTGTTATTTTGGGAGATTGTTTCAAATTTTGAGCATTTAATACGGAAAGAAATAATCAAATGAAAAAACCAATCCCGTATTCGTGTTCAGCAGGTCAAAATACCCCGATAAACACCCTTTTCGCGATTATTTTACTTTAAATCTCGAAATTTAATTTTATTGTCATGGAAAATAAATGAAAAAAGTGAATTTCGACATGTTAAAGTAAAATGATTGCGAAAAGGGTGTTTATCGGGGTATTTTGACCTGCTTAACACGAATCCGACATTAGTTTTTTCATTTGTCCATTTCTTTCCATATAGAACGCTCAAAATTTGAAAAATCTGCTAAAATAACAACATTTTTTACGGGTTTTCGCAATTTTCGGCCCTTGCGCCACCTCAATCGCCAAAACTGAATACGTGATGTGAATCTACGTCAAAAACACATTTTTAGGATATTTTCAAAAATTAGTCGAACTTTGCTTTTAAGATCTTTTTTACAGTTGAAAATTTCAAATGGCCAAAACCTCGTGAAGGAGTGCAAAAAAATTGATGAAAAAATTATCGTAAATAGACCTCTACGAGATGTAACTTTGTGCCAAAGAACAGAAAATTTCATTCACTTCCATTGGAATTAAAAATTCTTGAAAATGGCGCAATAAAACGGCCATAGCTCCGAAAGGGAGGGGGTTGGGGGCCAAAATTTTTTCCAGAATTTTTTTTCATCAAGGTACACAATCTGGGAGCATTAGATTAAAAATCGGGGCTGGGGCCAAAACCACCCCTTATCTGGCTATACCCTTTAGTTTTTTTTTTATTTTTATTTTTGTTATGCTCATTATGAGAATAAATAGTTTCGGTGTTCCTTATAATACTAAGTATATGTATTACGTACACAAATAAATATTTTTTGAATTTTTTTACATTTTCTGGGCTAAATAATGAATTGAAATTTTAAAAAAAAGGTTACTTTTTTGAACTTTTTTGGTTACTTTTTCGACTATCAGAAGTCCCTAAAGTTACTTTTTTTTTCAAATTTTGTGTGGGATGCCTGTTCCTGTTTATTTGAAATTTTTTCTGTAGGTAATGAATTCAAATTTTCAAATTTTTGTGGCGAGGAGGAGTTGGGTGGGTTCAAAAATGTTCAGAATTAAATTTGAATATTTTTTTTTTGGCCCGAAGAGGAGCATCTAAAAATCTCGTAAAAAGTATCAAGTGATTTTGAAAAAAAAAATCGTTAAACCCTATGCATTTTATATCATTTTTATACAAAATTTGGTAGTATTTTTTCCCCAATTTTTTTATGAATTCGTCAGATATTACAAAACCCTAAAAAAATTTCTGACGTTTAATAGTTTTTTTAAACTCGATCGCAAAAATCCTCCAAAAATTGCAGCAAGTAGCCCTTTTAACCCATTTTTTAACCAATAAATTTTCAAGATGAGATCTCCAAACCCCTGGGGGTACAGAGGTCCACAATTTTGAATAAAATTTAAAAAAAAACGAAAAAGTAAAGTAACACATCGAATTCTACTAATTTGAAGACGCTGAGTTCGAATATGTACTTAGTTTTTTCATCTAATCCCTCTGAACTCTCCTATTAGTATTAGCCCCCTTGATAAGGTCAAAATTCAAAAAAAAAATGAAAATTAACATGTAACCTGTCGTAGTTTGAATATTTTCTTATTTTTTATATTTGACCCTTTAGTGCCCCCCCCCCTAGTCCCCAATTTTTGGGAAAGTATGTTAAGAAATGAAAATATAGCATGTGGCATCTCGATTCTCGCTAATTTGAAGGTGTACAATTCGAATATCGACTTACTTTTTGATCCTACCACCTCCCCCAAAAAATCGTATTTGCTTTTAAATACTGATCCATGCAAGTAATGAAAACCTCATTTTCATTTCTTAACATACTTTCTCAAAATTAGGAGGCTATAGAGGGGCACCGAAAAAAAAAACCAAATGCCACAAGCCATCGACAAACGCAATTTTTTCAAAAAATCCAGCATCTTTATCTCGCAGAAGCGTTAAAATCAACAAATATGTTCATTGAGATGTTCAGTATGCAGACTGGACGGTGGCGACGACGAAGTAGCTTTTCGTATGGAAATATGTTCCACCAGTCCAGCCATCGCTTTGCGTTGTTCCCAACGAAGATTTTAATTTCCGCTTATAAATTTTAATTATCAAATACCCGCGACGAAGTGGCTCGAAGTTCCATATCAAAATTCACTGTACGCAGCACTTGTCTTAATAGACTGTTATTGATTTAGGTATCGGGGGCTGTTTCATTATACACAAAACTCGCTAGTCGGTACAGGCGAGCCGAATTCATTCGACTAATTAAAACGTCCGTTGTCCTTATCTAAATTTACACCGACCGCACGTCGACCATCGAACGATGCAAACAATAGCCGAAGCTTCGTTCAACTTCTCGATTTCGAACTCGGTTCGAGCGCGGCGATAGGATTAAGTTTCGTCAACTCAGCCTTCGCTTCGGTTTATATGGTTTTCGCGTTTACCTACAGATAGTTAGTTTCCTGGCACTGGTACCTATAGTCGAAGGTATATCGTCGTATCTTCTTTCGGCGGCGTGTGCTTTTTCATATAACTCCTCATGGTGTTGGGTTGTTTTGCTCCCGCGAATCGCACCTGGCAGCGAAAAGTTTTCGCACATGCATAAAGAATCTACGCGTTCTCCGCCTCCACTCGACTTGTTACTTACGACGATTTCAAAATATTCGCTAATTTGAATATCCGACGACGCTTTCATTTATACTTTGTACGGCTCTTTTCTTCGTCACCTTCGAGATTTTTCTGCTACGTAAAAATACTGAATTAAAACGCCAAAGATGCGGAACGATGGCGGAGGCGACGCACAGTAGTGGGCCAGGAGACCCTCTAAAACGCTCGTTTTGCACAAAAGCCCTGAAAGTCGTTCAAAAAGTGGTTACCTTATGTTTTTGATGTCGTAGATTTCAAATTTTGAGGTGAAAATTTTTTTTGAGTGATGGGCGGGGCAGGAGAGGGGGTCAAAATCAAAATTTCACTTCAATATCGCGTAATATGTCAAAATATATGTTTTCGAGGTCGTAGATTACGAATTTCGTACTCAAAGATTTTTTGGAGTGGAGGATGGGCCAGGAGAGGGGGTTAGAATCAAAATTTCACTTCAATATTGTGTAATAAGTATGTCAAAATGTATGTTTTCGAGGTCGTAGATTACGAATTTCGAATTCAAAATTTTTTAGAGTGGGGTGGGGCAGGAGGGGGGATAAAATCAAAATTTTACTTCAATATCGTGTGATATGTCAAAATATATGTTTTCGAGGTTGTAGATTACAAACTTCGTACTCAAAAATTTTTTGGAGTGTGGGGTGGGGCGGGGGGGGGGGTCAAAATTGAAATTTCACAATAATGTCGTTTAATATGTTGAACGATTTAAAAAAATTCAAAAGTTGGACATTTTTCTCAAACTAGACCATTTTTCTCCGAAATGAACATTTTAAAAAAAATTAAATAATTTTCTTTTAAAATACAACTCTTTTCCAAGATGGGACAATTTTTAAAAAATTGAACAATATCATCTCGAAATTAGATTTTTCCCAAACGAGAAGATAGGTATTTTTTTGAAAATTAATCAGTTTTTTTCCCAAAGTAAATAAATTCTTTCTGAAATGAATTAATTTGTTAAAATTTTTGTGTTGGTACTTTCTACTCAATTTTTTTTCTGAAATGCAACAATTTTTTCCAGATTGATTTTTTTTTTAAAAATAAGACCGAGCGTTTTTGGGGTCTCCTGGCCCACTGTGCGACGCTTATAAATTAAGTCATTTTACCAAACATCTCGTTCCCACCACTTACGACCGAATCCGTACGTACACGTACGGTAAATTATATTAAATCGAGCCTCGAGGGACGAATTTCTTAATGCTGGGTTCGTTGTTCGCCGCCGACGTAATTTCCATAGACGTAAAAACACCTCTGAAACTGTTGTTTTCGACGCGACGATTTAAAAAAGTAAAGAGGAAAGTGTGAAAAATCATATCGAGGGTCTTTCTCACGTGCACACGTAAAAACGTAAAAGCGAATACCGCACCTTGCATCGTGTAACGTCATTCAAATCCCAAAGTACCTCATCTTCTTCATACACAGTTTTGTCATTAACGCCCCCGCCCACCTTCCCTGTCCATGCCCGAGCGACGACGCTTGATTTATAAAAGTCGCGCGAGATTTTTACGTGTATTTTTCTTACGGTTGACTTTTGCGGTATAAACTTTTTGTGTACTTGGAATAACTTCGTAGGTGTTTCAAAAAAAGTGTACAAATCTCACCAGGCAGTTACAAATTTTAAATTTCTTTTGACGAAGCGTCCCGTTGCCTCGTCAGGCGTGCCATACTTGGCTGGCTTATTTACATGATAAATGTTGCGAAGCATTATACGCCGCGACGGTACAATTTACAAGTACGAGAAGCCTCTCTATAAACCTAATGCGAGAACGTTGCTTATGTTAGATGTGAAAAATACGCCTAAATTGTTACCCAGACGTCTGACACACCAAGTTTGACTTTTCAGTTTGTAATCCGACAAAGGTGAATGTGGGTTTTTCGCAAACACGTCTAATGGCACCACGGACGCCGAGAACTTAATCGCGGTGTTTGTTTTCTCAAGGCTTGGTTGAAACGACGATTTATTTCACCGCGGTGTATTGTTCCAGAATAATAGTAACGTGATTTGAGAAGAGTTATCGATAATTAAATTTTCGTTGTAGAGGGAGAAAAACGCTACTTTATTCCCTCTCGCGGTGCTTCAATTCGCGTTTTTCTCCCTCTATAACGAAAAATATAGCATGCAACTCGGGAAATAACTTATTTTCGACGATTTTGAGTTATTTCCCTCGCTTCGCTCGGGCAATAAACCTCAAAATTCGCCGAAAATCACTTTATTTCCCTAGTTGCATAAGATACTATTTTAATCAGAATAAATACAATTCGAAACTAAAAATTTTATTGTAAAAAGTATTCGTGTCAATTTTCGATTTGCGAAGAAAAGAGATTTGAAGGAAATTCGAAATGAATTTTTAATTATCCGTGATTCGAAAAATTTTCAGCTGACAATGAGTAGGTTTCTGATTATTTTTTCCCCTCGAGAATTATGTTACTTTTTTCCAACATCTGTTTTGTCAACTTTGCGCTCTGATAATCCACGGCGGGTTCTGCGCCAGGAGCCAGTAATTTCTGACAATATTAAAGTTGCAAAGAAGTGTAATATCAATTTTTCTCGAGTTTTGTCGAGCATCAGGCAACAACCAAATAAGATTCTGAATATTCAAAAAAATTAACAGAATTGCGATTCGAATCATATTTAGGCGTATTCCTAAGGTTAATAATTCGAAGAAGTAAGAATCGTCAAAATTGAAAATGATTATAATGTTGCCCAATTTTATATTTTTTAATAAATTACTAACAAAAAAAGGAAAAGACGATTATAGTGAGTAAAAGTCTATGGAATTAGGTAGGTACATACGATTTATTTCACTGGAATTTCCCGGTTTTTCTAAATTTAAATAAAATAATAATTTGAAATTTTGTTCAAGTATTTGAGAACTATTTCACCAAAATTAAGTTCCAAGAACTTCACGAAGGCTCCAAAACAGTCTGTAATTGAGAAAAAGGACAATGATATTCAAGAGTTAGATTTAGGTTAACTTCTGTCGAACAAAGCCGAAGAACTGAAACTGAAATATATTTTAAAAAATGAAAACTCAAATATTTTTGTCAGTTTCATGAAAATTTGCACCTATTAGGCATCATAGCAGGTCACTTTTTTCGACTTTGGTCACTAAAAGTCACTTTTTTCCTCCCAAAGTCACTTTTTCGCATTTTCAAGCAAAAATTCAAATTTTCACGTAAAAATTGCTATTTTTCAAAATTCTTCAAGAAAAAAAATTGAAAGTTGATGATGATTTTTCAAAAAAAATTTGCCCTCACTTTGCTCGGATTTCAATAATTCTATTTCTAAATTTTAAAAAATTTCTGTTTTTTTAAATCAGTAAAGTATAATTGATTTTTTCAATTCCCCATTTGACAGAATAAATCAATAATTTTAACTAAAATAAATCAATCAAACAATTGAAATATCACAGATTTTCAAATAAATTCATTTCACTGATTCAAAAAGGCACACTTTTACGAAAATAATTATACTGATTTAGATTTAGAGAGTAGATGTAGGTCATATATTAATTGTTTGTTCCAAAAATCTCGTCATTTTTCAATTTTTCTTTACTCAAATCTGTATAATTAAATTAATTATGTATATCTGCCTCCTAAAGTGCCACTAAAAAAAGTTAGGTTTTTAGATTACCTAATTTTTTCATTGAATTTTGACCCCCTCCCTTCATTTTTTCTTGAATTCTCAGCTATCTTTTAACTGTAAACAAATTCACCCGAAAAAATCGAATTTTTGGTTGCTTTTGATCACTTTAAAAAAATCCACCAAAAACTGTAAAATTGCCCCCCCCCCTCCCAAAAAATGAATTTTTGGTTACTTTTTGGTAACTTTTTGGTAACTTTTTGGTCACTTTTTTCTCAAAAAAGGTCACTAAAAGTCACTTTTTTTCTTCGGAACTTCGCTATGATGCCTGACCTATAGTTTGATTTTTCAAAATTTGCTCTACGGAAATACATATTTTTCTCAGATCAGCCAGAGGTTATTTCATTACATAAGTGACCCAGCCATTATTTAAGGGAGGGGCTGCAGCTGAGAAAAAAAATTAAGGGAGGGGATCAAATTTCAATGAACAAATTGAGTAACATGTTATTTCAGTGGCGCTGGCGCTGGCGTAGTCAGGGCATTTTCACCAGGCTGATAAGTGATAATACATAAACAAATTTGAGCAAAGAAAGATTGGAAAATTGATCAGTGGAGTAGATTTAACTGAAAATCAGTGATTTTTCACCGATCTTTCAGTCAAAATTATCGATTTTTTCTGACGAATTGGGAATTGATTAAGAAATCAGTGATTTTTGACTGAAAGATCAGTAAAAAATTATTGATTTTCAATGAAAATCATTCCACTTATGCTCAAAGGTGAAATTTCATCAAAGACTTATTCAGATTTAAACAGTTATATAATCACTAAAATTTTCGAAAAATCATGTTTGAAGAGCAAAAAATGCGCTTTGTCCACATTTTTGTTATAAAAAAATCTCTTTTTTGGGCGGGGAGGGAGGGGGGGGGGGGTCGAGTCCCCAGAGCCTTCCTCTTGGTTTCGCTTATGGGTTATTAGATCCAGAAAGGTACATACGAAAAAGGTATGAATTTTCGGGTTTCGGTTTTAGTATGAACTCTGGTTTCAATTTTTTTTAGCATTTTTTATTTTTTTTTGAATTGAGTGAGGATGTTATCTGCTCAGTTTTGTTGATCAATTTCCGACTGAAATATGTAACTTCATTCAAGTTTTTCAGCTTGATAATATAAATTAGCACAACTTTCGTCAATTTTTTTTATTCAAACCTGATTTTTTTTAATTGAAAAACGCAATTTTGTCTTTAGATATTGAGAAAGTAGGTGGTTGATTGCTTACAGATCATCTTTTAATGGACCATAGTAAGAAATTGAAAAAAGAAACATGGATCTCAAAATTGAAATGTTTTTTTTTTTCAATTTTTCAACCCTGGAGTCGACTAAAGACGATGCATGAGAATTTGATAACAGGAATGGTGAAAAGCCCCTGGTTTCAGATGTTTGAAATTTTTGTTGAATATTTTTCGGTATTTCGGGGAAACATTCAAGATAGAAGCATCTCCCTAGTCATAATAATGAAAAACTGTTTACTTACCTTTTTTTTTTGATTTTGAAGTTATCACAGTTTCAAGTTTTCTTTTGAAAATCCCCCCCCCCCCCCCGGTCCTCTTTGATTTTTATGAAAAATATCATGTGAATAGACTTACGTCTTTTCTACTCCTATAAATTTTAGGTAGAATCAACATTTTTTCTTCGATACGTTTCGAAACAGTATTTTTCGTCATTTTAACTATAGCAGGCATCATAGCGGGTCACTTTTTTAGGGTGTTTGTCACTTTTTTCGACTTCAGTCACTTTTGGTCACTTTTTACGTGTAAAAGGTTACTTCGGTTACTTTTTCCCTCAGAAGTCACTTTTTTTGTATTTGCAAACAAAAATTTAAATTTTTACGTAAAAATTGCTATTTTTCAAAATTCTTCAAGAAAAAAATTAAAAGTTGATAATGATGTTTCAAAAAATTTTGCCCTCGCTTCGCTCGGGCATGTATTTCAATAATTCTATTTTTAAATTTGAAAAAATTCTGTTTTTTGGAATTAGTAAAGTAATTGATTTTCGAGTCAATTCCCCATTTTTGATAGAATAGATCAATAATTTTGACTAAAATAAATCAAACAAACAATTGAAATATCACAGATTTTCAAATGAATTCATTTCACTGATTCAACAAGGCACAGTTTTACGAAAATAGACTGATTTAGATTTAGAGAGTAGATAACTGATACCTATATTAATTGTTTGTTCCAAAAATTTCTTAATTTTTCAATTTTTCTTTGCTCATATCTGTATAATTAAATTAATTATGTGTATCTGCCTCCTAAAGTGCCACTAAAAAAATTAGATTGCTAGATTACCATACCTAATTTCTTCATTGAATTTTGACCCTCTCTCCTCATTTTTTCTTGAATTTTCAGCCCTCTTTTTTTCTTTAGCTATAGTGGTGGTGAAATGAAAAACCGGAACTTTTTAAGAATTCCGGAACATTTTTGGGAACTTTTCAACATTAGAATTCGGCAACACTGTGTGTTACAACCGTAATAAAATACGAAGGAATTTAATAAAATTATTCACGTCGATTCAGTTTATCTTTAAAACGATTGCAGGACACTTCAAAAAAACAAAAAAAATGCTCCCCCATGTAAAAAATTGAATTTTTGGTTACTTTTTGGTCACTTTTGCTCAAAAAAAGTCACTTTTTTTTCTTCGAAATTTCGCTGTGATGCCTGCTATAGGTATAAGTAAAGTGTTATGAAACGAGAAACGTTTCAATCTAAAAGTTTCTTTAGTGGTAAGTAGGTACTCAACGTTGTTCAAATAAAAATCTCAAAAATAAAAAAAAAGGAATTATCACCCCAATCACCCTCGAATATCCTCTTAAAGTTAAACGATTTGGTCAACAAATGTTTTTCTATCAATCTCAAAATCATTAGAATTACAATTCGCGATTTTCTTGATATACCGTTTCTGGCCTGTTCTCCTTTCCGTAATTTCAATGCGCATAACCTCTTCAGAAGCAGATGTTTCACTGGATAGAATAATGGGTATTCTGTATATCTGTTATTTTTTACCTCAGTACGTACCCAAAACATATGTAAAAATTCAACTTATTTTTTTCATTTCGATAGCGTTTTTTCGTATTAAATTTGCTGGAGTTTGGAATCGGGTCGTTGAAGATTTCATGCCGTCATGGTCCCATTTATTTTTGAAATTTTTGTTCGTCGTTTACGATTCACTTGCCTCGAATGAGTTCATATGTACTCGTATTTACTTTGATGTTATTGTCGTGCGAGTCTTGTCTTGGTATATTAGGTGCCTGTCTACGTACGAGGAAGGAAAGCAAAGTTGAAAAAAAAATAAAACGAGAAAAGAAAAAAAAATCAGACGTTATTCTTTGAGAAAGCGCCGAAGTAGGTTGAGTCGTATACGCTTAGCGATGGCGATGCGGCGGGTTCTGCAAAGTTCTGGGTACAGCTGCAAAATAAAATACCGACGTTGATTCTCGTTTAAACATTGTGTAATTGGTTTTTGACATTTTGCTAAAGCTAAATGTTTCCGTCGTCGTGGAGCGGTGTAAAGTTTTTAGAGAGAGCGTTTGTTCGTGGCATTTTGCTACATGAATTTTACATTTTGTAACTTTTCAACGCAAGAATTATGTTTAGTTTCTTATTTGTGAGATTCGCAGTTTTACGCAGCTAGATTGGCTTCGTTACTAATCGAGTTTCGGTCTTGGTACCAGTTTTGAATGGTAGATTAAAATTGCTATTCTACGTAGACTATACCGGTACCTTCATAATATAGTTTTGGCATAATGAAAAAAAAATTACGAACGAGCGAGCTTGAACTTCGGACAAAGGGAATATTTCAAAGACAGGTTGAAATGAAGTATTTTTTTCAGTTTTTTGAATTTACGTCACCCGGGTAAAAATTGGTGGCTGGTGTTGTAGGTAGGTGTAAGGTTCATAATGTCGTGGAATTTCGTTGGGCTTTGCTTACTACGAAGTTTATCCGAGTAAAATCGTGGTAGAAGCTTATCTCGCTTCAACTTTCAATCTTTGCCGAGCTTTAGAGTCGAGATAAAACGTCGGTAACTTAATTTACCTAAGCCTCACCTCGGTTGGTAATCCAAATTTATTCGACGAATGTGTTGTTTAAATTGCAATAATTGGACCGAGCTGCTAGGTAGAGCGGACTTTCTTACGTTACGAGTCAACTTTTAACTTGATTTACTTCTCGTGTCGTATACGACAACGATGAATATAAAACGAACGTCAATTAATTAAATCAACAATCGGATACGACTCGTACGTAATGCAATGGCGACCAGTGAATAGTCAAATATAAGCACCTTTTAGCGCGAAAATAGAACTTAACCCCGGAGCCCGAACGATACAGCGCAGCGTCTACATTTAATGCTCGTTAATTTCAAAAGCAAAGAGTCGAGATTTTCGGAATAGCGGTAATTCATTATCTAAGTGATTATTCTTCATCGAAATGATGTAATTTCTTCGAATTGACTAGGTACTTGTGAGAACGACAAAGATAGGTCATTGGCATCGAAAATCCCGCTTATATCGAGGTGTCTGCTTTCTTAAATTACAAACAGACGTGACGATGAAAAAGAGGAAGTAGATATCCTTTGTTAGTAGTGTGTGTAGCTAGATCTAGTAAAAACATCTTTTATCAGGGTGTCTACCGGCAGGAAAAATTTGAAAAAAAAAACACGAGAAAATACTGACAAAAGAGATATCCCAACTCTAGATAAAATTTTGAGCCCGAAAAAAAAATCAAAAGTACATAATAAAAGAACCAAATTTCCAAAATTTCAGGAGTCAAAGTTCATTTCTCGAATTTTTGCGATTTTTGAAATTTCAAAATTACCTCGTTGCCCCCCCCCCCTGCTAAATATGCAAAATTGATTTAATCAACGAAAAAAGCTAAAATTTGGTACACACCCTATTTTTGACCTCCCGAATCGATTAGAACCAGTTTCAAGATGTTTCGGAGCCTCCAGAAAATTTTGTAATTATCCGGCGGTGCTGGAGAAAAGACCATAGAAATGATCCATATGAACTTCAGCACTTATAATCGCGGATAACCAATATTGGTGACCTATTTAGGTAATCGATTAAAGCAGAACTTTCCAAAATTCGCTACTTTGAGTTCAAATTCATATTTTTTGGCAGATAATTCAATTTTCTCCAGCGAAATTGCCAGTCAAATAATATGAATTTCAACTTGAAGTTGCAAATTCAGGGTGTGTATTTTCTGGAAAACCGGGAAAATTCAAGGAATTTTGACCGTCTGGAAAAGTCAGGGAATTCTGAAATGTCCGGCATTTCCGCTGGAATTTTGTAAAAATCCGGAAGAAGAATAAATTATCTGAAGTTTGTGGACTCATTTTTCTATACATTTTTCAAAAAAATTGAGTTTTTTTTTGAAGAAGTACTTTTTGATAAAATGTAATGAGAAAGGAGTACCTACCATACCCCTGATCACACGATTTTGAAAAATAAGGGAAGGGAATGGAAAAAAAATTGTATTTTTTTGGTCACATTTTGGGAAACTTTAATGGGCGTGAAGTGATGAATTTTCAAGCTTTGAAGGTATTTTTTTGCAAAAATTTTTGCCCTCGCTTCGCTCGGGCTCATCGCATTTATATATCTCATCAAAATAATTGATATTTTACTCCTCATCGATTTATTATTTACTCGGTCTTATAAATTTGACGTACGTGTGTTTTTTTGAGGGGGGGGGGGGTATTGAATTGTGAAGAAATTTTTGAATTTTCAGACTGAAATTTGGTTGACAACAAAGTTTTTCCTTTTTAATTGAAATTTTTTCTGTTATAAATTCAAGATCTCAAGTTTTTGTGCCGAGTTGAGAGGAAGGTGGCGTCAAAAATTTTCGGAGCATCTAAAAATCTCCAAGAAGTGAAGTAATGATTTTTGAAAAAAAAGTTGTTTGACCTTATGCAATTTAAATCTGCACAATTTCATCACGCGAAAAAATCACCCCTTCTCCATCTTTCAGGAATAAAATATTTAAAAGGTTTGAAAAATTTCGAAAAATTTGTCTGGAAAACCTGTAGTTCAGGCAAATAAGAGAAAAAAATGTACCAAACCCCCAAAAATTAAAGCCTAATTTTTTTTCGTATTTTACGTTCGTAATGGTCCACTACACAACATACTAAAATGGACACCCCACAACCCTCCGCTAGCACCAGGGGAGGTGTAAACGTCCGCTGAAAACCGGTTTTTCGTGAATATCTCCTCAAATGAGCCTCAAAATTGAAAAGTAGTTATGAACAATCTTGTTCCACGCGTAATTTCCTATCGGAAGGATTTTTTTCTTTTTCAAAAACACTCACTTGACAAAAAATTAAGGGTAAAAACACCTATTTTTTTTTAACAATTTACAGCATTTTTGGAAAAAATCAAAACTTTTAGGAATATCTCCTCAAAAAAGCCTCAAAATGGAAAAATGACACCTAATTTTTGACACCAAACATGAACATTTTCTACGAAACATTTCTTTGCGTCGTAAGGATTCAAAAACGATATGTCAGTCATGGGGGTTGAAGGGGTGAGGGGTGAAATTCGAAATTTTAAAAATTTTCATGTTTGGTGTCAAAAATCAGGTTTTTTGGCATGCCAATTAGGTACTTTTAGCTTCGTGTTTCCATAATCTTCAAAAATACTATAAATATTGGAAAAATAGGCGTTTTCACCCTTTATTTTTGGGCAAAGAAGCGGGTGTTTTCGAAGAAAAACAAACCTGTCCGATAGGAAATTACACGTAGAACATGATTGTTCATGACCATTTTTCCATTTTGAGGCTTTTTTGAGGAGATATTTCTAAAAGTTTCGATTTTTTCCAAAAATACTGTAAATTGTTGAAAAATAGGTGTTTTTACCCTTAATTTTTTGTCAAGGAAGTGAGTGTTTTTGAAAAAGAAAAAAATCCTTCCGATAGGAAATTACGCGTGGAACAAGATTGTTCATAACTACTTTTCAATTTTGAGGCTTATTTGAGGAGATATTCACGAAAAACCAGCTTTCAGCGGACGTTTACCCCTCCCCTGGGGGTAGCGGAGGGTTGTGGGGGTGTCCATTTCAGTATGTTGTTTATTGGACCATTACGAACGTAAAACGAGAAAAAAAAATGGGTGCGTCATGGGACGTACCTCAGAAGTGAAAACTTGTTTCTGAATTTTTGATTTGTATATTAGAGGTTTCGCTCTTTTATTTTGAAATCTATAATAAGAGGTGGGTGAATAGATAATATTTTTTTGTAAAAAAGGAAATGTCATTTGGAACAAATGATAAAAGTTAAACAAATCGCATTACCTGTATAGATTATGAGAAACTTAGTGAAAGTTTTTATGTAATTTAATGACTTAATTTTTTTTTATTTTTTACTTTTTATAATTTTCTTTTAGATTACTTATTTGATAAAAAGTCTGATAATTTTTTTGACGTTTTGTCACACTTGAACAGTGACATTTTTTCATGACTCTTAAAAGGTAAAGCAGTGCTGTCAACAAATTTCTTTTTGACTTTTAATAATTTTCTTTTAGATTACATTTTGACTTTTTGTCACACTTAACTAGTGACATTTTTTAAATGACTTTTAAAAGGTAAAGCAGTGCTGTCATCAATTTTCTTTTCTACTTTAAATAATTTTCTTTTAGATTACATTTTGACTTTTTGTCACACTTAACGAGTGACATTTTTTTAATGACTTTTAAAAGGTAAAGCAGTGCTGTGACTTTTTGTCACACTTAACTAGTGACATTTTTTTAATGACTTTTAAAAGGTAAAGCAGTGCTGTCATCAATTTTCTTTTCTACTTTTAATAACTTTCTTTTAGATTACATTTTGACTTTTTGTCACACTTAACGAGTGACATTTTTTTAATGACTTTTAAAAGGTAAAGCAGTGCTGTGACTTTTTGTCACACTTAACGAGTGACATTTTTTTAATGACTTTTAAAAGGTAAAGCAGTGCTGTGACTTTTTGTCACACTTAACGAGTGACATTTTTTTAATGACTTTTAAAAGGTAAAGCAGTGCTGTCAACAATTTTCTTTTTGACTTTTAATAATTTTCTTTTAGATTACATTTTGACTTTTTGTCACACTTAACGAGTGACATTTTTTTAATGACTTTTAAAAGGTAAAGCAGTGCTGTCAACAATTTTCTTTTTGACTTTTAATAATTTTCTTTTAGATTACATTTCGACTTTTTGTCACATTTAATGAGTGACATTTTTTTAATGACTTTTAAAAGGTAAAGCAGTGCTGCCAACATTTTCCTTTTTCACTTCTGGATAAATGATATTTTTGTAATATAATGTGAGAAATTTCCCTGGATAAATGATATTTTTGTAATATAATGTGGGAAATTTCCCTAATATTCCTGAATAATTGGTGGTTGGCAACCGTGTATAAGCGTAACGCGTCGAAAAAAATAGACCCCCACCATAGAAGTTTTCACTTCAAAAATCAGGCTTTAATTTTTGGGGATCAACTCCTAAAATGCCTGGACTACTGGAAAAGTCAGGGAAAATAATTTATGAGATATGGTTGAAATCCTGCAAATTTCGGAAAATTCTACTTGAATGGCTCAAATAGGTCATTAATATTGGTTATCTGCGATTGTGGGTGCTGAAGTACATACTTATGAGCCATTTTTATGGGCTTTTCTCCAGCGCTGGAATTCCAAAATTTTCTGGGGGCTCCGAAACGTCTTAAAACTGCTTCCAATCGATTCGGAAGGTCAAAAATATGGTATATATCAAATTTCAGCTTTTTTCGTTGATTAGATGAAATTTTCATGCTTCGCAGGACGATGAGGTGCCTAATTTTGAATTTTCAAAAATTCGCCAAAATTCGAGAAATGAACTTCAGCACTTGAAATTTTGAAAATGGGGTTCTTTTGTTATGTACCTAATTACTTTTGATATATTTTTGTTTCGACCCAAAATTTTACTTTGAGTTGGGTTACCTCTCTTGTTAGTCTTTTCCTAATTTGACCGAAAAAATCAGTAATCTTTGGCTTGAAAATCATGTCAAGAATTTGTAATATTTCAGATCCAGTAGACATCCTATTGAAGGCGAATCGTTAAAAAATCAAAAAATAAAGAAAAATTGAGAAAGTACGAAAGGTTGGCGAATTGAGAAAGTTAGCAAGTGAGCAGTACCGTTAACTATACCCGAATAGACAGTAAACAAAACCTTTGCGCGAAACGAGACCATATAAAAAACAGCCTACGCATCTGGATAAAACAACAAAACAGTACTCCGGGGAGAATTAAACGTGCTCCGAATGCTGGAACATGTTAACTACAAACCATACACGGATCCATCAAATTCTATTTCTACGCTTCTTAACAAATTTAAACGCAATTTGCGATTCGCGAAAGGGCCACCGCGTCGCTATTTTTGTAAAACTTTCTCGTTCGTGTTCGCCGCCCGCGCCCTCGTCCCTTACCATCCAAGCCACGACCTATACGCATAACATTTCGTTAATTAGCTCAGCTTCTGTAGCAACAACATTATCTCCTAGGGCTAGTCGTGTTAATCAAAATGTCACCTCGCTTGTACGTAATTCTCTTCGTAGTTCGTATTCTTTATCCCCTCATAACTACGTAAATCAATCGCCTCTGTATTGATATTTTGCCAAAGATCAAGGTTATCTATCGTTGTATGTCTTGTATCTAAGCAGCCTGCGGTGGAAAACTTTTCACATTAAATGTGTTTTATTAATATAGATTTCCCGAAATCATATACTTATTACCTACCTGTATTTATATCATCGCAGCCAGAAATTGCCTAAGGGGGAGGCCAGCTTTGAAAACCATGGGGAGGGGATGGAAATTTAATTGAAAAATTTGGATATTATGTTTTTCAGTGACATAGTAGAGGTATTTTTGAAAATAGAATGAAGCATGCATCGATTTGAGCAAAAAAGAATTAAATAGGTAACTGTGAAGTTTAAGATTAAGAACAATATTTCGAAATTAATGATTAAGGCTATTTTTTAAGGAACAGAAAGTAGAAAGTACTGATCGAGTGAAGCGGGGGCGAAAATTTTTGAAAAATCACTGTGAAAAGCAAAAAAATACATACCTATTTCTATCATATTTTCACGATGAAAAAATTCCATCGGTGAACTCAATGGAGAAACTAAAACCCCATTGGCCCGCTTGGCTGCGCCACTGATTAATACAAACTTATTGCATAAACTGATCGATGAAAGTTCTGTCGGTATTGGTTTTCAATCCATCGTTATTGCTAAATTTAACGTACTTGAATGTGTCTACAGAGTACGAAAAGTACAAAAATCCGAAGAAAGTACTTACTAATTTAAAAAAAAAAAACAAAAAACAATTTCTCCAAATTGATAATAATGAATCTGTAAGTACCTCCTACCTAGTACCTACTCTCTCAATTATTAGTCAGTGAAAATTATCGAAAAACACTGAGAAACACTCAGAATTGGAGCACAGGAGAAAATCAGTGATTTTTTTTTTACTGAAAACGAATTAGTGAGAAAAATCACTGGAAAATCAGTGAAAATTCACTGAAAAGCCAGTAAAATTTAGGAAATTTGCTGGAAAAGCATCGAAAATCTTTGAAAAATCAGCGAAAATTCGCTGAAAATCAATGAATTTTGCTGATTTTTCCTGTGCTGCAATTCTGACTATTCATCAGACTTTAAAAACAAGGATAATAAAATTCAACTGAATTTTGTAATTTTTTTTTCAGTTTCGTTGCGTACTTGCTACTTACTTACTTTAAAAATCGAAAAAACAATTATAAAATTCAATCTATTTTTTATTTTTTTGTGGGGAATGAGGGGAAGCAATGAATTGTGAAAAAAATTAGAAATTTTTAGTCTGAAAAAGGTGGTAATTTTCATTTTCAATATTTAATAGACAGAGACACTGGGTTAATGAAAGGTTATTGAAGGAAAAATTTATGTACGAACTATAAAACGTTCATTGATTGGTAAACAATAAACTAATTTTGAATTCACCTTGATTTTTTTGTTTCAGGTGAGTGTCAATTTTTCAATTTTCAAGCATAACGGTTGAGAGAAAATGAAACCACGGAGTCGTAAGTGGTTTTTTCATATTTTATACGATTTATGATTATAAAACTTCAGAATTGAAATGACCATGCCTCATAGAGGAAAATTTTTTGGAAAAACTTTCTCAGAGTTTGTATTGTCAAATTTTTGAAGTGTTTCGTTGAAAAATTTGAGCCACGCTTTGTACTATGAGTAGGAAGTATACTTGCTTTCTTTGAATACTCCATAATGCAAATCCCAATAGTTTATCTCATCAGAAATGAATTTTTCAGCTTGAATCTTTTTTTGAAAACCGATTTCGAAGAGCAACGTTTTCGACTGCTTCCAAATTTATCAGAAGGTTACCATTGATGATATTTTATTCGAAAACTCATTTTTTTGAATCAAAAAGTAGGTACTTTTTTCACAATTCTGTTCATTACCAAGCAAATTATCTGTAAATTGTTTCGCTCATTTTATTATAAATTTTTAAAGAATTTTTTGTCCTCGCTCCGCTCGAGCCAAATTGTTAGTTTTTGAATAAATTTTTAAAGTGCAAAAAAGTAGATATTTCAATATTTAATTGTCCATCAAATTATTGAACAAAATTTGCCATCGTTACACTTGGGCGTTATTTATGCTCTTTGTTAATTCTATAAAATTTATTTAAAACAAGTTTTTTATGTACTTACCTGAGGTGAGGCAGATATGTCATGATGAATTGATGACTTTGATTGTGATATTGAAAAAAGTGTAGAAATTATAGGACATGTTTTGAATGAAGCCTTAGTGTTCTTAAATTTTAGATATTTATGAAAAAGTACTTACGAAATTGTGAAAAAATAGCACAAATGGAAAAATGAGCACTTTATAAACATACTTACATGTGCAAAAAATAAGCATTTTTCTTGAACGCTTAAATTCAAATAAAAAAATGATTAGGTAATTTTCTTATGTAATTTGAGAAATTACCAGTTACTTGTGTCTGAAAATATTGAGGGTGATACTTAAAAGTAGCTAGAACTGGATGAGGAAACCGAACCGGATTGGGAACCACTCAGGAGCATTTTGCTATTACGGAGATTTTTCGAAAATGTCCACACTCATCAAAGTTGCTAAAATTCAATATTAAATTTTTCAAATTGATGAAAATTTGAAATTTAAAAAATCAGAATTTTTTTAGTGTTTTCCTGCAATATTACATATTTTGAAGTTTTTTATTTTGATTAGATACATACCGGGTATCCGGTAAGTGGTCTGCCATACTTCATTTTTGGATATAATCGGGTACCACTAAAAAAAAAGTTAGATGAACAAGTTGCATATCTTGAAAATTGAAGGGTCAAATTATATTTTTTTTTAAAATCACGTAAAATATTTTTTCAATCATGGAAATGGATAGTACTTTGAAAACTGAATAAATTTGCATTATGATTTTTTGCATAATTTGAAAATTGAAGGGGCTATAAAAAAATTTTGTTCCAAAAAAGTGTTTAAAAATAAACTAATCAAGGGATCGAATAATATGTTGAAAAATGAACAAATTTTGTTCTGCAGACTTTTTGCCTAACATGAAGAATAAAGGGGCTACGGGTCATCCAAAATTGAGAAAATAAAAAAAAATTTTGAAACCCACTTCTTTTGAATGACCCGTGGCCCCTTAATTTTGGATGTTAAATATCCCTCAAAAATACATAAAAATACGCTTTTTTACACTTCTAATGCAAATCTTTAAAGATAATTATGCAGACAGAAAATAGGTATATTCATTAGTTGCTTCTCCATACAAAAACTGGAAATTAAAAATTACGATTTTTAGACACTTTCCCCTCAATTTCTGTCTACATAATTATCTTTAAAGCTTTGCATTGGAAGCGTAAAAAAGCGTATTTCTATGTATTTTCGAGGGATATTTTTCGAATTTATGGGGTAGGGATTGCTCAAAAAATAATTTTTATAATGACCGAAATTGTAGATTAAGTGGTGAAGAATATATGTTTGCTGGAAAATTTTTCTAGGAGACCGAAATTTTTGATGTGTGGGATCGAGGTGGGCCTGTATGTAACGGGGAGCGGTACGAAAATAGTCGTGATATAACTCACCGAATAGGAAATGTAATTCTGAATATTTTGGTTATTTACAAATTTTACTCATCTTAGAAACTTTTCGGTAAGAATGAAAAAAACGTGATTTTTATGATTTTTTGAAATACGTTTTTCAAATTTGAGGGGCACCGGTGGCCCCAAATTGGATTTTCTATAGAAAGTAATTTGTAGCTGAAATGTTGAGGGACAACTTTTGTGGAAATTTTTTTTCACTAGACCCCATAGGAGGAGCGCTACAGGCGTTTTCAAGAAAGAGAGGTGGACCCTCGGAAAAGGGGGAGGGGCAAAAAAAGGCATCTGGGCTAAATTTGTTTCTTGTAATGTCTAGAACACGAATCAATCATAAAATTGCTTTTTACAGCTCAGTCGAGCGGATATGAAATTGAGACCTGACTACCATTCCATTGATTTATTTTTTCAGAACTTTTTTTGAACAAAATTTTTTGTAGTCACTTCACTTTTCTAGTTATGCAAAAAGTCATATAATGAAAATTTATTCAGTTTTCAAAGTACTATCCATTCCCATGGTTGAAAAAAATTTAAGTGATTTAAAAAAAAAAAAAAACATCATTTGCCCCTTCAATTTTCAAGATATGCAACTTGTTCATCTGACCTTTTTTTTAGTGGAACCCAGTTATATCCAAAAATGAAGTATGGCAGACCACGTACCGGACACCCTGTAGAAAGTATTTTTTATCCAGAGAAATAATTACTACCTAACGATGATTCTAACAGAGGTTCATAATCTTATAAAAATTTTAGTTGGCAACAGTGCTCCAAAAAATGATAAAAAAAAATTAATTTAGATTAATTTTTATCAAAGGATGTTTAGCGTAGGTACACTGAAAAAAATGAAGATTAGAAAAAAAATGAAAAGTGTTACAAAAAAAGATAAATTTTATTCGAAAACAATCAAAAAAATAATAAATTTAATCTTTATCCGAAAAAATAATAACGAGGCCCCATTTACAAAATAAGAGAAATTTATTCTAAGAAATAATAATATTTATCACGACATTTGGAAAAATTAATCGCGAAATTTGTTAAACTTTATTGCATAGAAATAAATTTTATCGCAATTTCGCAATAAATTTTACCTATTTTGCGAAAAATATCATGTTTTTAGAATAAATTTTACCTACTTTGTGAATGGGGCCTCGTTATTATTATTTCTGAATAAAATTTATTATTCATTTTTTTGAGTGTACAGTAGAACCCGGATTATCCGACATGATCGGGGCGGAGGAGGTGTCGGATAACCTGAAATGTCGGATAATCGAAAAGTAGAGTTTTTGCGATCAAAACTCAGGATAAATGAGTTTTTGATGTCAAAAAAAAGAATTCGATACCCATATGTATATTGGAAAAAAACTAGTATAAAACTAAAATTAAGAAGTTCAAAGCAAACAAAAGTGATCACGTCGAAATTTGCAAATAAAACATACTTTTAGGTAGAACTATGTACTAACCACTACGTACTACTTCAAAATTTTTTAAAAATAAAGAAAACAATCGGTCCTAGAACTAAATAGTAGGGTGGGCCGAAAAACCAAAAATTTTGATTTTCGAAAAGTTACCCCCCCCCCCACAAAAGTTGTTGGCTGGATAGACTACTAAAATAAAATAAAAAATTTCAAAATCGATTCATATCTTCCGATCGCGCAAGAGCCTTCAATTCTTCAAAAATTGCCAAAAAATCAAAATTTTGAAAAGTGACTATCAAAACCAAAAAGCACATTTTTTTTGGAAAAAATCAGTGTTTTATAACTTTTTTCAATTTTTTCAGAGTCGAAGAAACATGAGAAATTTAAAAAACTATAAAACATGGATTTTTTCAAAAAAGTTGTGCTTTTTGCTTTAAATAGGCCCTAAATAAGCTCTAAAATTGATTTTGATAAATTTTGATTTTTTTTTTAATTTTTAAAAAGTTATGAAAATGTTGAATTTTTGACAATTTCCGAAGAATTGAAAGCTCATGCGAGATCGGAAGATATGAATCGATTTTGAAATTTTTTATTTTATTTTTCTAGTCTATCCAGCCAACAACTTTTGTGGGGGGTAACTTTTCAAAAATCAAAATTTTTGGTTTTTCGGCCTACCCTACTAAATAGTGTCAATTCTCAATGCTGCACTGCTGCACAACGTTTACAACACATTTTCCTATATATTTGGAGCTAAATTTAGGACATGTCGGATAATAAATTATTAACCGACATTTGGGTGTCGGATAATGCAGTAGTGTCGGTTAATATTTTTTGATCGGATAATCGAGATGTCGGATAATTCGAGGTCGGATAATCCGGGTTCTACTGTACTTCCTTCAAGGCTACTAAATGATTAACGTGAATTTTATAAGAATTAGGTTAACCTGAGAGTGTAGAGAATGTAGAAACTCAAACCGCACTTTTTTAGGGGATTGACTCGAGGAACGTCTAAAAGTGCCAATTGACTGGAATTTTGTTTCAAATAATGGGATCTCTCCGAAAGACCTTAGGTATTCCTTCCTTTGAGCCAGGGAAATTGAATTTTTTCTGAGAAGTTCCCCTTTCAGATACCTAAAACTATTTCACAAATTTTCATCAAAATTCGAGATTCGTTTTTTTTTTTCAATTTACCCTGCTGTCCATACTCCCAGGAATGATTTTATCTTCGATGCTGATAGCCTTCTACACATCCTTTACTGTTTTTATGAACTTTGATCGTTCCGCAACGAGCTCGCTGGACGTTTCGGCGTTTATTGGCTTATTTGCGGAAAAGGGTAGCTTAATCGACAATCCGGCCGGCCGTCGACTCTATTATTAATAAGCCATTTACGCGGCGCGTTAGCTACAAATTACGTGTTAATCTGCGGCTATATCTACCTACGTAAAATGAAATTGTACAGGCCAGACTGACGCGGCGACGGCGGAAGATGCCCGCGTGATATATTGCGACAAATGGACACTCGTTTGGGGGGAGGGGTGGTGGCCGTCCGAACAGGTGACCCAAAGTCGAGGCCGTCGATGTTATCAGTTAGGTAATACGTTAACGGTGAAGTGAGTTCATATCGAGATAAAATAAATCGACGTATTAAATAGGCCATTTTACCGGGCCCGGCTACCTTTCCCAACAGTAACATGTTACGCATATGTACGTATATTCCGGCGTAATGACACGGTACGTTCATTCATCAATGTCTGACCAAATTTTTTTTTCTACCTCGGCGCTGCTTTTTTTTTCCATCCGCGTACTTGATTTTACAAAAGGATTACGCGTGTATTGAACACTGGTTAAAACGTATGAAAGAATAAACATTAGTCAATGTCGATGAAAATTCTTTTGATTTGATTAGATTTATATATATTTTTATATCGCTGGGGAAAAAGGGAAAAAAATCTAATCTAACGTATGTCGAAACGATGCCGGAAAATCGTTGCGTGAAATTTATTCAATTACTAGACATATCTTAAAGTGGAATATGCTATACCGGCGTGCGGCGTGGCGTGGCGTACCGATGTAATGGTGAAAATTGAAAGATTGAAACGAGATTGTGTGCTTCGTCGCTTGTGTGGCCATTTGCATGATGAATAGCGTCGAGCAAACGATCTCTGTATTAAGCAGTTTTCAAGGGGTCTCCCTATTGTCAGTAAGTAGTACGTGGTATAATACCTACATGACGTATAAAGATATTGGTCTATTTATGCATCGTGTTTGAAGCTAGGTATCTAGCTACCTACTCGTAGCTACCTACGTACATCTGCGTACCGCATTTTGAATCGCCGTGGAATATAATCTCAGAAATACCTTATGGCTTGTGGACCCCTCCGGTACCCGTCCTGTATACAATTGTCCTTTGCAAGCTACAAGGTACCTATACTTACTCGCTATATATACAATACATGTACGTAGGTATGTATGGTTCGTTTCAAGGATGAGTGGTCTTTAAAAGCAAATTTATAGGTATCAGATGGAATCGACTCGCGCGTGTGTGCTGTTCGTACTTCGTACAGGGAAAAGCTTCTCGTTGTGTGACAATTTAAACGAGCGAGAGAAATTTTTATCAAACCTTTGTTACGACATCGACATCGATATCGTATATCTACCAATGTACCTATCTATGGTCTGCGTTTGCATTACAGTGGATTGAAAAAAAATCAGGATTTCGACGAAAATTGGCGAGGTAGTTTTTTTTGAGTAGGAGAGCTCACAAAAAAATTTGCTCCCCAGTTCAAAAGAGGACGGAGCTGTGGGACCTCAAAGGGGTCGTTAAAAAAAAGAAAAGATTTTTGCTACTTTCAGGCATCCCACGGGGTTACTTTTATAGTAACCATGTTACTTTTTTCAAGCAAAGTCACTATTTGTTACTTTTTGCACTCAAAAGTTACTATTTGTTACTTTTCTCTCAAAAAAGTTACTTTTTTTCAAAAATTTCACCAAAAAATTAATTTTTGGTATTTTTTGGATAAAAAAAAAAGTTGAAAAAAATCTCGTATACCAGTAGCATTTTAGTATTACGAACTCTCTTGGTATGATTGAGGTGGCGCAAGGGCCGAAAATTGCGAAAAACCGTAAAAAATGTTGTTATTCTGGGAGATTTTTTCAAATTTTGAGCATTTAATACGGAAATAAATGATCAAATGAAACAACCAATCCTGTATTCGTGTTCAGAAGGTCAAAATACCCCGATAAACACCCTTTTCGCGATCATTTTACTTTAAATCTCGAAATTTAATAATTTTTGAATTTTTATTTTCAAAAACAGTTTTTTGGATTTTTTTTGAATACATTTAGATTTTAATTGACTTTTGAAAAAAAAAAAAGGCAAAATGACGATCCGCCTTACTGCATACCATACATAGGTACCGATGTTTTCCTCTTGAGTGATCTCTTAATATTCATAAAAATCCCTAAAAGTTGAGATCTAGTATTTTTATTGTGGCAGGGTGTCCATTTTCTGGAAAACCTGGAAAATCGGGAAAAGTCGGAGAATTGTGGTGGTCTGGAAAAGTCAGGGAATTTTGGAATTTTTTATAAAATCACCAAAAAAAGAATAAATCATTTAGAAAAGTGTTTCTTTGCTCATTTTATTATAAATTTTTCAAAAAAAATTCTTCCTCGCTCTGTTCGGGCCAAATTATTGCATTTTTTCCTTGATTTTTTTAATCATAATTTTTTGTTATCCATTAAATTACCTATTATGAATTATTCAAAAACATATTTCCCTCGCTACGCTCTGGGTAATTTACACTCTTTCTTTTTACAGAGCTCATTTAAAGTCTTAGTTTTTTGGAAACTTACTTTTTAATGAGCTGTGATGATAATGAAATGCCATGATGCCCTTGACCACGATGTTTATGAAAAAGGGGGAGGAAATGGAACAGAATTCGAAATTATTGACCGTGTTTTGGAAAATCTGAATGAAAAAGTGGTGAATTGTCATATTTTGAAGATCTTTTTTCACCAAAATTTTTTTCCCCGCTTTAGTACTTTGATATATCTACACAAAATGATTAATATTTCACCTCGTCAATAATTCTTCATCTACTGGGGCGAAACGAATAGATTGCAGGAACTTGCATGGAGTTTATTAATTTAAGGTGGTTTTTTCGGAAGGGGGGGGGGATAAAATGTAAAGAAATCTTTGAATTTTCAACGTGGAAAAATCGCTTGATTAGGTAGACATCCTAGCATAATTTGTTTCATTTTTTAAAATTATAATTTTGCTTTGAAATACTTGCTTTTCCTTTTTATTTGAAATTTTTCCTAAAATAAATTTAAATTTTCAAATTTTGGTGGTGGGGGGGAGGGTGGGTTTAAAAATTGTTAGAATTATTGAATTTGAATTGTTTTTTGGCCCTAGAAGAAGCATATAAAAATCGTTAGACCCATGCATTTCATATCATTTTTCTAAAAAAATTTGGAATGCAAGTACATCGCGCGAAAAATCACCCCCCTTTTTGGTACACAAATATCATATTTAAACGGTATGGGAAATTTCTAAAAATTGGCCTGGAAACCTGGAAAAGTCAGGGAAAGTCATCTCTGAAATATTGTGGACACCCTGCAGTGTCTAAACTTTTTTTGTGGGGGGGGGGGGCGCTTGAAAATAAAAATGAAATGAAAATTCTCATATAATTGAGCCACAGCCTAGTGTAGATGCTCATATCATACTTTTCAGAGGGGGGGGGGCACAGGTTCTAATCATATTGAAAAATGATGCAAACCCGAGTTTTTTCGAAAAAATACCTCACTTTGAGATCCCCTGGGTCATTTTATTTTTGAACTGGGAAGCTTAAAACTTTTTGGAAAATGTCTCACTCAAAAGTAAACAACTTTTCATTAGGTATGTACAAATTTTGGTCAAAATCTCGGATGCATTTTTTTTTTTTTCAATCTACCTACTAATAAAAATACATCTCGAATAATTGCAGATATTCGTTGTAATTTTCTGTCAACTGAATTCATATTCAACCTTTGTTGTTGTATGCAGCCGAGCTGAAAAAAAAGATCTCGATGTTTCGTTAGCCATTTATGCGAATACTATTTCGCGCTGCGTGATGTTTACCTCGTAAAAAAGTTTTTCTCATTATAACTATACTGATCTCGTTGATGAAATTTGCAGCTCAAGTTGGGGGAAAAAGTCCGATAGCTATGTATTATTATTAAGTTTTTTTTGTCGTGTTTGAGAAGTAATTTCCAAGTTCAATATCGTATTCTTATTATAGACTACGATAAAGCGATGTCGCGTTTCAGATGCAAATGTACGTAGACGTAGGTACAATCAGTATAGCGAAGTGAAAAAAAATCTCGTGTAGTAGTTAGATACTTTGATAAAGTTCTTCTACTTTTTTTCTCATCGTGGAAAATTAATTTGAAGAATCCTCCGGTTTACTCGATATTTCTCCCTTGAGATACCTGCCTTCATGTTTTTTTCTCGCCGCTTCCACCTTCGCAAGCCTTTAGAACAAGTTGAAAGTTCATTTTTACTCGAGCTTAATTATTCACTAAATAACTGTCAAGTATTAATTGCTCCGGCGGGATGGGATTTTTATCTTTGTAGTTTTTTGTTTGAGAGAAAAAAAGCAGCTGGAATGATTTCAGCCTCGTAGCAAAACCCATTTTGATGCCGAAAGCAATGGTACGGTTTGAGAGAGTGGAGTTATATAATAAGTCGGAATAGCATTTTTGTTTACTCGAAAAAAAAAGGTAGCAATGATACGTAGCCAAAGATGAATTTTTCTGTTATTTTAACGTCGATTGGAAAAATTCTCCGTTTTTCAGATTAGTACACCGATTTGATGTTGTAGATCTGCGTATTTATGTAGTTCTCATCTCGCGTTTTTTTTGCATTTTTAATCGGAAGAAAGGTCCCAATCAATAGGTATTTTATACAGGGTGTTTCGAAGTTGATCGCGGTCTTTTCATGAAAAATCCTTGGATGATGGAATTTTTTCACTACTTTGTTGGTGATAAGCTTAAAAAATACTATAAAAATCATCCATTAAACTTCAAACAGCACTAGCTTCAAAAGCTTAAAAATGTCGACCTGTGCGATGAATGAAATTGGAAAAAAATTTCAACGCTTTGACAGAGCGTAATTTTCTCCCTTCAATTCCAAAGGTAGGCAGATATACATACTTTTGCTCCGTATGGGTTGCCTACTTACCGGGTGGCTGTAAGTTTACGTACACAATACGTAGGTAGCCAGTTCTATTCGATTTCGTAAAAGTATACAGACGCAGGTGAGAAGAGAACGTGTTTTTTTTCTGTTTTTGTTTTTTCACCGGACAGTGGGTCATTTGAAAAACGAAAGAAGACGATTTTTTAAGGGCTCGAGATATGGTATTGGAAAGTATGTGTGTGTGTGGCGTCGCGTGGCGTGTAAGTAAATTGCAAAGTTTACCTTGATGTTTATAAATGGAAAAACACATACGATACGGAGCGTGTGTATATAAAGTGAAAAATGTCGCCTCTGTAGTTTTTCTCCATTATTGCTTTTATAACAGTAGATAACCACCTCTTGGCGCAGTCTAGCGCAACTCTATATTTTAGGTAAAATTCAATCATTTTTAGGGATCCCAAAAATTCTCAAATTTCCAAAGAGGAAATTCATTCATTCATTTTCATGAGAAAAATAGGCGAATCTCTATAAAATTTTAGTCCACCTTGGTCACAAAATTTTTTTTATAATAGTACAATCAAAGATTTCCTCTAACACATCGGTAGCACAGCCGAAGAAAATTCTGGCGCAGTCATGATTTTTTCAATTTTTAGGCTATATTTTACCATTTTTTAAAAAACTTAACATTTTCAATTTTTTAGGTTATATTTTACCAAATTTTTTTAAAACGTAAATTTCAACACACTCTCAGATTTATCATTTTTTACCGCAGGCATGCCACAGAGTCACCTTTTTTAGTGACTTGTCCCCTATTTTCAGGGTTGGTCACTAAAAGTCCCTTTTTTGGCCAAAAGTCACTATTAGTCCGTTTTTTCACTCTAAAGTCACTTTTTTTATTCAAACGGCCTTCCGCTCTTGCATAAAATTTAAAAAAATACTAGTTTATTTTCTAGATGCAGAATATTACGATTTTTTTCAGTAAAAACTTATTTTAGACGGAAGTTATATTAATTATAAATGTATTATTATAAAAAAAGTTTATTATTTTTTTCAGTTATTTGAAGCATATTTTTAAACTCGTAGCTTCAAGTAAAGATTTATTAAGGGTAAAATGCCCTAATCTCGACCGCTTCCTAATTTCGACCACCAGCCGATTTCGGCCGCTATAGACGCAATCTACCGGGAAAAATTTTTTTCATGCTCCGTTTTCACAGATAAACAATTTGAACCAAAATGACTACTCTACAGGCAAAACTAGCGGAGAAAATTGAAAAAAAGCGAAATAGCATAGTAGTACAATCATTTTAGGGTTTAACCCCAAAAAAATTAGCAGAAAGGGGAAGTTTCGTAGTAGGGTATGTATTTTAAGATTCCTGAACTTCCCTAAAATTGGTGCATAATTTGAGACGCAGCCAGGGATACCCGACCATATGTCGGAAAAGTAAATTTCGAGAAAAACGCAAATTAAGAAAAAATGACCAAAAATATGAAAATTTTTTTTTTATCAATTTGTATACTATGAACCCTTTACTTTCATATGAGAATAGGTTTAGGTCCCAAAAGTGTCATCTTCTTGGTTAAAAAACGAATTTTGTTGAAGGCCTCTGAGAAATTGAAACCATACCATATGTCGGAATTTTATAAAAATATGTTAAAATTTACAATTTTCATTATTATTGAAACGTAGTAGTGTTCAACAAATATCCGGATATTTGGATAGCTATCCAAATACTCGGATATTTGGCAAATATCCGGATAATCGAAATGAAGAGTTTCAAAGGGAAAAAATTGAATTTTAGATTTCGATAATCGATTCTTCAATTTCGATTCTTCAATTTCGATTTTTCAATTTCGATAATCGATTCTTCAATTTTTATTTTTCGATTTCGATAATCGATTTTTCAATTTCGATTTTTCGATTTCGATAATCGACCTTTAAATTTTGTAAGGGTTCGTAAAATAATTCGGGAAATCTCGGAAAAGTTCAACCGTTTTCGGGATGTTTTCGGAGCTGTTCGGCAATTTCCGTGTGATATCCGGATATTATCCGGATATTTGGATATTTATCCAAATAGTATTTGGTATTTGGATATCCGGATATTTGTTGAACACTAATCCAAATACCAAATACTACATATTTGGATTATCCGGATATCACACGGAAATTGCCGAACAGCTCCGAAAACATCCCGAAAACGGTTGAACTTTTCCGAGAGTTCCCGAATTCTTTCACGAACCCTCACAAAATTTAAAAGTCGATTATCGAAATTGAAAAATCGAAATCAAAAAATCGATTATCGAAATCGAAAAATCGAAATTGAAGAATCGATTATCGAAATCGAAATTGAAGAATCGATTATCGAAATCGAAAAATCGATCATCGAAATCGAAAATTCAATTTTTTCCCGTTGAAACTCTTCATTTCGATTATCCGGATATTTGTTGAACACTAATTTTCAAAGCATGATTTTCACCGTTTGGTTTGTAAAGTTGTTTGTCTTGCACTATGGTTTCATTTCTCAATGCACATAATTTCAGGTTCGTTTTAATGAACTACAGTGGTGTACGATTATTAAAAAAACAAATTTTGTACCAAAAATGTCATTATTTCTTGAAAAAAGATGATTCCCGACATATGGTATGGTTTCGATTTTCGATGCCGGCAACTTCTGGAAGGGGTCAATGACTTAAAGTGATGTAAGAGGACGTAAATAAACCATTTCCGATGAGAAAAGTCGTTTACAGAACATAATTTTTTTTTATTCATTGAAAACAGTTCCAAATTTTATTTTGCGTTTTTCTCAAAACTTTGATTTTTGAAAATCATTTTTTGACAAACTTTGAAAAATCATAGAAAATTCATTTCTCAACCTTTTTTAATGCGGTTTGCGCTATTCGAAAGGTACAAGTCTGTACTACTTAAAGAGCGAAAAAAACGAAAAAAATTTTTTCCGACATATGGTCGGGTATCCCTGACTGCGTCTCATTTAGTCCTCCTTTTGGGGAGTAAAGGGGTTCAAATTTTGTTTTTTCGTCGATAACTTTCGAAATGACGCACTAATGAAAAAATAGCTGAAACAAAAGTTGTAGAGCATTAAAAAACGAACAATTTTGTCATTTACCATTTTCTCTCAGAATGTCATGGGGAGGAGCTAGGGCCTTCAGAAAAAAATCAATTTTGAAAATTTTCCATTACCTCAAATAATTACCATTAATCGGGTTAATCGACTTTTAGGAGTGGTTTTTTTTACATCCTATTACTAAGTAAAATAAGAAAAATGTACAACCGACCCCTCATCTGTGGGGGGGGGGGCTGGTGGTCGAAATTGGGAACTCAAAATTTCGATAATCAATTTTTGAATTACCACAGAAAAAATCACAAAAAATGATCGTATCGGCTCAGAATTTTAGGGGGTGGTGGAGGAAGGATCAATGTATTTTTTAAGCCATTTCTGACGTTTTTACCTCCATAAGTCTTTGATTGGTGGAAGTTTGAAAAAAGTGGTCGAAATATGGTATCCTTACCCTTGATGAAAAAATTTTTCTGAAAAAAAAGTATATTCAGCACTATTGCAGAGAGAAATGCAGTTTGAGTTATGATTTTTTTTGGTGGGGGGAGGGGTGTATTTATTTATGAAAAAAAAAAGAAAAACTGGTCACTTTTTTCGAAAAATAGGTCACTTTTTGCCTCATAAAAAGTCACTAAAGTCCCTATTTTTTTCCCAAAATCTGTGTGGCATGCCTGGCGAAGTCAAGCTTTTTGCTCAACAAATTTTGTTAGACACCCTGAGTAACTTTTAACTGGAAAAGCGGTGAAAAATTATCAAAAGAAATGGGCAGAATTTAATCCGAATTCGACCGACTCATATTTCGAGAGTGGAGCGGTTTTCTTATTCGTTAGTCATGAAAAAAGAAAAAATGTCCTTTCTCGCAAGTTACGAAATATGAACGAGCTCGAAATTAAGCGAAGAATTATCTGCACGTAGTCCATTCGAGATATTGAAAAATTCGGCGTCATGTTTCACATACAGTCTCCAGCAATCTGTCATTTTTCTCGTTCATTCATACATGCTCGGCAGAGGTACCCGCTACCCAGATATTCGCATTTTTTAATAATTTTTTCTACCCTTTTTTGGGGTAAAAAAGACAGCAAAAAAGCAAACGAAGGGGAGGATTATTTGAATAAACTCGTGGGAATACGAATAATAACGCAGCAGGACGACAGAGACGGGTATGGTGTGTTTGGAAAACGGTGCGGTGCGGCGCCGACCTCATTTTGCGTGTAAATTTTACAAAATTATATTATACGGCGAGGTTAAGGGTTAACTAAGTCGACTCATTTCGATGAATATTGCAAAGGCGTTAATTTGGCGACACGTGGTTTTCTGCTCTTATTGTTTGATTATATACTTACATTAAAACCAAAAACCGAACTCGGTTACCTCAAGTAAATCCGCGCCGATAAACCGGAGTGCTTCGGCAGCTTCGATTAGACTTGCAAAGGTATATCAGATAGAGACTGTTCTGCGATGACGGAATACGCCAAGTTTCAGTTTTACGAGCGAATTTCCCCAAACGCCATTACTTATCCGCAAACGTTGCATAGTGGCACGCCAGCGTCGCCACCACAGCCACCGGTCACGAGGTTAATTCGTCGAATTCAAATTGTCGCCGTCGTATCGTATTTTATAAGTTGGCCAATAAAGTCGAGCGAACTTTGGACGGTTGCAGCACGGCTTTAGCGAAACTTTTCATTATAGGTGGTATTAAGCCTTACCGCGAGTACGAAACTTGGCCCGAAACTGACTTCAATTACGATTAAACTGTTTGAACCGCGAGAAAAAAGTCTCGCGCGAAATCGTTATTGAACCGATAAAAAAGGTACCTATCTCGAGTCGATCGTTTCGGCCGAATCGCTGCGGTATTGTCCGTCGTTCGCATTCGTGCCGTCTACTCTACACCTACCCACCTGCCTACGTGTTGGGAAAGGATATTAAATAGAAAATGGGAATCCTTCGATTGTTTTTATTACATCTTTCTTTCAAATTAGCGAGCTTTTAACGATGAATTACGGAAGCCACTTTTCAAAGGTCGGATTGCTATTTCAATATACCATTTTCTAATTAACTGCGACTCGACGATTGCAAATAGAAGGGTAAAAATTCCGAAGAGTTATTGAAATTGGGCGAAAAATCGAGGCGAAAAAGTCGTCTTTGAAATGTAATTAAAAAGTACATTTGTAACGATGCCCATAAAGAAATTTCGCCTGCCTAATTGCTTCGCCATTTATAGATGGAAATTCACCAGCGTATTGGACAATAAATGGTGAACCATTGTACACGATTTCAGTCGATTTTTCTCCCTTCGATAATTACGTCGAAAAAGTTTAATGGTTGAATGAGTCCCCGCTGGGGGCTTTCGTAAAAATCGTCACTCATGAGAGAACCCGGCCCAATTTTTAATCATACATAAGATTTTTTTTTTCTTCGCGAAAAAGGTAACGTTTCGGGCAGAAATTTATTTTTAATTAAATTTTTCCATCGTTAGAAAACACGTAAATTTTACGATAATGGGAAGTAGAAAGTACATGCGATACTTGACGAAGGCAATTTCCGCTTAGTTTATAAAAACTTGGTATTTTTATGATGAAGATAGGATTATACTGTTCTGAAGTTGTGTCCGACCTTTTTCGTTCTGCCTCCTACCTCTCTATGCTTTCGATTCGGACTATCTAAATGAAAACAAGCATCCGAAGCAACTGCGATGTTTTTTCCGCCGAATGTACAAATTTTAATCATTTTACATACATGAGTACGTAGGTAGGCCTTTGATGCTTCAAAATTATGAAAAATGGAAAAAATATATGAGTATATCTGAAATTTATTAAAATATCATTAAAAATTGTACGAAAAAATTGAGATTGTTGAAAAAAATTCGTTGAAATTATCTAAAATGTATAGTGCCTATTCAAAATGTCCCAAAAATAGTTGAAATTGCATTTGAATTGTTTTAAAAATTGAAAACGAACATGAAAAAACTGTTGAAATTTCTGAAAATAAATATATGTAGGTAGCTAGGTACCTATTCAAAATTATCCCGTAAAATTTTAAAATAGCGTCAAAATTACTCGAAATGTGTGAGAATTGAAGTCAATTTTCCAGAAAATTAGACAATGTTTTTCGTATTTATACTCTATCCAGGGATTTCTATAAAAATGAACACATTTTTTATGGCATTTTCATCTACTTCTACGTGAATTATGATTTGTATGACTTTTATTTAAATTCATCGAGTTTTCTGATTATTTTAAACAAATTTTAGAATAATTTTATTGACGCTTTGTTTGTTTTTGAAACTTTGATTCTTGACAATTTTATACAAATTTTACCCAATTCTATCTTTCGCTTGAAGAATTTTCACGATATTTTAACTATCTCGTGTAACTTTTACCAGTTTTCAATAAAAAAAACTTCCATCTCGAGTAATTAGTTTAAATGCTGTTTTGAACAACTTCATTGTTAGATATTACCTATACCTATATCGAATTTTCAAAAAAAATGTCATCACTTTCGTGTAATTTTTCAATATATTTATTAAAATTTTAGTAACGTTTTCATCATTTTAAACTATTTTCATAAAACATGTTTTTAAAGTATTGTATGTATTGTTCTTGATACAAAGCAGGTGCTGATTTTTCTAAAAAGCCCATTTGGGAGATGTGATGAGGCTCCCAATTGGAAATTTTGAGAATTTTTGGAATCACTGCATCATAATTTTTTTTCACTTTTTGAATGAAAATAACACAGGTCGACATTTTTAAACTTTTGAAATGCTGTTTGAGGTATAATGGATGATTTTTATAATATTTTTCGTGCTGATCACAAAAAAAGCAGTGAAAAAATTCGATCACCTAAGGGTTTTTCACAATTATTTGAATTTTTCGTTTAACGGGGTTTTGTGGTGTGTTACCTGGTAAAGGGGGTAAACCAAAAAGGGGAGAATTAAACAACTCGAATTTCTCAATGAGTGTTTAATTCTGCTCAGCCGGCTAGGAGAGCTTTTAGACGTGGGAAAAACACACAAAAAGGCGTTGACCACATAAGGAAAACTCAGGAACGCAAAAAACGAACCATTCGAAAAAAGGGGAAAAACAAAAATAAATTTTCACAAATATGAGGAGAGATAAAAAGAGGCATCGAAAACGAATATCCTTTTCATTCTCCACATACGTACGAAGACAGCACGAAGCTGCCTTACCTATTTCTAAATACCTATCTACGTTTCTCCCGGGTAAAAATATCCCAAAATGAGAAAGGCCTAATGCCACGAGATAGGTACCTAGTTATAGGCAGGCCGTCACCATAAAGGTGCACTTCGGCATAAAGTACCCTAGCTAGGCTAACCTATCTAGACCACCGAAAAGGAAAAATCCCTACAAAAGGTGCCCTACGCAAATACGATCTTGGGGCAAAGCTGAATGCCAGAAATACACCCTACACCTCAACCCATCATACGAATTTCACTATATCGTCCTATTTTTTACCTTGAAAGTTACTCTGCCATCTCTGATGCTGGAACTGACGTGTCACACTGCCGGTACCTCATGTTTCGCAATTTCTCGAAAAACAACACAATAAAAGATGACCGAATTCCAAAGGAATTATAACTTTCTCTATTTATACATTGTATAAATCGCACAAATAAAAATGTCTCAAAAAATCTTCACATAAAAACTCGCCAAAACGTGGCCATGACTTTCATACAAAATCATACATGAATACACTTCAAAAACGAACATACATACATGGGAAAAATAAAAACGATGTACACCTAACGGTGTTACAAAAACGACAGAAACGAGCTCACTTGCTCTCTCTCGGTACTCGCTCATTATCCTTATCAGCACGGAGGGGAAATCAAAACCAGCCGAGGAGAAATTTCAACTTTTCGCACATACCTACCCACATTCTATCACACTACAGTTTCTACTTTTTTTTAATACCTTTGACACTTCAAGTCGATTTTCTGAGAGCAGGAAGGGTTCTACGAAAAAAATGAATAGAACATAAATTGTAGAACGTCAAATTTCCTATCTGTAGAGTTCAATTGGTGTTTTCTTAGAAGGCTTAGCTTTCGAAATATTTTAGCTCAAAGTTCAACTTTTTTTTTAAAATTGAAAATATCTCAAAAACTAAGCCTCCTAAGAAAAAAACTAATCAAACTCTACAAGTAGGAAATTTGACGCTCTACAATTTATGTTTTATTTATTTTTTTCGTAGAACCCTTTCTTTTCCCAGAAAATCGACTTCAAGGGTCAAAAGTTACGTAGAAAAATGTAAAACAAATTTTCAACAAAAAATCTTCCAATTATAAATAATGCTGGCGTAATCGAAAAAAAACTGTAATCATATTCCAGTTCGGCACTAAAAAAAAGATTAGAATCCCCTACCAGCGAAACTTGAGTGATGAAGAAATTTTAAAATCAGTGCTACATTTTGGACTAAAAACAGTGATTAAAACAAGAAAAAGAAAATGCTGTATTAAATTTAATGAATAATTATTATATTATTTTTCACACTCATCACAAGAAGAATGGTGAAAAAAATCCAGTCCGTCAAAATCTTTCATAATTGGAAGATTTTTCGTTAAAAATTTGTTTCACATTTTTGATGTAATTTTTGACCCTTAAATTCGATTTTCTGGGAAAAGAAAGGGTCCTACGAAAAAAATAAATGGAACATAAATTGTAGAACGTCAAATTTCCTACCTGAAACTTTCAAATTTTTTTTAAGAAGGCTTAGTTTTTGAGATATTTTCAATTTTAGAAAAAGTTGAACTTTGAGCTAAAATATCTCGAAAGCTAAGCCTATTAAGAAAAAACTAATTGGACTCTGCAGATGGGAAATTTGGCGTTCTACAATTTATGTTCTATTCATTTTTTTCGTAGAACCCTTCTTTTTCTTAGAAATTCAACTTAAAGTGTCAAAAGTTATCAAAAAAAGTAGAAAAACCGTTAAACGAAAAATTCAAATTGTGAAAAATCTTTGGGTGCTGGAATTTTTTTCACTATTTTTCTCGTGATCAGCGCGAAAAATACTATGAAAATCATCCATCAAACCTCAAACAGCATTTTCCATGTCGACCTGTGTAAATTATGAAATCTCCACGGATGTTGTGAAAATTAATAATTATTAACGCGAATTCTTTCATTTACGGCAAACTGGTTATGCTATTTTATTAACGCGAACATTTAAACAACAGTCGTAGCTTCTCTGGCGACGATCAGACTTTTGGAGAAGAAATTTAAAGATCAGTAGATTGGCAGAGAAATGTGATTTTGTACTTTGTGGAGAATTCAGTCTAATCGCCATTATTTTCCGTTTCAATTTTTAAAAATGAGCGTTTTCAGCTTTCGTCAGGGGTACTCAAAATTGACTCCTCAAAAAACAATTTCTTCGCAACATTTGGGTAATAGAAGTTCTAACTAAATTTTGAACTTGTTGCACTGTTATTTATATTGAAATAGAAAATATTTACCGCAAACTGGAATTTTTTAGCTTTTCAGGGGTTACCGAAGTATCAGAGATAAAAAAGTCAAAAATCGAATTTTTCGATCCTAGCGTAAAATTTTACATATGTATTTGATTGTAATTTTGATAGGATATACTTACTTAGGTAGATCTTTTAAAGGCTACAAAAACATAAGAAACGTTTTAGCGAAAATAGATGATAAAAGTACAAAATGAAAGTTACAAAATTTTTGAAAAATTGGAAAAATACAATTTTTTCCAAAAATGATCAATATTATTGAAAATTTGCTCTTTGCTGCATTCATTGGCACCCTATTGCGCAGTTCTTCAAAATTTTTTCAATTTTTGAACTTAAAGGCTCACTACGCCTCACCAGAGAAGCTTTTCGGTGAAACCAATATCTGATTCGTATCAAGACATCAAGAGTATCACGTACAACAATTTCAGGACATTGAAAGTTCGATTTGACCGCTGACCCAAAATTGGCTTTTAGTTACATTCCCCCTTCAAGAATTGAACAATTTGAAAAATATGGGTATTTTCAAATAACACATTCTTAATAATATCTTTTGTAACACTTTGAGCGACTTTTTAATTTGATCGAGCAATAGCCGGACTTTTTCCGCAGGAAATTCGACTAAAATAGCAGAGCTGCTGTAATTGCGGGGGAATTTCGAATAAAAATATTAAAAATTGTTTACTCGACTGTACATATTAAAAGGCTTGTACAGTCGACCCTCGAAATATTCTAGATGGAACTTTTTCGAGAAAATATTTACTCTTCTTTTCGTAAACATCGAAAAAAAAAGTATTTTTTCTTTTATATTTCAAACGATTTAATATACTTAATTTGATGATTTGCATGAATAAATTATTCGTTTACGATTTTACATAAATTGGTAAATTGTTCGAGCTCTCTCTTTCGTCACGAAGAGCACAACTCGTACGATCGAATATCATTAGCACGCCCCCGCACAATGTGTATTTTTTTCAACCGTTCGACACTCCTTCCTACTTTATGCGGTATCTTCTTTTGTAGGTACTTAAGATGTGCTCGAAAATTTTCCACGTACGAGTATAGGTATAGTAGGTGTGCGTGAATCTTTTATGTGACGAGTTACTTATCTTTGGAGATATTTTTATAAACGCGAAGAACGTGCCGAGTGCAGAGACGGGGAAAAAATTAGCAAATATTTTAATTTAAAACGAATTAACGTAATAAAAAAGGCGGATTAGGATTTACGCGGCTCGTATCGAGTTCCACGCCAAGACACGCTGGGATGAAATTTAAGCCGGCTTTTAATTAAGGTTAAAGGTGCCTGCCGATGAAAAAAAGACTGCGAAAAAATTCTTTCATCGTGATGCAAAATACGAGTACGTAATACAAATGAAAATAATTACGATATACTCTTGTGTGTAGGTATATTTATAGTTATACGACAAATTTTAATTTCGTGAATGTAGTTTGGTTGTGTTACGTGTAGTTATACACGTGTGGTATGGCTCGGTTTTCATATGTACATAATTCATACTACAGTCGAGTAATCGATCAGCCTTTCGAGCATTAATTATGCCTTACAATGGAAACCCTTTCGGATATATTTTTCCAATATATGTACATAGTATACGCGATGTTTTAACTGTAACCAAAGCCGAATGCGAGGGAGGACAGACAGAAGGAGAAATAGAAACGTGCGACCGTGGTCCCCGAGCATTTTCATCAAATTTTCGCGGCAATTGGCGTTTTGTACGCGGGAAAGTGCCACCGAGCAGAGGTTTTCGAGGTTTTAGTTCATAATTGCCTGTTCCGACGTTGAATTATTCATTAGAATTAGTCGAGCTTTTATTCGCCGTCGGTTTCTTTTGTAAACATTGAAACGACGTTTGAACTCTTTATTTATGTATTCCTTGTATAGCGAACCTATTTTCTCTCTACCTAGGTTTCGGTTATTTATTTTCCGCCGCGACCCATACCTTTTATCGTGTTTTACTAGCTGATACGAACGCGTGGTCGTGTTTTGTACTTTATACACAATTACACACGTTGATTCTGAATGAGATGCCATTTTTTCGGCGCAATAATGATTAAGAAACTATCGAGCTCTAGCTCGAGCGATTCCTCGATTGCAGCCTCTAAATATAGCCAGCGTTTTCGTTATAGCATGTATTGCAAATGCTACACATGGGAATAAGGGGGAAAAAAGATTTTTAAATCACAATAAGTAATTCATTTATACAAGAATCAATTCTTTAGGAGCGATAAAATTGCCAACTGCTTTTTAATTTTACGAGTTACAGCACCGCTAATATTCTCTGGGACCAAAAAATCTAAAATTTTCGACCGAAAAGAAATTTTTTCTAATTTTTTCGACCCGAAACGCCATTTTGACATGGATATGTCTTAGGGCGGGGAGGGAGGGGTAAAATTTGAAAAGCGTTACGTAACGCTGGGATGGTTACGTAACATAACGTAATGTAACGTTTTTAGGTCCAGACATAATGACATTATGTTAGACTTGAAAAACTTGGAAAAAATCTATTTCAGATGAGGAAATGATGATATGTTATATTAAGTAGTTCACGTAACATTTTTGTGTAACATTTTTGAATTGAGTCGGTTGAAAAGATAGTTGGAAATCAGAAAGATGATTGGAAAGCTGTCGAGAAGTTGGTTGAAAAGTCGGTCGAAAGGTCAGTCGAAAAGTCAGTCAAAAAGTTGATCAAAAAGTCAATCTGAAAGTCGGTCAAAAAATCAGAAAGATCTACCGGAAATTCGATCGTTTGTTCATTCGATCAAAAATTCGATCGGAAATAGACGGATTATTAGATGGAAAGTTAGACAGAGCGTTATATGGAGTTTAGATGGTTACATTTTTAGATTATGACATAATGATATTATGTTAGACTGGAAGAAGTTAGATGGAAAGTTAGATGGGGGTCATTCCACGTCAGTTCGTACGCAAAGTGGTAGGTTGGGTCGGCGATTTTTTTCATTTTTTTTATGTGGGTAAACCTCGATGAGAGATGACGAATGCCGCAAACCGCAGCTCTCAAAGTCTTTTTGGAGGGCTGCCACGAGCATTTAAAGTTTTGAGGTAAAGTTGGATATGGTAAAATTGGGACGTGGATAACTCGAAAACCATGATGGGTTGAAAGTTGAAACTTTTTCCAATGTGTAAGGCCTTTGAAGAACTTTTCGACGATTTTTTGAAAATCAGTGTTGCCACTTTTTTTAACACGAAAAATTAGCTGTAAAAGTTAAAAAATGACATTTCCCCATGATGTCAATCGCCAAAAATTCTGAAAAAAATCTGTAAAGTACAACTTTACATGCTAATTAATATATTAAAAAATTGAGTTGACGTTATTTCGTATTTTCGAGAAAAAAAATTCCAAAGATTGGAAGAAAATACAATTTTCTTTTTCAAAGGTCAAAATTGTGTAAATTGTTTTTTTTTTTGTTAATTTTACATCATATTCAAAGAAAAAGTCGGTAAAAGCATTTTAACTTCATTCAACTCCCGTTAATATGTGTGAAAATGCAGAGTTCTGAAATGTTAACTTCAAAAATTGAAAAATAAACATTTTTATATCAGAATTTCTTATTTGGTTACCCCTGGACCGCCTGATACCAAAATGTTTTTTTTTTTCAACTTTTGAAGTTAACATTTAATAACTCAGCATTTTCACACATATTAACGGGTGTTGAATGGAGTTAAAATGCTTTTATCGACGTTTTCTTTGAATATGGTGTAAAATTAAAAAAAAAAAATCAATTTACACCATTTTGACCTTTGAAAAAGAAAATTGTATTTTCTTCCAATCTTTGGATTTTTTTTTCTCGAAAATACGAAAAACGTCAACTCAATTTTTTAATATATTAATCAGCATGTAAAGTTGTACTTTACAGATTTTTTTCAGAATTTTTGGCGATTGACATCATGGGGAAATGTCATTTTTTAACTTTTACAGCTAATTTTTCGTGTTAAAAAAAGTGGCAACACTGATTTTCAAAAAATCGTCGAAAAGCTCTTCAAAGGCCTTACGCATTGGAAAAAGTTTCAACTTTCAACCCATCATGGTTTTCGAGTTATCCACGTCCCAATTTTACCATATCCAACTTTACCTCAAAACTTTAAATGCTCGTGGCAGCCCTCCAAAAAGACTGAGAGCTGCGGTTTGCGGCATTCGTCATCTCTCATCGAGGTTTACCCACATAAAAAAAATGAAAAAAATCGCCGACCCACCCTACCACTTTGCGTACGAACTGACGTGGAATGACCCTAGGAACATTAGATGGAGCATTATATGGAGCATTAGACAGTAACATTTTAAAATTAAGACATAATGACATTATGTTAGACTCAAAGAAGTTAGATGGAGCGTTAGATGGAATGTTAGATGGAAAGTTAGATGGAATGTCAGACAGAAAGTTGGGAATGATTGCCGGAAAATGATTGTCTGAGAGATAGTAGTTTGGAAGATACGCTGTTTGGTAGAGGCACAGCACTAGAACCAGAGTGTATAGTGTATCCCTCTCCTTGATTCGGGACTGACACGTGAAACATAAAATGGACGTAGCGGCGTTAGTGGAGTGAAGAGGGGCCAACTTGAAAACGGTGTAGAAAATAATTTTTACATAGCGTTTATATGGGAATGTTCTATTATTTTACAAATTTCTCCAGAACGGTGGCAGATGCGTAATTTTTTGTAAGAACTGAATTTAAAGTAAATTAAATTATCTTTAAATGCTATTCAAACAAAAAATTACACAAATGTCTCGTTTTCGAGAAATTTTGTAAAAACAAAACGTTCCTGTACAAACCTTATGGTGACGATTTCTTCTACACCGTTTTCAAACAAGCGCACACTATAGTACAGTCGATAGGGGACATGACCCGGGCAAAAATACAACTAAAGGTTTTTTTGCTGGAAATGGTCTAGGACCATGCCCTGAACAACATATGAAGACCCGGCTACATCAGACTTTATGCTTTCTCCCCTACGGTGGATCAAAGCCCCCCAAAATGGGTTTTTTGCTTCCCCCTCCTCAGATTTGAAATTTGGGGTAAAATTATTTCAGTGACTTTTTAATCTACGCCAAAATACCTACAAAATGCTTTTTTTTAAATTTTTGTAGGGTAAAGGGGGGCGGACTTATGACCATTCAAAGTTGCCTTGTTTGGGGGGTTCATAGAAATATCGCACTCATGTTCAATGTAATGGATAAAATGCACCGATTTTGGTAATTTATGGGGAAAATGATTTTTTTCTGCGCCCCATTGCTAATTTCCGATTTCCACCCTTCCAAAACAACCCCTACTCCTACCCCCTTATGAGTGCCTACTCCAGAAAAATTGATTTTTTACGGGTAAAAAAGAAAGATAACTTGATATGATCAACATCAATAGTGAGCAAAAATTTTCAAACCCATTACCGAGTCCATATCTGTCATACAGATGCGGGGACATGACTTTGGGGCACCCCCTTCCCCTTCTCATAATCAAGCAATTTTTACCTTATGCATATCGATTTCATATAAATTGAGGTCGCTGAACACGAATATTACGTTATTTTTGAAATTAAATAATAAGGAAATTATTTTTCTTTTCTTATTCAAGTGAAGAAATAAATTATAAATCGGTTGGAAATTCCATAATTATTTTTTTAATCACTTTGAATTCGTCAAAAATTCGATTTCTTTTAAAAATTAAAGTGAATGTAGGCTTCTTTTTACCCCCTTCTTCTTGAAATCTTGGTATTTTAAGACTCAAAGCCCGTTTCTGGTGCCAGTGGTTCCGTGACCAAGATGGGAAGATGAATAACCTGAATTTTTTCATCCCATCGTAAAACCGTCATCCATAATTCTTGGATTCTTAGGGGGCTAAACCTAAATTTTTTCATCTTATTGCCAAACCGTGATCCATAATTCTTGGGCTAAATCCTTTCGCATAGCCACTTCGGAAACGTAATCCATCCATGATTTAAAAAAATTCAATTTATTTAAAAGCTCTGTAGATCTTCGTAAAATAGGTTTATACGTTATGCAGGGAAATATAATCTAAAGTGAGCTTGAAAATAAAGTTACGGTTTACGGTAGGCTTTTAAAGAATTTATTGAACAAAAAAGAATTATTTTTGATATCGCTATTCCAAAGAAAATCTAGTGACTAAAGCGGTGACGTCGGTTACTTTTTTTTGGAGGGTACACTGTGGGCATTGAGCCTTTAAATACCAAGATTTTAAGAAGAAGGGGGTAAAACGAAGCCTACATTCACTTTAATTTTTAAAAGAAATCGAATTTTTGACGAATACAAAGTGATTAAAAAAATAATTATGGAATTTCCAACCGATTTATAATTTATTTCTTCACTTGAATAAGAAAAGAAAAATAATTTCCTTATTATTTAATTTCAAAAATAACGTAATATTCGTGTTCAGCGACCTCAATTTATATGAAATCGATATGCATAAGGTAAAAATTGCTTGATTATGAGAAGGGGAAGGGGGTGCCCCAAAGTCATGTCCCCGCATCTGTATGACAGATATGGACTCGGTAATGGGTTTGAAAATTTTTGCTCACTATTGATGTTGATCATATCAAGTTATCTTTCTTTTTTACCCGTAAAAAATCAATTTTTCTGGAGTAGGCACTCATAAGGGGGTAGGAGTAGGGGTTGTTTTGGAAGGGTGGAAATCGGAAATTAGCAATGGGGCGCAGAAAAAAATCATTTTCCCCATATATTACCAAAATCGGTGCATTTTATCCATTACATTGAACATGAGTGCGATATTTCTATGAACCCCCCAAACATAGCAACTTTGAATGGTCATAAGTCCGCCCCCCTTTACCCTACAAAAATTTAAAAAAAAGCATTTTGTAGGTATTTTGGCGTAGATTAAAAAGTCACTGAGATAATTTTACCCCAAATTTCAAATCTGAGGAGGGGGAAGCAAAAAACCCATTTTGGGGGGCTTTGATCCACCGTAGGGGAGAAAGCATAAAGTCTGATGTAGCCGGGTCTTCATATGTTGTTCAGGGCATGGTCCTGGACCATTTCCAGCAAAAAAACCTTTAGTTGTATTTTTGCCCGGGTTTACCTCATTTTAGACCTATATCGACTGTACTACTAGTGCTACCTGGACGGATGTCAGTCCCGAATGGTAATCAAAAGTGTCTTTAGACCTGTGTATTAGCGGTAACACAGTAACTAAATGATGCTGCCATCAGGGTTGCGACGATTCATAAAAAAAAATGAATCGATTCACGAATCATTTTAATTTTTATGACGGATCATAACTCAAAAGTTCATTTCCTCAAAAAAGGAATCGATTCACGATTCACGATTCATTCTTCGATTCATTTTTCATGTTTACATTGTTTGCCAATTCCCCAATCCTCCACTAAAATTGCGGAAAATAAACTAGAGAGTTATAAAACGAGAGAGTGAATGATTTTTGTATAAGTTCATCTCATATTAGTGGATTCAATCCAGTATTCTGTATTTCGCACCCCTAGTGCAATAACAACACATCTCAAAAAAAATTGACCTTCGTATTGTTTCCTGAAACGTGCTCATCTTTGATCAGTTTTCAATTTACATCAAAAATAAAGAAGTTCATTTTTTTTTGAGATGTGTTGTTATTGCACTGGTGGTGCGATTTATTTGGTATGCTTATTGATTGAGAAAAATTGATCTAAAACATGATTAGATAATTATTTTTAATTATACTTTTTTTTGTGAGTTCAAGTTGAAATATTTCATTATTTAAATTCTCAATATTGTCTGTATCTGGTTTTTTGACTTTTGATCCGTCAAAATGAATCGTCTTATAAAAATGAATCGATTCACGATTCACAATTCACGATTCATGATACTAGCTCAAACAATTTACAATTCACGATTCATTTTGAAAAAATACTAATCGATTCACGATTCATGAATCACTCGTGTTCAGCAGGTCAAAATACCCCGAAAAATACGTTTTTCGCGATCGTTTTACTCGAAGTCTCGAACTTCACTTTTTTTTCTCATTAAAAATCAGTGAGAAAGGTGAATTTTGAAATTTTAATCAAAACTATTACGAAAAGGGTGTTTACCGGGGTATTTTGACCTGCTGAACAGGAATTTGAAATTGGTTTCCTTATTTGGTTATTTCTTTCTGTATAAAGTGCACAAAATTTGAAAAATCTGCTAAAATTACAACATTTCTGTACGGTTTTTCGCGATTTTCGGTCCTTAGTTCAAAGAAATCGCCAAAACCAAATACATAGTAAAATTCTACATAAAAAAACGTATTTTTTAGGAATTTTTCCAGGGTGGTCGCTCTTCGCTTATATGGTACTTTTTACGATTGAAAACTTCAAATGACCGAAAAAACGTGAAGGAGTGCACCAAAATTGTTGAAAAAATTATCATGAATACACCTCTACCAAATGTAACTTTGTGCCAAAGAACAGAAAATTTCCTTCACTTCAGTTGAAATTAAAAATTCTTGAAAATGATGCAATAAAATGGCCATAGCTCCGAAAGAGAGAAGGGTAGGGGTCCAAAATTTTGTGAAAAATTATTTCTAGCCAATATACACGACTTGAGGTGTTTAGGAGCCCAAAAGCGCCGGGGGCCAAATTCACCCCTTATCCGTCCATACCCTTGGCTGGAAAATCAGTGAAAATCTTTGAAAAAACAGTGAAAATTCGCTGAAAATCAATGAATTTTGCTGACTTTTCCTGTGCTGCAATTATGACTATTTATCAGTGACTTTTCACTGATTCAGAATGAGAGAGTACCTCGCGCAAAAGTTGTTGACTGGTCGCGCAAAAGTTGTTGACTGGGGAGACCAGAAAAATAAAAGAAAACATTTCAAAATCGATTCATATCTTCCAATCACGCAAGAGCCTTCAATTCTTCAAAAATTGCCAAAAATTAAAAATTTCAAAAAAATTTAATATTAAAGTCTAATATTGCAAAACTGATGGATGAATTTATTTCAAAAAATAATCTGAGAATGCCCACTTTTGAATTGAATTTGTGAATAAATACTTTTTTCCCCCATTTTTTTTGTCAATAACTTTATTAGATGCCTATTAACTGTAGTAAGGGTAAGGTTGCCATATTTCGACCACTTTTTTTTCAAAGTTCCACCAATCGAAGACTTTTTGAGGTAGAAACGTCGAAAATAGCTTAAAAAATACATTGATCCTTTCTCTACCACTCCCTAAAATTTTGAGCCGATACAATCATTTTTTGTATTTTTTGTGATTTTTTTTCTGAGGGAACTCAAAAATCGATTTTGAAATTTTGGGTTCCTAATTTCGACCACCAGCTGATTTCGCCCGCATAGAGCGGAATCTACCCGAAAAGAATTTTTTCATATTCTTCTTTCGCAGATAAACAAAAAGAGACCAAAACGACAACCCTACAGCCAAAACTCGCGGAGAAAATCAGAAAAAACAAAATCGCATTCAAAAAACAGATTACATAAGATACGAGGGGTGTAAACAATTTGAACTTTTTTGAAAATTTTTGTTGCGTACCTCCAGTTGTTTTCAAAAACGATGATTTTATCGAAATCTGACACCATGCCCCATCACAATTCACAATTATTTGGTAGAATTTATTAAAAAAATTATTCATAATTTGAGATCAAAGAATAAGTAAAAAAAATTTTTCACCTATGCGATTTCGTTTTTTTCAATTTTCTCCGCTAATTTTGCCTGTAGGGTTGTGATTTTGGTCTCAAATTGTTCATCTATGAAAAAGGAACATGAACAAATTTTTTTCGTGTAGATTGCGTCCATAGCGGCCGAAATCGGCCGGTGGTCGAAAAGGAATCGGTCGAAGTTAGGGCACTTTACCCTTAAACATTATTTATTTTTTAAAAAAAGTTGAAAAGGAACAATTATAATGCACGAGGCAGGGAAATGGGTGTCGTGTAAATTTCGTTATTTCTGTACTTTTTTGTCAGCTGCGCATGAGAAAAATTTACTTCGCTGGTTCAGCCTCCAAAAATAAAACATTACGAGCTCTTTTCGATTTTCGAACTGTAAACATTAAGATAACCCGATCGAAACCGACACATTTTTATTTCTGTTTGTGCTGGTACAAGCGTTCCGTAAATCGCTACTCATGCTCACTATCCCCCTCTCGAATGAATAAAGAAACCCGGAGTGTAAGTGGACACGAGTATTTTTCAAATTGATGCTATCTTCGAATGTCGCGTCGTTGTAAGAATATTTAGTTACTGTTTTTTGAAACCCGCCAGCTAAAATACGAGCGTGACCTTGTTCAGTCGAAAAAGTTGGCAATTTTGTCATGTGTTGGTTCGACCTTGACCATAGAAATTTTTCCAGCGCGGGATGTTCTATCGTCGAAAATATCAGTTATCTTGTTTGGCTCGAGCTGTGCGTTGTATACGAAAAAAGGAGGGTCTCGTGAAATGGCAAAAGAAAGTTTACGCGGTGGACTGTAACGAGTAAATTTTACCATGTTTTTTTATTTTTTTGAAGGAAAATGAATCGTGAAAAAAAATTGAAAATATTACCAAAAATGGTATACCTATCAAGATCGAGGTAGCGAGAGACTCTGCGAAAAAGACATCGTTGTATTCCCCGAGGGAAAATATTTACTTTTTAATTGGAACTGATGTATTGCAGTTTTAATTACACTTTACCGTTTGCGAAAAAAAAATTTCGAAGTGTCTGCTTTAGTAATGGAAAAAATTGTATATCTTTTGCAGCTCGGCTGTTACCGAAGACGCGGCGCACGGCAATGATGTGAAAGTTTTAAGAAAACGACCGCCTCCGTTGGTGCGTTCGAGAACTTTACCGGCCATCGTTGTACCTGGTCTGAATATTTTACAAGCTCAAATTGAATCGAAGTATAAAGGTAAAACTTTTAATGTTCGCTAGAGTACTGTTATTTAAGGCGGTGCGGTGGGAGATTTTTTATTGAAAAAGCTCGTGTTTGTTTTTTAATTAATTATGTTAACCGTCGCGTCGTTGAGTACAAGTGGCTCGCTTACTTTACATCCACCCACATAAGTTTACGTTAGATAAGCGGCTCGAAATGCTCGAATGAATGATTGAATATGTAGGCACTTGTATGGCTCTTTGGAATTTTCTCTGCCGTTAGAAAAAAGTTTATGAAAATGGTAGGAGGCGAGGGGGGACTTCGTTTGAAAAAAAAAGTCAAACAATTGATGACCGTTTTTCCAAAACGCCTTGGTCACGATGACAATGAACTGCTGCTTCAATTTTCAATATTGAGAAAAAAATAATGGGATTAGAATAAGAAGGTCCTACTCCTACTGAGATTAGGTATTCGTGGAAAATTTTTCAAGTTTGCAATATCTTTGTTTTTTTGCGAAGGCAATAAAGAATTTTCACACTTTGTGCAATTGGAAAAACGTTGATTTAGAAAACTAAAAGTACCTAAGATTTGATCTGTTTTAAAAAACTTTTTTTTTTTAATTTTATAGAATTTTTTGATCTGTTATAAAATTAGTAAAAAAAAATAAAGTCGAAGTATCATTGAATAAGTATATTGAGAAAGTAGCGATAATCGGGACATTTCAACCTGCCGAACATGAGTTTAGGGTTAGTTCTCTCATTCGCCCAAATAAAAATGCTCAAATTGAAAAAAAATCGACTAAAAAAAATGAATTTTGAGAATTTGACGTAATGATTGCATAACATGAGTATATGTAAAAGCGTAATTTAAATTTCTGAACACGAATGTAAGATTGGCTTTTGTAATGGTCATTTCTTCTCAAAGCGACAGTCACGGACAAGTAGATCACGCAAGACAAGAATTAATGGTAGATTCGTGTTCTTAGACTTGAAATTAGTCAGAAATCGACGTTTTTCCGAATTCGAAATTTTGATCCAATTTTGCTGATACGCATGAAGTAAGTAAATATTAAGTAATAGGTATTTAGGAATGACCCTTTGCAATTTTATATGAATGTTGTAGAAAAAGTGGCTTGAAAGTTATATCTAAACATCAGAACGATTTGGTTTGAATTTTACTACTTCGACTCCATCCTGACCTCATTGGAATCTTGACTAAGTGGAAAAAAATGTTTGAAACTAAAAAAAATCGGGTTCGAATAGGTAGTGAGTGGGTATATCATCTCAGAATTTTTTTATTGTAATTTTTAATCTATTGAATAGGTATTTAAAAATTTGAAAAAGTTGTATTTTTCAAAAATTCTGAAAAATGAAGTGAAGATGAAACACGAGTGCTAATGGTGGGTATATTTGAATAAAAAAATTACCGTAATTAAAGACATTTTTAAGAAAATTTCAAACCACTTCTTTCAATTTTTTGAGATTTCTCGAAAACCCCCAAAAAAGCTCTCATAGAGGTAAGGATAAGGGACCAAAATTTAAAAATTTTACAGGGTGTCGAATTTCTGGAAAACTTGGAAAAGTCGGGGAATTTTGGTGATCTGGAAAAGTCAGGAGATTTTAGAATTTCCTCTGAAATTTTTTGAAAATTCAGAAAAAGAATATTTATTGATTGAGAAAAGTGTTTCTTGGCTTATTTATTTTTTCAAAAAATTTCTCCCTCGCTCCGCTCGGGCCAAATTATTACATCTTTGCTTCTTTTTTTTTATATACAAATTTCCCTCGCTAAGCTCGGGGTAATTTAATCTCTTTCTGCCGAATTTATTTAAAATCCAAGTTTTTTGGAAACTTACTTTTTAATGAGCTGCGAGAGATGCTCTTGACTACGATGTTGATGAAAAAATGGAGGGAATGGAACAGAATTTGAAATGATTGGCTATGTTTTGGAAAGCCCTAAAGAGGGAAACGTGGTGAATTTTTGTCTTTTGAAGATCTTTTTTGGCAAAAATGTTCGTCCTCGCTTTGTTCGGACTCAACACGTAAGACAGGTGAATTTATAAATTTGAGGCATGTGTTTTTCATTTTTGGGAGTGCGAAGGAGGGTAGACAATAAAATGCGAAGAAATTTTTGAATTTTCAGCCGGAGAAATACAAATTTTCATTCGTTTGATTTGGTAGACACCCTGGCATAATTTGTTTCATTTTTCAAAACTTTGAAAATTTTGCTTTGAATGCTTAGTTTTTTCTGTTTATTTGAAATTTTTTCTGCGATAAATTTAAATTTTCAAATTTTTGCGGTGAGAGGGAGTTGAATGGGCTCAAAAATTTTTAGAATTGAATTTGAATATTTTTTTTGGCTCGAGAAGGAACATTTAAAAATCTCGTTAAAAGTATCTAGTGATTTCGAAAAAAAAATCATTGGACTTCATGCATTTTGTATCATTCTTATGCAAAATTCGGGATGTGAGTACATCACGTGAAAAATTACCCCCTCCTCCTCACCCTGGTTCACGAATATCATGTGTAAAAGGTCTGGAAAAATTCGAAAAATCAATCTGAAAAACCAGGAAAAGTCAGGGAAAATCATTTCTTAAATATAGTGGACACCCTGATTTGCTATCAAAACATGTGTTCTTTCTTCTCGCTTTAATTTATTGTAAAGGGTTTGCCCGGATAAGTGGTGAATTTGGCCCCAGGCGCGTTTGGGCTCCTAAACACCTCAAGTGGTGTATATTGATTAGAAAAAAATTTTCACAAAATTTTGGACCCCTACCCCCCTCCATATCGGAGTTATGACCATTTTATTGCATTATTTTCAAGGATTTTCAATTTCAACGGAAGTGAAGGAAATTTTCTGGTTTTTGGCATAAAGTTACATCTCATGGAGGTGTATTTTTGAGAATTTTTTCAACAGTTTCGGTGCCCTACTTCATGTTTTTTCGGCCATTTGAAGTTTTCAATCGTAAAAAACAGCACATAAGCGAAGAGCGACCACCCTGGAAAAATTACTAAAATATACAGGGTCTATAAATGACTAATTCCTAGGGATCAAAACGGCAAAACGGCATCGGGTGCATTCGGCTGCTTCCGAACCTGTTCGTTTGACTTGTTTTTAATTTTTCATTCATTTTTGCTCACGTACGTCAGCTGGAGTGAAATGAATGATTGATTTGCTCAAAATTTTTATTTTTTGCGACAATATTAAAGTAAAATTGTGATATGAGATATTTCGCAAATGAAATTATCAATTTCACAACTTTCAAAAAAATGAAATAAAAATAAAATCGATTGGTATTCGTAATGGAAAAGAAAAAGTTATACTTGAATAACTGAATAAGATACTTTGGACTTGGTAAAAGTATCTTATATTTTATATGAACTATGAAATATTACTTTCAATTTTAATTTTTTTGAAATTGTGATATTGATTAAATTTTTAAAATATCTCATTTCGTTGGTGCTACAGAATATTACTTAATAAAATATATTAAACAAAAGTTACTTCTTCAAAGTCCGAAATATCTTATATTAAGTATAATTTTTTCTTTTCCAGTATGAATACCAATCGATTTTATTTTTTATTTTTTATTTCCTTTTTTTGAAAGTCGTGAAATTAATAATTTCATTTGCAAAATAAAATATCTCATATTTATGACAATTTCACTTTTATATTGATGCAAAAAACAAAAAATAAAAATTTTGAGTAAATCAATCATTAATTTCATTTCAGCTGACGACCTGTGTAAGTAAAAATGAATGAAAAATTAAAAACAATTTATATTTATGACAAAAAATTCAAATTTTAAGTAAAAATCAATCATTTATTTCACTTTAGCTGACGTACGCGAGTAAAAATGAATGAAAAATTAAAAACAAGTCAAACGAACAGGTTCGGAAGCAGCCGAATGCACCCGATGCCGTTTTGCCGTTTTGTTCCCTAGGAATTAGTCTATAAATGAACCGGGCACCCTCAGCGCAAAAATTCCCATTCTTTTCTTTTCTTTTTTCCCATTTCGTTGCGTTGCATCACTGATATTATTGTTGTAATACGCAACGAAACGAAAACAAGATCAAAAAAGTGACGAAGTTTAATGTAAGGGATGAGTCATCTTATAAAATATGCAGGTAAAAGTGTGAAATACGCTTCACAGAGTTGAAATGCCCACACGATAACATTACATGAATCTTTTTTTTAACATCAGAATGCCGTAATCTCGAACGTAAAATTATCAATTCTTTGAAATTAAAATTTTTTATTAATTACAATTATTGACAAATAAGTGATGAATTTATCATTAAAAATTAAATTCATCAAAATTATGATTTTTGGTAATTTAAAAACTATACCGAAGACCCTTTTAACGGAAAAAAACATAAATCAGAAATATCGCTATTTTAGGTAGAGTATTTTGCGCTGAGGGTGCCCGGTTCATTTATAGACCCTGTACGTTTTTTTTATGTAGAATTTTGCTGTGTACTTGATTTTGGCCATTTCTTTGAACTGAGGGCTGAAAATTACGAAAAACCGTATAGAAATGTTTTCATTTTAGCAGATCTTTCAAATTTTGAGCGTTTTATGTAAAAAGAAATGACTAAATGAAAAAACCAATCCCATATTCGTGTTCAGCAGGTCAAAATACCACGATAAACGCCCTTTTCACGATCGTTTTGCTTAAAGTTTCGAAATTCACTTTTTTCGCCATGAAAAATCAGTGAAAATAGTGATCTTGAAATTTTAAGCAAAACTATCGCGAAAAGGGTGCTTTTCTAGGTATTTGGACCCACTGAACACGAATATTGGATTGGTTTTTTCATTTCGTAATTTTTCCCCGGAAAACGGTCGCTCTTCGCTTATGTGCTGTTTTTTACGATTGAAAACTTCAAATGGCCGAAAAAACATGAAGTAGGGCACCAAAACTGTTGAAAAAATTCTCAAAAATACACCTCTACGAGATGTAACTTTGTGCCAAAAATCAGAAAATTTCCTTCACTTCCGTTGAAATTGAAAATCCTTGAAAATAATTCAATAAAATGGCCATAACTCCGATAGGGAGGGGGGTAAGGGTCCAAAATTTTGTGAAAATTTTTTGCTAATCAATATACACCGCTTATCTGGCCATACCCTTGTCGTAATGAGTTTATTGTAATTAAAACTTTTTCTGTGGAAGGGGGTAGCAGTGGCATACATTTGGTCCAGGTACACAAATGCATAGAATTTTTTTTGATTGGGGGAGGGGATGGCTCTCCGAAAAATCATGCAAAAAATCATTCCAAAAGGTCAGTATAAGTCAGTCTTTTTGCTCAACAAATTTTGGTAGACACCCTGTCTTTATTTTAGCTGTACAAAAAGCAAAAAAGTGTCGATATTGATTCAGTTTTTTTTCAATTTGATGTGTTTTTTTTGTTATTTTCAATCATTGGCAAATAACTTCAAGATGCAAAAATCTCATTTTTGAAAAAATCAGACTCAGTACTTTTAGTCCAGGCAAATAAGAGAAAAAATGTACCAAACCCCCCAAAAATTAAAGCCTGATTTTTTTTCGCGTTTTACGTTCGTAATGGTCCACTACACAACATACTAAAATGGACACCCCCACAACCCTCCGCTACCCTCAGGGGAGGGGTAAACGTCCGCTGAAAACCGGTTTTTCGTGAATATCTCCTCAAATAGGCCTCAAAATTGAAAAGTAGTTATGAACAATCTTGTTCTACGCGTAATTTCCTATCGGAAGGGTTTTTTTCTTTTTCAAAAACACTCACTTCCTTGACCAAAAATTAAGGGTAAAAAACACCTATTTTTTAACAATTTACAGCATTTTTGGAAAAAATCGAAACTTTTGGAAATATCTCCTCAAAAAACCCTCAAAATGGAAAAATGGTTATGAACAATCATGTTCTACGTGTAATTTCCTATCAGACAAGTTCGTTTTTTTTTCTCGAAAACACCCGTTTCTTTGCCCAAAAATTAAGGGTGAAAAACACCTATTTTTCCAATATTCACAGTATTTTTGGAAATTATGGAAATACGAAGCTAAAAGTACCCAAAATGAGTATTTTTTTTATACATGCTGGTAGGGTATTTCAAAAAAAAAGTCACCGCAAAAATTTCAACCCCTACCGTTAATTTTAAAGGAGGTTATTGAAATTGAATACTGCATTTAAAAAATCGAAATTGTGGAAAGAAAAAGTACTATAAACGCGATGTTATGCTGATTATTGGTGATACGAACATTTCTTTGTGTCGTAAGGATTCAAAAACTATATTTTCAGCTTCGTATTTCCATCATTTCCAAAAATACTGTGAATATTGGAAAATTACGCGTTTTCCACCCTTAATTTTTGGGCAAAGAAGTGGATGTTTTCGAAAAAAAAAACGAACCTGTCTGATAGGAAATTACACGTAGAACATGATTGTACATAACCATTTTTCCATTTTGAGGCTTTTTTGAGAAGATATTTCCAAAAGTTTCGATTTTTTCCAAAAATGCTGTAAATTGTTGAAAAATAGGTGTTTTTTTTACCCTTAATTTTTGGTCAAGGAAGTGAGTGTTTTTGAAAAAAAAAAACCCTTCCGATAGGAAATTACGCGTAGAACATGATTGTACATAACCATTTTTCCATTTTGAGGCTTTTTTGAGGAGATATTTCCAAAAGTTTCGATTTTTTCCAAAAATGCTGTAAATTGTTGAAAAATAGGTGTTTTTTTTACCCTTAATTTTTGGTCAAGGAAGTGAGTGTTTTTGAAAAAAAAAACCCTTCCGATAGGAAATTACGCGTAGAACAAGATTGTTCATAACGTACTTTTCAATTTTGAGGCCTATTTGAGAAGATATTCACGAAAACCCGGTTTTCAGCGGACGTTTACCCCTCCTCTGAGGGTAGCGGAGGGTTGTGGGGGTGCCCATTTTAGTATGTTGTGTAGTGGACCATTACGAATGTAAAACGCGAAAAAAAGTCAGGCTTTAATTTTTGGGGGGTCAACTCCTAAAATGCCTGGATTATTTTGGAAAAATCATATATATTAAAAGAATTGTCCCGAAAAACCTTGTGACAGTTCGCCAGCCAAAACCGCTCGACCGTTTTTCGTCATTCTTTTTTTAAAACGTTCCTACCGACGTGTAGATATGTCATCAAGAAAAATTTTTTCAAAATTTTAATTTTTAGGGCACAAAAAATCAAAAAAACTGCATTTTATAGCCGAATTAAACCAACGTAAATGCAACGCGCGAGAAACGCAGCCGCAGCGGCGGCGACAACGTGTTCGTATTTCGGTTAGAAAGTGGGCGTGGCTACAGTTGTAGCAGGTTTCAACTCAAACTGTCGCACTCGCATTACCTCTGAAAAAACTGTGGAATTTTGGGTCTTAAACTCTTAAACTCGAATCTGAATCAGTAAATTCTGGCGAAATACTTTCTTTTTTAACCAACGAAATGAATCTGCCAATTTTCCAATTGATCATAAAAATAAATCAACAGTAATTTTCGACTGAAAAATTAGTAAAAAATCTCTCTAATTTTCAGTGACAATTTATTTTACTGTTTCAAAATTTCACTGCTCCAGACTTGGACGGAACTTTTTTTCAAAACAAAACTTTCAAAAAAGGTCCTAGAATATCATATAATTTTTCCAGAATTTTACCTAAGGTATGCCATGGTTAAAATTGACGAAAACCAGAGCCACCTTTGTTGTATTGGAAGAAATTGAAAGAATAATATTTTTTTGAAAGATAAGTTTTTAGTTTCTTTTCATTTATTCAAGAGTCAGTACGAAGAAATTAAAAACTTATCTATCAAAAATATTATATTATTTTTACAATTTCTTCCAATACAACAAAGGTGGGTCTGGTTTTTGTCAATTTTGACCATGGCGTACTCTATGTAAAATTCTGGAAAAATTATATGATATTCTGGGAGACCAATAGGGTATCTAAAAATTATTTTTTGAAACTTTTGTTTCAAAAAAAGGTTCCGTCCGAGTTTAGATCAGCGAAATTTTGAAACAGTGTAATAAATTGTCACTGAAAATTAGAGTGATTTTTTACCAATTTTTCAGTCGATTTCTTTTTATGATTAATTGGAAAATTGGCAGATTCATTTCACTGTTGAAAAAAGAAAGTATTTCACCAGAATTTACTGATTCAGATTCAGAGAGTTTAAGAACCAAAATTCCACAGTTTTTTCATTTTTCGAGTGGTCCTCAGACCAATTTTTCTTTTTTATGGTATTTTTTTACACGGACGTATGTTTCGCTTTCCCATTTTGGAAAAATAAGATATGTATAAAAATGCCACAAATGGTAAATTTTCCCAAATTATTGATGAAATATGAGTAGTTCAAATGATCAAAAGCATGACTGGACCTTCCCAGTAGGGTGTGCCAAAACTTGGAGACTCTCTAATGAAATTTTAAAAAAAATATATCTATGTCCTAAAAATTTTATATCAAAATAAAAATGATAACATTGAATCAAAATCGGAATTGAAATTAATTTGTTTTTCACTGAATAGATATTAGAACGAAATTAATGAAACAATTTGATCATAAATTTCCAAATCTTCTGACTTACGCCGCCATTTTATTCATAAAAAATGTGCAGATAATGACGATTGGAAAAATTCAATTCATTAAAGCTCATGGACCATTTTTATACGTTTTTCTCCAGTGCTGGAAAATTCCAAAATTTTATGGAGGCTGTAAAACGTCTTGAAACCGCTCCCAATCGATCCGGGAAGTCAGAAGTAGGGCATATATACCGAATTTCAGCTGTTTTTGTTGATTTGATCAAATTTTCATCTTTTGCAGAGCGATGAAGAATTTTGTTTTTTCAAAAATTATCCAAAATTTGAAAAATGAACTTCAGCTCCAGAAATTTTAGATATTTCAACTCAAAGTAAATTTTGCGCCTAACAAAAATAAATCGAAAGTACATCATAAAAGAACCTCATATGCAAAATTTCAGATGCTGAAGTTAATTTTTCAAATTTTGAAATAAAAATTAAGCAAGGGACTTTTCATCAAAAAAAGTAACTTGAGGACTTTTTTTTAACATGACAAAAAATATCCTATTAGGCATTCAGAGTTATTTAAATTCTCAGAGATTGTGTACTCGAGTTTTAATGATTTTTCCATAACTTGTGACGACTTTGCAAAAACTTGGAAATTATTCAAAACTCCACATAATTTTCCAAAAGTAAGGTGATTTTTTTCCACACCCGGAACGATTTTCCAAAAATTGAGCCATCTCCCAAAACTTGGTAAATTTTCTAAAAAAGAAAGATTCCTCACAAATTAGAAAATTCCATAAAATTTTCATAATCATAAAAATTGCAAAGTTTCCCAAAAAATAATAATTTCTCAAGAAATTGGGCTGTAGGCGAGTTTATTTCCGATAAATACCCATGTGAAAGAATGAGCGAGTAGATTCCCATTTTTTTCAGGGTAGGAGCGAGTTGAATCTCACTTTTTCTCTAAAATTCCTTTCAACTCTCAATTTTTTCTCAAGTATTTTCAACATTCAACACTAGAATGTTGAAATGAGCAACCAGAATGAAATGAGCAGCTCAAGCGAGCAGCCCGAGCGAAGCGAGGGCGCGAGCAAGGGGTTGGGGCCGCGGAGCGGCCCAGGGGGCGAAGCCCCCTAGTTCTTCTTTATAATACGTATAGATAATAGGTACGATTATTTTTCAACATCGCTAAGTAGGTTGCCAGGTAATAGATAGGTACCGAATGGGTAGACTTTTGATACCACTTCAACCTACCTATGTAAATTTCGCACTAATACGAACGATTAGACGTTACAGAAACGTTAAGTAAATAATGAAAGAAGTATGGTAAGGTGACATGAATTATGCAACGATAGCGCGCTAAATAAGACGTGGCGAATTTCGCATAAATATACGAGTATCTTCAACTTTTTCGTTCAGCAAAAAATCTCATTATTTTGTCGGATGAAGGAAAGAGAAGCAGCAGCCGCGACGTTTGAAAAAAAAAAAGCACTCTTAAATATCCGAATATGAATTTAAAACGCCAAATTATACCAACACAAATCGTAACCGCGTTTAAGCGCGAAATTTTTCGCAAACTTTTGCAGCAATTTCAATCCAATTATAAGTCGTAAAAAGTTGCTTCTTATATAAATTTCCCAATAAACGGCCATACTCGCTAACGTATCCGACAATTTTATCAGCCCATAAAATGAACATGAACCGCGTAAAAAGTCGTTGCAAACAAACCGAACCAGCTCTAAATATTACTTCGTAAATTCTGCGTCGCGCCTCGCCCTATCCTACGTACGCGCGTTTACAGTTATACACCTCTATACTTTGTTTAACGAGCTAAAATGTGTTATGCCAAGGTAATCTCGATTTCCTGAGCGAATTTTTCCCCTCTTTTTCTTGCTCTTTTGGGTTCCCTTTTTTTTGGCATAGAAAAATCCATGATTCATTCGTGAACTTTCAAACATATCACGCCATTTGAAAGCGTCGCTGTTTCGCTCGCGCCTCGCATTTTTCCGTTTTTTTTTTCTCTCGTACGAGCTTTAAGAGAACTTTGTAGCTATAGGTACGTATTTCTGTAGGTGAACCGATAATGTTTTCCTTTGCAAATAACTAATCAACGTTGTAAAGCTGCTAGTTAGGAAAAAAACACGCTAACGCATCGATCGATGGGTGCGTTCCTCGTGCTGAAAATCCTCGCCAAAGGGTTGTCTCTCGTTTATCGATGAAAACTCAATCAGCCGAGGATTAACGTGTACGAAAATCACGCTTCGAGACGCGCCGCCAACATCCACATCGACGACGTAAAAAACCTTACGAAACTTTTCGATGATGAAAACATTGCATTGAATCATCGTCGCGACACCGCCCGCGCTTTCGCCTTTGAATTAGAACGGAAGCGAAACCGTACGATGAAGCGTGGAAAATCTGATACGTTGTAACCATAAATACATATTACCGCAAAAGCAACGACCAAAACGACTAAAATTCTCGCCTTTTTCCTCCCACGACGCCACGAGATGCCGTATTTTTTCAATTCCTAGTACGGCGACAGATTGGGAATGAAAGAAATTCTCCGACTAAGCCTTTTTTTTTCGGGATTTGGTTCTTTTTTTGTTTCGGTAGCGGTGGGTTTTGACCGGGGATTGGTAGAGAGTTGAGCAGGGTATTGTATTTTGTCCCTTGAAATATTCGATTTCGAATAGGTGGTAGTGACGCATCGATCAGCTGATTGTTCCAATCCGCAGTGCTTTATCCGATATCATGCAAATGATCTTTAGCGTCTACATTCTGACACATGCATTAGGTTACAGTGATTTTTCCTGACTTTTTCAGGGTTATCAGACTAATTTTCTCCAATTTTCTAGAAATTTGCATAATATCATTTTTTTGAATCATGGGGGGGGGGAGAATTTTTTCACGTGTGTATAGATTGAGCTTATACAAGAGAATTGTTTGAAGGGGTATGGTGTTTATTGGATTTCTTTTTTTTTTTAATTCACTCCTTTTGATAACATTTTCAAAAACCTCTCCCAAGCAGTTTTTTTTTTGAAAATGGCCCAAATTTAGGACACCCTAGTTTACTCCCCAGGCATCATTGGAGGCTAGAAATTGTTCTGGGAAGGTTTAAACTCAAACTATTTCACAAATCAAAATATTAGTAAGTAAAAGGCTCATTCTATGTCAACTCGACCAGGTTTTGACCTTGGGTCTTCCGATTTCGCTCAAAATTTTTTTACGAGTTCTCCTCGATGGTCTATTGAAGGAATCACCGTCATTCCGATCCTAATCCTTCAGGGGGCGGGGGGGTGGCCCTTGTAATTTTCGTATAATTGGGATTTTTTGCGATATTGCTTAACTTTGAAGGAGCATATCTCGAGATTGGTTAGGTCTAAGATAAATCTGTTCATGCTGTTTTGTAAAGAATTGAAAGGAGATTCAAAATTGATAATCACTTTTTGAAAAGTTCAAAGTTGAGCTTTTGTGATGGAAGCTCAACTTTCATGATAAGTACAAAAGATGAAGGGCCCCATAAAAAATCTGAAAAAATTACTATGAAGAGAACTTTTAATGTGTTTTCCAACTAATCACTTTTCAAGATGGGATCTCAATACCCCTGGGGGGCACAGGGGTCCTAAATTTTGGTCAAAATTCAAAAAAATGGAAAAAGTGAAGTAGTGAAGTAATATATCGATTTGTACTAATTCGAAGGCGCTGAGTTCGAATATGTGCTTAGTTTTGGAATTCGACCCTTTAGTGCCTCCCTAGCCCCCAATTTTGAAAAAAAACACATGCAAAAAATCGGAAATAGCATGTGTCATATCGATTTCTACTAATTCGAGGGTGTTGAGCTCGATTATCAACTTACTTTCTCGATCCGCCCCATTCGTTCTCCACACTGACTCCAAAATTACTAAAGCATTTAAAAAATCAATGTTTTTTCAAAATTGGGGGCTAGGGAGGCACTAAAGGGTCGAATTCCAAAAGTAAGCAAATATTCGAACTCAGCGCCCTCAAAAACCCAACAAACGACACGTCATACGTTATTTTTCATTTTTTTGAATTTTGACCTCATTAGGGGGCTGATAGGAGGGTTCAGAGGGGTCGAATGAAAAAACTAAGCACATATTCGAACTCAGCGCCTTCGAATTAGTACAAATCGATATATTACTTCACTTTTTCCATTTTTTTGAATTTTGACCAAAATTTAGGACCCCTGTGCCCCCCAGGGGTATTGAGATCCCATCTTGAAAAGTGATTAGTTGGAAAACACATTAAAAGTTCTCTTCATAGTAATTTTTTCAGATTTTTTATGGGGCCCTTCATCTTTTGTACTTATCATGAAAGTTGAGCTTCCATCACAAAAGCTCAACTTTGAACTTTTCAAAAAGTGATTATCAATTTTGAATCAACTTTCAATTCTTTACAAAATAGCATGAACAGATTTATCTTAGACCTAACCAATCTCGAGATATGCTCCTTCAAAGTTAAGCAATTTCGCAAAAAATCCCAATTATACGAAGATTACAAGGGCCACCCCCCCCGCCCCCTGAAGGATTAGGATCGGAATGACGGTGATTCCTTCATTAGACCATCGAGGAGAACTCGTAAAAAAATTTTGAGCGAAATCGGAAAACCCAAGGTCAAAACCTGGTCGAGTTGACATAGAATGAGCCAAAATCGAAAAATCATTTTCATTAAAAAATCATCCAATTCATATCGATTTATGAAAATTTTGGGTACCACTGAAAGGAGTGAATATAGGGGTACCATGGTAGTTTTACTGCACTTAACGAATATTAACGCTGCAAAACCACTCTGAAATTGAAAAATCCACTTTGAAAAAACAAAAATTTCCACTTTGCGAACCACTGATATGGGGATTAAGGTAACACGGCATTCAATCCCCGATCCACTTGGTTCATTTCAAGCCCAAAACGAGCCCTCTATCTCAATTGGCTAAAAAATTATTCATATAAAAGTATACGATGCGGGGGACAAAATTTAACATAATTGGGAATCCCTGGAACGAGTTTGCAATTCAATCTTAGAATTCTAATGGCTGTTTTGGGGACGGGGAGAGGTCCCCTATCGATCGTATATCTCAAAAATTTTATGAAAGTTGGATCTTTTTTCGAACTGAAAGATTTTAATTCTTTTCATAATTCTTTGCAGGCATCATAGCAAAATTTTTGAAGAAAAAAGTAACTTTCAGTAACTTTTTTTAAACAAAAAATAACTAAAAAGTGACTAAAAAATGACCAAAAGTAACCAAAAATTCAATTTTTCTCGCGGGGGAATTTTTTTACAGTTTTCTGGGGGGACAATTTTTTGCAGTTTTCTGCAAACATTTCAATGATAAATTTTAACTGAAAAGTCGCGAATGATTTCATTTATTAAATTCCTTCGTCAAAACAACAAACAAACGCAAAAATCAATTATTTTATATAGCAATTTTTACGTGAAAATTTAAATTTTTGCCTGGAAGTGCGAAGAAAAAGTGACTTTTGAGGGGGGAAAAAGTAACCAAAGTGACTTTTTAGACGTAAAAAGTAACCAAAAGTGACTGAAGTCGAAAAAAGTGGCAAACACCCTGAAAAAATTACTCGCTATGACGTCTAATTCTTTGTTTACACTCTCCATAAAAAGAATGAAAAACACGCGCTTCAAACTGATGAATTCTAAATAAGTAATCCTCCGTAATTTTATTTCTGACTTGCTCCCAAAAATTTTGATGAAAAAACCCTTCAGAAGCCAAAATTTTACCATTTTCTCAAAACTTCAGTCATCAGAGATGTAATTTGTCAAGACATTATATTTTGACATGTCTTTGGGCTAGGAAGAGGGGTCATTCGCTACAATTTTCCCGAGAAATCACATAAGTTGGAAAAAAAAGTCAAAATCGATTAGTCAAACTTTTAAAGTTTTTTCAAGCCTAAAAAATGTCATTATATGGCACAGAAGTCTGAAAATCTACCTAAAACTGGTTTTGATTATTATTCTTTTGTTATTGTCTTTTGGATTTTGTTTCAATTATCTTTAATTTTTACACACCGCTTTTTATTGACCAAATGCACCATTTTTTGAATACTTCCAACGACCAAATTTTCAAAACCACAACCTTTTCACCAAAAGCACCACTTTCACTACCTTTTAGACTCTCTGGGATAGCAACATCGTACACAGTTCTGTCGTCAATTTTTGTTCAACAATCTGATAACATTTTGGACCTAACAAGGAGGTAACCCAACTCAGAGTAAAATTTTGAGCCGAAACAAAAATAAATCAAAATTACATCATAAAAGAACCCAAATTCCAAATTTTCAGATGCTCAAATTCATTTTTTGAATTTTGGTTAATTTTTGCAATTTCAAAATTAGGGAAGTACCTATACCTCTCCCAGCAAAATATGAAAATTTGATCTAATCAATGAAAAAAGCTGAAAAGTGTAGAGGTACCTAGACCTACCCTATTTTCGAACTCCCGAATTAATTGGAAGTAGTTTCGAGACGATTCGAAGCCTCCAAAAAAATGTTGATATTGAAAATATCAACATTTTTTTGGAGGCTTCGAAACGTCTCGAAACCGTTTCCAATCAATTCAAAAAGTCGATAATAGGGAATATACCAAATTTCAGCTCTTTTCATTGTAATAAGATCAAATTTTCATATTATTCAAGGCGATGATGAGGTAATTTTGAAATTTCAAACATTCGCCAAAATTTGAGAAGTGAACTTTAGCACCTGAAATTTTGGATATGGGGTTCTTTTATGATGAAGGTACTTTCGATTCATTTTTGTTCCGGTTAAAAATTTAATTTCTAGTTGGGATACCTATTAATACAGGCTTTTTAGCTAAAATAAAGCCCAAACCCAAAATAAATTAGCAGAAAGGGGAAGTTTCGTATATAAGCTCAGTAAGACATGTATTTCAATATTCCCGAACTTCCCTAAAATTGGTGAATATTTTGACCCCTTTTTGGGGTGAGGGGGTTCAAATTTTGGGTTTTCGCCCATAACTTTCGAAATTACACATTTTTAAAAAAAAAGTTGAAACAAAAATTGTATAGAATTAAAAAACAAATAATTTTGTTATCTACAGTTTTTCCCTAAGACGTCATGGAAGGGAGGTGGAGCCTTCCGAAAAAAATCAATTTTGAAAATTCCCTATCACCCTATTGACAAAAAAAAATGAAAAATGATAGCATATGCTAGCAAGGTGTGCTAGCATTTTGCTAGCATTTTATGTGCTAGCGTAAAGCTAGCAATATTGCTAGCAAGTGCTCACATAAAATGCTAGCATAATTGCTAACAAAACTGGTTCAAAAGTGTCCAAAATGATGATAGCAAATGCTAGCAAACCGTGCTAGCATTTTGCTAGCATTTTATGTGCTAGCGTAAAGCTAGCAATATTGCTAGCAAGTGCTCGCATAAAATGCTAGCATAATTGCTAACAAAACTGGTTCAAAAGTGTCCAAAATGATGATAGCATATGCTAGCAAAGCGTGCTAGCATTTTGCTAGCATTTTATGTGCTAGCGTAAAGCTAGCAATATTGCTAGCAAGTGCTCGCATAAAATGCTAGCATAATTGCTAACAAAACTTGGTCAAAAGTGTCTAAAATGATGGTAGCAAATGCTAGCAACGTGTGCTAAGTGGGCTAGCACTTGCTAGCACTTTATGTTAGCATTCTGCTAGTATTCTTTGGTAAGGTGTGCTAGCATTTTGCTAACCCTCATCTGGTATTCGTATGCTAGCATGGTTCTAGGGTTTTGCTGGTATGCTGTGCTAGCATTCTGTAAACATTTTACTAACAATTGTTACACTGTTTAAACTTCTAATATTATGTACTTACCTTTGCTCTGGGTCTTGGGTTAGAGGAGTACGCCACCATGTCAGGTTGTATGTTAGGTATTAAAAGTAATATTTAAACTTGGAAGTCAAAAAAATTTTTTTCCTCAATTTTGACCAAATTTGGAAATTTTTTTGATTTTTTAGAATATTGCAATAAAACAAATTTTCTAAGACATATTCAACAAATTTTTATCTCTCCCCTTGGGGGCTGGAGCCCCAAAATTCACAATTCAAGAACAAAATGGAAATAAAATATAATAAAACTCAAATTTTGTAAAATTTGTGTGTGATATATTAAATATATGTTTTTGAGGATGTAGGAATATGTAATCGGCCATAATTTTCTCTTGGAAATGAAGGGTTGGGGGGGGGGGGGGGTGTAATAATGACTGAAAAATTTGAATTTTGAAATTGTTTTGTGTGGTACATCAAAATCCATATTTTCGAGGGCGTAGAATACAAATTCGACAATTTTTCTCTTGAGGATGAAAGTTTAGGGCTGGATGCGGGGGGAGGGGGTGGGGTAAGACTTGAAAAATTTCAATTTTTCGAGTGATATATCAAAATCTAGGTTTTTGAGGACGCAGAATTCGAATTTGATGATATTTTTCCGTTAAGAATTCAAGAGTTGGGTGTGGAGGAGTGGGGGGGGGGGGTTGAGACTGGGAAAATTTTAATTTTTCGAGTGATATATCGAAATCTATGTTTTCGGGGACGTAGAATACGAATTCGACAAAATTTTTCTCTTGGGATGAAAATTTAGGGTTGAATGCGGGGGAGGGAGTGGGGATGAGACTTGGAAAATTTCAATTTTTCAAGTGATATATCAAAATCTAGGTTTTCGAGGACGCAGAATTCGAATTTGATGATATTTTTCCGTTGAAAATTCAAGAGTTGGGTGTGGAGGAGTGGGGAGGGGTTGAGACTGGGAAAATTTTCATTTTTCAATTGATATATCGAAATCTATGTTTTCGGGGACATAGAATAAGAATTTGACAAGATTTTTCTCTTACGGGCCAAGGATAAGAGAGGGAGGGGGCAGGAAAAATTTGAATTTGCAGTTTTTTTGTGTTATATATCAAAATCCATGTTTTCGAGAGCGTAGGAAACGAATATATTTTTCTCTTAGGGATGAAGGTATAGGGTGAGATGAGAGGGAAGGGGAGGGGGATGCCTGGAAAAATTTGAATTACACAATTTTCCCTGGTGATATATCGGAATCTATATTTTTGTGAGTGAAGGATATGAATCTGGAAATATTTTTCTCGTAAGGATGAAGCGCCACGTGGGGGTGGAGAGGGGTAAGACTTATAAAAATGTGAATTTTTCAATTTTTTCGAGTGATGTATCAAAATCTAAATTTTGAGGACGTAGAATAAGAATCCAGAAATATTTTTTTCTTAGAGAAGAAAGATAGGGGTTGGAAGAAGGGACAAGACTTGAAAAACAATTCGCTATTCTTTCTTTTGTGATGTATCAAAACCTAGGTTCTCGAGGATGTGGAGTACAAATTTGACAATACTTTTCCTCAAACGTCTCAAAGAAATGAAGCATTGGGTTGAGGAGGTGAGTGTTGAAAAAATTATAATATTGCGATATTTCCATGTGGAATATAGCGTTATTTGTTTCTTATGTAGAGGGTGATGGATGAGATCTGGAATAATCGTAATTTTTTTCAACTTTTATCAAAATGAATGTTTTCAAGAGGGTGAAGATTACAAATTTGGCGATATTTTTCTGTTTGGTTAGTGAGGGGTTCTAAGCGTAAGACTTGGAAATTGTATAATATTTGGCAACATTCTTTAGTGATTTAGCCCTACTGAAAATTTTGCTAGCAAAATACTAGCATTTCTAACCCATCAAACACTAGCATCACTCTAGAATAAGTCAGGCTCTACAGATTTGCTAGCCTAAAATCAGCTAGTGGCAAAATGTTAGCGTTTTGCTAGCAGATTTGAAGCTAGTTCGAGCTAGTATTATTTATGTTAGTGAAATGCTAGCATTTTGTTGACAGTATAATGCTAAAAGTTTGCTGGTAGTGAAACGCTAGCAGATGCGAAGCTAAGTATTTGGCTACTGTAACTAATTGTTAGTAAATTGCGCTAGCAAAAGGCTAGCACTATGCTAGCAGACATAATGCTAGTCTAACTTGAGCTAGTGCGATGCTAGTATTTGGATACTTTAACTTTTTGTGAGAAAATTGTGCTAGCGAAATGCTAGCATTTTGCTAGCAAATCTGTAGCTAGCCTGTCTTATGCTAGAGTGATGCGAGTGTTTTGTTAGCTATGTTAGGAATGTGTTAGGAATGCTAGAAAAATACTAGCATTTTGTTAGTGGTAAAATGCTAGAACTTTGCTAGTGGTGAAACGCTAGCATTTCGCTAGCAGATGCGAAGTTAGTTCGAGCTAGCATCATTTATGCTAGTAAAATGCTAGCATTTTGTTAGCGGTAAAATGCTAGAACTGTGCTAGTGGTAAAACGCTAGCATTTTGCTAGCAGATGCGAAGTTGATTCGAGCTAGCATCATTTATGCTGGTAAAATGCTAGCATTGTGTTAGCGGGAAAATGCTAGAACTTTATAAATGATGCTAGCTCGAACTAACTTCGCATCTGCTAGCAAAATGCTAGCGTTTGACCACTAGCAAAGTTCTAGCATTTTAGCGCTAACACAATGCTAGCATTTCACTAGCACGTTTTTTTAAACATGAAGTTACATTTGCGAAATATTAGCATCACACTAACATCACTAAGCCTAGCATAAACTAGCTTCGCATCTGCTAGCAAAATGATAGCATTTTACCACTAACAAATTTCTAGCATTTTACAGCTAACAAAACGCTAGCATTTCACTAGCACAATTTTTCTAACATAAAGTTACATTTTTGCCAAATACTAGCATCTCAATACCATAAATTAGACTAGCCTGAACTAGCTTCGTATTTGCTTTGCCACCAGTAAATTTTTAGCAGTGTATATTAAAAATGTGCAACTGTACCAATTGAACCGTTTTGTTATCTTATTCATAGAAAAGTAGGTAGATCCCTATTGACATTTTTGCTAGCAAAATATTAGCATTCCTAACACATCCCTAACAAAGCTAGTGGTGAAATGTTAGCATTTTGCTAGCAGATGGGATGCTAGTTTAATTTATGCTAGCGTGATGCTAGTATTTGTCTACAGTAACTGATTGTTAGCAAATTGTGCTAGCAAAAAGCTAGCACTCTGCTAGCAGACATAATGCTAGTCTGACTTGAGCTAGTGCGATGCTAGTATTGTGCTACTGTATTTTTTGTTAGACAATTGTGCTCGCAAAATGCTAGCATTTTGCTAGCAAATCTGTAGCTAGCCTGATTTATGCTAGAGTGATGCGAGTGTTTTGCTAGCTTTGTTAGGGATGTGTTAGGAATGCTAGTATTTTGCTAGCAAAAATGTCAATAGGGCAACAGAAATAATTATCACAAATCGGGTTTATCGACTTTTTAGAGCGGTTTTTCTGCATAGTATATCTCATTACTATGTAGAACAAAAAAAATGTATAGCCGACCCCTCATCTCAAAGTAGGGGGGTGGACCCTCCGTAGAAAAAGTCGCGTTTTCCCCCAAGCATAGCACAGCTACAGTGAAAAATTCGAAAAATTGGTTCAAACAAACATTGTAGAGCGTTAAAAGACGAACATTTTACTTTTTTTCTACGTGGTCTTGGGGGCGAGTTATCGTAAAAAGAAAAAAAAACGGCGCAGCGTTCAATAATGTTTTACGAATTTTGTACCTTGTCGTTTGGGGTCCAATTTAGGTTCAAGGGTTAAATGATAATAAAAATCGAGTTCAATGATCATAAAAACCCCAGAAATCCACTTTTTGGGCTATCGGTTCGCTTGATTTTATACCAGATCTACACATGCGTAATTTATTGAGTTGATGAAAAATTTTTGAACGCCGCGTCGCTTTTTTTCTTTTTGCGATAACTCGCCCCCAAGACCACGTAGAAAAAAAGTAAAAAAAGCAACATGTTCGTCTTTTAACGCTCTACAATGTTTGTTTGAACCAATTTTTCGAATTTTTCACTGTAGCTGTGCTATGCTTGGGGGAAAACGCGACTTTTTCTACGGAGGGTCCACCCCCCTACTTTGAGATGAGGGGTCGGCTATACATTTTTTTTGTTCTACATAGTAATGAGATATACTATGCAGAAAAACCGCTCTCAAAAGTCGATAAACCCGATTTGTGATAATTATTTCTGTTGATAGGGAATTTTCAAAATTGATTTTTTTCGGAAGGCTCCATCTCCCTTCCATGACGTCTTAGGGAAAAACTGTAAATAACAAAATTATTTGTTTTTTAATTCTATACAATTTTTGTTTCAACTTTTTTTTTGTAAATGTGTAATTTCGAAAGTTATGGGCGAAAAACCAAAATTTGAACCACCTCACCCCCCCAAAAAGGGGTCAAAATATTCACCAATTTTAGGGAAGTTCGGGAATATTGAAATACATGTCTTACTGAGCTTATATCCGAAACTTCCCCTTTCTGCTAATTTTTTTTGGGTCAAAACCTAAAAAGTCCGTATTATATCTTCGCAAGCAAAAAAGGGCATCTAAAAAAATAATGTTCTCATTTTTTTAAACATTTTAGTTTCAACTTCTAAGCGGGAGCAAAGATTCTTAAATCCCGTTCTTTTCGTCTGTATCAAGCTTCGCACGCTCGAACGAGACGAGGGCTAAAATTAGAAAAATTGACGATTTTCAGATATGTCGTTTAAAAAAATTCAAGATTTTCGAGTGAAAATTCCAAAATTTCTCAACTTTACCAAACTTGTAAGACTTCCTGACTTTCCCAGGTGTTCCAGAAAAAGACCACCATGATTCACAGACCTATATACAAACTTACGAATCCACAGCGGTGAAAAAATTACATTCCTATCAAATACATTTGACGAACAAACATTTCCAACGATCCAAATTCAATAAAAAAATTTCCAAGGAGCTTAACGTAAAAGTGAAGCTTGTCGGAGAAAAAAAACAACTATAAATAAAACGAAAAAATAAATTTGATACTTGAAAGTGCCCTTTAGCAAGATAACGCATTGTTTACCCGCAAAACCTATCCCATTATTACGATAGGTATTCGTATTTCACATTTCGTGTAATATACTATTGGTAAAATAAAATGAAAAAAAAAACCTGCGTGTAACACAATTGAAAAAAAACCTTTCTAGTTTCGGATCAATTTCGTATAGAAAAAAATTTTCAATGAGTATTCATTCCTTTCACGAGTAGATATGGGCAGGTCTACCGATAGCTTTTAAAAATATTACTGCGGTGATTTTTTTGCACTCTTTTGTGATTCGCATAAGGCCAATTAACGAGTAAAAGCAATACACTATGTCAAATTGTTACCGGGACGGAGGTGCGGTGGTGCGGCGCAGTGGTGCTGGTAATCAAGTATTACGACTAGATATTCTTCTGTGGGTGGTGTGTGCGCTTTTGCGAACCGTGTGTCGTAATTCAAATGCTTTTCGCATAGTTTACGCGCGTCGCGACGCAAATATCAGGGCACTAATTAATATTGTCGGAAGAGCAATTTATAACGCACCTCGTTAAGTACGGTACCTAGAGTTACCTTACCTACGCCGGCGCCACTTCCATGTACTATATCGTTCAAATTGTACTATCAACAATGGTACGAGTATCAAATCCTCTCTCGCTACTTTTTGCTCTTTTTTTTTCAACATAGAGATAGACTTTAAGCCCGCATATTACGCTAGGATCTCTTTTTGCCTACATATAACTTGATACCTATAAGTGTACTTCTTGCGACTATAAATTTCCCAAAATAATGAATACCGCCGCGGCATCGGCATAGCCGTGGTTAGTATCTTCGTTAAGCTCGTCCTGTACCTGATTAATTTCCCATTATCGAACTTGCGGTTTTTTCTCGACCGTACCGCCTTGAATGATTTATTTGGCGCTAAAGGCTCGAAAAATATTTCTTCAGAGCGGAGCTCGTTTGCGAAATAGTATCTCAAGGCTTTCGCAACGAGAGAAAATTTTCTGCGGTATTAAAATTATGAAATTTACAAGCATTCGCTTTATTTTTAGCATCATATCCAAAAGTTTCAAAAAATTCAACTTTAAAAACCTCTCCGTAGGAAAAAAAAGGAAGCAATTTTTTAAAATTTTAGCGTACAGGAAAGCAAAGTTAGCACTGCTGATCGAGTGGTGTACAAATCATTCAAACTTTTAACTTTTTTACGTACCTCAGTGGTTTTTCTAGGTGTCTATGAAAATTAGAAAGTTCAATTTCTCAACCTTGACTAAATTTTTATGTCAATTTCTTTATTTATTTGGACACATTATTTATTGAAGACTTTTGAAATACTTATTTCTTACGACATCGACAGAAAATCGGTGAAGCGAGGGATAAAAATTGAAAAATTGTGCTTTTAAAAACGAATCAATATTTGCTTTAAAAAGTTATTCATCAAACTCGAACGAAGCGAGTAAAAAATTGAAAAAAATTGATCATGCATTAAATTGAACAAACTGTACAAGAATTATTTCAAAATTTCTCATTTTTTTATACAAATTTTCACGATTTACCTGCTTTTTGAAAATTTTTGAGCATTTCAACTTTTTTGCTACTTCTGAAAAAGTTTGAAAATGCGAAAAAATAGTCGTTATTGGTAAAAATTTACATTTTGAGAAAAAATTACTTATTATTCTTAGTGAAAATTTTCGACAATTTTTTGTTCATTTTCAGAATCAAATTATCATTTTGTGCAAAAATTTTACATTTTCTGAATTTTTCAACCATTGTCCTCAAAAATAACCATTTTTACTTAATAGTGTTTAATAAAGTACAGCAATACCACACTGTTTTTTGTGGGACAAGTAGCATTTTATCGACTACTTTTTTTGATTATCTTTACCACACTGGTTGTTGTGATAACACGATAAACAAACAAATACGTAAACAAAAACCAAAGTTCTTTTATTTAAAGAAAAAGAATATGAAAATAACATCTTTTACATAAAGAAACAAATTAATAATACTTACTTTTGGAATCGTAATTTTCAAAAATAGAAATGAAAGAAATACTTAGAAATTAAAAAACAAGAACAAGAATTTTCCTAATATTCCAAAGTATGAAATGAAAAGGTACAAAATAATATACTTGAAGTACCAAAGTTAGATTTATAAATGATAAGATTAGCATAAAAAATATATTGATCCGTTCACTAAATTAATTAGAATGATTAATAGTTATAGAACAGACTTGAAATTTGTAAAATATCGGCGTTTTATATCTGAATTTGCTACCTTTAGGCTTTTTATCATCGATGTTGTTTACGTGGTGAAGAATCTGAGAATTCATAACTTGATATTCTTCTTCTTCCTCGATAACGAAGGTACCCAATTTTGAGTTTGAGATATCAAAGTCATTTTCATCTACTTTATCTGTAGAAATTGTAATTTTAATTGTCTTATTTGTTTGATTTGAAATAATAAATAAAAATTCAGTCATCTTACCAAATCCTACGTTGGCTACGTTATTCAACGGAGACGGACTGGAAATATGATAGTTTGGACCTTTGGGTTTGACAGATTTTTCAACAGGCAATGAAATCTTCGATTGTTCTATTTATTTAGATCAAACTTGTTTATTTAAAAGTAAACAGAAAATGAAATGAAATTACTTACCATCATTATTATTACCATCTACTTTAGCTGATGGAATACAAACTGACTTAACCACTGGTTCAGATAGATTTAAATTCTTAACAGAAATAGCTGAAGAAATCATATGACCAGTTTTTATTTTGAACGCTAAGCTTGCTTCAATATATTGGTCTGCGATAGCTGCACTTTTCCATCCTCTGTGGGTTTAAATCATTACACTATTCGCTCCCGCATTTGGTAGGATAGATGTTGAGGTAGGATAGATGTTGAGGTACGACGGAAACAATGACTTAAACACAATTAAGATAATGTAGATAAGATAACATAATAATTTACGAACTATAATCTTTCAGTGTTTTACTTACCAGTATATCTTTTCGCATCAGGTAATTTTAAATACTCCGCGATAATTTTAGGAATTTTTCTGAACTTATTAATTCCTATCGACTGACAAGTACACTTTCCATTCTGGAAATTGATGAAAAACTTATCTGTTTTGATATTAGGAGGTCACTGTGCCATATATCGCTAAACGTAATCCAAGAATGGTTCTTGAATGGTAAAATTCTTCTTCTTATGGTTTTTTGTTTTTGGTATTTTTACTAACAAGAGTTTATCACCATGGAATTCGATATCTTTCATCCGAACTTCATACGATTCAGCCATTCTTAGAGCACCCATAAATCCAAAAATCAATATAACATACACAGAAAATATCTAGGGTCACGCTAGTGACCCACCCCGCCCTACAATGTCGAAAACGTAAATGAAAACGTCGGAACTGCGTGACACTTAGTATTCTCTGAGTAATTCGAGCACAGTTTCCGTGATATTTTTGAATTTTCTAATAGTTTTTTTTCGAAAATGAATGATTAAATTTGAAAAATTTCAACGGCAAAATTTATTTATTTTTCAAGTCCTTTCTTTTAAATCTAAAATAAAATTGATACATAAAATATTTGCGGAGATATGGATTTTGGTTTTTGTTCAAAGTTGGTTGTTTTGGTACTTAGATTACCAAAACTTGGGCAAAATTGGTCGGGTCAATATTTTTGAAATTTTGGGGATGGGTATTATTCATCCATGCGGAGATACTGACGGAGCCAAATTTTGAAAATTTTGAAAATTGACCCTTCACCCCCCCATTTGGAGCCCCAAAATTTTGAAAAACGGAAAATTAACCCCAAAAGCGTGTTCCTTGCGTGAAAATGCATACACTGTCACAAATTTCGGGAAATTTGAACTTTTTTTGAGCTTTTTATATAAGTATAAAGTTTCTAAAAAATGTGAAAACTGACCAAGTTGAAGCTCCGAATAATAAATAACTGTTATTCGTTGAGCTTCGGCAATAGCAAAAGCGATTGAAGACATGTATATACTATGCATGTCTAAAATCTCAAATCATTTAAAGCTTTCTAAAGCTTGTTATCCTTGTAGAAAATTTGTGTTAATTTCACTCATCATAAAGTTGCAACACAACATTGAGATGAACGAAAATATCAACAAATCGATTTTGTATATATCGAGATATCGATTTTGTATATATCGAGATATCGATATATCGATTTTATCTGATTAATGATAATAGCTGTGTGATAACAGTGAAAATAAATGAGAAGTTCACCAGTTCACCCTTCTGATTTTATTATGTTATGGTAGCTACGTACAAGTACTGCAATTACCTAATTATCAAACGAATTGGGTGATTGATAGTATATTTCAGTTATTTTATGAAGTAAAAGTTGAGGTAGCTACATACCAGTACACAATGATTGAAATATACTTTCAATCATCCAATTTGTTCCATAATGAATTGCAATACTTACTTGTATACGTAGCTACCTTGATCCAATAAGTATTATTTAAATTTCAGTAGAATTCATCATGAAACTATCATTGTGTACTCGTATGTAGCTACCTCAATTTTTTACGTACCTCATCAAATAGCTGAAATAAAGGTACTATATCTACTTTCAATCATCCAATTTGTTCAATGATTAATTGCAATACTCGTACGTAGCTAGTAGCTACCTTAACCTAATATTTATGAAATTTCAGTCGAATACATAGATAACATACTTATAAGGTGGTAAGTAAATTGTAAGTATCGCTAATGAATTTTATCCGAAGCTGGCTAAAATAACCGCTGCTTCGGATAAAGTTCCTTTGCGATACAATTAATTTATCATTTATATTTTAGATTATATTTTAGAAAATTTGATGTACTCTACTGAAATTTCATAAATATTAGGTTAAGGTAGCTACGTACGAGTATTGCAATTAATCATTGAACAAATTGGATGATTGAAAGTAGATATAGTATATTTCAGCTATTTGATGAGGTACCTAAAAATTGAGGTAGCTACATACGAGTACACAATGATAGTTTCATGATTTAGGTATTCTACTTACTGAAATTTAAATAATATTGGATCAAGGTAGCTACGTATACGAGTAAGTATTGCAATTCATTATGGAACAAATTGGATGATTGAAAGTATATATCAACTATCCAATGAAGTATAATCATATGTGTACTCGTACTGGTATGTAGCTACCTCAACTTATACTTCATAAAATAGCTGAAATATACTATCAATCACCCAATTCGTTTGATAATTAGGTAAATGCAATACTTGTACGTAGCTACCATAACATGATATTTATGAAATTTCAGTCGAATACATCGAATTTTCTAAAATATAAGTGGTAAATTGTATCGCTAAGGAACTTTATCAGAAGCAGCGGTCATATTAACCACCTTCGGATAAATTTCCTTAGCGATACAATTTACCTACCACTTAAATTTTAGAAAATTTGATCTATTCGACTGAAATTTCATAAATATTAGGTCAAGGTAGCTACGTACAAGTATTGCAATTTAACATAGAACAAACTGGATGTTTGAAAGTATATTTCAGCTGTTCAATCATCCAACTTGTTCGATAATAAAGTGCAATACTCTGTACATATAGCTACTGCTACATTGACCCAATATTGTTGAATTTTGTTGAAAAAAATTTGAAGTTCAAAAAATTTACAGGAAAAAAATCAGAGTTTGAGAATTTACGTTAAAAAAATGCAGAAGTTTGAAAAATTTACATCAGGAAAAATTCCGAGTTTGAAAATTTACGTTGAAAAAATCATAAAAATGTAGAAGTTTGAAAAATTTCGAGCAAAAAAGTTTCGACTTGAAAAATTTGCATTGAATAAAATTTAGGATTAAAAAATTTATGTTGGAAAAATTTTGAAATTCTGAGTTTGAAGCTCTACATTGAAGAAATCAGAAAAATGTAGAAGTTTGTAAAATTTTGAGCAAAAAATTTTAGACTTGAAAATTTTGTGTTGAAAAAATTTCTGAAGCTTATAAAATGATTATACAGGAAAAAAAGTTGGAGTTTGAAAATTTAGAGTGCAAAATCAAGCAGACTTTGAAAAAAAAACCTCTCACCACCTACTGTAAATCTGTGAAACAGGGCCAGGTGTTTTTTCTCAACGTAATATTTTTTCAACACTCAATTTTTTCAATTTGGGAAAAAACTAGTGTTGAAGAAATTGTAGAAAATACTTCCAAGTTCAGAAAAAATTTTAGTTAGGAAAAAATTTCATTGCTGAAAAATTGTAGTTTGTTGTGAAAAAAATTAGTTGAGAAAAAAATTTTGAAAATTGAATTCAAATAGTTTGCACACTCGACTACGTATAAAAACAACTGATATCCGCCAAAAAAAATTCTCCAAAAAAGAAGTAGTCCCCCGCCCTGTAGGGGTAGAAATGCAAGATATTTTTTGTTACCTTATGATGGCGAGTTAGCATAACTTATCTACGAATAATACCTATCTAGTTTCAATTTTTGTTCATCATAAGTATTTTGGTAATAAAAAGTTCTGATATCATGGTGAAATCCGCCCTAAAAAAACATTCTCCCACTTCTGGGAAACAAAGTGAAATTTTTTTATAGTAAAATGTTACGATATCATGGCAAAATCCGCCCTGAAAAATATCCTCCCCCTCCCACATGAAAAAATTTTGATGATAAAATGTTTTGATATAATAGTATAATCTGTCCAGAGTGAAGCAACAAATTGAGCAATCTACATTCATCCAGAGCTTAAAACCTTTTGAGATTCAATTGGTTGTTGTTGTTATGGTGTGTAATATTTGGAAATCAAACGGTTTTGGTTTTGGTTTTTCAATAGGTTTTTATTAACCATTTTTTTAGGTTATGGTTTTGAAAAGGTTTTGAAATATTTTTCTTTCGTGGGTATGGTGGTTATGGTTTTTGATTAACCGATTCAAATTTCAAATGGTTGTAATGGTGGTTACGGTTTTTTTAAAAATTTTTTTTTCAAAAACTAGAAAAAACCCAACTTGACTATAACTATTTGTTTGGTAGTACCAAAAAAACCAATTCAAATCCGATTTGTGAATCATTTGTTAATAGTTGTGCTGGTTCTAATCAAATACATTGAAATGATTTTCTCAAAAAAATATTTGTGGTGGTTGTGGTTTCGGTTATTTTATAAGTGAGTTTGTTTTGATTATTGTTTTGATAATGGTTTTTTATTATTTTTTCTCAATCGGTTCTTTATGGTTCTTTTCGGTTATTTTACTCAAAATTTTTGAAACGGTTATATTGGTTGTGATAACCGTTTGAAATTTTCAAAATTATCTGGTTGTGGTTGTTGTGGTTTTGGTGGTTTTAAGCTCTGCATTCATCAGACACTGCACAAAAAAATTTCCATCAATTCCAAAACTTTAAAAAAAATTTAAAAAAATTCTGGGGCGGACAGAGCTCTCACATACTTAATCTTAGCAATCTAACCTCAATCTAAAAGCTCTGTCCGCCCCAGAATTTTTTTAAATTTTTTTAAAAGTTTTGGAATTGTTGGAAATTTTTTTGTGCAGTGTCTGATGAATGTAGATTGCTCAATTTGTTGCTTCACTCTGGACAGATTATACTATTATATCAAAACATTTTATCATCAAAATTTTTTCATGTGGGAGGGGGAGGATATTTTTCAGGGCGGATTTTGCCATGATATCGTAACATTTTACTATAAAAAAATTTCACTTTGTTTCCCAGAAGTGGGAGAATGTTTTTTTAGGGCGGATTTCACCATGATATCAGAACTTTTTATTACCAAAATACTTATGATGAACAAAAATTGAAACTAGATAGGTATTATTCGTAGATAAGTTATGCTAACTCGCCATCATAAGGTAACAAAAAATATCTTGCATTTCTACCCCTACAGGGCGGGGGACTACTTCTTTTTTGGAGAATTTTTTTTGGTATCAAATTTATTAGAAAACAATGATTAAAACTAAAATTATATTACGTTATCATGAATTATTTTAATTAAATACTCACTTTATTAGGCAAATGAAGTTCATCCGGAGCCGATTCAATGAACTTACAAACTTCTTCCTCAGACAAAATATGAGATTGTTCTGGGGTATAACCGTGATTCAAACTTTTAATAAGAGATGAAACTTGATCAAATCTTCCAATATCAATATTTTTATAAATTTTGATGGTGGATTTCAATCTTGAATGAATCGACCATAACGAGTTTGGCTTCATCTTCTCAGACAATTCTGTAAAATAACCTAGGAGAACATCTTCCGTTATCGGAGCTTTGTGTATTTGGAGCCATTCGATAAAATTCTCGTAACACTTGATATATTTCTCTCTTGAAGCTGCAGAAAGAAAATTCACGGCTCCATTTCTTGCCGCTGCTGCTAACTCCGGTGGAGTGCATAAATTTTCTTCTTCAGGAACTTCCATCAATAAAAAAATACACGAACTACAAAATACAACAAAATTTTTCCAAGTTCCGAAATGATAATATTCAAAATTTCAAACAACAAATTTTTAAAGGAAGACGACAAACGTACAAAAACAAACAGAAATAGGCATTTATTCTTCACATGCTCACCGGCTCTTAGACCATATAGTATTAACATAGACCGCGCTACTGATAAGCGGCGAGTTCTAACATTATTTTGCATGAATTGGGCCCATTTCTGCGGGAGAAATCAAGAGAAATTATACCACATCAGCAGTCAAACAATTTGCACCAATCATAAAAAAAAATTGGAGCGAAATCAGAGGATACGACTTCATTTTTGGTTCGAGTTCGGTGCTTTGATCGCATTTTCCGCGGTGGACCCAATATTTATTCGCGTGAATTGGGACCATTGCTGCAAACAAAATTCGGAAAATTGGTAGTCAAACAATTTCCACTATCAATGGAGACTCTTAGAAACAATAAGAGCGAAATCAAATAACGCGAGTTCGTTTTTAGATCATTTTCCGCGTTTTCCGCGGAGGACCCAATTTAATATGTTGGAACACGGTAATAACATACGTCTTATGGACCGTAGCGCGGTCTATGTTAATACTATATGGTCTAAGCACCGGCTTATAACCAGTGTTGCCAAGTTGAAAAACAAACATAAACTTCCGAGTTCCGATTCTAAAATTATTCACAGTTTGTAAATCGTTTTTTTTTTCTTTTTAATTACAAGAAATTTCTTTCATCACTCATTATTAAACACTATTAAGTAAAACATCTTACAAAACAAGTAGGACAAGTGTTCGCGCACTTGTCCCACTTGTTAAGTAATATACTATTAATCTTTATTCGGTATTTTGAGAAAAATACACAAAAAAGACATGTTCTCTCTAAAAATTATAAAACACTATAGTTTTTTTTTTTTTGATAAAATTAAAATTTCCTAGAAAATTTTACAAACCTCATTAAAAGTGTTGTTTTTTTCTTTTAAAATGGAACTTTTTTGAACAAAATGAAGCCAAAAATGACCTTTCGATGAAAAATGTATCAAAAAGGAATTTTTGCATGAAAATATCTGTTTTTTTTTTCACTCGATCAACCGTCTATCGTTGGTTAGTTCAGAAATCATGTCCATTTTTATCGTCCAAAATTTAACATTGAGTCACGAGCTCATAATCTGTTGATCTCTGAAACTCTACAGTTGACCTATTCGCTCCTCTTTACAATTATACCTTCCATCTTGACAATTTTTTAAAATGAAGAAAAATGGACTCAATACAATGTGTGTGTTTTTTTTTTAAATGGAGATAGCAATGAAAAATCGTCTCTGATAATTTTTTTGAGCAAAACTATGTATTTGTTTTTTTTTTTTCAATTTTACGCCATATGCAGCGACTAAGGATAGATGCGTGTGGGAAAGGGGGTTACATCAGAGTAGGGATTTTAGATTTGTATTGGAAAGGAATTTTAAAATTTTCTGAATATGCTGGGAGGTGTTTTCAAAATTTCTGTGGGGTATTAGAATTTGTTAATATAGATGTTAAGCTTCTCTAAACAAAAAACATATTCATTCATTCATTTTTTCATTCATTCATTCACTTCTGAAAAATAGGGGACACTGGTGAACGCTTGGTGCGTGTTTGAGAGCGATGAAAATCTCTTTTGGTGGTCAGATTTCAGATTTCAATTTGATTAGGCGATCGAGCCAACGTAGGCAACTGCTCAATTATTCTTTATGCTATAAAAATAGGAAAAAACTGGGTCATTTTTCAGGTATACTTAACCAAACAGACAAATAAATCAGCTGCGTTACAAGCGCACGCACCTTGATAATTTTTTACATACATGCTTACCATAGTAGGTAAATTTGACTCGCATCGCATATGCTAAGTACACATTATACGTAGTCTTCTATACTTTGGCAATTTAGAAAATTACTCGTAATATACGATACGAAGTATACACCATACCTGTGCATAAAACGCGTATCAAGAAACTAGTACCTCGGTAATCAATTATTTGAAAAGTTGGAAAAGTTTCGATGTTTATTATTCGACGTAAATTTGACTTTAAATGCGAACTTTGACAATGACGAATTTAACGAAATGTTTGATTGTATTTGGCGTCGCGTCGTGACTCGGGTGATACACGGTGTTGCATAGAAATATACCTTTTTTAATGCTTTTTTATTATTATTTTTTTTACAATGTCCACGTTGGCAACTTTTACAATTTATTAAAACCATAATCAACTCGCAACATGATTAATGACCTGTGACCACGGCCGCGTGCAAAAGCTAAAACGTTCGCTTTTGCCACCGCCATCGCAAATACCTACTCGCTTATGGTATTCGCGCGTAGGTCTACAGGTCTGCACATATATATACCCACAAACCCACATAGGTATACGAATACGGTAGGTACCTAACCTACTACGCTACGAGTGCGTAAACATTTAATTCCGCAAAAATCTGCCGAAAAAAGCCCCTACACGGCCGACTAGTTATCTGTATTCGCGTATAAACGTTCAAGCGAGAAAAAAATTTTAATGGTTGGTATAACGAGCTCGGAGATTTGCGAACGATCTCCCGTTCTGGGAACACTTTCGCTTTCGGGAAATGCGAAACGTATCCAATAAAAAGTGCGAACAAGAGGTGCTCCAGCTTTCCCTCGACCATCATCCCATATATCTAATATCCTCGCAACGCAATGCGAACCCGCCGTATAGGTTTGGCGTGGAGAGAAAAAAAAACGCGCGTTTATAAACTCAACTCGCCGAAATAGCCGGTCCATAAAGGAAATATATCGACTAACAGACTACGAAATGTTTCTTCGGTGGCCGTTTTACCGGCAACTTTAATCCGTCAAAAGCGCTTATCAATCTTGCCGCAGACGTTTTTTAAAGTCGCCGTCTTAAAAGATCGCCGACGTTTTGTCAGTGTGCGTAGGTGTAGGTAGATGTAGGTAGATGGAGGTATATCGCGTGTATCTAGTTCGCCCGATTCAGATACGAGTTAATTTGATCGTTTCTACGTTTGCAGGAGTGTTTTTTAAAAACTAGCTTGGAAAACTAAAAAATTACATTTTCGAGTCGTCGAATACTAACTGGGGAACCTTCACAACTGTCACACGCGGATTCGAATGAAATGTAGCCTAACTTGTAGTACGTAGGGGTAGAACACCACCACTAAAATCTTAGGTGCCCGTTTTGATTACAGCCCTAGGCCTACGCGATCAAAGTTTCGATTTTTACCATGTATTTTAAATGGGCGAAAAAAATTCCCATAAAATCATAAACTATTATGGCCTTTGGATAGAACATGTGGAGAGGAGCAAAAAGTGTTATATACACATATTGCATAACTCGAAAATTGCAGGGGCTACTCTTAATCAGAAATCGTATTTTTTACTTATTATTCCAATTTAAATGAAAAAAATGAATTTGTTCAAAAAAGCTCATCTTTGACAGCTGTGGAGCTGTGAGCATCTATATGCGAATGAAGATGAGCTTTCTTGAACAAATTCATTTTTTTCATTTAAATTGGAATAATAAGTAAAAAATACGATTTCTGATTAAGAGTAGCCCCTGCAATTTTCGAGTTATGCAATATGTGTATATAACATTTTTTGCTCCTCTCCACGTGTTCTACCCAAAGGCCATAATAGTTTATGATTTTATGGGAATTTTTTTTTCGCCCATTTAAAATACATGGTAAAAATCGAAATTTGATCGCGTAGGCCTAGGGCTGTAATCAAAACGGGCACCTAAGATTTTAGTGGTGGTGTTCTACCCCTACGTACTACAAGTTAGGCTACATTTCATTCGAATCCGCGTGTGACAGTTGTGAAGGTTCCCCAGTAAATGTCTAGCGAGTAGATGATCAAATGTAAAATTCGGATTTGACGGGACGATTGTCGTCAGATTTTTAAATTAATGAGAAAAATCCTTCGAAAAAATTGGTTCGAGTATATTTTTTAATCATTTTAATGGTTTGTATCTTTGGGGTTTACAAGATATGTACTGGATAAAATACGTAATCTAAAGAATTTATGGTGCAGTTGAAAAAAAAAAGTTGATTTTGTTCAAATTTTGTCATAAAGTAGAGAACATGAAATCACGAAGCACGAAGTTCCATGTATTTTTATTTTTATTTTTGAAGAAATAATTGCCATTTTCTTCTTTCAAATATTTATGATGAAATTAGATCCTAATTTTTTTTTGATTCCAGCCATGTCAATTTCCAAAATAATTTTTTTAGGGATTTTCAACCCTCCTCCCCCCGAGGAAAAATGAAAAAAATCAGGCCAGAAACACAGCAGAAATGAAGGGTTACCAAAATGATAATTATTTATTATAGTCTACAGTCCAGACCCCGAAAAGTGTTCAATGGGTCTGCTTTTTTGGGGAACAAAAAAATCAGTTGGTTTTTTGTTGATATGGATGGGGTATTCACGAAAATGAGCATTTTCGATTTTTGCCGGGTCACTATAGGGGGCTGGAGCCTAAAAACCCCCATTTTTTTCAAGTTGGCCGGGAACAAAATTTTTTTTGCCATTTTGTAGCACATGCTCCCCCGAGTCCGAATATGTGTTTCATTTCCTTGGGCATGGTCACAATGGTCCCCTAGGGCCCCCAAAGTGCGATTTTTGGTGAAATTTGGCCATTTTTTAAAAGTAAAATGATTGTGTAGACGTCATAAAGCTCGCGGAACAAGAAAAAACCACCTTCATGGGGACATGAACTCATTCTGAACCGATTGAGCCTAAATTTTTGGAAAACGGCTGGCACAATGAGCCGCAGGCGAATTTTAAAGATGCGCCCCTCGGCGATTTCTCAAAAAAATAAACAGCTACAAAATTTTTACAAAATGGCTATGCACGCGTGTAACATATCAAAATGGGGTAAAATTTCGCGAAAAATCCGAAAATGCCAATGAATTTTGATTTTGACTCCTTCCAAAAATTTTAAGGGGTAAAATTTGGTCAATTTTTGACCGATTTTGAAAAATTATCGTGTTACCTATCAAAATGGGGTAAAATTTCTCGAATGACGTCTACACAATCATTTTACTTTCAAAAATGGCCAAATTTCACCAAAAATCGCACTTTGGGGACCATTGTGACCATGCCCAAGGAAATGAAACACATATTCGGACTCGGGGGAGCATGTGCTACAAAATGGCAAAAAAAAATTTGTTCCCGGCCAACTTGAAAAAATGGGGGTTTTTAGGCTCCAGCCCCCTATAGTGACCCGGCAAAAATCGAAAATGCTCATTTTCGTGAATACTCCATCCATACCAACGAAAAACCAACTGATTTTTTTGTTCCCCAAAAAAGCATAGCATATTCACTTTCCTGAGCACTTTTCTGCGTCTGGACTGTAGACTATTAGCTTAAGGAATAATTCCATCTATTCAGTGTTTGGACTTTGGACTGGTGGAAATTTGTCAAAAAGAAATGAAATTTTTATTAAGCCTACCCCCTCCCTGATCATAAGGAGCTAAAAAATTTCTGGATTATTTCGAACTCACCAGGAAACATCTATGTACTTGAGCTTGAGCGAAATTGAGACATTTTTTTCGTCTCCTGTAAAAATTAAATTTTAACCTTCCACCCCCCCCCAAATGGGGAAGATTATGAAAACAAAAATTCAAAAAATTGCCATGCGTATACTAGGATGGGCCGAAAAACCAAAAATTTTGATTATTGAAAAGTTACCCCGGGCAAAAGTTGTTGGCTGGATAGATTAGAAAAATAGAATAAAAAAATTCAAAATCGATTCATATCTTCCAACAGTTCTTCAAAACTTGCCAAAAATTCAAAGTTTCAAAAATTTCGAAAAAATTTAAAATTGACCAAAATTAATTTTAGAGCTTCTGTAGTAACTATCTAGACCAAAAAGCACACTTTTGAAAATTTTTTCTGAGGTGAAGAAGTATGAGAAATTTAAAAAAACTATAAAACATGGATTTTTTCAAAAAAGTTTGCTTTTTACTTCAAATAAGCCCTAAATAAGCTCTAAAGTTGATTTTAATAAATGTTGATTTTTTTTTGAAATTTTTTAAAATTTCTGAAAATGTTGAATTTTTGACAATTTTTGAAGAATTGAAAGCTCTTACGAGATCGGAAGATAGGGGGTAACTTTTCAAAAGTCAAAATTTTTGGTTTTTCGGTCCACCCTAATACGTACACCTACGTCATGCCTACAATCTGTGAAAATTTCAAATAATTTCCTCCACCCCTTCTGATGGAGATATCGCAAATTGAATTTTCAGCGTATGGAGTGCGATAGTTCGGGAAGGGGTGAGGGTAGGGGGTTAAAAATTGAGGTGGAATGTTTTTAGGCCCCAAGTAACATGTAAAACCACTTTAGACTAAATTCGGGTAAAGGACCGATTTCATAGGGGGAAAAGCCCTTTACAAATTAATTCAAAAAAGGGGAAAACGCACCTCGGATTGGAGTGGAAATTTCAATGTTCTAATAATCAAGTTTTTGGCGAAATTTGATAATTTAATGACGTAAGCTTTTTTTGCTCAATTTTCATAAGAACTCGTAGGGTCAAGCTCATGTAGTTTTTTGAACTCCCCTCCAGCCCTCCTAATTTTCAGCTCATTGATCCCAAAAAATTTAATTCAACGAAAAAAGATTGAATTTCAAGAATTATATATCATTTTGACCGTAGAGGATCATGGGTGATTGGGTGCTCATATGAGACTTAGGTATCTATTATCAGTTATTAGGAGACACCTTTTTGTAACTAACATTTTTCTAAATTTATGCAAACATATTTATCGCGTAAATTATAATCAACAATGATCCAATTTTTGAACTTTTCAAAAGCATCATTGTTTATTTGCTTATAAAGAGCTGCGCGTTTGATAAAATATAAGCATTAAAATAAATCGAATACACTTTCGAGTTCGTTGCAAAGTTATATGAAAAATATCCCTTTCAAATATATTATTTTTGGAGCGCTTCTCTGCGAGCTTTTATTCGTAAAGTGAGTCGATAATTTTGTAGATAAATTCCTTTCAAAATAATTGCATGGTAAAATTCGAAAACTCTTATTTTGAGGAAGTTTTTTGCTCGAAGAATGACGATGGCACAAAAATTGGTAATTTATTTCAAAGAGGAAAACAACTTACGGTGAAAAGGAAACGAAATATTTTCTTATCTAAGGGACAAAAACACTCGTATCCGCCCATGTAGTAAAGCTTTCAATTCGATACGTAGAATATTGTTGAGTTTCAAGTTGACGAAATCGTGGATGAATAAAAATTGACTGTTCGGTGATAAAAAATTAAAAATATTTGACTGACAAGGGAGGTATCCCAACTCGAAGTAAAATTTTGAAGCCTGACAAAAATAAATCGAGAGTACATCATTATAAAAAACTCCACGTATAAAATTTTAGGTTGAAGTTCATTTCTCGAATTTTGACGAATTTTTGAAATTTCAAAATTACCTCATCGTCCTGCGAAGTACATATGAAAATTTGATCTAATCAGCGTAAAACGCTGAAATTTGGTATATACCCTATTTTCGACCACCCAAATCGATTGGAAACGGTTTCAAGACGTTTCAAAGCCTCAAGAAAATTTAGGAATTTTCCAGCGCTGGAGAGAAGCCCATAAAGGTGGTCCCCATATGATCTTCAGTATCTATAATCACGGATTACCAATATTGGTGACCTAGTTGATTGATTAAAGCAGCATTTTCTAAAGTTCGCAACTTTGAGTAAAATTCATATTTTTTGGTAGAAAATTAAATTCTTTCCAGGAAAATTGTGAGCCAAAAAATATGAATAATTTGAACTCGAATTTGCGAATTTCGGAAAATTTTCCTTCAATTGATCAAATAGGTCACCAAAATTGATAATCCGCGATTATAGGTGCTGAAGTTTATATGGACCACTTTTATGGAGTTTTCTCCAGCACTGCAAAATTCCAAAATTTTCTGGAGGCTCCGAAACGTCTGAAAACCGGTTCCAATAGATTTGGGAGGTTATAAATAGGGCATTTCAAATTTTAGTTGTTTTCGTTGATTAGATCAAATTTTCATATTTTTCTGAAGGATGAGGTATCTAATTTTTAAATTTCGTGTATGGGGTTCTTTTATGATGTACTACTTTTGATTTATTTTTGTTAAGGCTCAAAATTTTACTTTGAGTTGGGATACCTCCCTTGTGAGGCGGAATTTTTTTCGACTCAGAAAGTACAATTTCTCGAAATTTCTTCACCTGGAATCAAAAATGTTATCACTTTTGAAAAATGAACTCAACCCTACTATAATCTTTTAGACTGGAATTGGAAGTACAATTTTACCATTTATTGGGGGGAGGGGGTGTTTCACCCCCCTCTCCCCAGCATTTTCCAGTTGGAAAAATTGGGCGAAGTTGGCAAAAATTTTTCAGAAAAGCACGAGCGATAAAAAGTAAGAAAAGTTGTGAAATAATGAAATTGAAAAAAAAATTATAGTGTTGTAAATTTTTGATCAGAAAATTTCGTAGGTACCTCGGGAGGCCTCTGCTTTCTGCTCCTCTTCGGTTCGGTTCTACAAAAAATCCTCGGCGTGCAAAAAGAACAGAAAAATTTTGCTCCTCTCTGCTCTTTCTGTTTCTTTCTGACCTTCTGATGCAACGGAAGGTCAAAAAGGGTCGTTCAACGCACAGCGGGGGTCCAAAAGAGCAAGCAGTGAGAATTTTTGCTTTTTTCTGTCCATTTTTCTGTTTTTTTTTTTTTGCTCGAAAAAGACTCGTGTTTTTGTTTCCAATGAAGAAAGGATTTTTTGCATATTTAAATCTTACAATCTAGTATTCGTCTTAGAAAACGATATCTCAATTCAATTTTTTTCCTTGTGGTAAAATTTCGTATCTTCAGATAATACATAAACATAGACCAATATTTCTCACTGAGGTGAAGATCAATACGCGAATATGGTACCTATGAGGCAATCACCCTCGTCCAATCGTCATCGGGTAAGCCTTCTAAATTCGTCGAAACTTTCGTCGAAGAAACAAAAAGTTCATGAAGAAAAAGTTGCTTGTAATGGCAATCTAAGTTTAGGCGATAAATTAAAAGTGCACACGAGCGTGTTACCTTAATCGGACGTTTTAGCGTTGCCAGCCCGGTAAATTAAATTTCATTATTTTTCGTAACTCTATTAAACACGATTCCTTTGTTAATAATATTTCAGTCTAAATACCCCGAACTTACATAACAATAAAGATTATTAAAAAGCGCAGCAGCATTCATTTGCGTTGCTTTCTTCTGACACCTTTGGCACCTTTGGCCGGTTTCTTTGAAATCGATTTCTTTTGAGCGAGCAAAATATTTTGCCAGCATTTTATAATACCCGGAACGTGGCTCTTACCCACGATACCGACGATTCTGCTCCTGGTGCCGGCAGTTTTCGGCTTTATGTCGAGTAACGCTTTCATGAAAGCTTTCGCCATGTGCATATCGCGATCGTATAAAATCGCTTTTCTTAGCGCTTGGTTTCTGTCCAGCAAACTCAGCATCAACGTTCGTCTTCCACTGAATGTGATAAACAAGCGGAGGAAATTCGTTTGGTAAATTCGAATCATCTTTTTCTCCTCTTCGCTGAGAGCGGCCGCGATTTTGCAAAATGTATCCTCGACTGGATTATCGGCCAGCATGATTTTATACGGCGCCTTGGCGTTTACTAAATACATAGGCTTTCGTTTATCGATATGCCAAACCAGTTCGCCAAACGGGACGGTCATCTCGCGACCGATTTTCACATTCGAATGGAACACTTTGGGCTTGAGTTTGAATTTCATCATATCCTTGCGCAATATCGACCATTTGATGTGATCTTTGTACGCGCAGAATTTCTCGTACTTGAGGGCTTCGATGAGTAACCCCAGCAGTAGCTCTTCTCCGATGGCCTTATCCTTCAAACGTTTCGGCACGAAATCCATGTACGTTGTTCTGGACGGCTGGTACATTACCGAAGTTGTGGCCGGCATTAAATTGGTCTCGGTGACGTTATACCTTTCCAAATTCGTCCTGCACAGCTCGACGGCCACGACGTGCGGTCTGATTTGAGATATCAGATGGGATGCGACGTAAGCGTATCTTTCGTTGCTGTGATGAGTGCCCATCAAATAGACCAGACCGTTGTCGTGTTTCAATATCGAAACCGGTTCGTCTTGTACGTAAAATGAATCGACCAGTCGAGCCCTTAGTTCCTCTTTGGGATTGGCGTCGGTTTGTTCAATCGTAGCCATTGCTGTTGCGAGAGAGTCTGCGAATACGTGCCTATTTTCGTATCTGCTCCCAACAACGCCATGAATGATACTGTTGCCGAAAAAGAAAACATTTACAATTTTCTATGCAATTAGTAAATACATGCGAGTCTGTAAGTGTACCTAGCAGAGCCGGCGGATCATTTTTTTCTTCGTAAGTGCTCACACTCTGGTGGGAGGAGCCCGGGGTGAGGGCGAGGATATTTTGCAACTCTAAAAATTTTTCAACTAAAATAAAATTTTTTTAAACTGAAATTTTTCTCCCTCCAATTTTTTCTCAGGCCAAAACATTTTTTAACTCCTGCATTTTTTTCAGTGTTAAATATTTTCCCAAACTTTGTTCAACTCTCAAAATTTTTTCTCAAAATTTAAATTTTTTCTTGAAATTCTAATTTCTTCAGCTCTTGAATTTTTTTCAAAATTCCAATTTTTCAGCAATGAATTTTTTCTTACATTTTTTTCTACTCTGAAATATTTAGAATAAAAAATTTTGAAAAAATTTGGTTTGGAAAAAATTTTAATAAAATCAATATGAAAAAATTCGAGAGAATGTCAAGTTTTTAAAAATTTTCAAATAAAAGAATGGAATTTTATACACTTGATAGTTGATAATAAATATCAGTAAATGAAAAAATTGTTGGTGAACAAAAATTGAAAAAAAAATCTTGGAGCTAAAAACAACTTTTGAGGAAAAAATTTCAAGAGTGGGAAATTTTTTTGAAGTTGAATAAATTGAAATTTTGAAAAATAATTTTGAAACCTGAATAAATTAAAATTTTGAGAAAATAGTATAGACAATGAACGATGATTTTTTATCATTGTACTGTCAAGGTGCTGTAAATCAGAAATTCTAAGATGAAAGTCAAAAGTTTTAAGCCGAAAGTTTGTTCATAAATAGCTAAAAGCTTAAACAAAAGCTGAAAGCTAGCCAAAAGTTTTATTTTTTAAATTTTCAGCTGAAAGCCAAAAGCAGAAGTTTTATTTTACGGATTTTCATTCCTGGATTTCAGTTTGGTATGAAATTTTTCATTTTTTTCCTAGAAAATTTGGTACCGTTGTGATTGAGTTTCAAACTTTTAGTGGGGTCATTCCACGTCAGTTCGTACGCAAAGTGGTAGGGGAGGTCGGGGATTTTTTAAATTTTTTTAATGAGTGTAGACCTCGATGAGAGATGACGAATGCCGCAAACCGCAGATATCAAAGTCTTTTTGGAGGGCTGCCACGAGCATTTAAAGTTTTGAGGTAAAGTTGAATAATGGTGAATTTGGGGCGTGGATAACTCGAAAACCACGATGGGTTGAAAGTTGAAATTTTTTCTAGTGTGTAGGGCCTTTGAAGAGCTTTTTGACGATTTTTTGAAAATCAGTGTTGCCACTTTTTCTAACACGGAAAATTAGCGGTGAAAGTTGAAAAATTACATTTCCCTATGATGTCAATCGCCAAAAATTCTGAAAAAAATTTGTACTACAACTTTACATGCTGATTAATATATAAAAAAATTGAGGTGACGTTATTTCGTATTTATGAGAAAAAAATTTCCAAAGATTGGAAGAAAATACGATTTTTTTTTCAAAAGTCAAAATTGTGTAAATTAATTCTTTGGTGTTAATTTTAAACCATATTCAAAGAAAAAGTCGGTAAAAGCATTTTAACTTCGTTCAACACGTATAATTTCAGCGATTTTCAGTGAAATTCAACTTCTGATATATCACGAAAAAGCTGAAGAAATTCTCTTTGACACAAAAAACGATTAAAGGAGAAATTTTGAAGATTTTTTCTAAAAATGTAAACTTTGAACTTTTGACATTTAAGTTCAACTAACTTTGGTATATTTTCAGAGACCCCCGGAGTCGGTATAAAAACTTGTCTTATTTAACCTGGTCCCTAAAATAATAGATGGAATTCTATTTTCTTTCAAAAAGTCAATTTTCAAAGAGAATTTTTTTGGGCGCCTAATTTGGACCCCCTAAAAATTTGTTACAAAAATATTGAAAACGTCGTATAAACGCATATATATATATATAGATTATTCAAAAATTATTTAAGCCCCAAAAATTTGTTTATAATCAAAATGTTTTTTTTCCAACTTTTGAAGTTACACATTTAATAACTCTGCATTTTCACACATATTAACGGATGTTGAATGAAGTTAAAATGCTTTTACCGACTTTTTCTCTGAATATGGTGTAAAATTAACAAAAAAAAAAATCAATTTACACAATTTTGACCTTTGAAAAAAATTGTATTTTCTTTCAATTTTTGGAATTTTTTTTCTCGAAAATACGAAATAACGTCACCTCAATTTTTTAATATATTAATCAGCATGTAAAGTTGTACGTTACACATTTTTTTCAGAATTTTTGGCGATTGGCATTATAAGGAAATGTCATTTTTCAACTTTCACAGCTAATTTTCCGTGTTAGAAAAAGTGGCAACACTGATTTTCAAAAAATCGTCAAAAAGCTCTTCAAAAGCCCTACATATTAGAAAAAATTTCAACTTTCAACCCATCGTGGTTTTCGAGTTATCCACGCCTCAAATTTACCATATTCAACTTTACCTCAAAACTTTAAATGCTCGTGGCAGCCCTCCAAAAAGACTTTGAGAGCTGCGGTTTGCGGCATTCGTCATCTCTCATCGAGGTCTACCCACATAAAAAAAATGAAAAAAAATCGCCGACCTCCCCTACCACTTTGCGTACAAACTGACGTGGAATGACCCAGTGGATTTTGGGATTTTTTAACAGCGACTGTTGAAAAATCCCCGTAGGTGCTCGAGCACGCCAGCACCTCCAGTAACGCCGGCCATGGTACCTAGTGTCCTACCTTTAGATTTATTGCCTGCTGTTTGGATCTGCGAGTACTACATCGTTTGATACCGAGGTGGCTATTTTCGCTGCGCATAAGCAGGTTCACTACAAAATCTCATCTCGTATAAAAAATTCGCCCTCGTAAATGGATTATACTTCGGTAAATTGCTTTCTAAAAAAAAGTGCCATGAGCCGACCGACGCGGCGATAGGTTGAAATTAAATCTGAATATTTATGAATTTTCACCTCCACCATGCGCCACCTTTGTAGTTAAATACTTACCCGCTTAAAATCGTTCGTTTTTATTACAATTACGTTAAACGAAAATTCCATCTACTTTGAAAGATAACCGCTCGCGTATGAAAATCTCTCGCATCACTTTCCTTTTTTCCATCCTGTTACTTATTTTCTTTTCTTTTTCGCTGTGTTCTAGTGCGAAGAAACTTTTGCTACGTGTACGATGGTCGACGTACGAAGCACGTACAATAGTATTTTCGCTTATTCGAACTGCGCCTTTGAGTCTTTTCGCTCGTGGCGATTGAAGCTCGTTTATTTTCTATTAAGTAAACCCTCATCTTACATCCGGAACTTCCTTATATAATTTCAAAACTCGGTATTTATATCCTTAAAGGTGTCTAAAAAATATATACCTAGGATTTTGACGAAAATTGATAAGGTAGGTTTTTTTTAACTGCTGGAAGACCTTCCAGGGAAAATTTGAGCTTCGTGATTATAAAGATAAGTGGAGCCAGGGGTCTTCAAAGTGAAGAATTTTTTTAGTAAAATCAGTTTTTCGGTACTGTTGGGCCTAAAGAAAAATTACGCTTATGATATCACCTCGAAAGAATACGATAATTTAAGATTTTTTGGTCAATGGTCAGCCCCCCCCCCCCATAAAATCTCAGAATTTCAATATTTTTTTTGCTTTTGTATCAATTATTATACTATGATCATTGAAGCGCGAAAAAATTCTAGATTTTTTTAATGAGAGGGAGAGGGGTTTTAGCTTCCATGTTTTTGCGCATGACCAAAAGTGGTATTTTTCGAGATATTTCGGAAATTGAATAAATAAATAATTACATAAGGTTGGATTGATATCGTGGAGTTGATTTTTACTCTAGGCTGGATGAGCTGGACGCGGACGTAGGTCTATTCTCGATACCATTTTGATTTGATTTTTTCAAAATTCTCAAATTTTCTTGAATTAACGTCATTAAACGACATGTTCAGGGCATAAAAATAGATCATTAGAGCCAAAAATCGGTTGGCCGCCGAGTCTTTCTTTATGACCCCCTTTTTTTTGGATAATTCTACTGGACTACTGGTAATTTCGTGGATATTGGAGAACCATATTAAAAAGTCTGAGGATTGAATAGGATACTAATGTCGCCATTCCCTTCATAAAACCAAAAAATTATTCTTTGAAATTTTTTATTGAAAAGTAAAACCAATTTTTTTTGAGGTATCTATTTATATGTATGATTTTTGTACACGTCCCAAAAATTGTTTTTGGTGATATTTTGGAATCGAACGCAAAAAATTAATGCATAATTTGAGTAGAGCGATATTAAAAGAGTTGATTTTCGTTCCAGATAATGGATTAGGATAACTCTTGAAACCACTTCTCTTATAACGACGCGATGAAAATGTTTGCAAAAAATTTTCATTGTTTATGTCACTGAGAGAACGACCTGCTGGGTGTCCATTTCTTAGTCAGAGAAATTTCTTGACTAATCCAAAATTTTAACCATTGTGCTTTTGCCAGGAGGAGGAGGGGATGAAACATTGACCAAAAACCTTCCAACTTTTTCTGTCTTCCAACATGTTTAATGTTTTTGGGCTGAGGTATTTTGACTTTTGGAGAAATTTTGAAGGAAATTGATGTAATGAAATAATTTTTCATTTAAATTTGAAACAAGTTGGGAAACACTGCAGCCAATACTTGACTATACTCCCAGAGAAAGTACAACTTAGCTTTTCCGTCTCCTTGAACTAAAGATCTTGAAGTTAGTATCTAATTATTGCTCTCTGCAAAAGAATTAGAAAGTTTGTCGGAATATTTCTTGATTTTTACCAAATTCAAATCGCTCATTCAAATACCTGAAAACCTAGCCAAAATATTTTTAATTTCCCCGAAAAAGTTTTGATATAATACTAAAAATCCCATCACGCGGCAATACTACTACACTCAAAAAAATAAAAAATAAACATTTTTACAAAAATTGATAAATTTTATTTAAAAATATAATACTTAATGAGTTACCATTCAACAAAAATGCTCTAATTACAGTAAAATTTATTAATTTATATGATAAATTTTATTTTTATGTAAGTAATAAAATTTACCAATTATCGTCATAAATAATATTATTTTTAGAATACATTTTTCTTATTTTGGGAATGGTACCTGTTATTTTTTTATTAATTTTTTTTTTATCAAATGAATTATTATGTTTTTTCAGTGCAACTGCATTACTACTTACACAATTTTTTGAACTGAAATTGACAGTATTACCTTTAAACATCAATTTTCACGACCAAAATTTTTTGGATTTTATAGGCTAGGCCATTGAATGAACATCTTCAATTTTATAAAAGTTAGGTAATCGTGATGTATGTTTTTGGCTGATAAATGTTGAGAAAAAATTGAAAATTAGCAAAAAATTTTTAAAAATATGAAAAAGCATCTTTCACTAGTAAACATTTTAACAAAAAAAATTTAATTTATGCCAAAAATTATTCGTAACCAAAATATTCATTAGGACCCATCTTTCATTATTATGTGCCCTAAGAAAATCATTTGAATGGAAATTGTCTCAAAAATAATTTTTTTTACGAGAAAATTATTCTAAAAGTAGGGGAAAGGGAGGATGATTGGAACGGGTGAGGAAGATTTCGAACGAAATTCAATCCTATCAAATGAGCCTACTTTTTGGCTTTGATGATTATAACAAATTTTGTGTTTTGTGTCTTGATTTTTGAAAAAATGCCTTTGAAATAGTTGCTCTTATGCTTCGTAGAACATATGAAGAAAATATTGAAAATAAGTACGAACTCAGTGAACATTTTTCTTTCATATTAAACCAAGAAATCATGAATATTTTCCATAGAAATTAATTGGTGAGCGATAATGTTGAAAATGAAGCAGGTGGAAGATTGGAACAGGGAGTGGGGGTTCACTTATGACGTTTCGATCCTCCACTCGTTCGAAACCTTCTCCTTTCAAAATGGGGGAGAGGTGCATTTTACCACCTTTGTGACCCAAAATTTTGGAAGAGGGTTTGATGGATTGAGGTTGATGTATTGATCTGGATACATCATTACCTCATCCATAAATCGAATGTACGTTTGTGGAAGCCATCGTTCCAAACCTTCACCTATGGCGTTCCGATTCTCTACCCATTCGAAACATCTCACCCTCAAAATGGGGGGGGGGGTGCATTTTGCCCCCTATGGAGCCCAAAATTTTCGAAGAGGGCTTAATGGATTCAGGTTTTTGAACTGAATTACCTCGTCTATAAATAATTTGCACGGTTGTAAAAGCTATCGTTCCAAACCTCTCTTCTCCCCTGGTATTTTGGAGTAATTTCAAGTGATCAGTGATAGTGGCGAGCCGAGGGGGGAGGGTGGTGGTGGTGGTGGGCTTTGGAAACTAAAATTTGTAAAATGATGAATTATCGACAGTGAAGTCTGACTTCGGTGACAGAATTCGTAATTTAAATTTGAAAATGTATGAGCAAAATTTTGAAAAATTGCCATGACAATGAATTATTTTTATAAGGTCAAAGTTTGACTTGGAATTCATAGTAAATTGCAGCCGTAAAGGTGATATTTTCAAGGGCATTTGAGCTGCGTGATTACCTACGTCGCGTCGCGTCGCGTCACTGCTCCTAAATGGCCTTTTAATGAATCAAGGCGTATGGCCTTCTTTTGACGGAATAACTCTCCCCATGATACTGAACGTACACGTAACCTGAACGTGGATGATTTTTCAATTTAAATTTTGGTTGAAGTGGTGAAAGAAAGGAGGGTGAGCACGAGAACGGTTATGTCTTTTATGTGAGCGTATATTATACACATAATAGTATCGTAAAATTTCGATCTCAATTAATTGAGAATTTCGACGCGAACGTGTTGGGTTTTTAATAGCAACAGCAATAACGCAACATACGTAATATACGTGCAGGTAAATCGATTAACTAAGCCATACAAACATGCATGGAATAATGTTAAAATGTCTATCTATATAGGTACGTGTACTTTCGACAACAGCCTTTAGAAATTTATTTCTCTTCGACTTCGCGCTAATTTTAATCAAATATCAATTGCCTTCGTCGCGTCGCAAGGTTTACCGTACTTTGACGTTGCCTCCCCCTCTGACTCCCGCACAGCACGCAGCTACGCACACGGACATACGCATTCAGGTATACATGCGAAAATTTAAACAACACGTCAAGTTTTTGTATGGTTAGCGGGGCCAAAGTATCGGTACGTGTTGTACCCTTGTGAACTTACGCGTTTCGAAGGACGTACATGGTTTGGCTTTTAATCGACAAGTCGACTAGTTTCATCTTTGCGCGGCGAACGTTTTTCTTCCAAGAAATTACCAGCGAGTCCTTATTTTTTTATGACTGCATTATTGAAGAGGTTGATTGTGACCTTTTTTCGAAAAATTTCTTGATGGGAAAAAAGTTGAAAATGGTTACTGTATTTGTAATTCTATATCTAATAAAACTAGGTTATGACGGGTCCATTCTTTGACCGTCTGACCTAACTTGGATCAATTTGAAAGAGCCTCTCAGGGTGAGATGGTGAAATCCGCACTTTCATCGATTGGAACGAAACTCACTTAAAAGGTCAGTCTTGATGTAAAACCATCCCAATTTTTTTGGCTCGATCTCTCCTCCCTTATCCGAATAATATGATCGGAACTCCAAAAATTCAATATTTTATATCTTTAGAGGGACGTTCCAAAATTTTTTTTAATTTCCACAAAAAAATAGTCAGTAGGTAGATGTATAGGTTTAGGTACATGAGAATTTTTTCAAATTTTTTTCGCAAAATTAGAGGGTTTTAGGATGGGGGAAGTTGAAAATTTCAAAAATTCGTGGAAAAAAATTGAGAAAGGGATCCATGACTGAAATTTTTCTCGCAAAATTAGTCATTACCCTTAGGTACATATAACATATTTTTTCAGACCCCGAGTCGTGGGAGGGTGAAACATGGTCAAAAAAATAAAATTTCAGAAAAAAACGTGTCTCCTTTCAAAATCTGTAAGTTGTAAAACAATTTAAATTTTGCGCAATATACATATACGTTGAAAAATACCAAAATTTTAATTTTTGATTATCTGGTCTCAAATAGATGTCGTGGCGCTTTTGAATTTTAATTATATGTTAACTAAGACCGAATACTCAACTTTTCCCTTGTGCTGCGCGTGGGTATGACTGATTTTCAAAAATGAATTCCAGCCATGATCCTCCCCCCCCCCCCATTTTTTCTTATACATTTTTAAAATTTTCAAATTCTCTCAATTTTGCATAAAAAAATTGAAAAATTCTCGTGTACATATACACATATACCTACTGACTATTTTCTGTGGAAATTGAGAAATTGTTGAATCCCCCCTCCCCCTCCCTAGGATATAAAATATTGAATTTCTGGTGTTAATATCCCACCTATCCCAATATCAAATTTCATCATATTTTGACTCTTTCACAACTTTTGTGTATTATTTAATTTATTACATTTTTTTATGGAATAGGATGGAATTGGTGAATCACTTGCGTAGTTACCTCCCATCTCCCATATAATTTGATCTGGTTATAAAAATTAACCAACTTTATGTATCCTAAAATCAGGGATGCGATAACGATGAAATTTTGGTTCCCGTTCTCGTTCTTGTTCTTCATAAGTCGTTCCTGTTCCCGTTCTCGTTCTTCAATAATATTTAATATCGTTCTCGTTCTAGTTCTTCAAAACTTGTTCTTGTTCTTTAAATTTTTCGTTCTTTTTGTCAAAAATATCGGCATTTGTTAAGCAAAAAATTGAAAAAATGCAAAATCATCATTCTTGTTCTCGTTCTCATTCCCGTTCTTGTTCTTTTAATGTTTTTAACATCGTTCTTGTTCTCGTTCTCGTTCTCAAAATTTTTGGTTCTTTTTGGTTCTTTGTTCTCGTTCGTTCTCGCATCCCTGCCTAAAATCAAATGCTCCGATGCTTCGCAATAATCATAACTTTCACCCCTGTAATAAAAATCGCGCGCACATCCACTAAGTACAGCGTTTGAGATTTACAAAAACAGTCCCCTCCCAAATTAAGTATATTATCTCAGTGTTCAACGAATATCTGGATACCTATCCGGATAATGAAAAAATATTCAGATTTAACGAATATCCGGATATTCATATTAGGATATCCGATCTTTCCCAAATGTATACAAAGTGGTCCGAATGCATTATCAGCAGTGAGCAAAATTCATGGGAGTACAATGTTTAACCCACACAACGAATCACACCATCGTCAATTGAACGAAAAGGGGATGTCACAATGGTCAAGACCAATCGCATTCATAAATAAGTATCCGGATATTCGTTGAACTTGGCTACTTTCAAACAAAAGATGTTTTACTACCAGAGAGTAAATGATCATTTCCATAATTTTTCAAAAACTGGCATTTACTACAAAATTTAAAGAATACCCCTAAATTGATACAAAAATTTTATGACCAGAAGCTAACTGGAGATGTGCCATTCTTAATTAAGAATTAAATCTCTGCAATAAAAACTAAATAGACATGTGTAGGTAAATCTTAGGGCATTTTCCCGTTCTCTAGCCTGGAGAGATAAGTAATCCTAACTCACCCTCGAGTAAGTACCTATATTCATATATTGCACCATCAGTGCAATAACAACACATATCAAAATGAAAAATCATGACTTCAAAAACAACGCATCTCAAAAAACTATCAAAAATAACATATATTGCAAAAATCTGTAGTCATCATCGGAAAGTAAGTGAAAAATTACAAAAAAAAAAATTAAATGTAAATTTGTTTTCACCATTTAAAGAACTAAGAAATTTACATTTTTTTTGAGATGTGATGTTTTTACTTTTTTTGAGATGTGTTGTTATTGCACTGAGGGTGCGATACTCTCATTCTTACTTAAACTATTAGTTCGTGATCATCTCGTGTATATTGTGCTCATTTTTTGTGTAAAAGTACAAAAATTGCGATCATTTAGTGTTCTTCACTCGTGACTTTCAAGTTTACAAAGGTTTCACCAAATTCACTGTTTTCGCTTCACCGAATTATATTTCTATGATTTTTTCATGAAATAGAACGTGTTTCTTTGTACCTAAAATTCCCAAATTTTAAAATTCCCTAAAATTCAAATTTTCAAAGTTGGACAAGATCTCACCTATTGGTAAGTCGCTTAGAGACTAAGAATTATTAATTTTAATTAATTAACATAATTTATTTCAAGCTTTCTAATTTTGGATTCATATTCAATAAAAATTATAAATTCACAAAATTTGCTTTCTTTCAAAAACGGTGATTTGTTTGGCACATAACATTGGCATTTATGGTCATATTATCCGGGTAGGGGTGCGAGGATTGAGCCAAAAAAAAATTGGGGTGGTTTTACATCAAGACTGACCTTTTGGGTGAGTTGCATCGCAATCGGTGAAAGGGCAGATTTCATCATCTTACCCACAGATGTTTTTTTCAAAAAAAAATCAGATTTTCTTGATTCAATCTTACTTCAAAAACTTACTTATCCGAACACAATTCAAGCTACGTCATTACCTCATTAGTCCTAAAAAAATTTGCATGCAAAGGCGAAAAGAAAACGACTAAGACCAATATGGAATTTTTCAACGATTTTATTCGTGGAGACGCCTCGTTGTATGATTTATTTCTGATGGAATATTTTTTTTAATGTATCACGAACGAGAATACGGAAAAGTGAAATTTCGCATCTAAAGATAAGGCGCGACGTCTTGAATAGCGATACGACGTACGTTCGTATTTTCAATACAAGATTCGCACCAAATCTAGCTGACTGTTTCCTTGTTAGTTTCGGATGCTGGGGCGAATTTAACTTTTTCGTTCCAATACTTGATAATACCTTTTATTCGACTCTTACGCACGATGGCAAGAACCCGTCTAGAGCCGGGTTGTTTGACTGGCGCTTTCATGGCCTCGATAAACGAATCGACCAAATATTTGTCGCGTTTGTCGACCAGCACGTGTTTAAGTTTATCGTTACGTTGCAAAAGGTGAGTGATAATGGTACGCGTAGAATGATTGCTGACGAATAATTTTCGGAAATTTTTCATATACACGTCGATGATCTTCTTTTCTTCGTCGGACATGGCGTCCACTATATCGCAAACTGTATCTTCGTAAGGTCTGCCAGCCAGCATGATCTTATAATCTACATCCGAACTGAAGAGATATTTGAACGATTTCAAATCCAAATGCCACGTCGCGTTTTCGAATACGGTTCGAATATCTTTGCAAATTTCGCGATTTTGAACCACCTTGTCGGGATGAAGCTTTTGCAGAGAAGCTGGTACAATATTCAAGCCAATCATTTGAGCTCTGGCTACTTTACGTTGACGGCACAAGTCGCCGTGAACTATTGCATCTCGTAACATCTCCAACATGGCTCGTTCTTGTTTGGCTTTGGCCATCAGACGATTCGGTATCAACTGCAAATGTATCTGATGTTCGGTTTTTTTCATTTCGGTTAAATCCTCCAGCTTGGTCAGGCATAGTTCGACAGCAACGATGTGCGGGTTCAGATCTTTCAAAATACGTTTCACTTTCGATGCACCGGCTTTCGTCGGTTTTGTTTCCAACAAAAAGACGTAGCCTTTTTCGTGCTTTAATATGTTCGCGCCGTCCATAACTGAAAGGAATCGAGGCGAAATAATTCGAGTGATTTTTATTTACCTAGCAGCGTTATTTAAATTATTTTGTCCCATCGACTAATTCAGTCGATATTAAGGGTGGAAATGAGATGTTTTTTTGAATCGAGTTGTTTGACGATGATTTTCGCCTTTATAGGAAGAAATAGGTAATTAGCGAAAAATCTGACGACGATGACATGGCGAATGAGTATCAAATTCATCTGATGACTTAATTGTCAGTGGTACGAAGATTCGTTCAAAAGTAAATTACCAAAAAAAGTTCGGAAACTGGGGTTGCGACCTATCAAAATGGGTTAAAATTTCACGAGCAGCACAAAGATATGAATAGAAATGTAATTTTAGCATTTCTGAGCAATTTTGAGACCAAAATCAAGCCAATTTTTAAGTATTTTCAGAAAATTGACGTGATGTGACCTATAAAAATGGGGTGGAAATGTAGAATTTCACCAAAAACTTGAAAATTCTAACCGACATTTTTTTAGAGCACTTTTGAAGATTTTGAGCGCAGGCTAATTTGTGAGTATTTTCAAATAATTGACGTGACCTATCAAAATGGGTAAAATTTCACGATCTGCACAAAAATATCAATGAAAAATGTAATTGAAACATTTTTGAGCAATTGCAATCCCAAAATCAGGACAATTTTATTTTTGAGAATTTTGAGCATAGACAAATTTTTCAGTATTTTCAAATAATTGGGATGTAAGTATGACCTATCAAAATGGATTAAAATTTCATGAGAAACACAAAAATAGTAGTGAAAATGTAATGTTGGCATTTTTGAGCAATTTTGTACCCAAAATCAGGTCAATTTCAAGGTATTTTCTCAAAATTGGCATAGATAATGGTGTAGAATTTCTAATAAACCTTCAGAATCTTGACCATAAATTTTTTGAGCATTTTTTGAAAACTTCGAGTACAGGATAATTTTTGAGTATTTTTAAAATGATTGACATGGAATCTATCTAAATGGAGTAAAATTTCGCCAAAAATTCAAATGTGAGGCAAAATTTGCTCTTATCAAATTGATGAAAAATTCCCAAGAAATTCATCTTCCTTAGTGACCAAAATTTTTTTGACTGTTGACTTTTCGAGTAGTAAAATTGAAATTGATTTTAAAACAGAAATATTTCAGTATCAAAATTATCGATTCGTTTTTCCTTTCCTTAATCTCAAACTAAGTAGGTATTTTGAAAATTTTGTAAATTAGAAGTCGTTTCAAAAATGAATCGTTTTCCCTTAAAAAAATTACCTACGTACCTACAACATTCGTTGAATTTTGCTAAATATAAACGCCTCAGACGATAATTTTTTCTTCTCTGCGGTTGGAAAAACAGCCGTCGATTTCGTAGAATTCTAAAAATGGTCGATCACCTCGACAAATAGCAAAAGAGAGAAAAAAATTTGTCTGTCAATAATAAATTTCGTCGAAACTTGCTTCAAATTCGATAAATCGGACGGATTAGCGGTTGCGTTTTTTTCTTTTTTTTTTTCAATGCGTCGTTCTACCGCTCGCGCGTACATATTTCGATGGCACACAGCACGCGAAAATCCATCAAGTTTGACAAGGCATACGCCGTCGATAAAATAAATATGGTTAAACATTGAAAATTTTCAAAGCTTCTTATATCGGTTCGGTTGTATAATTCTGTTTAAATATCGCCAATAGCTAATAATCTGCGGGTAATTTATGGCATGGCGCTGCGTAGCTCTTCCCAAAATCAAAATATTAATCCGATGTATTCCCACAAAGATGTTTTGCCTTTTTTCTGCCATTTTCAACGCATCGTAACGCGATTAAATTGGTACCTAGCTAAAACGTATACGGCAGAAAAAAGGCACGTTACGTAAAACGTAGGTTTATACGAACATTTAATATATTTCATTTTTACACGAATCGTTTATGAAACAGTGCCAGAATCCTGAACATCCGTCGTCGTTCGGATTTTTCCAACGCCTTTATTCTGGAAATTTAACAACTTTATGCCCACGCTCCTTCTCCCCATCGTCCTTTTTTTCTGCATCAAAGCTGTACTTATCGCGCTGTCGAAATTAAATTATTATATGTATGTGTAGAAATGTTCAACGCGTTATTTCATATTAGATTTTACATCGGTTCTTTCTATTTTCAAATGTATCGCATAGGTGAACAGGCGTGTATTGATGTTATTTTCATAATGCGTATATTTTTGCAATAAAAATGAGAAAAAAACTAGCAGATGGAAAATTTTTATTGTAACTAATTCATACGAATATAGATGGGTTGAAGTTTGACTTTTTCTTTATTTTTTGTAGTTTTCAAAATTGTGGAGGAAGAGGGGGTTTTACGATATCGAGTCGATAGAATTTTTCACGAAAAACCAGCTGGGCAATTAATTTTTTTTCAAAGGGCATGACCGGAAAAGTGATGAATTTTCCCTCAAGTGCTTTTCGGCTCCTAAACAGCTCAAGTGGTGTATCTCGAATAGAAAGAATTTTTCACAAAATTTTGGACTCTTACCCCCTCCCTTTTGGAGTTAAGGTCATTTTTTGTTTACGGGCTCTGAAAAGGAATTGATAGGAGATTAAAAACCATTATCACATTTTGAAAATCTCAAAGTTGAATTTTGGTGGTGAAAACTCAATTTTCATGATGAATACAAAAAAAAACCATTTAAAAATCTGAAGAAATTACAATAAGTAGGTAGTCCTTCTTATCCCTTTTTCAACCAACAAATGTTCAAGATGGGATCTCCACACCCCTAGGGGGTACAGGGGTCCACAATTTTGATCAAAATTTTAAAAAAAATCGAAAAATTAAAGTACGAGTAACATTGATTTCCACTAATTCGAAATTCGAAGGCGCTGAGTTCGAATATGTAGGCAGTTTTTTCATTCGATCCCTCTGACACCCCCCCCCCCCATCCCCTTATTAGCCCACTTGATCAGGTCAAAAATCCAAAAAATGAAAAGCTGTTGTTTGTTAGGTTTTCGAAGGCACCAAGTTCGAATATTTGCAATTTTTTTAGATTTACCCCTCCCTAGCCACACCCAATCTTGGGAAAAAGTATAACAAAATGAAAATGGCATGTGCATTGCTTATCGATTCTCATTAAATACAGGACGTAAAATTCGAATATCGATTTACTTTTTGATCCGATTCCCTCCCCAGTGCTCTAACCGACCCCTCTCCTCCAAAAATCGTAGACAGGTCATACGTTATTTTATTTTATTTTTTGAATTTTGGCCTAATCAAGGAGGCTAATAGGGGGTTCAGAGGGGTTGAATGAAAAAACCGAGTACATATTTGAATTCAGCGCCTTAGAATTAGTAGAAATCGATGTGTTAGGTACTTACTTTTTGAATTGAATTTTGGTCAAAATTGTGGACTCCTGTACCCCCTAGGGGTGTGGAGATCCCATCTTGAAATTCTTCTTGCATTTTTATGTGATTCAAATTTGTATAACATGAGTTTGGCCACTACATTGTTTTATAAAAAGTAAGTCATATCCCGGCCCAACAAAAATTCAAAAAAATCACGTTGAAAAATTTTAAGAAAAAAATTTTGAGGAAGAAATTTCACACTGGAAAATTTTACGTTGAAAAATTTTAAGAAAAAATTTTGAGGAAAAACTTTCAGACTTGAAAAATTAACGTTGAAAAAAGAATTTTGAAATTTGAAAAAGTTTGAGAAAAAATATTCAGAGTTTGAAAATTGGTGTAAAATCAAAAGGACTTTGAAAAAACCCTCTAGTTGAAAAACAGAACGATTCAGTCGTTCGGAGTGTATTTTCGTACTTTCGTGCCTGAAGCAAAATCCCTATGGATTTAGTCGTAGGTCTAATAAATTTTTTAGCCTTCCATTGAAATTAAAAATTCTTGAAAATAATGCTATAACATGGTGTCCATTCTCTGGAAAACCGGGAAAAGTCAGGGGATTTCGGTGGTCTGGAAAAGTCAGGGAATTTTCTCTGGAATTCTTCAAAAATCCAAAAAAAATGTAAATCATTTAGAAATTTCTTTTTGCATATTTTATTATAAATTTTTCAAAAAATTTCGCCCTCGCTCCGCTCGGGCCAAATTATTACATCTTTTATCCAATTATTGTTTTATTCATCATTTTTTGTCGATCGTAATGTACAATAAAATTGATATTCAAAATGCATGTATTTGTCCATTGAATTATGAATTATCCAAAAATAAATTTCCCTCGCTACGCTCGGGGTAATTTACACTCTTTCTTTCTACAGAATTTATTTTTAATCCTAAGTTTTTTGAAAGCTTACTTTTTAATGAGCTGTGATGAGAAAGAAACGTCATGATGCCTGGACCACGATGTTGAAAAAAAAGGAGAGAATGGAACAGAAATCGAAATTATTGGCCATGTTTTGGAAAACATGAATGAGGGAAAAGTGGTGAATTTTCATCTTTTGAAGATCTTTTTTCTGAAAAATTTTCGCCCTCGCTTCGCTCGAGCTCAACACATTTATATATTTTCATAAAATGATTTATATTTTACTTTCTCATTCACTTTTTTATTTATTGGTACAAACGAAAAAATTGCAAGGGATTGCATGAATTTATAAATTTGAGACAAGTGTTTTTCATTTTGGCATTTTGGAGGGGGAGAGGGGAATGAAATGTGAAGAAAATTTTGAATATTTAGCCCGAAAAAATCCGAATTTTTATTCGCTCAATTTGGTAAACACCATGTCATAATTTTCTTCATTTTTCAAAAATTAATTTTGCGTGGGAATACTTGGTTTTTCCTTTTTATTAAAATTTTTTTCTGTAGGTAATAAATTCGAATTTTCAAATTTTTGTGGTGAGAGGGAGTTGGATGGGCGGAAAAATTTTCAGAATTGAATTTGAATTTTTTTTTTGACCCGAACAGGGGCATCTAAAGATTTCGTAAAAAGTATTTAGTGATTTTGAAAAAAAAAATCGTTTACCCTATGAATTTTATATTATTTTTATACAAAATTTCAGGATGTAAGTACATCACGCGAAAAATTACCCCCCCCCCCTCCCACCTCCCTGATTAAAAAATATCATATTTATAAGGTCTGGAAAAATTCGAAAAATTGGTTTGGAAAACCTGGAAAAGTCAGGGAAAATCATTTCTGAAATATAGTGGACACCCTGTATAATATGTCCATAACTCCGAAACAGAGGAGATGGAGGTCCAAAATTTTGTGAAAAATTCTATCTAGTCAAGATCAGCATTTGAGGTGTTTATGGGAGCCCAAAAGCGCTTGGGGCCAAATTCATCCCTTTTTTCTGCTATACCCGTTTGAATGAAATTGAAATAAAACCTATCGACCTTGATGGTACACAAGGCTAACGGAACGAAACTACGGATAAGTACTGAGTTGGGGTTGTTGAAGAAGACAAAGAGTGCTTTCGGAGGAAAAGACATTAAAATGTTATTAATTTTGACCATAATTTATTCAAATGTTGCGGAAGATCTCGATAACGAAATTTTAATGTTACGATGCTTCTTGTTGGAGAATCTCTTTAGTTTTCGTAAAACCGCCGGATAACTTTTTCAACTATTTATGTATTTCGTAGTTATTCGGTATCGCGACTATTCTGACGATTGACCGCATTCCTGCGGTGGATAATGGGGTATAGAAACAATACCTACTTATAGATGACCAGAGTGGCATTGCATTTCGACCAAAGTATACCTAAGTAGCGAGTACGTAGCGTATCATACCGGAAACCAAGCCGATTCCAGGTACATCGCAAATCCGACTAATTCGCTCGTACATCATTTAGTCGTTGGCCGAAGCCGCTAAAAAGGTCAACGAGATAATAGCCTTTAATCATCTCTCGCCTTCTAGTGAATTATTATTAGTCAAGTTTCTCGTTTATAACGTTCGCAGATGTAACTAATAAATTTTCGTTAGCAATGGTAACGGCAACGGCAGCGTTCAACTACGCAGGTATTTGACATTTTGGCAATGGAGCATTGGTGGAAATTACTAACCCCCGAGGCGATGGCAGGCATACCATTCGTTCTCGACGCGATATCTATTACCTACATATGTAAACGTTGATTAGGCAGACTTTCGCGTTACAATACCTACGTAATTAATGCGTGTCAACGTGGATATTTGTAGCCGACACGACGACAACCAATCACGTAGATAGGATATCTCGACGAAAATCCAATAAACTTATCGTTGTAGAAATGTCGAATTTAAAATAGAGACGGTTTCGTTCGTCGTAATTAATAATTAGTATTTGATTTATAACGTGGAATTTAGCCAAGTCATAATTATTCTCGACGTTCTACTAGGTGCGTGTAAAAGTTTATCGAGTGCCTATACCTTACCTATATCGCTTTACCATTTAGTTGATATAGTTTTCTTCCCATAAAATTGGTATCAGTATACCGGTACCTATCAATTTTATGCATCAAAATCTCAAATTAGAGTTGAAAGCAGTGAGATGTAATAATACTCGCGTATCTGTGGAGGGAATAATGTCTAGATAATGGTTACATCCTATTTTATAACAAAATTATGTTTAAGCACATGTATTGAGTATTTAGATATTGACGGATTATTTGTTTATTCTTTGTTTCAGGTGAGTAACGATTCTTTGATGTAGAACCTGGAAAATGTGAAAAAAACAAGTATGTTTTTTTAAAACTAATTCTTTGTGTAATTCTTAACAAACCATCATCCTCATACTAATCGAATAAATCTGATGTTGAAAATGACTCTTGAAGGAATCTCTATAGATGTCTTTTTCCTGCCTTCAATTTGGGCCTGAATGGAGTTTTTTGGAAAGAACATACAAAGGAATGCTCATATCTCTAAAAGTGACCTTAATGGGGGGGGGGGGGTAAAAACAGGGCGTCCATTCTCTGAAAAGCCGGGAAAAGACAGCAAATTTTGGAATTTTCTCTGGAATTTTTCGAAAATCCAAAAAAAGGATAAATCATTTAAAAAAGTGTTTCTTTACTTATTTTATTTTTAATTTTTTGTTTAAATTTCGCCCTCGCTCCGCTCGGGGCAAATTATTACATCTTTTATCTAATTTTCTTATTCATAATTTTTTGTTGACCGTAATGTACCCTAAAATTAATACTCAAAATGCATTTCTTTGTTTATTAAATTATGAGTTATTCAAAACAATTTTGGATAACATAAATCAGCAGAAAATGGCAAATTTTCATCTTTTGAAGACCTTTTTTTGCAAAAATGTTTGTCCTCGCTTCGCTCAAACTCAACACGTTCATACGATTTATATTTTACCTCCTCATTGATTTTTTTATTTATTGGTACAAACTGAAAAATTACGTGGGATTGGGTGAATTTATAACTTTGAGGCATGTGTTTTTCATTGGTTATGGGGGGGGGGGGGGAGGAAGAAATTTTTGAATTTTCAGCCCGGAAAAATCGAATTTTCATTCGCTTGATTTGGTAGACATCCTGGCATAATTTTTTTCATTTTTCAAAACCTAATTTTGCGTTGGAATACTTAGTTTTTTCTTTTTATTTGATTTTTTTTTTCTGTAGGTAGCTAATGAATTCAAATTTTCAAATTTTTGTGGTGAGGGGGAGTTGGGTGGGTTCAAAATTTTTCAGAATTGAATTTGAATCTTTCTTTTTTTGGCCCGAAGAGAAGCATCTAAAGATCTCGTAAAAAGTATCTAGTGATTTTGAAAAAAAAAATCGTTCGACCTCATGCATTTTATATGATTTTTATGCAAAATTTCGGGATGTATCATATTTAAAAGGTCTGGAAAAATTCGAAAAATTAGTCTGGAAAACCTGGAAAAGTCGGGAAATTCATTTCTGAAATATAGTGGACACCCTGAAAAAATTTCCTGATTTCTTTTACATCATGGGGCACCAGGGGGGGGGGGGAATCAAAAATCGGAATGAAGGTCAAATTCACCCCTTATCCGATCATACCATTTACTGATTCAATTAATGAAAATGACCGATTGAATTAGTAAATTTTCACTGATTCGTCAGTCGACCAATTTTGTCTATTTCATCAATCGAATGGACAACGACTGATTGGTCAGTGATTACTTACTGATTCAAATTAAGAGAGCACATACAGTGTCCCAACAATCATGAACCCGGTTTTTCTCGAAAAATTAAGATAATTGGCATTTGGAATTTGAAATTCAAATTTCACTTATCTACACATTGAAGCGCTGCGTTTGACTGAAAATTGTAGGATATCAAAAATGAATCTTTCATCAGTTTCACATTTCTTGCAACCAGTTTAGTTATTCGCAAATGGTTGCCGAAATTTTCTATTAAAAAAAAACAACTTTTAAAAAGTCCACCCTCTAAATTTAAATCTGTCAAATTTGATGGAATTCTGCCCCTCTGAATCAGTGAAATAAATTTCGCTATTTTCCAGTCGAAAATTACTGATTTTTTCTGTCAAATTACGAACTGACTGAGAAATCTGTGATTCATGACTGAAAAATCAGTGAAAAACCTCGAATTCAAAAAACATTCTCCAAATTTGACCGATTCAGATTTATTGAAAAATCTGTGAAATTCTTGAATAAAAAGTGAAAAAATCGCTGAAAATCAGTAAATTTAGCTGATTTTTCCTGAAAAACAGTCAAAATTGCAGCACAGTGATGAATTAGTGAAAATTTTTTCACTGAAAGCAAGTCAATAAAACGTGGTGTCTATTCTCTGGAAAACCGGGAAAAGTCAGGGAATTTTGGTGGTCTGGAAAAGTCAGGGAAAAGTCAGGGAATTTTGGAATTTTCTCTGGAGTTTTTCGAAAATCCCAAAAAAATGTAAGTAAATCATTTAGAAAAATGTTTTTTTGCTTATTTTATTATAAATTTTTCAAAGAATTTCGCCCTCGCTCCTCTCGGGCCAAATTATTACATCTTTTATCCGATTATTGTCTTATTCATCACTTTTTGTCGGTCGTAATGTACAATAAAATTGATATTCAAAATGCATGTCTTTGTCCATTGAATTATGAATTATCCAAAAAAAATTCCCTCGCTACGCTCGGGGTAATTTACACTCTTTCTTTCTACAGAATTTATTTTTAATCTTAAGTTTTTTGGAAACTTACTTTTTAATGAGCTGTGATGAGAAAGAAATGTCATGATGCCCTTGACCACGATGTTGAAAAAAAAGGGAGGGAATGAAACAGGAATCGAAATTATTGGCCATGTTTTGGAAAACATGAATGAGGGAAAAGTGGTGAATTTTCATCTTTTGAAGATCTTTTTTCTCAAAAATTTTCGCCTTCGCTTCGCTCGGGCTCAACACATTTTTATATCTTTTCATAAAATGATTTATATTTAACCTTCTCATTCACTTTTTCATTTATTGGTACAAACTAGAAAATTGCAAGGGATTGCGTGAATTTATAAATTAGAGACAAGTGTTATTCATTTTGGCATTTTGGAGGGGGAGGGGGGAATGAAATGTAAAGAAAATTTTGAATTTTTATCCCGGAAAAATCCGAATTTTTATTCGCTCAATTTGGTAAGCACCCTGGCATAATTTTTTTTATTTTTCAAAACTTAATTTTGCGTGGGAATACTTGGTTTTTCCGTTTTATTTAAATTTTTTTCTGTAGGTAATAAATTCAAATTTTCAAATTTTTGTGGCGAGGGGGAGTTGGATGGGCGAAAAAATTTTCAGAATTGAATTTGAATATTTTTTGACCCGAAGAAGGGCATCTAAAGATCTCGTAAAATGTATCTAGTGATTTTGAAAAAAAAAACGTAAGACCCTACATATGCATTCTATATCATTTTTATACAAAATTTCGGGATGTAAGTACATCACGCGAAAAAATTACCCCCCCCCCCCCCCTCCTTGGTGTACGAATGTCATATTTATAAGGTCTGGAAAAATTCGAAAAATTGGTCTGGAAAAGTCAGGGAAAATCATTTCTGAAATACAGTGGACACCATGTAAAAGAAAATCACTGGGAATCAGTGAATCAGTGAATCAGTGAAAATTCACTGAAAACTCAGTGATATTTATATGAAATTCGCAGGAAAACCTGTGAAATTTTTTGAATAAAAAGTGAAAAATCGCTGCCCAGTGCTGCAATTTTGGCTATATATCAGTGATTTTTCACTGATTCGGAATGAAAGAGTATGTACTTCTACTCACCTATATACCTATATCAATGCCTAAGAGCGAGAACTGTCATTAAAATGGAAATTTCCAAACAATTTCCTCAAAACTGGCAATTCGCGACAAATTACCATAAAAATGATAATCATTAGCCAGTTAAACATAAATCTATTTTTTTATTCTTCTTCAAGATTTTCTGAAGGGTTATCGCGGTCCATCGATGAAAGAATTAAAGTAGGTACCTAGCTCGATAAGTAAATTCGAAATTTGTTGCACCCTCTTTGGTTTTCGCTCTCCAAATCTCCATCTCATTCTGTTTAATTGCGATATTGATTGCAGGCCGTCTCATTGTCAAGTTCGCATTAACATTTTAGCGACGGCGACAATGCCGAAGCCGCCGCACCGGTGTTCGCTTTCCCGTTATTCTTTTCATCAGCTCACAGTGTAACCGTAGAAACCGAACTATCTATACACCTCCTAAAAGCTTTTCCAACTCTTTCATCGTCGTAATGGAAAAGTACATTTATAATTAATACGTACGAAATATATATTCCTTCATTACAGCCGCATTATCTGTGTCCGCCCACAGAAGTCAAATAGGTGTCCTTGTCTTTCGCCCTGCTACGTAATACGTAAATGCTATCTACGTCTGCTGGTGTATCGGTATAATACCTTTACGTTAGATGGAGGAGGTACCACACCACGCTTCATCGCCATGTGCTACGTATATGCCACACAGCCATTATACGTACCTTCATTTGATGACTTCATTTCACGCAGCAATTTTTCTATTGCGTAATCTCGTCTAAACGACTAACGAATTTCGCCAACGTGATGCTTCGTGCCCTTTTCGCTCATTTTTACGGGTCGTAAAATTGCTTAGATTGGCAAGCCATCAAATTACAGAACACTACACCTTTTGTTACTTAATCGCTAACCGATAAAAAACACTCGATGGTTTTTTGTGAGCTTCTTTTTTGAAGTTTGAAAGAGGAAAACCAATTCTGGAATATCGGTCGTTAATGAAGATCGTGGAAATAGTAGAGTAATATCTATTTTGGAAAGTATTTGTTTATTCAAATTTTACTTACTTTGACTGAATTTTTCTCTGGAACCAAATAGTTTTGTTTTCGAAATGAAGAAGAGAATATTTGAGTTTGAATTGGGGATAAATATACATATTTGTTGTCAAATGCCAGTTTTTCAGAAATTAATGTGGTAAAATATGAAAAAAAAACTTCGGAATAGTTCACAAATTTAAATTTTAAAAAATTTCCCGGTATTATAAAAATTATGAGAATCACTTTCACACTTTCAAAATTGATCACTGAAGCACTGGGTTGATAATTTACTGAAATACTTACTTCATCATCATGAGGTTTCAGTCGTGTACGACCATACTGCCCCAATGAGTTTGCGCCACCGGTCCCAGTCCTGTGGTTCTTTTGCAGCACCAACCACCGATCCCATCCGCGCTCTTATCGCACCACCAGTGCAATAACAACACATCTCAAAAAAAATGAACTTCTTTATTTTTGATGTAAATTGAAAACTGATCAAAGATGAGCACGTTTCAGGAAAAAATACGAAGGTCACATTTTTTTTGAGATGTGTTGTTATTGCACTAGGGGTGCGTTATGTTGTCTGACCACCTGGTCGGAGATCTTCCTCTTCCTCTTCTGCCATGTGCCTTACCAAAAAGGATGTCTTTCTCCAGGTTGCCATCCTCTCTTCTCATAATATGACCAAAATACTCTAGCTTGCGTCTCTCGCGTAGAACCCTCAGCCTAACTGGCTCATCCAGTTTGTTGACGATGGATATATTTGTTTGTCTTGCAGTCCAGGGTATCTTCAGCATCCAGGGATCCGGAATGGAATTTTTTTTTACTGTTCCCGTTCCCGTCCCAGTCAGGAATTTTATTCTTTCACTGTTCCGGTTATGGTTCCAGTCATAGTTTTGAAAAATTTAGTGGTCTGGTTCCCATTCTGGTCACTTAATTTTTCCAGTCATCGTTCCGGTCACTGTTCCAGTTACCATTCCTGTAAATTTCCGGGCTATCGATTATTAACTGTTCCACTTATCGTTCCATGACCCATTTTAGTTACTGTTCCAGCAAAATTTTCCATTTATCACTGTCCTTGACCTTGAAACATCAAAAAAATAAAAATTTTGGCTCACAATTTAGAAAAAATGTATATTTTTTCAATTTTTCGAAACTTTTTCCAGTGTATTAAAGCTTTAAACCTTGAAAAATGAAGATGTTGGAACGGCAAATTAGAAGGAGTTGTTCCTTCATCAACTGTTCCGGTTGCGTTCCGGTCATGATTTTTTTTCAAGAATTGTTCCCATTCCTGTTCTGGTCAGGTTTTTACCGTTCCCGCTCCCATTCCAGTTATGGAGCTCCAAAATGACCGGTTTTTACCAGTTACCATTCCGAATTCCGTTCCATTCTGGATCCCTGCGCCAGACCCACATTTCAAAGGCATCAACTCTCCTTCGGTCTTCTGCCTTCATCGTTCGTGTCTCTACCGCATATATAAACACAAAGAAGACAAGTGAACCCACTTGTTATGAAAATTGTTGACTTTTTTTTTGTTTCGAAAAACCATGTGAAAAATTGGTAGGTGTATAAAAATGGTTGAAATGCGTAGCCATCACGAAAATCTAATTGAAATCTGTTGAAAATTGGTAGGTACCTGAAGTAAAATATTGCAAAATTTTTTGTAACATTTCAATAAATCTGACATTTTTATTTGTATTGTGTTTTTTGCAGCTCCATTTTAGACGCCCCGCCCATTCAAGGTAGGGGGCGAGAGTGGTCTCAATCGATTGTACTCGGTTTGTGTTGTCATGTGCTGGCATTATTTTCGTTTGTACTCGCTCCCTTCCCCTGAAAATTAATATAGGTCAGTTTGGGGCATCAGAAATGAGGCCAGCCCATTCAAGATTGATGGGTGAGAGTGGGGTCAATTGATTGTGCTCGTTTATGCTCCCTCTCTTCTATGGGTGGGGCGTCGGAAATGCTTTCTTAAAAACCTGAAAAATAAATCTTGATAAAAATGATAACACCATCAATCGTTTGTGCTATTCCAAGAGAGGTTTATGCAATATTTTATTTTGAAAAATATCACATTTCTGCCATTTCTTTGATCTCCTCAGATTTAAACCATCAAATCTGATCAAATCTAAAAATTTGTCATCGGGAGCACCAACAAAAATAATGTCAGCCCGAAATAAATCAAACCAAGTGCAATCGATTGGCCCCACTCCCACTCCCCGGACGGGCACCATTTCTGATGCCCCGCCCTGACCTACAGGGTGGGGCATTACCAACGCAACTTTGATTCCACCTAAAATGGTAACACTGGTCCTTCCTAAAACAAATACAACCCTTGGAGTGGAAATCCGAATTGAATTTTACTCACGAGAGCCCAAAGAATAGGGAGAGAACCGGTTTCACATTTGAACATAAACATGTTGTATCTATCAAAAGAGCAAAGAATTTCAATTTTACACATTTATTCCGACTCCGCCAGACTTTGTTTTGATGGAGCTCTACCTAAAAGATGAGAGTTTTTGCAACTGCTCTTCGAAATTTGGGGGCACCATTTCTGATGCCTCGCCCTGACCTATATTCATTTTCAGCTCCTCCGGTTATGATTTTAGCAGCTTTTGATTTCTAAAAATTTAAAAGTTTTTGAAAAAGTGCCTCTTTTTTTACCAAACTTTGGAGAAAATTTAGGTACCTATCTACCAAATATTGATCCCCCAAACCTACATTTTTTTTAGAGATGGAAGCTTTCCCCCTCCCCTCCCCCAATCCTTTTTTAAAAGTCCAGATTTTAGTCATTTTAAATTTTGAAAAAAAGTACTCAAGTTTGAATATTTTTTTCGCTCTCTCCCTACTCAAGGACAAACCAAAGTTGTCTTATTAGTGGGACGAAAAGTCGATAATTTTCGACTAAAATGAATTTTTTCTGATTTTTTAAAAATTGGAAAGGTAAAAGTATATAATTTTTCCTATTTAGAATTTCTCTTTCTCTTTTTTTTTTTTTTTTTTTTTTGTCGTTCAATACTCTCTCATTCTGAATCAGTGAAAAGTCACTGATAAACTGTCAGAATTGCAGAACAGGAAAAAATTCAGCGAAATTCACTGATTTTCAGCGAATTTTCGCTGATTTTTCTGCTCATTTCATGAATTTCACTGACTTTTTAGTAAATTTTCACCAATTTTCCAGTGATTTTCCTCACTGATTTGTTTTCATTGAAATTTTTTCACTGATATTCTCCTATGCTGCAATTCTGACTGTTTCTCAGTGATTTTCGATCATTTTCACTGATTTATAAATAAGAGTATATTTTTCTACCTGCAGATATACTACTTTTTTCCGAGCCGTTAGATGGCGCTCTATTTTTAATGAATTTTAAAATTTTTGTTATATAATTTGAAAATGAGTAAACAATTTTCGTACGTTATGCACACATGCAGGGTTATTTAATTGGGCCCACACGACAGCAATGTAAAAAACTACGTCGCAATTCGAGGTAATCGCGATGCTGGAAATCAAACGCAGCACCGTAAAAAACGACCGATGTAATTGACAACTAGGTGACACTTGCGATAACATTTTCATTGATAAGTGGAAACAATGCCGCAAAAAAACGCATCCGCTTGAACAAATAGTAGATATACGTAGTTGAGACCTTCACGAAATGAAAAATACCCACCATGTCAATGTAGCCCAGTTTTAGTTTTTTTCTTTTCCTTTCCGGTTTTTCCTTTCATTTTCAACAAAGTCTGAAAACAAATACTCACTTATAACCGAGTGGTTAAAAATGGAAGAAATTATTTATTCGTATTAATAATTTACTACCGAAGTTACGTTATTTTATCACGCGAGCCGCGTTATCAAAATTACCTTTGAAGTTTGCCTCGTCCTCGTCCTTGCTGTTTTTCGTTTCTTCTCATCTATTCGACGACGTAATTCATTCTATAATTTCGCCATATTCATGTTGCGAAAAATAATGCCCACGTGGAAGACGCAGCGGGGAGTACTTCGATTCTACAATATGGGTCTTGTAAGACTTGAACGATAATTCGAACGTGATAAAGAAAAAATAAGAAAATTTGTACGGCCGAGTACCGTTTTTTCAATCCTATGTATAATGTACATAATTAAGGCAGGAAGAAAATATGCGCGTAAATCAATCTTTAAATACTTGTGCGGAATTCGGCGAGCGAATCGCTCCGAGTTTTAGGACTTTATAGGTTAAACGATTTTTGAATACGAATATAAAAACAAAATGATCCAAGTTTTACCAACTTTATAGCGCGTGGTATCGTATGTATTGTGTAAACTTAAGAAGTAAACTTATTGAACATTTATTAAAGAAGGAATGAATGGGGCGAGGAAGAGAGATGAAAAATACGCGCTAAAAAGGTACACAAAAAATCGCAAGTTGCCGATAAGCATATTGCAATAACTTCATACGAAATAGACGCACAAGGAGTCTTGTTGCTCGGTAAATATTTTTCTCTTCGTGAAACTTTTCACTTACTCACCGAACCTGAATTCGCCGGATCGACGGTAACGGTAGAATTTTCGATTAGGTAATATTTTAAAAACTCGCCTTTTTACAAATTTCTCAAAAGATTAAATTGAATTACCTACGTAGCCTGCAACTTGGTAATGCTGAACTTTTGATGAGAAAATCGTTACGTTTGCAATTTAAGCGCAGTTTCGTATTTTTAATTTTCGTCAATAAAAGTTTTTATTTATTCGTTCGTGTAGTGGATTACAAGTATCGTGTAGAATCGAGGTGCTTAACAGTTCTGCCTTTTGCCAGGAAGTTCTGCTTTTGTCCTGCATTTTGCATGTATTTATCCATGATTTGAAAGCTTTCATTCTAAAGCAAAATTATGCAATTTTTTCATTCATTTTACTCTTTTTTTAAATTTTTAAATTATTTCATTTGAAATTTTCTAAATTGATTTTTTTTACTTGATAGAAGAATTGTTACTTGTAACGGGAAAATTTCCTCAAAAATGTCGCAACAAGTTTGAAAAATATTCTCGTTGAGAAAAATCTCAGTTTTCTTGGGGGTTTTGGAAAGTAGTTTTGAAAAAAATCTTGAGGAGTATGACCCCCCCCCCCCCAGAAAACTGTAAAAAAAATGTGAGCAATTCCAAATAAAATAGCATCAACGGGATTTAAATTTTTATCATTTATAGTTTTTCAAACTACTTCTGATGCCAAAGTCATTTGTCATGTGTTTCAAGAAAACAACCATATTTTGATCAATGGACTAATATTGTGAGAACGAGGCCGAGAAAATCTATTAGCGTCATTTCAATTTTTTTGAAAACGTCTGGCGTAGACCCTTTTTTTCCTCAACAAATCACAAATATTTTAGTTAGAGGGCTCAAAAATGTTTAGGAATTAAACTGACATCAGAGTAAGTTATTCAAATGGAATATCACTGATACTGAACCGTAATTTTCTTCATTTTTATTTCTTCAAACTTCTTCTGGTGCAGAACCTCTTTTTACATCTGACTACAAATATTTCGATCAGAAGGCAAAAATGTGGATATCAACAAAAATTTAATCAATTTCAAATGGAAATAGCGCAGAGAGAATTCATCAATTTCTAGTATTTTATTTTTCAAGAAACTCCTGGCGCAGAACCTCCACCTTCAACAAAACAAAAATATTTTGGTGCAAGTGTTGAAAATTATTCTTCAATGAAAATTTGATCAATTTTGAATTGAAATAGCACAGAGAGGTTAGATATTTCCATCATTTTTATTTCTCCAAACTCCTCCTGGCGCAGAATCTCTTTTTCCACCTAAACATGAATATTTTGGTCTGAGAGCTGAAAGTGTTTTTAAATGAAAAATTGATCAATTTCGAATTGAAATAGCACAGAGAGGTTAGATATTTTCATCATTTTTATTTCTCCAAACTCCTCCTGGCGCAGAACCTCTTTTCCCACCTAAACACGTTATATTTTGGCCAGAGGACTGAAAAGTGTTCTTAAATGAAAAATTGATAATTTTGGAATGAAAATAGCTCAAAGTGGTTAGCTATTTTCATGATTTCAATTTTTAAAAACTACTCCTGGCGCAGAACCTCTTTTTCCATCTGAACATGAATATTTTGGTCTGAGAGCTGAAAGTGTTTTTAAATGAAAAATTGATCAATTTCGAATTGAAATAGCACAGAGAGGTTAGATGTTTCCATTATTTTTATTTCTCCAAACTCCTCTTGGCGCAGAACCGCTGTCTTCAACCAAACAAAAATATTTTGATGCAAGTGTTAAAAATTGTTCTTCAATGAAAATTTGATCAATTTTGATTTGAAATAGCGCAGAGAGGTTAGATATTTTCATCATTTTTATTTCTCCAAACTCCTCCTGGCGCAGAACCTCTTTTCCACCTAAACACGATATATTTTGGCCAGAGGGCTGAAAAGTGTTCTTAGATGAAAAATTGATAATTTTGGAATAAAAATAGCTCAAAGTGGTTAGCTATTTTCATGATTTTAATTTTTAAAAACTCCTCCTGGCGCAGAACCTCTTTTTCCATCTGAACATGAATATTTTAGTCAGAGAGCTGAAAGTGTTCTTAAATGAAAAATTGATCAATTTCGAATTGAAATAGCACAGAGCGGTTAGATATTTTTGTCATTTCAATTTTAACAAACTCCTGGCGCAGAACCTTTTTTTCCATATACACATGAATATTTTAGTCAGTGGGCTGAAAACTGTTCTTGAATGAAAATTTGGTCAATTTTAAATTTTACACAATTTTTCATCAAATTAAACAATTTTTCGACAATTTGAGCAACATTTCACGCAATTTTTTTAACAAAAAAGACACTTTTCTACGGAAATTTTCAAAATTTTACACAATTTTTCATCAAATTAAACAATTTTTTTATGATTTTCAAAAAAATCTAGAAAAAAGGGGAGCGAAAGTTGCATTTTTTCTGCTGAAAAAGCACCATAACTTTGACTAAAATCGACGAAAATGCAAAAACCAGGGCATTTTCGGAATTCTCTCGTCGAGACGAATCGAATGATGTATTCACTTTTACATTTTGAGCTTTTTTCGCGAAAGATGCATTTTTTTCACAAAAGTTGCCTTTTTTCTGCTGAAAAAGCACCATAACTTTGACTAAAGTCGACGAAAATGCAAAAACCAGGGCATTTTCGGAATCCTCTTGTCGAGACGAATCGAATGGTGTATTCACTTTTACATTTTGAGCTTTTTTCGCGAAAGTTGCATTTTTTTCACGAAAGTTGGCTTTTTTTTACTGAAAAATCACCATAACATTGATTATAATCGACGAAAATGCAAAAATGAGTAAATTTTCGGAATCCTCTCGTCGAGCCGAATCGAATGGTGTATTCACTTTTATATTTTGAGCTTTTTTCGCGAAAGTTGCATTTTTTCATGCTGAAAAAGCACCATAACTTTGACTAAAATCGACGAAAATGCAAAAACGAGGGCATTTTCGGAATCCTCTCGTCGAGGCGAATCGAATGGTGTATTCACTTTTATATTTTGAGCTTTTTTCGCAAAAGTTACATTTTTTTCGCAAAAGTTGCCTTTTTTTACTGAAAAAAAGGCCATAACTCGTCAACAAAGGCTCGGCGAACAAAACGGTCGCCGGATTCGGAATCAGTGACCTCGAATTAGTCGAAAACGACACAAATCTCGAATTTTGTGAAAATCATCAATTTTCGAAAAAAACCATGACCTACTATCTTGTATTCATCAGCAGTTAAGTACGCGAAAGAACATTCCTTAACGTTTGTTATTTTTAGTCCAAAATTTTTTTTCAGAATTTTACTTACATAAAGGATTTTATTCTTGATTTGGTGCATTTCAAAATACGTATCGCAAAAAAGGGAATTATTTGCGGTGAAAGTATCGTTAAATTTAGGATCATAGTTTTTCATAAACCTATCTTCTACAGAAGGAACATACTCTCTGAAAAAGTCGGCACATTCCTTCTCCTGGACGAACCAATAAAACTTGCTGCTCAGACTTTGGTAATTTGAAGTCAACTTTTTGTGTTTACGGCTCAAATTTCGGTGTTTACGGCCTAAATTCCAGTGATTAAGATTTAAATTTCGGTATTTGCCAGTAATCGTCCAAAATTTACGCCTCCGCTGCGCGAGTACTAACGACTGGGTACTTCACTGTGAAATTCCCAAAGTAAAATTTGTTGAAATTTCGAATTTTTAATCCTTCTTTTGGAGTTTGATTTGGGTCCAAAAGTCAAATTATAATAAAAAATAATGATATAAGGTAATAACCTTAGAACCATAAGCGCAACCAGGAATTATGTAAGGGAGGGGCTGGAAATTCTAGAAAAAATGAGGTGAGAGGTGTGTCAAAATTTAATAAAGGGTCGTTGGCTTAGTCATGTTTTTTTTGATAGGTGGATAATACATAAAAACAGGCTCAAAAAATCCTTATTTTGTCAACATTCTAAAATGTGACCCGTGCAGGGAAAAGGTACCTAAAGTCGGAATTTTCAAAAATGAGTTTTTGAGCTAAAATGATGAAGGAGACCAAGAGGAACATTTTGAGACCTTGATGAACACCCAAGGTCCATTTTTCGCCGAGATAGAGACATTTGAAGTTAAGAAAATAAGAATTCAATAAAAACAAAATTCTGAGAAAAACACGTTTTAAGTTTTTACTCTTGTTTCTCATGTATCAATCATTAAAAAAGCTGCCAAAATTACTTTCCGATACTGAAATTTTGCGAGGAATTCGTTTCTGACGTCAAAAATTACTTTAAGAGGAGAGAAAAATGAAAAATTCACTATTATGATGAGTTTAATTTTGAAAAAAGCTGCATTACAAAGAGAAATCCTTTTTTTCATACTGTAAAAATTATCAAAAAATCTCTCAGAACTTCTTTTTTGTACTGAAATTTCACGAGGAATTCGCTTTTAACGTCGAAAATCACCTTAGGAGAATAGGAAATCGTTTACATCCATTTTCGATCATTTATATCTCAATATTCTCCAACAAAGCAATATTTCAGAAATTATGTATTTCTCAGTAAGTACAGTTGAATTTGCACACACAAATCTATGGGTATTTTACTTTATTTTTCTAGTCTGGAAGAATCCCGAGGCTCCCCTTACCTACAACAGACCGCATTTTGCAGCACATGCACATTTTTTTAACGTTCCGACTTTAGGTACCTTTTCCTCAGTCGGTTTGAACGTCATTTAGACGTGTTGTAGTAGGTTTTCCGAAGTGAAATTTTGGTAACAGCTGCATAAAGGTCTGAACCACTTAAAAACGCAAAAAAAAAAATTGAAAAAAATTGCCCATTTTTTGTTTTTTGGCTCTAGTGCAAAATTACGTTTTCCGACTTTAGGTACCCTGTCCCTGCACGGGTCACAAATACTTTTTCAAATTTTTTCCTAATTTTCAAACCATACTCAATGTTATAACTTTTTATTAAAATGTCAACGCATGTACTTAATTTTCACATGTTAAATGATTTTTTTCAATTTTTTTTCAAATTTTTTCAAGCCTGGAAAAATGCCATTACATCAATAGTTCAATTTTTCATTTCTTTTTTCAAGCCTAGGTACTTAATGCATTAATAGATTGATTACTGCATTAATAAAAAACGAATGCTTTCAAAAAACATGGACAGTGAACTATATTTACATTTAAAAAGACATTATGTACATTATTTCACAAGTAAGTATAGAAAATAAATTTGAGGTACGCGAAGGTAATTTTACAGTGAAACGAGCGGGAATAATATCCTTAATACCTAGATCTACAGACCTACTGGAGTACAGAGAAAATGCTATACCTAACGCAGGTATACTAACCAAGTATACTTATATAGTATGTGTGGGAATAGCAGATAGAATTTGAAAACAGAAATATGGTGAATTAGATGAAAAAAGATGAGAGGCAATTACAGATTAGCGGTAAAAATGTTAGGTGCATTTTTACCGCTAATCTGTAATTGCCTCTCATCTTTTTTCATCTAGTTCGCCTTATTTCTGTTTTCAAGTATTAAACCTGCAAGGGAAGGATGCATCCTTCCCTTGCAGGTTTAATACTATTCAATCTTACAATAAAAAAGTTTAATCCGAAATATCATATTTTGGTTTTCTGGTCCCGCCGCCGTCGATATAGAATGGAGTTCCGTTCAGACTACTTTGATAAACAAAAGTTGTCCACAGAGGAGTCACACTGGCCATGTGTGTTTTTTCTTTTACCTGCCACTTGAACAGAAAGTTATAAAAACAACGCACTTCCTCGTCTTCTAAACGCTTTCCGATCGTTTTCCTACCAATACCAATTATATCAAGATACCTTGCCTGGTGATGATACTGATTTGAACGACTAAGAGCACGAAATACTTCTTGAACGAGCAGGGGATAAGGATTACCTGTACGTTTAATATAACGCTGAATCACATCGTACCACATCTGCAATTCAGTATCTTGTGAATTTGGACTTCCGTTTACTTGGTATAAGAAGAACACCCATTGCTCACATTTTCGTAAGTTTCCTTCAGTACCTGGTTCGACCGTAGAAGCCTTCTGCACTACTATCTTGTATTCATCAGCAGTTAAGTACGCGAAAGAACATTCCATAACGTTTGTTATTTTTAGTCCAAAGTTTTCTTTCAAGATTAAATTCATATAAAGGATTTTATTCTTGATTTGGTGCATTTCAAAATACGTATTGTAAAAACAGAAATTATTTTCGGTGAAAGTATCGTTAAATTGAGGATTATAATTTTTCATAAACCTATCTTCTACAGAAGGAATATACTCTCTGAAAAAGTCGGCACATTCCTTCTCCTGGACGAACCAATAAAACTTGCTGCTCAGACTTTGGTAATTTGAAGTCAACTTTTTGTGTTTACGACTTAAATTTCGGTATTTGCCAGTAATCGTCCAAAATTTACGCCTCCATGCTGCTGCGCGAGTACTAACGAAGGGGTACTTCACTGAGAAATTCCAGGTATGGAAATCATTTGGGTAGTCGTAAATTTGGTTGGATAATGACAACGAATCTGAAAACGGCTCAAAACCTTTGTTTGACTTCAACCACGAATCATCAAAATAATCGCCATCATTAATCGTATCATCCAAGGTATTTGTCGTGTTCTGGTATGAATCAACAGGAATGGCGTTATGAGTTTCAACCGGTAGCGTAACTTTTGTTGACATGTCACTTGACGGAATCGACAGGATTTCGTTAATAATCACGAACGGGCAAAATTCAAATTGAACGGTGATCGATAGTATTATAATCCCAACAGAATACATTGTTATATTATAGTCAATTAACACTAAACCACATTTGAAATTATATAAAATGTTTAAAAAAATTGGCAAAGGAGCGAACAGTTTGTAAATTTCATAATGATATCGGTTCACGACAAGGACAGAAACAGACTATTACTACGGTCATCAGCGAAATTCGAATTAAGTCGAAATATATGGAATTTTTTGATTTTTAATATCCGATATCTTCTGATACTTATGGACCAATTCACGAGATATTACCCGATTAAATATTTGATCGACTTCATTAGTTCATACATATTGAAAGAATAATAAAATTTTTCAAGTAGGTCCATATTAAAAAAGTAATTGAAATGCAGTAGAGCGAAACTCAAAGATAAATCCCTCTGCCTAATTATTAAACTTCATATTGATCGTAGAGATAGAAGACATAAAACCACAACAGCCTGACAGGATTTCTTAAATCTAATTGGAATTTATGCGTGAATAAAATACATAGGTATTAGGTACCTATATAATTCGACTAATTTTTGGTCGCTGATTACGAATCTGAAATCCATTTCACGCGAGCGCTGCGGTAAAATCGACGAAAATGCAACAAATCGGTCATTTTCGGAATCCTCTCGTCGAGACGAATCGAATGATGTATTTACTTTTGAATTTTGGCCTTTTTCGCAAAAGTTGCATTTGTTCACTGAAAAATCGCCATAACTTTGAGTAAAATCGACGAAAATGTAAAAAATCGGTCATTTTTGGAATCCGCTCGTCGAGACAGATCGAATGGTGTATTTACTACTAAATTTTGGCCTTTTTTCGCAAAAGTTGCATTTTTTTACTGAAAAAACGCCATAACTTTGAGTAAAATCGACGAAAATGTAAAAAATCGGTCATTTTTTAATCCGCTCGTCGAGACAGATCGAATGGTGTATTTACTTCTGAATTTTGGCCTTTTTTCGCAAAAGTTGCATTTGTACACTGAAAAATCGCCATAACTTTGAGTAAAATCGGCGAAACCGCAAAAAATCGGTCATTGTTGGAATCCTCTCGTCGCGACGGATCGAATGGTGTATATATGTACTTCTAAATTTTGGCCTTTTTTCGCCAAAGTTGCATTTTTTCACTGAAAAATTGGTCATAACTCGACAGCAAAGGCTCGGCGACCAAAACGCACGCCGGATTCGGAATCAGCGACCTCGAATTAATCGAAAACGACACAAATCTCGAAATTTTTGAAAATCATCAAAATCCAAAAAAATCATAAGACTAGTCATTTTTGCATTTTGAGCTTTTCTCGCGAAAGTTGCATTTTTTTTGCTGAAAAATCAGTCATAACTCGCCAACGAAGGCTCGGTGACGAAAATGGTCGCCAGATTCGCAATCAGCGACCTCAAATTAGTCGAAAACGACACTAATTTCGACATTTTTGAAAATCATGAAAATCCAAAAAAATGCATGAGTTAATGGTTTTTTTCGAAAATTGATGATTTTCAGAAAATTCGAAATTTGTGCCGTATTCGACTAATTCGAGGTCGCTGATTACGAATCTGAACTCCTTTTCACGCGATCGCCCCTCCTTTGTCGAAAAAAAGGCAATTTTGGCCTTTTTTCGCAAAAGTTTCATATTTTTTTACACCTCCGGAAGCATATTAAAGCATGGTGACGAAAAGGTGACGACGTCGAGGACATGTTGGTCCATATATATATCTCGAGATTGGTAAGGTCCAAGAAGAATCTGTTTACACAGTTTTGTAAAGAATTGAAAGGATATTGAAAATTGATGATCACTTTGTGAAAGGTTCAAAGTTTAACATCTTCTATAATTAAAGTTCAACTTTCATGATGAATATAAAAGATGATGATGTAGGCCACCATTAAAAATCTGAAAAAATTACAGCAAGGAGAAATTTTCATGTTTTCAAATAATTACTTTTCAAGATGGGATCTCATTACCCCAAGGGGGAGCAGGGGGTTCCAAATCTGGTTGAAATTCAAAAAAATGGAAAACCCAAAGTACCTAACACATCAATTTAGAATTTTTTTCTAATTGATTGAAATTTGAAAAAATAAATTGAAAGACCGAATGGAACCGGGAGAACCGGGACCAATTGAAACGGTCTCTAATTTTAGGAACCACCACCAGAACAACGTGATGAAATTTTTCGAAACTGAGCCCAAAACCAGAACCTTTTGCAAAAATAAAAAACCAAAACCATTTCAAAACCAGATTCACAAATTACAAAAACTGAAAATATCAGAACCAAACAGAACCGTTTCAGACTATTGTCAAAAACCAATTCAAAAACCAGAACCAAGAACCAGTTAATAACAACGCATCCGAAAACCACAACCACCACCACCAATTAAACTTCAATCGGTTTTGAACACTGGTTGTAACACTAACCAATATTACTGTAAAAGTGGAACATAATAAAAATCATTATGTCTTCACAGTGGCGTAACCGGGGGGGGGGGGGTCCAGGGGGTCTGGACTCCCCCCCCCATGGCGTCAGAAACTTACGTGAAAAAGTGCCTTTTTGGAGCATGAAAAATCTAATTTTCTCAAAGCTTCGCCCTCGCTTCGCTCGGGCATGAAAGAAATCACATTTGATAATTATGTATAATTATATAGTCAGGAATTTACGTAAAAAATGCCTTTTTGAAGCATTAAAAATCAAATTTTCTCAAAACTTCGCCCTCGCTTCGCTCGGGCATGAAAAAAATTGCTAATTCTATAAACTGTTTGAATCAACTATGCAAAAAATAGTTCCCTTTTGATATTCCAAGTCTCCATACCCACTTTGCACCCTCCCCAAAAAAGCTTCTGACGCCAATTCTTGGATTTATTAGGTATTTGTATTAGCTTTTAAGGCAAAAATAATTAGTACCTTATGTAAGTTGTTTGTTCCAAGATTACATTTTCATCAGTTTTTTTCCTTAAACGTGCTATGCAAATCGCATGAAAATTTAATAAAGTTTGAATTTTGTGTTTTTATTGTAAAAGGAAATTTGATGGGGGGGGGGGGGGGGTGAACTTACAATTTCTCAAAAATCATGAAATTTCGGACCCCCTCCTTGAGAAATTTCTGGTTACGCCACTGTGTCTTCATCTAAAATAATTTTTTTTTTACAAGTTTTTCCAAGTCTAGCATGGATGTCATCATGTCTTGATATAACAACATTATGTAACTGTAAAATTACATAACAATTTTTTTCCAAGTCCAACATAATATCACTATATTATCTTCATCTGAAATACGAATTTTTTTCAAGTTTTTTCAAGTCTAACATAATGTCATTATGTATTGATCTAAAAACGTTACATAACCACCTCCAGCGTTTCGTTAAGGTACACTTTTCAAATTTTACCTCCCAGCCCTAAGACATATTTATGTCAAAAATTGTTCCCCGAAAAAATTGAATTTTTGGTTACTTTTTGGTCACTTTTTGCTCAAAAAAATTTACTTTTTTCTTCAAAAATCTCGCTGTGATGCCTAATCTAAATTTACTCAAATTGATTTAAAAATGGTTTCTGGAGTCTGAAAAAATGCCGTAAAATCCCCCCTCCCCATGATAGGTTCCTCAAATCGCATCGTAAATAAAGAATTTCAGAGTCAATTTTTACTCATAACCTGCCTCCCTGCTCAATGACCGCCTTTATTCTCGATCAACTGAAAGTTGCTTTTCAATCCATGAATATGCTGGGGTGGGAAACCCCAAAAAATAAAGAGAATCGGAGTATTTTCTTTGGTAGAATGAAGTAGCTACGTAAAATTTCGCTCAATAAAATACCATACGTAAGCCGATAAAGCATTATACGGAAACACTACGATGAAGTCGAATGTGATGCATTATGAAAAATAGCTGTACCAGCGTAGTGAGAGAGCGAGCGAGATAGAGTGACAAGGTAGTACGTAGGTACTAGGTAGTGCGTAATATTAGTAAAGGAGAAAGAATAACGACAGTTAAATCAACGAAGGAAAGAGACTGAAGGGTTGAGGAGTAGGATGGTCTATCCGCTTGGAAAGAACGAATGAAGCAATATATTCGCGTTCGCTCTTTTATTCCGGTCTTTAAAAACTATTAAAAGTATAGGTATGCTGTAGCTGTTTGCGCGCTGTTTCGTTATTAAACGCTCGAGTACTTACTTCTTTGAGTCTGGTAGATTTCTGTTTGATACCCATTATGGATAAATATCTGTACCTAACCTAAGAAGAATGGAAACATTTATAACTTTTTTTTTGTCTTTGGGTACGTCACGTAGAATTTCTACTAATGGAAATTATATATCGCCAACTCGAAAGGATTGGATTTAAAGGGAAAATCATATACACTTCTATAGGTACACTTACACAAAGAAATAGGGTCCGATGTACCTATAAATGAGAGAATAAAGTTGGTAAATTAATTCTATGAATGCAGATATATATTTAATAGCTACCTATTTGTAATGTAGTAAATAATGCCGTTTGAAGTGATTAATTAAGGTATAATTATGTAGGTAACTACTTTTTTTTTGTCGGTACAATGATAAGAAAAGCTTCAATGATAATGATATCTATATTGAGATGGCCAAATTAAGTGCAAAAAATTATCCCAGAGATTGCAAAAATGAAGTTTCTATGTTCTCTGAATTTAAAAACATATCATTTGCATAAGGTAAAAGAAAATATGATGAAATTCAGAGATAGTGTTATAGAGGAGTTTTTTAGCCTTGAAAAGCTCAACTTCTTTGGAAATTAAAATTTCTTCTTTTAAAAGCTCTGCCCTGAAAATTTTTTAAAATGTTTTTACCCTATTTTTTCAGAACTTCCTGACCATTTTTTTTCTTTTTTATATTATATTCGGGAAAGTTTTCTTTATATTTTAACAGGGGGACTTTTGGATATGACAGTTTTTTCGAGTTTTACATGAATGGTCATCTTCATTTTTTATGTGAAACGTGAATCGAACCCACAAACGCCCCCCCCCCCGCAAAAATCACCCTCATACAGGAAGACATTCACAATGACGCCGGGGCATTTAATATTACCCCAAAGCCATAGAAATAGATATAGGACTTTCTGGTTTGCGGAATTCGATTCCTTATGAAATATCGAGTGGTAAAAGCTATTTTCAACATTTTTCCTCGGTGTGGAGGGTGAGCCAGAGGTGATAATATAGTGTTACTGAAAAAAAAACAAGCTAATTTTGATTAAAATATTTCAAACAGATTTTCTGGAGAATCAAAATAAATTTTTTTCTAAAGGGTATTCAGAGCTTCCAAGTCCATTTCTGGGGTCATTTTGACCTCAAACTCAAACCCAGAACCCACAGGGACGAGAAATGTTTTTTCGTTGAGTTATAAGCAAAAAATTCATTTTGGAGGGTTCAACCACCCTCTGGGAATCCGACGCTTTTTGGAACCAGTACTTCTTGTCATATTGTTTGGTGTAATGTCCTGAGTCAATTAGGCCAAAAAAATATGGAATCGGAATTTTTTCCAACTTCACCATTTTTTTGTCCAACACTCGCCCCCTCGCTCCTGTTGGCTCTGGCAGGCATCCCACGGGGTTACTTTTATAGTAACCATGTTACTTTTTTCAAGCAAAGTCACCATTTGTTACTTTTTGCACTCAAAAGTTACTATTTGTTACTTTTCTCTCAAAAAAGTTACCTTTTTTCAAAAATTTTACCAAAAAATTAATTTTTGGTATTTTTTGGATAAAAAAAAAGTTGAAAAAAATCTCGTACACCAGTGGCATTTAAGTATTACGAACCCTCTTGGTATGATTGAGGTGGCGCAAGGGCCAAAAATTGCGAAAAACCGTAAAAAATGTTATTATTTTGGGAAATTTTTTCAAATTTTGAGCATTTAATACGGAAAGAAATGATCAAATGAAAAAACCAATCCCGTATTCGTGTTCAGCAGGTCAAAATACCCCGATTAACACCCTTTTTGCGATAATTTTACTTTAAATCTCGAAATTTAATTTTATTGTCATGAAAAAGCAATGAAAAAAGTGAATTTCGACATTTAAAGTAAAATGATCGCGAAAAGTGTGTTTATCGGGGTATTTTGACCTGCTTAACACGAATCCGACATTAGTTTTTTCAGTTAGCCATTTCTTTCCATATAGAACGCTCAAAATTTGAAAAATCTGCTAAAATAACAACATTTTTTACGGTTTTTTCGCAATTTCCGGCCCTTGCGCCACCTCAATCGCCAAAACTGAATACGTGACGTGAATCTACGTCAAAAAACACATTTTTAGGATATTTTCAAAAATTAGTCGAACTTCGCTTTTAAGATCTTTTTTACAGTTGAAAATTTTAAATGGCCAAAACCTCATGAAGGAGTCCACCAAAATTGATGAAAAAATTATCTTGAATAGACCTTTACGAGATGTAACTTTGTGCCAAAGAACAGAAAATTTAATTCACTTCCATTGGAATTAAAAATTCTTGAAAATGGTGCAATAAAACGGCCATAGCTCCGAAAGGGTGGGGGTTGGGGGCCAAAAAATTTTCCAGAATTTTTTTTCATCAAGGTACACAATCTGGGAGCATAAGATCAAAAATTGGGGCTGGGGCCAAAACCACCCCTTATCCGGCTATACCCTTTAGTTTTTTTAGTTTTTTATTTTGGTTATGCTCATTATGAGAATAAATAGTTTCGGTATTCCTTATAATACTAGGTATATGTATTACGTACACAAATGAATATTTTTTGAATTTTTTTACATTTTCTGGGCTAAATAATGAATTGAAATTAAAAAAAAGGTTACTTTTTTGAACTTTTGGTTACTTTTTCGACTATCAGAAGTCCCTAAAGTTACTTTTTTTTTCAAATTTTGTGTGGATGCCTGCTCTGGGTTTGAGTTTAAGGTCAAAATGATCCCAGAAAGGGATTAGGTATCTCTGAATACCATCTGAAACTAAATTTTCATTTTTTTTCCCCCGGAAAATCTGTATGAATTATTTTAATCAAAATTAGCTTGTTTTTTCTTTCAGTCACACTATGTAATCACCTTTGGCTCACCCCCCACGCTAGGAAAATTTTTGAAAATAGCTTTTTTGACTCGAAATTTTACAAGGAATTGAATGCCGCAAACCAGAAAGTCCTATATTTATTTCTATACCTTTGGCGTGATTTTAAAGGCACCGTGTCATTACGAATGTCTTCCAGTATAAGGGTATTTTTTGCGGGGGCGTTTGTGGGTTCAATTCGCGTTTCACATAAAAAATGAAGATGACCATTTTTGTAGCAAATTTAACGTATAGTACAGTCGATAGGGGACATGACCCAGCCAAAAATGCAGGTCAAGATTTTTTTGCTGGAAATGGTCTAGGAGCATCCCCTGAACAACATATGAAGACCCGGCCGTGTCAGACCCAGTGCTTCCCCCCCCCCGCGGTGGATCAAAGCCCCCCAAAATGGGTTTTTTGCTTCTCCTACCCCAGATTTGAATTTTAGGGTAAAATTAGCTCAGTAGTTTTTTAATCTACGCCACAATACCTACAAAACGGTTTTTTAAAAATTTCCGTAGCGTTAAGGGGGGCGGAGCTATGACCATTCAAAGTCACCATGTTTAGGGGGTGTATTGAAATATTGCAGTTATATGCAACGCAATAGACGAAATTCACCGATTTTGTGATTTTATATGGTAAATAATTTTTCTTTCAACGTCCCATCACCAATTTCTCGTTTGCACCTCTCCCCAAACAACCCCCACCCCACCCGCAACCCCTTACGAGTGTGTACTGTAGGAAAATTTGGTTTTTTGAGGCAAAAAAATATAACTTCGTATGATCAACACTGATCAACCCATACCCTAGGAGGAGGTTCAAAAGGGGGAGGATGTAGTTTCCATTTTTCAAAATTGACTTTTTTTGATGGCATTTCTATATGATTAAATCTCGGTGAGTTCAAAAATGGCATTACATTCAAGATTTGAGAAAGAGAAGTCCCTGTATTTATCGGTCGAATTTGAAAAAGGTTAACATCTCAATTTTGAAAAATGGAAACTGCATCCTCCCCCCTTTGGACCTCTTCCTAGCCCTCCTACGAGGGTTGGCAAAGAAGCGTATGGGTTGAAAATTTTTGTTCAATGAAAATTTTGAATAAAAAATCGTATATCTCGACTATTATTTGATTGTGAGCAAATTCTCAGAGTATTATTTCAAAAATAGCGTAATTTTCGTGTTCAGCAACCTCAATTCATATGAAATTGGCACCCATGAAGAAACAATTTCTCAACAACTATAAAAAAGGGCCGAGGGGGGGGGGGGGGTTTACTCAAAGGTATGTTCCCACATCTGTATAACAGATATGGACTCTGCAATGATGTTGAATATTTTTATTCATCATCAGTGTTGATCATACGAAGTTATATTTTTTTGCCTCAAAAAACAAAATTTTCCTACAGTACACACTCGTAAGGGGTTGCGGGTGGGGTGGGGGTTGTTTGGGGAGAGGTGCAAACGAGAAATTGGTGATGGGACGTTGAAAGAAAAATTATTTACCATATAAAATCACAAAATCGGTGAATTTCGTCTATTGCGTTGCATATAACTGCAATATTTCAATACACCCCCTAAACATGGTGACTTTGAATGGTCATAGCTCCGCCCCCCTTAACGCTACGGAAATTTTTAAAAAACCGTTTTGTAGGTATTGTGGCGTAGATTAAAAAACTACTGAGCTAATTTTACCCTAAAATTCAAATCTGGGGTAGGAGAAGCAAAAAACCCATTTTGGGGGGCTTTGATCCACCGCGGGGGGGAAAGCACTGGGTCTGACACGGCCGGGTCTTCATATGTTGTTCAGGGGATGCTCCTAGACCATTTCCAGCAAAAAAATCTTCACCTGCATTTTTGGCTGGGTATACCTTATTTTAGAGCTATATCGACTGGACTAGTAGAGTAATATTGCACATGACTAGTTTTTTTGAAAATGGCGTTTTGGACGAGTTATAAGCAAAAACCCGATTTTAGGGACGTTCAACCCTCCTTCAGAAGAGTCCTGCACCCTTTGGAGACCAGGACATTTCATCATATTCTTTGGTATAGTGTCCTGAGTAAATTAAGCCAAAAAAATCTTGGATCGAAATTTTTGTCTGTACTTTGCCATTTTTTTGTCTAATTGCACTGGACTAGAAGTCAAAGTTCGAACTTTCTCCATCATTATCAAAAATTGAAAAATAAATGCTCACAGTCGAAGTTGTGAAGAATTGAGAGTCAAAGGTAAGGCAGTATCCAAAAAGAAAAACACAATTTCACCATACTCGTAACTTTCAATGAGTAGTTTTGTTGAGAAATCATTTATTTTCTGGAATTTCCCATTTTTTGGGCGATAGGTTAGCTATGTGTGCATTCTCTGGAAAATTGATTTCTTTACCTCCTTCAAGCTCCTCCCCCCCGTAAAAATGAAAGTAAGGGGAGAAATGTATGTACCTAGCTTATCTTTTTGGCTATTTTAATGTTTTGATGTTTTCATTTCCCTTTGTGTATTGCTTTGAGTGAGTTCATCATCGGTGTTACGTACTTATGAGAGTAGTTTTGTTTGGCTGAATGGTGTATTAATGGTTGTAACATCGAGCTCATGTAGCGTACCGTACCTAATACCTATGAGCTTTGTATCGAGTACTTGCGAAGTTGCGAGTAGGTACGTAGTATTTTTCATCATTACAGACTCGCGGTTCGGTTAGGTATTGAAATTTCAGGGTTGCAGTTGATTTCATTTTGAGTATATGTTGAGCATCGTGTTTTCCTATCCCTTCGCATACCTGCAGTGAATATACCCTTCTAATTACATAGGTACGCGTATACTTACCTACCGTTCATTTTGAGAATATTAGAGTAAAAATTGGACGAATGATTTTGATATTCAGCCAAGAATGATATACACTCGAAACGTGCTGTGAAAATGAGAATACGAGTAATGCCACGTAATATTATGCAAATATTGCGAGCGTTATATTTCGATTTTGATTGTTTCGTCGACAAAGACGAGACGAAAGTGAATTATTGTGTAGAATTACACTTGTACAGCAATGGAAACATGATAACGAATCAATTCATTTGCAATATTCGCTTCAATTTGTTGGAATCGCGAATTGTATTTTTTGTGCGCCTTTGTGAGAGTAGATGTCAATTTTTCTCTGATCCGATATCCTTCGCATCCTAAAATTACGTGGTTATTTTTATCCAGTATTGGCTGTCAGAAAGAATTGAAATGCCAAACAAATTGATTAATTTACATGCATGCGAAAAAATGATACCTAGGTATAAAAATAATAAAAGTTCATTATATGGTACCACGGAATTGATGAAAATTATAGGAAACTGTGTATAGATAAAACTAAATATAATTATGACAGAAGGTTGCAAAAATTGCCAATTTTTCACTGAAAATTTTTTCTATTGACGCACAAATACTTGATGATTTTTTTTAAAAACCTATTGAATTTTAGAAAACCAGTCACGTTTTGATCCTTGTATGCCAAATTCAAATCATTTTCATTGTTATCTCAACGATTAGGTTACCCATTCCAATTATAAAAATTTTGGACGTGTTTTCGTGATCGTGTCGAACAGAACCGTTCAAGGACAAAAGGGACAATCTGCCTTTCCAAATCACATAATTACCTACGTGTACATTTCGCTTGGAAAAATGATAATTGGGATGCAGAATTTGCAACTTTTTTTGATTTTTGACAGGCCTGTCCCAAAAATTGTTGTGAAATGGTCTGAAAAACATTCCTCAAAAAAATCAAGAGTAAGCAGCAATTTGTTTAGCTTTTGATGGAGGGGAATGGGGAGGGGAGGGGTTAAACATGGTCTGAAAAGTTTTAAATGTTCACAAATTTTTTTTGAATTTTTACTACAATTTTTAGCGCAGAAACATCTGAATTCGAAAGAGGTTGAAAAACGTGAAATTTTTTCAGCACTCATTCAAACATTTTTGTCGATTTTTGAAAACGATTCTCTCCAAACATTAAGCGTCCCTCTAGAAGTACAAGGATTTCAAGACCATTCCGCGAAAATGATAATTTTTCAAAAATTCAAAAGTCCGGAAAGGTGCCAATTTTACAATCCATTTTGGTCTCCTCATACTGTTTCAACAAATTCTTAGGTCCATTTTAGAATGACAATTTTGTGATTATAGCAATTTTTCGAACATATAAAAAATTGAGGATTACTGTCGAGTTTTCGCTTTTTGTTTTGATTCTTTCACACTGTTTCCATGATTTTTCGATCAGGTTTGAAAATTTATCTCCGCAAATAAAACAATCTGAGAAAAGTACCAATTTGTTACGATTTGTTTTGTTCACCTGAACACGATTTGGGCGATTTTTTTAGTTTTTGAAATTTTTTGGGTCGTTGGTAATTCAATTTTATTTTGAATAACAGAAAAGTTTCCGGTACTTTTGACGATCCTATCGCCCCACTCCTCGAGATCTTCTATTTATTGAAAATTTTACGTTTCTTTACTTGTATTAACGTGGAATTGGTATTTCTAGTTGTAAGCGTGAGTAAAAAGACCACATCGAAGAATTTTCCGCGTTCAAGTATATTATTATTTTTCAATAATTTTCGAGTTGAAAAAAAATGTAGGTTTAGGGTATATTCCTCACATCTATAGATCACTGTTACATACGATTGCAAGTGGTGTTTTTTTTTCAGGTTCGGTGACGAAATTATTTTTCTTGCTAGATGTTAAAGTATAAAATTATTTTCAGAAGTGGTTAATCTAATTTATCAGAATTCCGAGTGGTTTTCTTATTTGATTTGGCCATCTTATTTACGCGACAGCCCTCGATGGAGGTTAAGTTTCAGCCGGGGAGAGATGTTTTTAATTTCATCGAAATAATTGGTCCGTCGGGTAAAGACAGACGCGGGTAGATTCCGATTATAAAATTGAATAATTAGCGTAAGATGTACCGGAGCTCGTTACGCACGAAACCGTAAAATTTAATGAAAATTAAGGTCGCCAAATTACCTTCAACCTGGATAAAAAATTTTGCGTTAGAGGGATACGAATTTTGTCATGAACGAGCTTTTTCCATATTCATGATCATTTTATTGACCATTTCACAGTGACGTAGGACTGGGTGTTTTCGTTCACGTTGAATATTTTTCTCCAAAAATCCAAAATCTAGGGTCACGCTAGTGACCCCCCCGCCCTACAATGTCAAAAACGTAAATGAAAACGTCGGAACCGCGTGACACTTAGTATTCTCTGAGTAATTCGAGCACAGTTTCCGTGATTTTTTTGAACTTTCTAATCGTTTTTTTTCGAAAATGAATGAATGAATTTGAAAAATTTCAACGGCAAATTTATTTATTTTTCAAGTTCTTTCTTTTAAATGTAAAATAAAATTGATACATAAAATATTTGCGGAGATATGGATTTTGGTTTTTGTTTAAAGTTGGTTGATTTGGTACTTAGATTACCAAAACTTGGGCAAAATTGGTCCGGTCAATATTTTTGAAATTTTGGGGATGGGTATTATTCATCCATGCGGAGATACTGACGGAGCCAAATTTTGAAAATTTTGAAAATTGACCCTTCACCCCCCCATTTGGAGCCCCAAAATTTTGAAAAACGGAAAATTAACCCCAAAAGCGTGTTCCTTGCATGAAAATGCATACACTGTCGCAAATTTCAGGAAATTTGAACTTTTTTTGAGCTTTTTATATAAGTATAAAGTTTCTAAAAAATGTGAAAACTGACCAAGTTGAAGCTCCGAATAATAAATAACTGTTATTCGTTGAGCTTCGGCAATAGCAAAAGCGATTGAAGACATGTATAAACTATGCATGTCTAAAATCTCAAATCATTTAAAGCTTTCTAAAGCTTGTTATCCTTGTTGAAAATTTGTGTTAATTTCACTCATCATAAAGTTGCAACACAACATTGAGATGAACGAAAATATCAACAAATCGATTTTGTATATATCGAGATATCGATATATCGATTTTATTTCGATTAATGATAATAGCTGTGTGATAACAGTGAAAATAAATGAGAAGTTCACCAGTTCACCCTTCTGATTTTATATCATGTTAAATATTATGTTATGGTATATGGTAGCTACGTACAAGTACTGCAATTACCTAATTATCAAAAGAATTGGGTGATTGATAGTATATTTCAGCTATTTTATGAAGTATAAGTTGAGGTAGCTACATACCAGTACACAATGATTATACTTCATTGAATAGTTGAAATATATGTATGTACTTTCAATCATCCAATTTGTTCCATAATGAATTGCAATACTTACTCGTATACGTAGCTACCTTGATCCAATATTATTTAAATTTCAGTAGAATACATCATGAAACTATCATTGTGTACTCGTATGTAGCTACCTCAATTTTTTACGTACCTCATCAAATAGCTGAAATATAGGTACTATCTACTTTCAATCACCCAATTTGTTCAACTTCAATGATTAATTGCAATACTCGTACGTAGCTAGTAGCTACCTTAACCTAATATTTATGAAATTTCAGTCGAATACATAGATAACATACTTATAAGGTGGTAAGTAAATTGTAAGTATCGCTAATGAATTTTATCTGAAGCTGGCTAAAATAACCGCTGCTTCGGATAAAGTTCCTTAGCGATACAATTAATTTATCATTTATATTTTAGATTATATTTTAGAAAATTTGATGTATTCTACTGAAATTTCATAAATATTAGGTTAAGGTAGCTACGTACGAGTATTGCAATTAATCATTGAACAAATTGGATGATTGAAAGTAGATATAGTATATTTCAGCTATTTGATGAGGTACCTACATACGAGTACACAATGATAGTTTCATGATTTAGGTATTCTACTTACACAAATTTAAATAATATTGGATCAAGGTAGCTGCATACGTATACGTAAGAGTAAGTATTGCAATTCATTATGGAACACATTGGATGATTGAAAGTATATATCAACTATTCAATGAAGTATAATCATATGTGTACTGGTATCCAATATTATTTAAATTTCAGTAAGTAGAATACCTAAATCATGAAACTATCATTGTGTACTCGTATGTAGCTACCTCATCAAATAGCTGAAATATACTATATCTACTTTCAATCATCCAATTTGTTCAATGATTAATTGCAATACTCGTACGTAGCTACCTTAACCTAATATTTATGAAATTTCAGTAGAATACATCAAATTTTCTAAAATATAAGTGGTAAGTAAGTAAATTGTATCGCTAAGGAATTTTATCCGAAGCCGGTTAAAATGACCGCTGCTTCGGATAAAGTTCCTTAGCGATACAATTTACCACTTATTATTTTAGAAAATTCGATGTATTCGACTGAAATTTCATAAATATCATGTTGAATTGGGTGATTGATAGTATATTTCAGTCGAATACATCGAATTTTCTAAAATAATAAGTGGTAAATTGTATCGCTAAGGAATTTTATCCGAAGCCGGTTAAAATGACCGCTGCTTCCGATAAAATTCCTTAGCGATACAATTTACTTACTTACCACTTATATTTTAGAAAATTTGATCTATTCGACTGAAATTTCATAAATATTAGGTCAAGGTATTGCTCGACTGTTATCTGGGCAAGTTTGTGTTGTATTCGTGTAAAAGGAGCAACATTCAATCTGTTTGAGCGATTCTGAGAAAGGAATTGTATAATTATGTTTATTCTTAATTTAATTCTATTTTTTTAAAAATCAACCAATCGAAATTAACTGTATCAAAACATAGCCAAATATTTCTCACGGAATCGTTGAAATTTGAGAAGCCCCACATGAGAAATTTCCGGAGTGACTTTTACACTTTGATTATATATATGTACATGGATTGCCAGTTCATATCAGGTGTTTTGAAGCGGAAAAATAAAAAGATAGAATTTCGAAGCGCATGCGTGAATTGTTGACATTGTGTTTGAATTTAATTTGAAGTTACGTAATTTATTAATTACTATTGAAAGAATCCCAAAAACATTGTAAATCGACTGATTTATAAATTTTTATAATCACTTCACTTTGGTTGAGCAAAATTTTCATCAAAAACTGTTGATAAATCTGAAATTTGGAAATTTCTTATCATTCAAGAATTCGAAACATTAATCCACAGTGTCAACAAAACATTATCTAGCCACTGATTTCTCCCGTTTCAATCCCAATCATCCAATCAAATGAGGAAAATTTTGTGTCAAAATAAACAAATTTTTAATGATTTTCAAGCATGCGCACTACGTTTCGATCTTTTCTTTTTTCCGCTTCAAAAAACACTTTTTTTAACTAATGGACTGGCAATCCATGTAATTTATATAATCAAAGCTTTTACACAAATACAAACCTGCCAAGATAATATAACCATTGAACAATAGCTACGTACATGTATTGCAATTGAAGCAACCGTTTGAAAAACAACCCTAGTCCAGATCCAGAATCGGTATATGACAAAAGGGACCCAGGTGTAACCTTTCTTTCGATACACCTATGTCCCCTTTCTCATATACAGTTTCTGGACTATGGTTGTTTTTTAAACGGACGCTTCAATTAATCATCAAACAAACTGGATGTCTGAAACTGAAAATAACTCGAAATTTTGAGTGAGCACATGGATGTTTGAGGTAGGGAAAGTAATGTACTTTAAATTCTCTACTAGATGGAATAGATTTGAAAGTTGTTCTGGCAACCCGTCAAAAGTTAATGAAGTTCAAAGTTACAAAAATGAGATTTTCTTGAAAAATTTACAGGAAAAAATTCAGAATTTGAGAATTTACGTTGAAAAAATGCAGAAGTTTGAAAAAAGTACAGGAAAAAAGTTTGGGCTTGAAAAATTTATGTTGAAAAAATCATAAAAATGTAGAAGTTTGAAAAGTTTCGATTTGAAAAATTTACATTAAAAAAATTTAAGATTAAAAAATTTACGTTGAAAAAATTTTGAAATTCTGAATGTGAAGCTCTACATTGAAAAAAATCAGAAAAATATAGAAGTTTGTAAAATTTTGAGGAAAAAATTTTAGACTTGAAAAATTTGTGTTGAAAAAATTTTTGAAGCTTATAAAATGATTATACAGGAAAAAATTTGGAGTTTGAAAATTTAGAGTGCAAAATCAAGCAGACTTTGAGAAAAAAAAACGCTCACGGATCACCACCTACTGTAAATCCGTGAAACAGGGCTACCTAAGTGTTTTTTCTCAACTCCACTTTTTTCAACACTTGATTTTTTTCTCAATGTAATTTTTTTCCAACACTCAATTTTTTCAATTTGGGAAAAAACTAGTGTTGAAAAATTTATAGAAACTACTTCCAAGTTCAGAAAAAATTTTAGTTTTGAAAAAATTTCATTGCTGAAAAATTGTAGTTGTGAAAGAAATTGGTTGAGAAAAAAATTTCAAAAATTAAATTCAAATAATTTGAACAATCGACTACGTATAAAAAGAACTGATATCCGCCAAAAAATTCTCCAAAAAAGAATTGGTTCCCCGCCCTCCGGGGGCTGAAATGTAAAGTATTTTATGGATGAGCTTGTCAACTGTGAGTTAGTTGCTGGTAAAGAATGTATTTCATTATCTACGAATAATTTGTGCTAAATTTAACTTCTGTTCAAAGTACTTTGGTAACAAAATGTTATGATTTATGCCGGGGAGTTAGCATAACTTATCTACGAATAATACAATACCTGTCTAGTTTCAATTTTTGTTCATCATAAGTATTTTGGTAATAAAAAGTTCTGATATCATGGTGAAATCCGCCCTAACAAAAAAATTCTCCTACCTCTGGGAAACAAAATGAAAATTTTTTAATGGTAAAATGTTATGATATCATGGCAAAATCCGTGAAAAAAAATGAAAAAAATTCTGGGGCGGACAGAGCTCTTACATAATCTTAACAATCTAACCTCAATCCAAGAGCTCTGTCCGCCCCAGAATTTTTTTCATTTTTTTTCACGGATTTTGCCATGATATCATAACATTTTACCATTAAAAAATTTTCATTTTGTTTCCCAGAGGTAGGAGAATTTTTTTGTTAGGGCGGATTTCACCATGATATCAGAACTTTTTATTACCAAAATACTTATGATGAACAAAAATTGAAACTAGACAGGTATTGTATTATTCGTAGATAAGTTATGCTAACTCCCCGGCATAAATCATAACATTTTGTTACCAAAGTACTTTGAACAGAAGTTAAATTTAGCACAAATTATTCGTAGATAATGAAATACATTCTTTACCAGCAACTAACTCACAGTTGACAAGCTCATCCATAAAATACTTTACATTTCAGCCCCCGGAGGGCGGGGAACCAATTCTTTTTTGGAGAATTTTTTGGCGGATGGTAAATTTGAAATCAACTACGTAATGCGTTCAATTTTGATTTTTTTTTTTAAGAGATACTGGAGCAGTCTTTTTTCTCAAAGGACATTCCCGGATATAGTGAATCGGCCCCCGGGCCCCACACCAAAGCCGCTTAGGTGGTGGATAGGTACCATCAAAGTACTTTCATTCCCCAAGTTTCAGACCTGTATCGGGAGTGAGTCTTGAGTAATTCACTCATAACTCAAAACCAGTCTCGAATTTTTTTCTCCGGATCTACTCAACTGATTTTTTTGAAACTTGAACCAAATTGTAGGTGTATACAAAGGCTTTTTATGAAAAAATTGACAGCTCCCCCCACCATTTCTCCCTCCTCAGAACTCTGAGTCAAAATTTAAGTGCCTTCCTTACCTATGAAGTCGGCGAGATACACTTTTCAAAAAATTGTTTTTAGATGTATATTTGACCCAAGAATAACATATATTTTTTTCAAAATTTTTTCTCACTGGCGCCTTGGTTAAAAATGGCCAAAAGTAGCTTCAACTTGAGGTCAAAAGGCCAATTATGAGAACAGCAGATATTCAAATTTTGCACTCCGATTACTGAGGAAACTGAAAAATAGTGGCTAAGAGTTGAAAAATTAATTGAGGCTCATTTCAGCTGCAGTCGTGCAACCCCTTCCCCCACCCCCAGCCCATTTTTGGGACCAATGATACATAAGCAATATTGGTGTCGTTTTCATATGAATCGTCCCTCTTGATCATGAATATGAGGTCAAAAGTTCTTTAAAACCCCCTCCAATAATAATTAACCCATTGACCTTTTGAAACTTGAAATACGAAGAAAAAATGTAATTATGCACGTCAACTGTTGAAAAAAATTACATTACTGAGGAATAAAAAAATCTCATGGCGAAAAATTGTTTGAGGCCCTTTTCTGCTGCAATAGCACCCCCCCCCCCCACCACATTTTTTGGGGTAATCGTGGATAGGCAATATTGGTGTCGTTTTCATATGAATCATCCCTCCTGATCATGAAAATTAGGTCAAAAGTTGAATTAAAGCCCTCCTTAACTCATTTTGGGGGTGAGTCGAGAAATAATATACCTACATATCTTTAATTTTGCGACTCGGATTGGTCAATATTGGGGACTCCGATTGTTTAATTCTCATTTGAGATATAATTTTTGACCTCATTTATCTTGATTGTTTTGATGTATTGTAAATACTTTTTTTTTACTTTTATCTTATTTATTTTGCGGTGATGTGAATTTTTCTAATTCACAGACATATATTTTTCTTCGTATTTCAACGATTAAAATCCTTTTTTTGTACTAATTCAGTTCAAGTTTCAAAAGCTCAATGGGTTAATTATTATTGGAGGGGGTTTAAAGAACTTTTGACCTCATATTCATGATCAAGAGGGACGATTCATATGAAAACGACACCAATATTGCTTATGTATCACTGGTCCCAAAAATGGGCTGGGGGTGGGGGGAGGGGTTGCACGACTGCAGCTGAAATGAGCCTCAATTAATTTTTCAACTCTAAGCCACTATTTTTCAGTTTCCTCAGTAATCGGAGTGCAAAATTTGAATATCTGCTGTTCTCATAATTGGCCTTTTGACCTCGAGTTGAAGCTACTTTTGACCCTTTTTAACCAAGGCGCCAGTGAGATAAAATTTTGAAAAAAATATAAATGTTATTCTTGGGTCAAATATACATCTAAAAACAATTTTTTGAAAAGTGTACCTCGCCGACTTCATAGGTAAGGAGGGCACTCAAGTTTTGACTCAGAGTTCTGAGGAGGGAGAAATGGTGGGGGGGAGCTGTCAATTTTTTCATAAAAAGCCTATGTATATACCTACAATTTGGTTCAAGTTTCAAAAAAATCAGTTGAGTAGATCCGGAGAAAAAAATTCGAGACTGGTTTTGAATTATGAGTGAATTACTCAAGACTCACTCGCGATACAGGTCTGAAACTTGGAGAATGAAAGTACCTTGATGGTACCTACCCACCACCTAAGCGGCTTTGGTGTAGGGCCCGGGGGCCGATTCACTATACTTATCCGGGAATGCCCTTTCTAACAACCACATACGTTGATACAAGTCTTTGTGCATACCGACAAACGCGAATAAAAAAATGCTGTGGGTTTATTTCGGTACCACTCCGTTCCACAAAATGCGAACAATTTTTCGCTTTGTTATCGCAAATTTAATCACCAAATATTTCATTTTTCGCAAATTTCCTGTCGTCGTATATCTAATGATCCGAAATCGTACAGAGAATTGAAACCCATTTACCTAAATGAATCTCATCGGTTGATATTGCAATTGATGGTAGTTATTTGCAAGCGACGAAACAACAAAAAATAGGTAGAATTAAAAAAGCAGCCTTGAAAAAAAAAATCATTTTTTATTTCTGGCACGTTCGCAGGATTTTACTCGTAATTAAAAAAACCCACGGTAGGAGAAGGGTGAGAAAAAAGAAAGGGTTCGTCATTAAAAATAATTCGATTACACGAGTCATCGAGTGTATACGTGAAGGGGTACAAGGCACAAGGTGAGGTAAATGGTCTATACGTATAGGTACAGTATTATCGAAACCGTCGCTATAGTAAATGAACGATCTTCATCACAATAGAACTTTTATCATCCGTAGTTCACACCTGATAAAAGTTCACGAGGGTTTTTTTTCACCCGCTGCTACGCGACCGATACACGATGTATAAAAGGTGCAGTAACTCTCCGAGAGCTTTTAAATGATTAATTTAAACGAATGGCATTCGTGGAGGCGTAGATGTTGAAATTTAGATTCTCGCACTTTCATTTGCAGTAAATATTTTTTACGATGAACGTTTGCATTATTCAACAGATACGCGAAGAATATACATTTGCTTATGCTGGCCGCACGTTCGCCTCATATAACGATTATTGTGTTTGCATTGCAAAAGATGGCAGGACGAAGGACGCGAGGCCGGTGGCTGGTGGCCAGCGGCGGCTTCCATCGTGTATTTTACTATCTGCTAAATTCTACTAAATTACATTCGGTCCGTTTGTATAGGTCGAAAAGGCGCGTATCCAATTACTTCTATTACGACCAGTGATAAATAGACTTTTATATGCTTAATAGTGTAAACGAGTATGTCGATGCAATCAGTTCGATAAACGACGCGTTATCATTATTTTAAATTAGCGGAATCGCATCAACGGCCGCGTGCTTTTTCAAATATTGTCCTGCGTTTCGCCCAAATTACCGTCCATTTACGTATCGGAATCGACTCGACTCGACGCGACGTTGATGAGCTGTAGCAAAACAAACTGCAGTTGACATCGACACGTGCACTAAAATCTAGATCGATTAAAATATTGTGTAGTTTAAATACTAAATTTGTCAGAACTTCTTTTCGATCGTTTTACCATTCAGCAGTCTGGAAAACTTGAAGCTGTTTAAGGGGATTATGTTTGGAAAAAAATGAAAAAATTACCGATGTTGGTAGGAAATTTTGGTTTAGGTGTGATTATGTCTTGGTGTAGGATAATATTTCGCGATAAATTCCCCAGGGGGTTCTGCGCCAGGAGGTGGGAGTTTTGGAATTTTCCCTGAAATTTTTCAAAAATTCAAGAAAAGAATGAATTATTTAAAAAGCATTTTTTTGCTTATTTCATTATAAATTATTTAAGGGGGAGGAGGTGTTTATGGGGATGAAAAAATCGGTTTAAAAAATGCTCACAGTAACTCGCCATGCATAGACGAATATTAAAACCGACAATTACCTCAATTTAAGTCAACCTATCACCAATAAGAATTGTTGAAAAATAGGTGTTTTTTACCCTTAATTTTTGGTCAAGGAAGTGAGTGTTTTTGAAAAAAAAAACTTCTGATAGGAAATTACTGGTAGAACAAGATTGTTCATAACTATTATTCAATTTTGAGGCTTTTTTGAGGAGATATTCCCAAAAACCCGGTTTTCAACAGACATTTATCTCTCCCCTGGGGGTAGTGGAGGGTTGTGGGGGTGTCCATTTTAGTATGTTGTGTAGTGGGCTATTACGAACGTAAAACGTGAAAAAAAATCAGGATTTACACTCAAAAAAATAAATAATAAATTTTATTAAACGTATAATAATAAAAAGGCACCATTCACAAAACTAGTAAAATTTATTCAAAAAATAATAATATTTATCGCAAAATTGACAAACTTTATTTTCTATGCAATAAACTTTACCAAATTTCGTGATAAATTTTATTATTTTTTTTGATAAAAATTGCTAATTTTGCGAATGGTGCCCCGTTATTATTTTTTTGGATAAACTTTTTTTTTTTGATAAAATTTATTATTTTGGATAAAATTTATTTTTTTTGGATAAAATTTATTTTTTTTGAATAAAATTTATTTTTTTTGAATAAAATTTATAATTTTTTGCAACACTTTCTATTCATTTTTCATTCTCCATTTTTCTCAGTGTAATTTTTAGGGGGTCAACTCCTAAAATGACTGGACTAATGAGATATTGTTAAAATTTTTGATCGTTGAACATGTGGTAGAAATTAATTTCAAAGTCGATATTATTCATTTATTTTTATCCAATTACCTATACATATGTCAAAATAAAGATCTTTTTTACTTCGAATATCTACATTTTTCAAAGTTATAATATCACCATGGAATTACATCAGCATAATTACCTTTTATTCGAGGCAGTGACTGGGGTGGGAGGGGGGGGGGTGACGTTCTCGATTTTTCCAACTTTGAAACTGAAATTTGCCAATTTTAGAGATGAAATCATAAGCGTGCCCAGAAATTATTTTAGGGAAGGGCTGAGAAATTGAGTAAAAATAGGGGGGAATAAAGAGATTTGAGCAAAGAAAAATTGGAAAATTGCGGAATTTTTTGGAACAAACAATCAGTACACTCCTGAAATCTGATTTGGTAAAAGGCTCTGGTGCAATAAGGGGGTCATTTGGCCTCAAGTGTAACTTTGTAAAAATTCTTACGTCATTCAATTTGCATTGGTAAATTATGAATTTAGAGCGCATGAGCGAATTTTTATCTCACCCCTGGGGGGCTGGGGCCCAAAATACCCGATTTCCAAGATAAAAACTTTAAAAAATTCTCTCTCCGCGAGTTTTCCACCAATTTTTTTCAAACTTGGCTCATAGGTAGAGGTACTAGAGGGGAGTGCTCCAACCATTTTAATGACCTTGAATTTGATTTCGAAAATTTCAAATCACCCTGGAGAGCACTGCTTTAGTACTGTCTCAAACATTTTTTCATATATAAATTTCTCAATGTATTTCACATTCCTGAGAATTATTTTAGATTTTTTCAAGTGTTGGAAAGTGGTCAAATATTCAAAAACTCGGTGTAATTCATCATTTTTGTTGCTTAAAAAAAATTATTTTCAAACATCGAAAATGAGTTTTGAGAAGAAAAAAATATAATACCTAAAATTAGGTGAATATAGAAATAATTTTGAAGAAAAATACGACAAAGTCACTTTTGCATGAAGTAGATAAAATACATACAATAAGACCGAGCGCAGCGAGGCCAACGTTTTTGAAAATTTTAGAATTTGGAGTTGATTTCAGAGTTGGACTGTAATTTCTGAAAAAGCGATGTTTACTCCAAAAATCTTAATGATATTGGTCAAATTTGCCAACTTTTCTCATTTTAAGACAAATTTGCCAACTTTTTCTACTAGCATTGTATGGGGGGGAGTGTCTCCCCCCAGACACTCCATTCGCTACCCCCCCCCCCCCTCCCTTGATTCGAGGAGATGTCTCTCGGCCAAAAAATATGATCTCATTGTCATCCTCCTCTTCATCATTATGCAATAAAATAAAAATAAAATTGCAAACAAGCTTACAGCCTGCTCCAATTTATATTTATTTCTCGATTATTGTGCATTGTGTGTAGTTACGAAAATAAAAGATGAAAATATAAAATTCACCAGCGATGCGTGATAATGATAGAAGTAATTTGATAATTTTTCATGTTCGAATTTTAAATCTCAACCAGTAAACTTTGAATTTTCAGAACTGAAATGCAAATGAACGAATTTGCACATGTTCATGATTTGAACTTGTGCAATACTTAATACATAATTTCAAACTCAAGCTGAACGCGCCCCAGAATCCCCATTTTTCTAATTTAATTTGAATTCTAATTCAAAAAGTCCAAAATTTAAAAATGATGAAAAAATGATGAAAATGAAAATAACTAAGAAATATAAACAATAAGAACAAAATAATCATTCTTATTTGGGCACCAATCTCAAATTTCGGTTTAAAGATGAATTTTTTCAGCCCTTTCGAGTACCTCTTCAAACATCAATAAATATCGATATCGATATCTGTCAGAGATATCGATACATCAACAGCACAAAAAATTACGAAATTTCAACTCGATAAAAACAAACCTTGGATTGTGTCATTGCAACACTTGACATACTACATATTTCATTCTCGTCTATACATCATCGAAAAAACGCTGATTGTGTTTTCTTTTTCGAGCATGCGGAGGATAGGAAAAAAACAATTAAAAAATAAATTCATCAGATTACACCGCAACGTGCGTTAACAAGTGTTATCTCGGAATTTTATTGAGAGAGGAAAAATTTCCGTCTGAAAAAACGCGCAGTGTCCGTAATTTCATAAAAGGATAAAAATCTGTATACAGCATTGTTCGTAAGGATTTTCAAGTATCATCCAATCTTAATAAGATAGGCCTGGTATATATTTTTTCGCGTCGAATGGCTGGGCGGAGAATATGGTTTGTACAATATACAAGTCAGCGTGGCGCGGTACCCGGCATCGTATCTCATATACTACGATGAGAAAAAAAAACCTACTTCTTTAGAGATATCTATCGTGACCGCGAAGCTCGTCGTGTACTTACTCGAAGAAATCCTGTTGTCAGTTTGTATCGAATAGTGGATTTGTTCAGCGCGTTAAACGAGCTGAATGAGTTGAGCTGAGGAGTTAATTGCGTGATAGAAGACTGAAACTTATTTATTTGTAGCTTTTGTGTGTGTTTTAAAATACGTACAAGTGTACATAGACCTATGTACCTACGTTACGTAGTACATGGTATGGTACATACTTATGATATAATTTTCGTAACCACGTCATCGAACTTCAACCCCTGTAGTGAAAAAGGTCCTAACCTACGAATGCACGCTATACCTTACAGACTTCTACATAAATATTTACTGATATATTTTCAAATGAAATATCCCTCCTTTTTTGCACCAATTTTGTTGCTGAATTTAATTTTATTTATCGTCCTTTGCTAAACGTTCAAGGTTCTATGCTAATTGTACTTACGAAGATATAGGTGTATTTGTCCCAACTTTTCAAGCAGAGCTAAGGCCTTACCTATCGTTTATTTTAACCTTTACTTTTTCATTTTCAAATCGTAAAATAGTGAGTTTTTTTTTGCTGTAATGATGGCTAAATATTGTTTTTGATATGAAAAATTACTCCTGGATTTACTTTAAGGACGATATTTTTGCTTCTTGAATTCAAAAATCGAATGTGGGGTAGTTCATTACTCCTCGCCTTAACATCATTTAAAGAGTTAATTTGGAAAAAGTTCATATTCCCATATTTTTTGAGTTTTCTACCAAAAAGGTAAAGAAACACCTGATTTTGAGTAAAAATTTTACGAAAAGGAGGTTTTAGTACGACCATCTTCAACCAAAGTAATAATTATTGGCAATTTTCCCTTTACCCGCCCTCTCCCTGGGATATTTTCAAAAATCAAGTTTTTTCGAAAATTAGTACAGACATTTTAGGTTTTGACCCAAAAAAATTAGCAGGAAGGGGAAGTTTCGTATATAAGCTCAGTAAAGTATGTATTTTAACATTCCCGAACTTCCCTAAAATCGGTGAATATTTTTATTTCCTTTTGGGGGGTGAGGGGGTTCAAATTTTTGTTTTTCGGCTATAACTTTCAAAATTACGTATTTACGAAAAAAAAGTTGAAAACAAAAATTGTAGAGCATAAAAAAACAAACAATTTTGTTACTTACCATTTTTTCCTAGGACGTCATGGGAGGGAGCTAGGGCTTCAGGAAAAAATCAATTTTGAAAATTTCCCATTACCAGAAAAAATCACCAAAAATCGGGTTAATCGACTTTTAGGAGCGGTTCTTTTGCATAGTGCATCCGATTACTATGTAGAATAAGAAAAATGTATAACCCACCCCTTATCTCAAGGGGGTGGACCCTCTGAAGAAAAAGTCGCATTTTCTCCCAAACCTAGTTCAGCTGCAGTGCAAAATTCGAAAAATTGGTTCAAACAAACGCTATAGAGCATTAAAAGACGAACATTTTACTTTTTTTTACTTTTTTTCTACGTGGTCTTGGAGACGAGCTATTGCAAAAAGAAAAAAAGCAGCGCGGCGTTGAAAAATTTTTGATCAACTCAATAAACTCTCCTTTTGGGACCTAATTTGGGTCCAGGGGTCAAAATTATTATAAAAATTAAGTTCAGTGCCCACGAAAACCCCACAACTTCACTTGTTCGACGATTGGTTCGCTAGTTTTTAAATTTACCAGGCTTACCCATATAGTTACTACATTGAGGTAATGAAAAATTTCCCAACGCCGATTTTTTTTCTTTTCGCAATAGCTCGCCTCCAAGACCACGTAGAAAAAAAGTAAAAAAACGAAAATGTTCGTCTTTTAATACTCTACAACTTTTGTTTGAACCAATTTTTCGAATTATTTTGACCCCCCCAAAAGGGGGTCAAAATATTCACCAATTTTAGGGAAGTTCGGGAATATTAAAATACATACTTTACTGAGCTTATATACGAAACTTCTCCTTCCTGCTAATTTTTTTTGGGTTAGGGCCTTATTTTAGCTAAAATGTCTGTACTAAATAGTGTGACAGTGAAAAATTACCAATCAATGACAATTTTCGGTCAAAATGGTCACACAGATGCTATTTCAATGAAAATTTTTCCACAATAAATTTTTCAGATTTTCGGCGGGGAATCGAATGACGTAAAATAGTGATTTTTTTCAAGTACCTTCCTTTCGAAAAAATGGATTAAGATGCAAAATTATCGAAAATGGTGTTTTTAGGTACCTAAATAAGTATACATAAATCTATGGTAAGACCATTTTTGGTAAAAAATTTTCAATTTTTCAACATTTTTTTAATGTACTTACCTAGTTGAATTTTAAAGACAAACGGGAAACTGTAATTTTGTGTCAAGAGACTAAATATTTTACCAAGTCAGTTTGGAGTTTTTTCATTCGCTTATTTATTCTCACTTAAAACGCTCAAAGTTTGAAAGATTCCAGGTAAATAATGAATTTTGAGATAGGTTAGGTACTAAGTAAAATGGTCGTCCAAGTAGCAGATAAAGGGGTAATTTCCCCTGCTGAAAAATAATCCAGCATTGATTTTTTCCTCGTGCTATTTCCTTACTCCTGGCGCTGGATTTAAACTTTCAAACGATAAATTTAAAACGAAGGAATGACCAATGACCGAATGAAAAAACCAACGTCAGATTCGTATTCAGTTTGTTAAAATACTTACTTTTATTTAAAATTTTCTTCCGCATCTTTTTCATACTTAAATAAATTAGTAAAATTTCGTACTACGTAAATTTGAACCGCGATCCTCCCCCATGTTACTTACTCCGATGAACTTTTTTTTTCTGGGTCATTTTGATTAAATTCTTGAAATTTACTGTTTTTCCTGCATTTTTTTTTCGATTGGTCATCGAATTTTTTACTATTTGCATAATTTACACTCGCGTATTCATATATTGATGAAAGAAGTGAATTTTAGACTTTGAGCAAAATGGTCGTACAAATAGTGTATAAAAACATCATTTGACCTTCTGAACACGAATCTGGCATTAGTTTTTTATGTGGTCATTTCTTTTCTTCAATTTGAGTTTGAAAAATGAAAGAATCCGCAGTTTTCGAGCATTTTTGAGAGTGCCATCGACCTATAAAAAATCAGAAAACATTCAGGTGGGTGCAGAATACATGCAAGCACACGTGAGCTTTTTTTTACTCATATTTTCCATTTTCACGGGGTTTGAAGTTTTCAAAACCTGTTCCATGGTCATTTTTTGGGGTCAAAAAAATCTGAAAAAATTTATGGATGTTCCTATGCGATATCCCAGGCTACTCATCAAATTTCAGTTCATTTGATTGAAATCCGCCTGAGATGACGAGTGTGATAATCACATTTTTCAAGGTCACATTTTCCTGAAGGGGGCGAAAATATCATTTTGACGTTAAAAATGATATTTTATCGTATTAAATCGATTTTGGAAGGAAAAATTTTTAAATGCGTTTTGGGCCCATTCACCTATTACTCTACAAGAACTTTTGACCTACTTTGATCATAAGAGTCGGCCATAAATGATTTTATAAATTTTGAAAAAAAATTCTTGAATAAGTATTGTCTCGCAACTTTTTAGATGGGACATAAAATTAAGAATCAGCGCTAAACCTAAAAATGCTCCCAAATGTCTTTACATTTTCTCATTATGGGCTTTAAATGGGAATATATTGCTAGACAAATACTCGTAGCGAGGTATAAATTTTGAACATTTTCTGTTTTATCAACCTAATGGTTTAAAAATTGCTTTTGAAAGAATTGTTTCACTTCGAACATTGATAAAAAAAACAATAGGTGTTCAGTCTGACGTTCTAAGTACCCAGTTATATTATTCAGGTAACATACCTTCCTATATCTCTATAGTATAGATATAGATACCTACTTAATTTCCCCAGCACAGAATCGTGGTACACCTAAACCTAGGTTAAAAATTCAAACTGCTGGCTTTATTTTTGAAAATCAAATTAAATATTTCTCGAGGTTTCCTTCGAGATGTTTTCATAGTACAAAGTTATTTTCTGCGAAGATCAAAAAGACGAAATTTCTACTCGACGAGATTTCACAATTACCTTACTTAGCATTAATTTTATGTGCTCGAGATATGACGATGGCGGCTCGGATAAAGAGAAATTTTTTCGCCGAGAAGAATTACGGAAAGTATCTTTGAAAGGCAAAAAAGGAAATCGCGGATGTATCTTTAGGGGGTTTGCCATCGATTCGTGGAAAAAACCGACTTGAAATACAAAGACATAGGTATTCTGCCTACGTATTATTTTAGAAGATACGTATTCTATTCTGTGGCAAGTCTGGCGTCTATAAAGATCTCGGGAGAGACTTTTTTGGATGAAAGAAAACGTTCGAGAAGAATAGGCGAATTTGCATAATCTTTCGGTTGAATTTCTTGATCCCTTGCTGATAGGCGTCGATAATTTTCTGGGGTGTATTTTCTCTACATGAGTATAATAGAGGAAGTTTTCAAGTAATTTTGCAATTAAATCAAATCCTGGGGACACGAATGCCAAACACCAGTGGTCCCTGCGGTTAGCTCGAGCATACTGCACTTTTTGAACACAGGTTGAAATGTGGGGTTTATTTTAGTATGACCCAAAAGAAAATTTTCGAGAAGTGGAGACGTCAAAAATTTCCCTAAGGAGTGGAGGGAGGGGGAGTTTTAGGAGGGTTTTACCCCTATTTTTCCACATGAAGCGGTTGGGGTAAATTTGGTGTCATTTTCATATAATTCGACCCTTCTGAACTCGAATCTGCGATTAGTTTTCCGATCTGAAGCGTAGAATTCGCACAATCGTATGATTTGTGTCGCGAAAAAAGGCGAATTTTGAGGAAAAAGAGGTAAAATTGCGATTTTTTTCATCTTGAGATGAGTGATGTGGTTCAAGTAAGGTTTGAAACCAGTTTTTTTATATAATTCGAACCTTCTGAATTCGAATTTGTTATTGGTTTCTCCATAGGAAGTGAAATAGTTTTTTGATCGTCGCGTTATGGTCGTGAAAAACAGCCGATTTTTGCTAAAATCGACACGAATTCGCAATTTCTCATCTTCTCAACCCAATACCTCAAACCAATCCTTGTATGAAACCATTTTTAGATGTAATTCGAACCTCCTAAACACGAATTTATGATTAGTTTCCCGATTGGAAGTAGAGAATTCTCTCAATCGTGAAATTAGTGTGGTGTAAAACGCCCGATTTGCGCCAAAACTGACATGAAATTGCGATCTTCAATTCTTCCAAACACTACACGTCCCCCCAATTGTGGTATAAAATTATTTTTTTGTCCAATTTGAACTTTTTGGAGCCAGAGTAAGCACCAACAAAATTTTTAGCTTCTTGAGACTCCAGGGGGCTGAGGCATGGCTTCTCAAAGTAGGGACTCCTTTTTAAAAAATTGATTCAGCCCCTTCAAGTCGCATGGAGCTAAAAAAATGTTTGGAACATTCTCAACTAATCAGTTGCAACTTTCTTTAGTTTTAACGAAAGTGGACGGGCATATTTCTTTGGTCACTTTTTTCATCAAAAATCACTAAAGTCACTGTTTTCATCAAAAAGGTCACGTTTAGTGACTTTTGGTCATTTTTTGTAACTTTCCCCGACCAAAAATTGAAAAATTGAAAAAATCATTAAAAAAATGAAGAAACGATTTTTTTCCTTGAAAAAAGTTGAATATTAAATTTTGGTGGCATTATAGTATTACGACCAAAAATTGGAAAAATTGGTAAAAATTGAGAATGATTGAGAAAATTTTTTTCTTTTGATCCATGAAGCATCAAAATTCTAGAAAAAATTGTCACTTTTTGGTCACTTTTTCATTCATGAAGTCACTTTTTCATTTCCTAAAGGTCACTAAAGTCACTTTTTTTGGAAATTGCGGAGAAATATGCCGGAGTGGAACTTTTTTTGGTATTTTCTATGTGTAAAATCCATTGGCCCGTGAACGCCGTACTTCCCACAAGACCGCCGTGGAAAATCTGATGCATCTGCACGGGTTAAATACGACGAGTGGTCAGTTTTAATTTTTTTCAACAATTCGGGAAACTAATCAAAAAATCGTGTTCAGGAGATTCGAATTATGTCTAAAAATGGTTTCATACCAAGATTGGTTCGAGGTATTGGGATGAGAAGATGGGAAATTGCTAATTCGTGTCGATTTTAGCGAAAATCAGCTATTTTTACGACTATAACGCGACGATCAAGAAGCTATTTCACTTCCTATGGAGAAACCAATAACAAATTCGGATTTAGAAGATTCGAATTATATAAAAAAACTGGTTTCAAACCTTACTTGAACCACATCACTCGTCTCAAGATGAAAAAAATCGCAATTTTACCTATTTTTCCTCAAAATTGGCCTCTTTTCGCGATACATATCATACGATTGTGCGAATTCTACGCTTCAGATCGGAAAACTAATCGCAGATTCGAGTTCGGAAGGGTCGAATTATATGAAAATGACACCAAATTTACCCCAACCGCTTCATGTGAAAAAATAGGGGTTAAACCCTCCTAAAACTCCCCCTCCCTTCCACTCCTTAGGGAAATTTGTGACGTCTCCACTTCTCGAAAATTTTCTGTTGGGTCATACTACTAAAATAAAAACCACATTTCAACCCGGGTTCAAAAAGTGCAGTATGCCCCGGTTTTTACATGCTAACCGCAGGGACTACGGGCGCATGTAAACTGCACACACGTTGGAGTAAACAACGAAACGGTGTATGTAAACTGCACACATATGTAAATTGCACACTCACAGCGATAAGGTATTCTGCACACCGTTGGTTTGAATGAACGATTGAATCGTTCATGACTTGTTATGCCTCCTTAGCTACTCATACCTATTGTAAATTTTCTTCCATTTTTACTTTGTCTCATCCTTGGGCAATGTAGAGCTTTCTACTTCTTTTGATTGGGGGGAGGGGGAGCTGAACAATTAATAATTTGGGAATGTACCTTTTTCATTTCATTTTTCATCTTGAATTAAAAATACCTAGAACTCAAGTCGCCTTATTTTTGTAAAATTTGCTCTGCAGAAAAATTAATTTCCCTCTCATCCTCCCTCTCCACCCAAAACTGAAATCAGTAATATTTTTGGAAGTTTGTTCTTGAGGAAAATTCCCTACTCCGGTAGAATTTTTGATAAACTTGTTGGGGGGATGGGGTCTAATCCTGCGTTTTGATTTTAGGATTTTGTTGCTACACTTTGACAGGAATCTGAAAATTTTCGAGAAAATCGGCCTGTCATTGAAAAATAAAGGAGAGTCATTTCTGGAAAAAATGGACGCTTTGCTGATTTAAAAAAACAATGAACTAGTGATAAAAATAATTGTTCAAATGCTGTTAAAAGAATTGTTGAAATTTGGTCTGAAACATCGCGAGATCGTGAAATCCCAAACCAGCAGCCATTACCTATCCGAAATTCATGCAAATTGGAAAATCTGATATTCGCTACCATCAACGTCGACCTTTAAAACTACAAAAACGAATTAAATTTTTTTCTTTTATTTAAGTCCTGATGTTGCGAAAAGAAGCACAACGAGCCAATCAAACGTTACTGGCGAAAAGTAATTTAAGTAATTTTAAGAGTATCATTTTTTGTATGCGCCATTTCGTTTATTTATTTTTTGTGTGCTAATTACATATGTGTGCAAATTACACTTCTTCTTGGTGTGTGCAGATTACATATGTGTGCAAATTACACTCGTTTGTGTGCAATTTACTTTCTTCCGGGACTACAGGTGATAATCGATTCGTGTGAAATATTTTTGGAATTTTCTTATCCGAATTTGCTTATAACCTAACCTAGATAGTTATTTTCAGTGTAACGGGCTCGAGAAAAGGAATGAAGCATTTGCTACGCGATGATCTATTTTCAACGAAGCTGCTCAAATTACGAGCCTTTGTTTTAGTTCGCTTTAATCTTTACACACCGGTTCAACTTGATTACTTTAAGACATTTAATTATATACATTGGTGTTCAGCCTACGACATCGCTGGAGAAAAAAACAATAAGAAGCGTCGACATATACAAACTGGTACGAGAAAGAGTGAGAAAAAAACGCATCACGCCTAGATTTTTGAAACGTTTATAACATAAAATCCACCCCATCCATATCGACGCGGCTCAAAGCTGAAAAAACACTCACTCGTCTAATAAACATTGATTGATTACATTTCGGGAAAATAGCGCTAAATCATAGCCTCGCAAATATATTATCATTGTATACAGAAAGGCATATCTTATGACGCCGATGGCGATGGCGAAACCATTAATGCCGCCGTTTTGCGTTGCCCTAATTAATTTATTACACTAATTTACCACCCTCTCGCCTTCTCCTCCGCCGCATCATACCGTCAACTTTTTGCACAGCCGAATATTTTCAGCTGAAGCGGTTTCGTTTTGAGAAATATTTCAAGATAAAAAGCCTCGACGGTACGTGAGCCGATTAGAAATTTTTTGCTGTATCGAATTCGTTACTGTAGTCGTGCCATTGCGGAGGGGAGAAAACAGGGGAGTTGGCGGAACAACGACAGAAAAAAAACGTAGGTATACTTTGAAGCTTTTCATCGAAAACGTGGGTAATTGTGTTTACCTCAAATCTATGGATTTTATCTTTTAGGTCAATGATAAAATAATTTCCTCTTAGAGAAGGCTTTATATTTTGCAAACTTTTCCAACTCCCTTAGGGCATTTGTAGCTTCGTAAAAATGACTGAATAGCTTTAACTTTTACAAAAGCCTGTATACCTAAGCCAAGCCAATCGCACCGACATATATGTAACGTACCTCTCTTATCTGTCTATACATTCCAATGCTTCGTATTCCGCATTCCATGTCTGTTGGTTGTCCGTGTAATGGCGCGAAGCAAGATTTTCAAAATAATGTAATAAAATTGGCAAAACGTTCGCCGGTTTATGTGTAATTTGCGACGCGACACAACGTTTAAAAGTAGATCGGCAGGGGTAAAGGGTCTGAAAGGAAATCCAATCAACGTTTAAAACATAGGTAAAGGTACATGTGCTATATGTATTGTGTATATAGACCTACAATAGGTTCGTTTTTGTCGACTTTTTAGCCATGATGCTGAATTCTAAAAAGGTAAAAGGCTAACCACTAAATCGTCCGTATTATACGCTCTTTAAAATTAAACACATTCGTATGAAAGTTTTTGCTGTGTCGTTGCCAAGTATTTTTTGTTAATGATGAGTTCAAATATACGCACGAATACCGCGCCTATGTAACTTTTTGCTTTTTGAGGTAAATGCAAGCAAATTAGGTGAAGATATGCTAAACACGATTTTGGAAAATTATTGCAAGTGTGTACCTTACTTGGATCTACCTAGTGGCTGATCTATCCGTTTTTTTTGAAAGAGCACTGAAGAAAAACCAAAAAATAACTAATAGCAATTTTCAAAATATAAGTATATATTTTATACAAAATAAAATTCAATTATTACCCGAGTGAAAAGAGGACTAAAATTTTCACAAAAAATTTTGTTAGAAAAGTAGAAAATAGCTATCGAGAAAATAAAACACAAAAATTGGGAAATTTTGATTAATGGATCAAGTATGACATCTTTTTCGTTGATTATATTCAATTTTGAATATTCTCAGATTTTTCCCATGTGTAGCTCGAATTCTTCTATACGTAGCTTGAGCATTAGAGTGGTATTCCAGTTGCCGCCCATGCAACAGGTGGCACCATCCAAAAGTGAAAAAAAACACAAAATAAACCCTTTTTGAAGTTAGACCAGCCTTTCTGTGAGCTGAAAGACTCAACATTTTTTCAAGAGGTTTCCCACTCAAGTTAAACTACCGCAACAATTTTCGTCGTTATCAATAAAGGAAAGGAGCAGAGGCGAAGTTAAGGGAAACTTGAATGTACCTAAGCTAAGAGTTGATAAATCTATGCCATGCCACCGTAATCCAAACAAAACGATTTCTGATTTAATTAAGATTTAAGAACACCTTTATCCGAAAAAAATATGTGAAGTTTCCAAAATTTGAACTTGAATAGAAAGAACACAATTCAGATATCACCTTGAAACAAATAAAATTCAAATTACTCTATTCCTAGGTTTATCCAATTTTAAAGAGAAATTTTTTTCCGAATACCTAATAAAATTTGATTTTTTTTTGTAAATGCTGCTTTTTAATTCATAAAATTACAAACTAGAAAATCTTGATTAATTTTTTTCAACTTTAACCCTTAATAATTCTTCCAATTTTCAATTTTATTAAAAAATGAATATAACTTATTTTGTAGATTATGAAATTGTAAATAAAAAACGTTATTTTCATATTTTGATTAAATTCAAAATTAAAGGAGTTACAAAGCTCTAGAGCGCAAAGCGAGGCAGTATTTTTACCCCCCCCCCCCCCGACAACCTTGTTGTGACATCATTATACCTGTCATGCACCTGCTTTTTGAAGGCGAGTAGCGGTTATACCCGCGGGTATACCCGTCTACTCGTCTAATGCAGTACATACATTACAATGTTGGTTCAACATGTAGATAAGGTTTTCAATCAAACGTTTGAAATGACTCATCATTGGTGACAAGTCAAGTCTAAACTAAAATCTTCTCGATTCCCTCAATGTTTATTTTTGTATTTGAGGAGGAATAGAGTGAGATGTGAATTTGAGTGTAGTGTCATTTTAAAGAGGATGAAATTTGACACAATCGCTTCGCTTACACCATCCACTCAGGACTTCAACTTCTTGAGATATTTTAATCTGAAGTTTAATTAACTTTGTATTAAAATATCTCAAAAACTCAAAATTCTGAGTGGGGGGTGTAAGCGGGGCGATTGTGCCAAATTTCATCCTCTTTAAAATGAGGTATAAGCGAAGTCTCTACCCCACCTCAAACTTGAGAAATCACCTTAATTATGAAGAGTGAAGAAGCGATACTATAAGCGGGTATACTTCTAGTAAGTTGACGGGAACTCGTTACCCACTTTTCGGCAAAGTAGTCAGCGGGAACCCTCGGTCAATAACCGCCTCACTTTGTGCTCTGCACAGCTCCTAACATTGAAAAGAATTACCTGAATTCAAAATCAAAACACGTGTGAAGCTGGCTTACAACCACCGGCTACGAACCCAACCTTCCCCTTACCCTTCTATGCCACGCAGCTCTATCGGTGCATGCGCAACATAGTCAAACCAACTACAATTGAAGCTGAATCTCCAGAGCTTCATCGCAACGTGGAATATGAATAGACAATGTTGAGCGTTATTATAAATGGTTTTTTGATTTTCGTGAATTGTTTTGAAATTGGAATCTGGCGTATGATGAAAATAATTTTTTCTTTCATTTTTTCAAATTTTTTATGTAAGCTGAGCTTGCAAGCTTACATGTTAGCTTCACCACTGGAAAGGAGTGTGACAAGGCTACCCGCTCTCACCATGGCTGTTCAACGTGTACGTTGAAGAGATCATGAAAGAAGCGTGAATAGGAAAAATGGGATTGAAGATCAACCGAGAAAGAATAAATGAGATGAGCTACACAGACATCAAGGTAATAATCGCTGAAACAAAAGCATAGATGCAGAGAATGATGAACACAGAGATGGGCCGATTCAGAATCGCCGGTGTGAATCGTAAAGAATTTCTGAATCCGATTCTGAATCGGATTCGCGATTCGATTCTTCAATTTGGTGAATCGCAATTTTGCGATTCGCGATTCTTTTGTGACTGAATCGCGCATCTGCGATTCTTTCGCGTCTTCGCGATTCTTTTGCGATTCTTTTTAAATATTATGTACAATGTTGAATACTTCTTTTTTTAATAAGGGACAAAGGGTATAGCCGGATAAGGGGTGGTTTTTGCTCCAGGTGTACCTTAATAAAAAAAAATCTGGAAAAAATTTTGGCCTCCCAATCCCCTTCCTTTCGGAGCTATGATCATTTTATTGCATTATTTTCGAGCATTTTTAATTCCAACGGAAGTGAATGAAATTTTGTGTTATTTGGCACAAAGTTATATCTAGTAAAGTCCTATTTACGATAATTTTTTCACTAATTTTTTACATCCCTTCATGAGGTTTTGGCCATTTCAAATTTTCAACAGTAAAAATGACCTTTACAGCAAAGTTCAACTAATTTTTAAAAATATCCTAAAAACGTGGTTTTTTACGTAAATTCACGTCATTTATTCAGTTTTGTCAATTGAGGTGGCGCAAGGGCTGAAAATTGTAATAAACTGTTAAAAATGTTATTTTGGTAGATTTTTCAAATTTTGAGCATTTTATATGGAAATAAATGACCAAATGAAAAAATCAATCCCATATTCGTGTTCAGCAGGTCAAAATACCCCGATAAACACCCTTTTCACGATCATTTTACTTTAAATCTCAAAATTTAGTTTTATTGTTGCAAAAAATTAGTGAAAAAAGAAAATTTCGAGATTTAAAGTAAAATGCTCGCGAAAAGGGTGTTCATCAGGATATTTTGATCTGCGTAACATGAATCCGACATTAGATTCATAGATTCCACTCATACGATCATGTACAACATTTTAAATAAAAGAATCGCAAAAGAATCGCAAATGAATCGCAAATGAATCGCAGAAGAATCCGATTCTGAATCGCGATTCTTTTCAGAAAAGAATCACATTTCAGGAATCCGATTCTTCAAAACTAATGAATCGGATATTCCTGAATCCGATTCTTTAAATCGCTGAATCGCCCCATCTCTGGATGAACATCAATGCAGGCAAGACCAAAGTCATGAAGTTTACAAAAAAAACTATGACGAGAGAGGTACAGGTGAACCATGTTATGCCAAAAGCAACTAAGTGACATCAAAAATTTCATCAAAAAACGAACTGGAAAGTATGATAAATCCTTTTAAAAAAGTTGAATAAGGGATAATAAGTATGAAAATTATGGACTCTGGTAACATTAATCCATCAGTAATTCATGTATTTGGAAGCATAATCTATGTTACCAGTGAGAAATTTGTTGAAATTTCAGCACTTCAAAATTTGTTGCTTGGTTGCTTTTGGTATAACACGGTTCAGATTAAGATCAGAATGCAAGAAATAGAGAATAAAACAAATTTTGGCACTGATGAACAAAGATGGGGAGAGATCAGAAGGAGATAAAAACAGGAATTAGCATGGCAAAAAGTGCGTTAAACAACCTCAAGAAAGTGCTTGGAAATCAAAGCATGGATTTAGACGTCTAAAAAAGGATAATGCGGTATTATGTACGGATGATCCTGAAATATTCTTGTGAAACCTGGACCATGAGTGCGGAATGTGAAAATAAGATATCCGCCATTGAAATGTGATGTTATCGAAGACTCCCAAGTAAAAATCTCATGGAAAGACTACGTAACCATCCAAGTAGTTTTAGCAAGAATAGGAGAAGAACCGAAAGTCCTATTAGAAAATATCAAGAACAGGAAGATGAAATACATAGCGCACAAAATTTGAGAGAATGGTATCTTCATGCTAGCTGCACAGGGGAAAATACAAGGGAAAACAAGAAAAGGAAGAAGGCGGTTAGAGCTACTAACAAGAAATTCACTAGCCAATTCACCTTGCAAGACCCTGAGAGATACTATCAAATGCGCAAGGAGTCGCCAAATATAGGTGAAGATATAGATGCACACAATCTCCTGTCAAGGAGACGCGACTACGACGACGACGACGATCAATATCCATAATAATTTTTTTTTCGATCCACTTACCTATATGCACAATAATGAGAACTTGATTTTTATTGAATAATATTCTTCGGACTATCTTCAAAACAAATAAAACTGATTTCGATAGATCTAACAAAGAAGCTAGGTACATATTAAGAATTTGCGAGACAAGTTCAATAAAGGCGAAAAATTCGTATGAGTGATGCTCGTGTCTATTGAGATAGATTATAACATCGTTTTATATCATCCGAGCTTTGGCAGTTTTTGTGCAACCACGATCGTGACACCCTGTATATATACGTTACGCATGTATACCGTATAGCATGTATGCGTATTATGTGCATACATACATACCTAATATTAGGGCATAATAGCTTGAAATATGATTATTCTCCCGCTGCGAATGCGTTGTCGCCGTTGTCATCGTCGTCATCGTTGTATTTTGTAATGTTAACACGCGGTATATATTCATTGTGATTTATTGGGCTCGTATGTTCGAAGCATTTTTCAACCAACGACGTTTTCGATTGATGGTAATTTTTTGTCGAACATTTGTCAAGGTCGATTACTAAAATAACCGAAAAAAAGAATTAGGTAGCTATCGCCTATCGGTACTGTCCGCTGTGAAGCTTTTTGTTGGCGTGGCTCAAAGGTTGAGTTCAGCTGAAATGACCTAGCGAACGCCTTACTCGTTTAGTGGTATTTTTTGCGGCATGGTGGTCGACGAAAACTGAAAACCTCTTTTAAACTTTATTTGACATTTCACACGTCAATTGTAGATATCGCCGAGTATTGGACGAGTCGACTACTTTTTATGTGAATTTCGTGAGCAACGAGCCCTCATTCGTGAAGATCGATTTTCAATGTATACTTAAGGTTTACGGTATGTTCGCTCTAACGGAATTATAAAATGGTGGAGAAAAGGTGCGAGTTCCGAGCGTTGATTGAAATTGGTATTTTTTCATTAAGGATTGAATTGTTATTTGTTACGTTTCATAATGTTGGCGTACTCCTGCAATTTGTTTACTCTTTTCGCAAAATGTGTGTTTTTATTCATTTTTGATAAAATGACAATTTTTGTAAAAAAAAAAAAAAAAAAAAAGAAGAAGAAGAGAAGAAGAAAGTAATTGGTAAGAGCACGTCTGTAACTCATTTCACCCTTTTATTACTTAGGCAGACTTTTTGAAATCATTCAAGGCATTTTTGACTCAATTTTCGGATAAATTCATCTGTATACTTAATGCATATTATTTTTTTATCTTTTCAGCAACATTGAGCTTTTGCGAATTTTTATTATATCTAGTGTGAGTAAGTGCATATTTTTCTACGTTGGTGTGATTTTTTAATAAAAGGGTATTTATAATCATTTGACTTTTGTTAAATTATGAGTAAGTAGTAAGTACATATGTTAGACTCAAAGTCCGAAATTGTACACACCGCAGTTTGTACAGGTGATTTTGTACAAACCGCGGAGTGTTCGTACAGCTCGTGAGCTATCGAACTTTGTACAACTTGTTTTGTACAATTCGCGATGTGTACGTTCAACACTGTACCAAACGCGGAGTGTACGGACAGTGCTGACACTCTGTACAACCATTCTGTACAAACTCCGAAATAAAGGTTTAGGTACGACCATTCATGAATAAAGCACATCGTAAGGGTGTATTCGACGATAATCTTTGCTGGTTTTATTTTTCTTTGTCTTCGCATCCAACACTTCCTTCACCAGCTTCTTGTACAACTCTTCGTTTTTAATGCTTGAAGAATTCACTCTACACTCCATCTCGTCCAAGTCCTTCTCAAAATTTTCTCGAAATTTATCCATAGCCGACAAAAAACTGTACAAGTCACAACGATTTGGTACTTATTCTATCATAGGCAACGGTCATTCACTAACTAATACGAGAATGAATTTACACTCACTGGTATCAAATATCTTATCTCAAGTACAGTTACATTAATGATTAAATAACAGCTTGAAATCATACAAATAATTTCATGAATGATCGTACCTAAACCTTTATTTCGGAGTTTGTACAGACTGGTTGTACAGAGTGTCAGCACTGTCCATACACTCCGCGTTTGGTACAGTGTTGAACGTACACATCGCGAATTGTACAAAACAAGTTGTACAAAGTTCGATAGCTCACGAGCTGTACGAACACTCCGCGGTTTGTACAAAATCACCTGTACAAACTGCGGTGTGTACAATTTCGGACTTTGAGTCTAACACATACACTTTGAAAATGATGCTAGTTGAAAGGTACGTATTACGTTACTAGAGTTACGTACCTACCTTTTAGTATTTTCATGTATTACCTTTGATGTACTTTTTACTGGTGCTACGAGTGCTTTTGCGATTCTTCGTTTCTAAATGAGATTGCAAGTACGTGTTATAAAAGTAAATATTCTAGTGAAATGCATGCACTCGCAAATGAACACGAGCGCATTTTGGTTTAGAATTAAATACTGTTGTTGAATCCACATGACGAGCGTTATTAAAAAGTTTCAATCCATTTTTTTTTTCAAAAAAAATTGGCATTGTTTTATATGAAGTCACCTATAGGTCACTTTTAACAAAATTATTGTCGTTGTAACGAAATAAAAGGGAGAAAAATTACAAAAAAAAATTGAATCACGATCAAGCTAGCTGAAATATTGGAAAAGAAAGATGAAATTTCAGATTTTTATTGGCTTTCTTGAAAAAGTTTTCGACCTTGATCCGCTCGGAGAGAAATTCATTTTTGAAGGATAATCAACTGATCATATTGAAATTCTTAAAATTCCGCAGAGTATTTCAAAGGTTAGAAGTGACAAACTTTCTTTAAATCTGATCAAAAACGATTAGAATGGTGTTAAGGAACGAAAACGGTCATGAATACTTTAGCACTTTTTCAAAATTTATGTTTAGAAAAGTGCTATTTTTGAGGAATGGTCATATTTTCCATTTTGAATTTTTTTTTATTCATAGAAAATTTTGTACTTGAGTGGTAAAAGTTGTCCAATTTTTGGAAAATTGATCAAGGTTTAAAAAATTTTTATTAACATTTGAAAACTCGTCTAGATTGTGGGGAAATGTCCCAATGTGTAGAAAATTGTCCTAGTTATCAGAAAAAAAAACTGTTCCACTTATTACCAGAGTGTCCATTTACTAAAAAACCTGGAAACGTTTAGGAGTTTTGGAATTTTCTCTGGAATTTTTTAAAAATTCAAAAAAAAGATAAATCATTTAGGAAAGTGTTTTTTTGCTTATTTTATTAAGTATAAATGTTTCAAAAAATCTTGATTAAATCTTTTGACTGATTTTTTTTCATTTTTGTTAATCGTAATGTACAATAAATTTGATATTTAAATGCATGTCTTTGTCCATTAAATTATGAATTATTCAAAAAAAAATTTTTCCTCAATAAGCTCAGGGTAATTTACATTTTCTTTCCATTTTTTCAAAACTTAGGTACCTACTTTTTAATGAGCTATGATGAGAAAGAAATTCTTTGACCATGATGTTAAAAAAAAAAGAGTGCAGAATTTGAAATTATTGATCACGTTTTGGAAAACCCAATGAAGTAAAAGTGATGAATGCTCCTTTTGAAGGTCTTTTTGCAAAAATTTTCACCCTTGCCTCGCTCGGGCTCAACACATTGATATATCTCAAAAAATAATTGTTATTTTACCCCCTCATCGATTTTTTATTTACTGGGACAAGTAGAAAAGATGTTGAGGGACTCACGTGGAATTTATGAATTTGAGGCACGTGGTTTTTTGGAGGGGGAAGGGAGGAGAGAGGAGTAATGAATCGCGAAGAAATTCCTAAATTTTCGGCCCAGAAAACTCTGAATTTTTATTCGTGATATTTTATATTTCGTTTCCTGTTTCAAAACTTTTACGTTTTTGTGTGTTTGTTGAGGGGGGGGGGGGTCGTCAAAAATTCTGAGAATTAAATTTCAGTCATTTCTGTAGCCGAAAAAAAGGCATCTAAAAATCTCGTAAAAAATAGTGAATTTGAAAAAAAATCTTCGAACATGTGCGAAAAAATCCCTCTCTCCTCCATGCTTCAGGTCTGGAAAACTTCAAAAAAATGATCTGAAAAACCTGGAAAAGTCAGGGAAAATCATTTCTGAAATATTGTGGACACCCATGTTTACAATTTTCATGTATGTAGTTTTGAAAAATCCTTTAGATGTCTATTTTTTTGAAAGTTTCCCAAGCTATGGAAAGTACTCTCCAATGTTCGGAAAATCGTAAAATTTTCAGAAAATTATTCAAGTGTTGGAAAATTTTCAGATTTTTTACCGCGTGCAATTCTTATGAAAGTATGGAATTTTTAAAACAGTGCTCTAGTTTTAGTTTTGGAAGACTCATTTTCAAAAAAATATCCTAAGTTTAGGAGGTTCTTAAGTTTTAAAAAATCGTCGAATTTTTGGAAAATTGAACAATTTTTAAAAAAATTGCCATTCTTTAGAGCATTGCACAAGTTGGACGCTTGATCGTCCAATTTTTGGAAACTTTTCCTTGCGACGTGCTCTTGAAAATATTTGGATGAAAGAATAAGTTGAAAGTGAAGATTTTTGGTCTCTTTTCAGTCACTTTTTTTTTAGTGAAATCAGGTCACTAAGGTCACTTTATTTAGGGATCAATTTAATTAGGCACACTGCAAGTTTATCTTTCTATTTCGAATAAGTCAGACTTGAAATCACGTTATGAAAAAAGCGATACTTTATTAGAAATGTGAAAAAATATTGAAAAAGTGGTAAAAGTGTTGGAATTATTCAGATTTACATATTTCTATCCAATCGTGAATCGTGCCTTCTTGTGCTTTTCATAATACAAAATTACGATTTGATTTGAGAAAATTATAACGTTTGAAAAAATTATAAGAAAAAAATTTGAGTTGAGAAAATTGAAAGAAAAAATGCAAGTTTTGAAAATTATGTACGTCTGAAAAAATTTGAGTTGAGAAAATTAAAGGAAAAAAATTCGAGTTGATATACTTGAAATAAATAAATTTGAGTTGAGAAAATTTGACTTTATAATTGTATATTCTATAACATATTTCAATTTTAGCGAAATCTAATTTTTTGGCACCAACCCTATTGATTTAGTTTTCGGATTTCATAAAAATGGTATCATCATTGTTTTTACAGGTATTCCATTTCAAATTCAAACCAAACGCTGTATCAGTACTTACATTTTTTATCCAATTTCTACGAAATGAATCGCATGACAAAAATCGTTTGCATTTTTACCCAACCATAGAGTTCATCGTTGTAGGTACATGATTTATAAACCCAGCCTATTATCTTTATCAGGAAGTCATACGCCGAATAGATTTTATACTCTTTATTTTGCCTTCTCCCACTTTCTTAATGACAAGCCTCATGAATAGCTGACGACGATCTGCTTCGGGGAACTCGCTAATGATGATGTAGACGTTAACATTTTTGACATTAAAAAAGAAAATATAGATATTTTCAGGCGATGTGAAGGCTATTAAAGAATTGAAATTTATATAAAAACTTATCTATCGGGTTTCCATTTATATGCCCTCTTTTGATATTTACTCGCTTTTTATTTTTCACTCTTGTGATGAAAGAACGCAATGTCAACGTTTTCGTCATCTTCGTCTAATAATTGACGTTTTTTATTCTTCATTGCTGCAAAACTGATTACATAACGTGACGATTTGTATGGCAAGGCGAAAATGTTTCCAAGAGGTTTTCCAAATGAAAAGAGAAAAAAGACGAAAAACAATACCGAGTTTCCTTCTATCTTACCCGCGCTCGTTTGAAACTACGTATAGCTATTTTAATATTATACGACCTTCGATAGTATTTTTTGTTTTTTTTTCCTCGTCTCACCCTAGCTAAGTAACATAATTTATAATATAAAGACTCTTAATTGTTTTTTTGTTTTGTTTCAGAAGATGATTACGTCGGATGCAGCAACAAATCTCATAGCTTTTCTTGCAATAATTATTTGGGTAAGTACTAATATAGTTATCTCTTTGTGTAATACGGTATAATTAACGAGTTTACGCCCCCCAGAGTCCTACTTTTTTCAAGAGTGCTTCAAATAAGCCTGTAAAAGGGTACGACCATGGATATACATAATATACATACCTTCACCCTTTAAATCATAATAGGTATCTCGTTATCGTTTACCTTGGGAAAAATTCAGGGGTTGTTAAATTCAATGGACTACGGTTCCGTATTCGTGCACTTCATTCGAATATCATTGCAATTCTACTCAGTATTATTAGATTTTGATGGAGGATTTTCAATGAAATTGCAAATTTTGTGGAAATCCAAGAATAGGGGAATCCGCCTTCATAGTTTTCTTCCAGTTAGTCATAATTCCGATTGAGAATTGTCAGAATTTATGGGATGGATAGTTTGCCTTTTTTTTTTTTTCGGTGAGGAAGTTGCATACAGACCTCAAAAAGACGTATTTAAAATTAAACTCTTTAAATTATGTTTTTATTAAACAAATAATTTTTGTTTTGCCCAACTCATTTGAATTATTATATCAAAATTATTACTTATTTAAATTAATACCTTATTATTTATCCCTTACCTCTGTCCAATCGTTTTTTAAATTCGTGTATTCGTTAAAAATTTTGAAAAATTTAGGAAAAATTTAATTTGCCAAAAATTCTATTAAGTAATACAGATTTCAGACTGTTAGGCAAGGGTGAAGGATGAATTAGTCAGATGGATAAAATTTGTATGAGGTCATTTCGATGGTTATGGACCGTTTTCCCGAAGCCTAAATTCCGAACGGACATTTTCCCGAATTGGATATTTCACGAAAAAAAAAATTCACGAATCCGTTTTTCCGAATACCGAAATCCCGCATACAATTCTCGAATAACTTTTTTCCCGAATGCAGAATTTCCCGAATCATGTTTTTCATTATTTCTATCCCAAAAAGTTAGTTTGAGGGCCATCTCATGATCATAAGCACCTAAAAGTCTAAAAATCTAGAAATACCACTGATTTTTGTTGTTTGATTGAGAATCTCAGGTGCCCCATAATTAGGACTCTGACCTTGAAAATGTGGATATTTTGAAAAAAAATGAATCAAAGTTTTTACATTTTTGGAAGTTGAGGTTCGTTTTGAAGCACTTGAAGGCATGCTACAACCCTCAAACTAATCTTTTTCGGATTCCTTATGAAATTTGCTATCAATACGACGTATTATCGTATCAGTTTTTTCTCTAGAGACTTGGCTTTCGAGATATGCATTTTAGTTAAACATGGTGTCCATTCTCTGGAAAACCGGAAAAACCGGGAAAAGTCAGGGAATTTTGGTGGTCTGGAAAAGTCAGGGAAAAGTCAGGAAATTTTGGAATTTTCTCCGGAATTTTTCGAAAATCCAAAAAAAATGTAAATCATTTAAAAAAATGTTTTTTTGCTTATTTTATTATAAATTTTTCAAAAAATTTTGCCCTCGCTCCGCTCGGGCCAAATTATTACATCTTTTGTCCAATTATTGTTTTATTCATCATTTTTTGTCGGTCGTAATGTACAATAAAATTGATATTAAAAATGCATGTCTTTGTCCATTGAATTATGAATTACTTATCCAAAAAAAAATTTCCCTCGCTACGCTCGGGGTAATTTACACTCTTTCTTTCTACAGAATTTATTTTTAATCCTAAGTTTTTTGGAAACTTACTTTTTAATGAGCTGTGATGAGAAAGAAACGTCATGATGCCCTGGACCACGATGTTGAAAAAAAAAAGGAGAGAATGGAACAGAAATCGAAATTATTGGCCATGTTTTGGAAAACATGAATGAGTGAAAAGTGGTGCATTTTCATCTTTTGAAGACCTTTTTTCGCAAAAATTTTCGCTCTCGTTTCGCTCGGGCTCAACACATTTATATATTTTCATAAAATGATTTATATTTTACCTTCTCATTCACTTTTTTATTTATTGGTACAAACGAAAAAATTGCAAGGGATTGCGTGAATCTATAAATTTGAGACAAGTGTTTTTCATTTTGGAGGGGGAGGGGGGAATGAAATGTGAAGAAAATTTTTAATTTTTAGCCCGGAAAAATCCGAATTTTTATTCGCTCAATTTGGTAGACACCCTGGCATAATTTTTTTCATTTTTCAAAACTTAATTTTGCGTTGGGATACTTGTTTTTTCCTTTTTATTTAAATTTTTTTCTGTAGGTAATAAATTCAAATTTTCAAATTTTTGTGACGAGGGGGAGTTGGATGCTCGGAAAAATTTAATTTTTTTTGTCCCGAAGAGGGGCATCTAAAGATCTTGTAAAAAGTATCTTGTGATTTTGAAAAAAAAAATCGTTGACCCTATGCATTTTATATCATTTTTATACAAAATTTCGGGATGTAAGTACATCACGCGAAAAAATTACCCCCCCCCCCCCCCCCCCTGGTTTAAAAATATCATATTTATAAGGTCTGGAAAAATTCGAAAAATTGGTCTGGAAAACCTGGAAAAGTCAGGGAAAATCATTTCTGAAATATAGTGGACACCCTGTTAAAAGATTGGTACTAAATCACTAATTTTTAGTGAAATTTGTTTCGCTAATTTAAAAAGCACAGTTTCACCAAATTTTACCGATTCCGGATTGCAAGAAACGATTTTTTTTAAATCTTGTTCGAAACGCAAAAAAATGCGTTTCTTTTCGATATTTTCACGATGAAAAATCCCATTGTCCAGCTTATGTGGGGGGGGGGTGTAAGTTCCTTCAACTTTTACATATTTATTGAAAATATCTCAAAAACTAAATCTTCTAAGAAAGAACTAATTGGACTCTTAAAATCTGCATCTTTGAAGAAGTGAAATGATCTTCACGAAAGGGGCTGTTTTTTTTTATTCGGGAAACAAAGAATTCGGGATTTCGGTATTCGGGAAAACGAATTCGTGAAATATCCTATTCGGGAAAATGTCCGTTCGGGATCTAGGCTTCGGGAAAATGACCGTGAACCCATTTCGATGCCTAAAAAAGTGCAAAGCGATCCACCGAACTCAATCATTTTAGAAGTTTTATCCAAAATTCCTTGATTTTTATGAATTTCTAATGAAAATTCAAGTTTTGAGCAAATCCAAAAATGAATGGAAAAATTGCTGATAAGTATAGCATCATTTCATTTGATTATCTTATGCTGTCACGACTGACATTTTATTTAATCAATTCCCAAATATCATATCGTATCTATCAACTATTTTGGAAATTCTACTTCAAAAATTCTTGAAATGCACACAACCAAATAAGTTGCTTACGAGGAAACTACGTAAAATGCCTCCGATTGAAGTGGTACTTCGATTTTTTTAAAAAATGTGTTCCAAAGCCTCCGTAGCCGAAATTTCAGCTGCCCGAGTTGATATCTCAATTTTTGGCGAATTTTCTGAAATTTAAAAATCTGAGATTTTAACAAAAAACGTGTTTTTTGAAAATAATAGAACTTTTTGAAGTATCAAACTTGCTGAAATTTGAGTGCTTAGTTACCAGATATCGACATCCCGAACCTAATTTCGATTTGTCCAGTCAATTTTTAGTCTGAAGTTAATAATTTTTCACTTGTAAATTTAATGAATGGATAGTAAAAAATTTGCTTGAAAATCGAACCAGAAGTAATTTTCTCGTTGAACTGGTCAAAAGGCAGCGAGAACTCGATGTTTATAGTTGCTTAAGATAATTTAAGTGCCATTTGAAAAAATTCGAAAATGTGCTGAAGGCTTTAAAATGACTGAAAATGGTCAAATTTGGGTTTGGAAAGTTCGGTATTTGGTAAATTCAATTTCGCTCGAAAAAGTTTTTTATTTCAAAAGTACCTATTACATTTTTATTTAAAACTCCCTTTGAAATTTTCAAAATTGAGGTATCAACAGCTAAAAGTTTTGCTAAGATGATTTTAGAGAATACCTCAAGTAGTTCCTTTGTTATAATAGGAAATTGGCCACAAATCAAACTGTAGATATTATGTCTTACGTATTCGGTATTTCGAGGTGGAATTTTACGAGAATAGAAACTGATGAATGATTCATCGCTAAGCTATAAATTGACCAATTTTAACGACTCGAAGATCGCTGATATGTGACGCGACGCCGACGCGACGTCAGCTACTTAGACTTACCTATATCTACTTATCTAAAGTAAGATATGTAGAAGTGGAAAAGTTTTCGAACGACGTTACGACGAGCCAAAGTATAAAAAGATAGCAGTTTGAATAAAAAGAATTCTCCTCCGATGCAGCGCTTTAAACTAACCATAAAAAGAAGTCTCGACTCGAGGCGAGAGATTGTGTATTCTTGGCTCTGCTGTATGTTTGTAAATGCTTAATACCCATTTAGCTCTATCAACAAAACGTAAAAAGGCGACTTTGAAATGTTTCATTTCGTCCCCTCACTTTTTCTCGCGCTAGTGACGAGAAGGCAGAGCGAGCTTAATGCTGAAATAGAGTTGGGAGCGCTAATGGAATACGCCGCGACGCCGAGCGTCGAGTGAGGCGAAGATGAAAAAAAAATAAACAAATAGGCTTGAAAAGCGATAGGAAAACTTAAAAGTGGTGAAAGTATTTGGGAGGATGGGAATCATTTATGGGAATATTTATCGTACGAATGCAGCACCCGCGCTGAGTGTTACGAAAAGGCGAGATAATATGTTGGTAAAAACAATAACATAATCAAATGAAAACAATACGTTGCGTCGTGGAGTTTAATTAAAATTTAATTTTCGAGATTTAATAAGCCTTGTAAAGTGTAAATGCGAATTTCTCGACTATTCGAAACGCGTTTTGAATTCGCGAATCTCGAATACGAAAATATGAAACGTTTTTTGACATGGATATTATGTTTTAGGCCTGGGGGTTAACTTCACAGGTCGACATTTTTAAACTTTTGAAATGATGTTTGAGGTTTGATGAGCGTTTTTATAGTATTTTTCAAGCTGATCGCGAAAAAAAGCAGTGAAAAAATTCCATCACCCAAGAATTTTTCACAATTTAAATTTTTCGTTTAACGGGTTTTTTACTTTTTTTGATAACCTTTGACTCTTCAAGTCGATTTTTTTTGAGAAAAGAAAGGGTCCTACGAAAAAAATGAATAGAACATAAATTGTAGAGCGTCAAATTTTCCATCTGTAAAGTCCAATTAGTTTTTTTTTTTAGAAAGTTTAGCTTTCGAGATATTTTAGGTAAAAGTTCAATTTTTTAAAAAAATTGAAATTATCTCAAAAACTAAGCCTCCTAAGGAAAAACTAATTGGACTGTACAGGTAGGAAATTTGACGCTTCGTAAGAACCTTTCTTTTCCCAGAAAATAGATTTTAAAATATCAAAAATTACATTGGAAAGTGTAAAACAAATTTTCAACAAAAAATCTTCCAATTATGAAAAATCCTGACGTCCTGGAATTTTTTCACCATTTTTCTCGTAATTAGCGTGTAAAATAATATAATAATTATCCATTAAATTTTAAACAGCATTTTATTTTTCTTGTTTTAATCACTGTTTTTAGTCTAAAATGTAGCGCTTATTTTAAAATTTTTTGTGAAGCTTTTAATTCAAAATAAAATTAGAGAATATGTGTTCATTTTATGAAGAAAAAAATGGTTTTTGAAAAAAAATAAAATCAGCGCTACATTATTTAGACAACCAGTGATTAAAACAAGAAAAAGAAAATGGTGTAATTTTTGACCCTTTAAGTCAATTTTCTGGGAAAAGAAAGGGCCCTACGAAAAAAATGAATAGAACATAAATTGTAGAACGTGAAATTTCCTATCTGCAAAGTCCAATTAGTTTCTTCTTAGGAGGCTTAATTTATGAGATATTTTCAATTTTTTTTTAAAAAGTTGAACTTTGAACTGTGAGCTAAAATATCTCGAAAGCTAAACCTCCCAAGAAAAAACTAATTGGACTTTGCAGGTAGGAAATTTGACGCTCTACAATTTATGTTCTATTAAATTTTTTATGAAATCCTCCGTTTCCTCAAAAAATCTACTTAAAGTGTCAAAAGTTATCAAAAAAAAAAAAAAAAAAAAAAAAAATAGAAAACCCAGTAAACAAAAAATTTAAATTGTGAAAAATCCTTGGATGATGGAATTTTTTCACTATTTTTCTCGTGATCACCGAGAAAAATACGTACTAAGAAAATCACCCATAAAACCTCAAACAGCATTTTCTTTTTCGGTGTTACCAAATGGTTTTAAAAAAATTATGAATTTCGTATTTAAATTTGTATTGTTGGCAATTCTACTTTCTTAAATTAGAGCATAATGTAAAAATGTTAACTTATGATTTTTTTTGATTGCATTGACATTTTACTCGCAGTATTCCATACTACCAACTCGAACTAAAAATGAAGTTGGGTCTTCCGATTTAGCTCAAAATTTTTTACGAGTTCCCCTTGATGGTCTATTCACATAACCAAGATCATTCGTCTTCTAACCCTCAAGGAGGCTGGGGTGAACCTGGTAATTTTTATGCAATTGCGATTTTTTTACCAAATTACCCAATTTTGAAGGCTCATATCTCGAGATCGGTTGAACTTGGGGAAAACTATTTGCAGGGTTTGAAAGAGAATTGATAGGAGATTCAAAAACGATAATCACATTTTGGAAAGCTCAAAGTCGAATTTTGGCGGTGAAAGCTCAGCTTTCATAAGTACAAAAGATGAAAGCTACCATTTAAAAATCTGAAAAAATTACAGTAAGTAGCTCGCATTACTCTTTTTTTCAACCAACGAATTTTCAAGATGAAACCTCTACACCCCTAGGCGATACAAGAGTTTACAATTTTGACCAAAATTCAAAAAAAAAAAATCGAAGAAGTAAAGTAACGAATCTAATTTTTCTAATTCTGAGGATCTGAGTTCGAATTTGAGACTCATTTTTTTCATACGCCCCTCTTGAACCTCCTTATAAGCCCCATTGATAAAATAAAAATGTCGTTTGCGAGGTTTTTGAAGGCACTGAGTTCGAATATTTGCTTATTTTTGGATTTGACCCTTCATAGAGCACGAGGAGGGTACCGGATCAAATAGTATGTCAATTCGAATTCTACATTTTCAAATTAGTTAGAATCGATATGCCACACGATATTTTCGTTTCTCAACCAGGGTGTCTAATTGGTCATGTTGGTCCTGTTAGTCCTGTTTTGGGCTGAATGGTCCTGTTAGTCCTGTTTTGGTCCTGTTTTGAGGCATTTTTAGAGAAATGTCCTGTTTTGTAACAATTTTGAGATTCGGCCGCCAAAATAAATAGCTAATATAATGATATCGCACTTGAGTTACTTACTTTTTCAAAAAATTGTTTTTTTTTAGTATTATTAATGTTCGTTTTCAGGGCGAAAGTCGCGACAAAGACGCGAATTTAGATTTAGGTCACTGAAGTTGCGAAAAAGTCGCGAAATTGACCCAAAATTCATCAAAAGTCGCGAATTTTTCCGAAATTACTTCCATTTTTTTCGCCTTTTACAAAACAGAAAAAGTAAAGAAATTTCACCTTTTTGAACATTTTTTCTAAAAATTTTCGCCCTTGCTTCGCTCGGGCTCATAAATTTTAAAAACCCATTCTTAAATTATATACCTCTGCGTCCTCTTCCCTTCTATGTCAGACAATTAAATATTTTGAAGCGGAAAAATATGTTTTTGTGGGAGACCAAGTAGCGATCACGATTGGGACTAAAATAATTGGAGAATTTTGGAATTTTCTAAGGGATGTTTTAAAGGAGAAAACCATTTGGAAATATGTCATTTTTTTGCTGTTTTTTAAATAAATTCTTCGAAAAAATTTCGCCCTCGCTTCACTCGGGCCAAATCTGCTAATATTTCAAACTTCCCATGAATTTATTTCTTAATAATCATTTAACAATTTTATCCGTTCTAACATGATTTTTCGTAAAATTTTCACCCTCGCTTCGCGCGGGCAGTAATTACTTTTCTTCTTTACCATAAAATAGCTCACTTTTGGAAAATTTTTGTGAAAAGTTGTCTTTTTTCAAAATTAAAGACGTATTTTCTTCCGTGTATAAACTTTTTTCTATAATAAATTTGATCTCGTTGATTTTTTGGTGGGGGGGGGGGGGGGGTGGTCAAATTGAGAGGTAGATACTAAATACTCTCTAAATCTGAATCAGTCAAAATTGACTGATTAAAATGCCGGAATCATGTCACCGTAGAAATCAGTAAAAAAAATTACTGATTCAAGCAGTGAATTTTATTATTGAATCAGTAAAAAATAGAAATTCACTGTTTGAATCAGTAATTAATTACTGATTCATTCAGTGAATTATTATTTTTTCTGATTCAACAATGAAAATTCACTGATTGAATCAGTAAATTTTGACTGACTTCAATCGGTGAATTAATTTTTACTGATTCAATAATGAAAATTCACTGATTGGCAGTAAAATGTCACTGATTAACTGGGGAATCAGTGGAATTTGACTGATAATCAGTGACATAACCTGTACTGTTTCATCAGTCAATTTTGGCATTTTTGACTGATTCAGATTTAGAGAGTACCATAAAAAAAGGTCGCGAAAAAGTCGCAAAATTTGATTTTTAAAAATTGGTAGACACCCTGGTTTTTTGTTTTTTATACCTATACTGGGTAAGATTTGTTTGTATGTAATGTATTCTACCTTCCTTATTCTTGATTTTTAAAAATATATTTACACTTATTTCTAACAATTATTGATTTTTTTTCAAAAATGTTTTCATAATAGGTTTAATTTTTTTTTGGGGGGGGGGGGTGTTACAAAATTTATCAGTACCTATTTTCAAAAGGTACTGTTGAAGGCCCTGTTTTGGAGCTTGGCATGTTTATTAGACACTCTGTCAACATAGTTTTTCTAAAAATTGGGGCTAGAGGGGCACTGAAGAGCCAAATCAAAAAAATACAAATATTCGAACTTAGTCCCCTCAAAAAACTAACAAACGACAGGTCACACGTTATTTTTCATTTTTTTGAATTTTAACCTTATTAAGGAGGTTAACAGGGACGTTCAACGGGGTCAGATGAAAAAACTTGAGTACTAATTCGAATTCAGCGCCTTCGAATTAGTAGAAATCGATGTGCTACTTTACTTTTTCGATTTTTTTAAATTTTGGTTGAAATGTTGAACCTCTGTACCCCCTCGGGGTGTAGAGATTCCATCTTGAAAAATTGGTTGAAAAAAAGGTAAAAAGAGCTACTTACAGTAATTTTTTCAGATTTTTAAATGGTAACTTTCATCTTTTGTACTTATCATGAAAGTTGAGCTTTCACCGCCAAAGTTCAACTTTGAGCTTTTCAAAATGTGATTATCGTTTTTGAATCTCCTATCAATTCTCTTTCAAATCCCGCTAAAAGTAGATAAAAAAAAACCATTTGAAATGAATTTTATGTCATTTTTTCAATATTTTAAACATTGATGACACTTCTTAATAATTTTTTTGTCTAAATTTTGTCCTAAACGTCGCAAATTTTGCGCAGTTTTTTCGAGACAACTTCGGAGTTGCCGAAACTTCTAATAAAAATGAATAGCTCGATGTAAATTTGTACGCAGCAGCAATTCGCACTGCTGTAGGATACCTTTTACTTCAGTATAAAGCGTCCGAGAGGTACAAATTAGTGAGCCGGATAGCCGGATACCTACCGCAATAACTTGGTAGGTGTGTGCTGGTGTGACTGACCAGATCTAACGCGGTATAAAGGTCTGGTGGTTTGCGGTATACCATTCATATTAATAAGGTGCGCGTTAATGGATATGTATAGATGTAAGTACTTACTTGCTAGCATTTTCACCATTTGTGAGCGGAAATTTTAACGTGGCGTTGCAGGTAACGCGGAATGGCCGTTGAACTGCCATCGTCTAAGTTCGCCGGACCCGTCAGCCGGCTTCATAGACGACCTGAAGATCTCGTCACCGCGCCATTCGACGGCCGGATTTTCGACGAAATTTTCCAGATTCTTAGTCCATAGGCAAGACGAAGGCTCGATATCGGTGGCCTCCGAAAGACGTCACAGTTGGGAAAGGTACGTACGTACGTTGGTAATTTTATTTTATTTTCCGTTCGCCACGGTCAACGTGCTGATATAAGAGAAAAGCTCGTGTCCTATTCTCGATACGTACGGAACCGACAGACCTACCAATACATCGAAGAAATAATGAAAACTTTACGAATTACATCGTATTAAATTATCCAAGATATTCCAGTGTTCCGCGATAAAGTGTCGATTTTCGTCTAAAACTTGCGGAACAATTTGGGCCCCCGAGGTGTTCTCGAATCATCCGATTCGTACCTATACGAAGTACAATTTCATTTTATAACTACCGTTTCATGTTTTCTACAGTCCGAACGAGGTATTCGCGCGATCAAAATTTTTATACGTTCCTTTGCGATATTTCTCGTCGATAACTCGAACCTAAGTATTTTATCGAGGGAAAAGTTTCCATAGTTTGACCTCCGTAGCCCACGCCACGCCAGCACCGAACCCGCCGGTGGTTATTTAATTTTATTATTCGTCGACGAAATATTTTTTCGCAGCCTTTCGTATTTTAAAGCAACAGGTACCTATGCCTTTAGTCACGCAGTATTTGGGGTTATACACATTATTAAAGGCGGGGATTAAGTTTGGCGAATAGCTTTTCAGAAATTAATTGCAAGGATGAGATTTCGAAGAATAAAAAATAGGGGATTTTTTTCATGATTCGTTATTTTCGCATTTGAAAAGATCTCGAAGCGATTACTGATTATGTTGCTTGAGGTGGCCAAAACTCTTATTTGCGTATCTATCTTGTACGTCTTTTTTCCGCCGATGACTTAAAGGCGGTTCCATTATGAGTTTTCGAGATTGACAAATAGTGCCAGAGTCGTGTAATTTATTGACAAAGTATAATGTGAGAAACAAAGGGATCTTTATATAACGAAGAAGAAACTTCGTCAGAGCCAAGAAAGACTTAATCAAATAAAAAAGTTTCGCCAGCATCAGATACCGATTGTTAAGTCTGTTGCTAATCCTATATCCCATGATGTTATTTATGAATTTTTAATGAGTTCAATTTTTCATTGACGTAACGAAATTGAGCTGTATGGATTTTTCGACATTTTTTTATTCTGGCAGGGGTCCTAAATTCCTCAAAAAGACTGAAAAGAGATCCACATATATTCCACATAGGCACTAAAAAATATGGAAAATGATTTAAAAAAATTGTATCAAAATTTTCAAATTTTTGGAATTGAGGTACAGTACTGTACTGCTTTCTTACCAATTTTTTCTGTTTTGAAAAATCAAAACCAAAATAAGAAAATCAAAATTTATAAATCTAGGGGTTAGGTTCGGGATCACTTTTGGGGCTTGGCACTTGCTGATATGTATAATTAGGTGTTTAAACTACTTAACTTATTGAATCGCTGCGCGGACAAAATTCAGCCATCAATACAATGAAAAGTTTTGAAATTTTGAAGAGTAGGGAATCAGAATTTTATAATTTTTCAGGTTAGGACACAATGTTGCTTTCTTGCCAATTTTTTTGTTCAAAATTTCAGACGAAAACCACAATTTAAAAATTTAGGAGTGTGGTTCGAGGTTCTTAAAGGTTTTTAAAAAATCATCTGCAATTTTTTATCCTTTTAAAAAAATTTGAGCTGACTAGCCTTAAGGAAGATGAAACTAAAGAGACTCAAAGTGGTGTCATTTTCAAAAAAAAAGTGGTGTTTTTTTTTACTACTTTTGGATAATGCTACTATCAGGGACACCCTCCCTCCCCCCTCCAAAAAAAGGTTGAAATTTGAGTTTCTACCATACCCTGATCCTCATACAAGAAAAACTCTGGTAGGGTACACAGCCATTCAGCCTTTTCCCCGAACTAATTTTCGAATAGAATTACCACTTTTTGCCTTCTATCGATTAAAAAATTGCAGATTGTGAATTTGGAGAATTTTTACCGATCTCAATTCCAGGGTGTCCATTTTCTGAAAAACCGGGAGAACCGGGAAAAGTCAGGGAATTTTGAAATTTCCGCTGGAATTTTGTAAAAATCCAGAAGAATAAATTACCTAAAGTTTCTGAACTCATTTTATCACAAATTTTTCAAAAAAAAATTTACCTCGCTCCGCTCGGGCCAAATTGTTTTAATTGGTTTTTGTATTATCATTTTTTGTTGACCATAATGTACAAGAAAATTGATATTTAAACACGTTTTTGTCTATTGAATCAGTGAGTTTTCAAAAAAAATTCTTTGTACAGAGTTTTTTTTTGAACCCGTACTTACTTTTCGATAAGATGTAATGAGAAAGGAGTACCATGATGCCCCTGATCACGATTTTGAAAAAGAAGGGAAGGGAATGGAAGAGAATTTGTATTTTTTTGGTCACATTTTGGGAAACTTTACTGAGGGTGTGAAGTGATGAATTTTCAAGTTTTGAAGGCCTTTTTTTGCAAAAAAATGTGTCGCCCTCGCTTCGCTCAGGCTCATCGCATTTGTATATCACATCAATATAATTGATATTTTATTCCTCATCGATTCATTATTTACTGGGTCAAGCCGAAAAGATTGAATTGGGGACTTTCGTAAAATTTATAAATTTGAGGTACGTGTTTTTTTGGGAGAAGTATTTAATTGTGAAAAAATTTTGGAATTTTCAAACTGAAAATATCCGAACTTTTACTCTCACAATTTGGTTAACACCAAAGTTTTTATTTTTTCTTTGAAATTTTTTCTGTTATTAATTCAAGGTCTCAAGTTTTTGTGTCGAGTTGAGAGGGAAGTGGCGTCAAAAAATTTCAGAATTGAATTTAGGTCGTTTTTGTGGCCGGAAAAGGGAGCATCTAAAAATCTCAGAAGAAGTAATGATTTTTGAAAAAAAAATTGTTGGACATTATGCAGTTTAAATCATGCGAAAAATTCACCCCTTCTGCATCCTTCGAGAATAACAAAAGATCTGGAAAATTTCGAAAAATTGGTCTGGAAAACCTGGAAAAGTTAGGGAAAATCATTTCTGAGATATAGTGGACACCCTGAATTCCCTCCCTCAAACACCCCAAAATCGAGCCAAAATAAATGTGTTACTTGCGTAAAATAATTTGAAAATTTCCATTGCAGTACTACCAACTGCAGATTGATTTACACAATTTTCATAAAAACCAAGTTGTTCGTTCAGCAACTTGAAATGTGAACCAAAAACTTTTTTTGGTCTTTGGTCATTAAATAAATCGAGATTTAAGATAGATTTTTTGAAAATTTTTTGTAGCAATGGTGCCAACGGAATTTTTGAAGTAACCAAAAAAATTTTTTTGGCTCGATTTCGAGGATTCTGGGTGAGTGAATTGAGCTTGGTAAAAATCAAAGATTCCTCAAATTCACGATCTGTACTTTTTCAACCTCTGGTAGAAGGCAAAAAATGGTACATACCTAAAAATTCAATTTTGAAATTGATAGTTCAGGGACGTGTAGAAATTCAGATCAGAACTTTTTAGGGGTGACCGGGCTTCCCAGCTGTTGGCACTACCATATACGTGATGAAAACCGCGATTTTTTGAAAATTATCATACTTCGGCGCCTTCTAGCTTCTTCCTCCTTTGAGCTAAGAGGCTCAAAATTTATTTCGGAGGTCCTCCACTCAAAGTAATCTACCTGGACGATTTTTGTCAAAATCCAAGACATGTTTTTTTCACTCTACCCTATTGCGCTTACTTATAGCTTCAAAGGTATTTGATTATTGGAGAAATTTGAAATTGCAGAATTGACAAAACTTTGTCGCGTGAAGAAATGTACAGGAAATTTACTAAAATTCAGCCTGGAAGGGGGTACAGGAAAGTTTCGAATTTACAAAAGTTCTGCCTCTAGAAGAATATAGGAGTAATTCGAAGTTACAAAAATTCAGCTTGAAGGAGGTACACAAAAAATTTAAAAAATTTTGCGGGGGAGGGTACAAGAAAAGATTCAAATCACCGTACTTAATTTATTTTGAAAAGAAATGAAAAAGAATTTACCAAAGGTGAGCCGGAAAGAGACAGGGAAAATTGAAAATTTAAAAAGATTTAGCTTGAATGGGTAGAAGGCAGACCTGGGCATGATCTAGATCATTTGATCTTAAGATCAAAGATCATTGTGTCAAAATAATCTTGATCTTGATCATATTTTATTTTTTGATCAGGAGACGTATTCTTGAAATTAGTCTACGAGAATTATCAAAGTTACGGAGTTATTTAGCACCCATAACCTTTGCCCCTCGCGCTATTCAACTCTCATAGAGCTTATGAAATAATAGACATAATTTAAATGCAATTGGTTGCATAAGATCATTGAACAAAATTATGCGTACTTGAAAAATATTGTGATTTCGCGAGGTATATATTCAAAATTTATGATTCAACTTACCTTCCTTTTCATTTTTTTGGCGACATTTCGGTAATTAATGTTATCAAAAAAAACAATCACCTAAGTAAAAACAATTCGATCTCAAAAATATAAATAACCATTTGTATTTCAAAAAAATACGATAACTTTCCTTGGCTATTTAATTTTCATAACCATTGTTTACATGGCTATTTAACGTCAATAACTCCGTAACTTTGATAATTCTCGTAGACTAATTTCAGGAATACGTCTCCTGATCTGATCTAGATCATTTTTTCTTAAATTAAAAAGATCATTTTCTAATTTTTGTATTTCCTCGTAATTCTGGGTAATTTCATCTGTAATCTTGGTATTTCTATTTTTTAATTTCCCAAAACCAATTTCTTCCCCTTAGCGTCAGAAACTTAAGTGAAAAAATGCCTTCTTGGAGCATTAAAAATCAAATTTTCTCAAAGTTTCGCTCTCTCTTCGCTCGGGCATGAATGAAATCATAATTATATAAAATATTTGAATCAACTATGCAAAAAAAGTCTCCCTTCGAATATTCTAAGTCTCTGGTCTATACCCACTTTGCACCCTCCCAAAAAAAGCTTCTGTCACCACTGCTTGGATTTTTATTAGTAAGTACTTATGTAAGTTTTTTGTTCCAAAATTATATTTCCATCAAAGTTTTTTTTCTAAGTAAACATTTTATGCAAATTACATAAGAATTTTTCAACACCTGTGCGACTCCTTATATTTATCAACATGATACAAAGTTCAAATTTAGTGTTTTTATAGTAAAAGGATTTTTTTGTTGGGGAGGGGGGAGGGTTAATTCAAAATTTCTCAAAAAATTACGAAATTTCGGACCCCCTCCATGAGAAATTTCTGGTTAAGCCACTGGAACATGAATTGTAGAGCGTAAAATTTCCTTTCAGTAGAGTCCGATTAGTTTTTTCTTAGCAGGCTTACTTTTCAAGATATTTTAGTTCCAAGTTCAACTTATTTTTTTGAATTGAAAATATCTTCAAAACTATATAAGCCTCATAAGAAAAAACTAATTGAACTTTACAGAAAGGAAAATTTACGTTCTTCAATTTATGTTCCATTCATTTTTTTCGTAGAACCCTTTCTTTCGCCAGAAAATCTATTTTGTTCGTGAAAGTTTAAGAAACAAAAACAAAATCACCTTTTTAGCTAAATTACGATGAATACAGAAAAAAATCGAAATGATCTGATCTTGATCTTGATCTAGATCATATTTTATTTTTTGATCTGATCAGATCTCAGATCATTTTGTAAATGATCTTGCCCAGGTCTGGTAGAGGGGACGAGTGAAATTTCAGAATTTTGAACTTGGCGAACGATTTGCAATGCAGACCAGCAAAATTTAACATCACAACACCAGAACTGTCAACCATTTTTAAAAACCTGTCATTCATGACATTCTCTTTCAAGTGTTTTTTTTCTGTTTTGTAATTTGTTCAATATTTTTATATTTGAGCACCAGAGGCGTTTGCGGGTCGTCTAGTAAATGTAGGTAGGTACTGAGTTGTTGAATTACTAAATCCACCTATCTTTTGGAATTATGTTCGAAAAAACCACATAATTTTCGAGCAGTCACCGTTCTTCGACATAATGTCGCGTCACATCGTAACGAATATTCCGCATTTTCGTACTTATTTTTCCCAAGTACTCTGCTACCTCGAATCGACTAGCTGATTTCTCGAATAATAATATGCATTTACGAGTGTTAACCGCGGTGATGTTGACGACGGCGACGACAACGACACGAGACACGACGACGATAAAATTCAAAAATTTAAAATCATAAAGCTGCGCTGCTGTACATTTTCCGCTTCACAGAGGACGCGAACGTAAAAAATACAAAATCTCGTTCACACTTCGTTTGAAATTAATGAAAATTACAATTCCACAACTCGCGGTGTGGTATTTGCGGTTACGAACTCGTTACGAGACAGAATTTCATTTTATAAAAAATTGAAATGACGTTAATGCTTTTTCGTCGGCGAGGCCCTTTTTTTCTCTCTCGCTTTGTCTCTCCCTCTCTCTAAATATACTTTTTATAATCCCGACCAAAAAGGGACGATTTGGAAAAAAGTCTAACCTTTTGATTTTTGTCAAATATCTTTTTTTTTTCGCTTGTTTACACGATTTTCAAGTCGCTAGAGAAAATGAAATATTTCGACTTTTCAATTTAATTAATTTTTTTTTCAAACTAGCGCGCTTTGAACCGTCGACTATTTTTGCCGAACGTGTTTTTACTCTCGTTTGCAGTGTGACTAGAACCCTTGCAGTATTGCATTTGTCAAAGGATCCGCAGGTCTCTAAGTGCGACATTGAGTGAATTACAGTACGTTTTTTGATGAGAAAAATACTCCTTTGCTACTTAATTCGAGATTTCCATGTTCGATACCGGTATGTATTAGGGCGGAGCGCGAAAACAAAACATACCTCGGATTTTTACCGAACTCGGTGGGGTTGTTGGGTCACTATCGGAGACTACCTAAAAAAAATTGAGTCCCCCAGGTGGAAGGGGAGGGGAGCTGAGGGTTCTCAAAGAGCATCTCCTTTTGAAAAAAACATGTTTTTTTTGTTTTTTTCAAGATAGTCAAAATGGCGTGAGATTCGTGGAACAGCAATAAAAAGATGCGATTTGAGTTTCTGCATTTCTCATTTTCCCACTAGTGAGACAACCACAAATTATGCTAAAAAAATTCCTAGAATCCTTAGAATGTTTAAAAAATCCGTTGCGTTGTAGGCAAGGCAAATAATCATTTTTACCTCACCTTCAAAAATAACAAAAACCCTTGAAGTCCCTAAGAAAAAAGTTACGGTAATTTTTTACTCATTTTCACTTCCTGAATTTAATTCTGAAAAAATCATTTTTCGACTCACAAATTATCTTAATCTAATCAACAATTCAACATTCAACTAATATCAATAGCATGACAAAATCGAATTTTTTGGCATTATTTGGACTACATAATTAGAAAGCCTGAATAAAAATACGCAATCAATTTTCCAGGTACAAACTACTGAAAAATTCTAAATCCCTTCTAAAATCTCTAGAATTACTGAGAAATCACTGCGTTTGGCAGCACTGTACATTCTAGGGATTTTTAAAAACATAATTAGCGGTTGTCTTACTGGTATGAGAATTTTTTAAAATTATAACTTCTTGTCATGGAAAAAAAATTGGTTCAAAATTAACTTAAATTCCATACATTGGTTTGTCTTAGCTTACAATTGGCTGTACTGGTACGAAAAATTCTTTTCATAATTTATTTCTGATTATTGAAAAAAAAATTGTGAAGTTTTCCACCGACAAGATATAGTTAACTACTACATACGCTGAATTCATTTTTGGGGGAATTGACCCTAAACCTAAAATCGGTGGGGGGAGGGGGTTGAGACCCAAAATTAAAAAAATTTCGAGTGTGATATCAAAATATATGTTTTTGGGCTTCCTGAATTCGAATCTGAGGGTATTTTTTCAATACACCCCCAGGAGAGGGTGAAAGAAGGGGTTGAAACCTAAAATTTTGGAACTTTTTGAGTGGTATATCAAAATGTATGTTTTCGGACCTCCTGAATTCGAATCTGAGGGTATTTTTTCAATTCACTCCCAGAGAAGGGTGGAGAGAGTGCTTTAAAACCAAAATATTGGAATTTTTCGAGTGGGATATCAAAATGTATGTTTTTGGGTCTCCTGAATTCGAATCTCGATGAAAAAAATCAGTAGGAGAGTAGCAACTAATTATGAACATTAGGGTGGAGCGCGAAAAAAAACATACCTCGGATATTGACCAAATTCGCTGTGGTTGTCGGGTCACTATCGGAGACTACCCAAAAAAAATTTGAGCCACCCAGGTGAAGTTGGGGGGGGAGCTAGGGGTTCTCAAAGGGTACCGCCTTTTGAAAAAAACGTGGTTTTCTGTGTTTTCAGTGTGTCTAACAGGTCCTGTTGGTCCTGTTGGTCCTGTTTTGGGCTGAATGGTCCTGTTAGTCCTGTTTTGGTCCTGTTTTGAGGCTTTTTTAGAGAAATGTCCTGTTTTCAGGGTGTCTCCTGGTCGCGAAAGTCGCGAAATAGTCGCGAAATTGACCAAAAATTCATCTAAGGTCGCAAATTTGTCTCAAATTAATTTATTTTCCTCAAAAATTTTCATTTAAAGAATTGCCTTTAGATGATTTTTTAACTAAAATTTTATATAAAAAATTTCCTCCCTCGCTTCGCTCGGGCAAACTATATTTTCTTTCCTTTACCTAATACTTCAAAATTGATTAGAATTCGAGGTTTTTCATTCACAATCTCTCAATTTTTATTTTCCTGTCTGGAATTACCACTGCAATCGCCTTCATGTGACTCTCTTTAGTCTTTAGAAACTTAGAAAATTTTCGCCCTCGCTCCGCTCAGGCTCAGTAACTTTTCACAGTTAATTTTCAAAATGATAGTATGAACCTCTTTCCCTTTCAACCTGAACAATTTAAAATTCTCAAGTAAAGGAGACAATTTCGAAATGAATTTTAAAAATTTCTGTAGGTACGTAGATGTTTGGGACGGAGAGGAGCGCTACAAAATATGTACCTAACATGTATTTTGGAAGTCAAAAAATAGCATGAAAAAAACAGAAATTTCAATTTCTAGATGCCTTTTTCGCCCTCGCTTCGCTCGGGCACTTTAATATGTTTACACAAGTAATTCTCAAAATAATGGACTGGACTCTTTCCCTTTCTATTCCACACAATTCATTCTATAACGTAAAAATTTGTCTTTGAAATTTCGATTTTTTTCGAAAATTTTATCTTCTCTTCATTGGTGTTGAATAATCATTTTCCTTAAAACGTATGTAATTAGGTATAAAATCAATTTAATTTTCAATTTCCTATAAAAAAAAAGAGTATTCGCGGGGGAGGCACTAAAAAGTGCTTGAAATTTCCTTTAAAACAAGTATACGGAAGGGGGAGGGGGTCTTTGGGCGAATTTGAAGCATGGTTTGAAAAGTTTAGAAAATGTCGCGAAAAGTTGTGAATTTTGATTTTCAAAAATCAGTACACACACTGGTTTTGTAACTTTGTTTGTATTCTACCTTCCTTATTCTTGAATTTTAAAAATAAATTTACGCTCATTTCTAACAATTATTGAATTTTTTTTTCAAAAATGTTTTCACAATAGGTTTAATTTTTTTTTTTGGGGGGGGGGATACAAAATTTATCAGTACCTATTTTCAAAAGGTACTGTTGAAGGTCCTGTTTGGTCCTGTTTTGGAGCTGGTCATGTTTATTAGACACTCTGGTTTTTAAAGTCGAAAAAATGGTGTGCGATTCATGAAACAGCACTTAAAATGTGCGATTTGAGTTTCTACATATCCCAAGACAATCGCTGTCATTCCTCCGATCAAAACTCAGACCTCTTCCAGAGGGTCCAAAAGTTGCAGATCGCGAAATTTCTATGTTGTGAAATTTTTTCTGGTCCCAAATTGAATATTTTTACGCCACGCCGGGTAATTTCTTTTTTAAATATTTGAAAATAAATTTTTGAGAATTTTCCTCGATCAGTGCAGCCAACTGCAAATTGTTGTATTCAAATTTATGGAATTCGTCCTGATCTGATCATGAAGTTGCTAACTATACGTTATGGCTAGAAAAATTACATTTTTTTTTCGTTTTTCAATCATCACAAAGAAATTATGGGTAAAATTTTTTATACCAGTGCAGCCAATTGTAAATCACAATACTCCGGATTGGAAATTTTATTCAAATGTACGAGTAATTATCAGTGCTGCCAAACATGAATTATAAGCGGGTTTGTACCTAGAAAATTGATTGATCATTTTCGTCAAACTTATTAATTTTTTTAGCCAAGAATGCCGAAAAATTCGCTTTTGCGATGTGTTTGTGTTATTTGTTGAATGTTGAGTATTTGTGAGTAGATGAATGAGCAAAAAACGTGAATAATTTTTTTTAGAATCAAATTCTAGAAGTAAGAGTGAGTAAAAAATAACAAATATTTTTTTCTAGGGTTTTTTGTTATCTTGATTTAAAATTAACGTAAATTCCATACATTGGTGTTTTTTAGATTACAATTGGCTGCACTGGTGGAAAAATTTTACCCATAATTTCTTTGTGATGATTGAAAAACAAAAAAAAAATGTAAATTTTTCTAGCCATAACATATAGTTAGCAACTTCATGATTAGATCAGGACGAATTCCATAAATTTGAATACCACAATTTGCAGTTGGCTGCAATGATCAAAAAAAATTCGCAACATAGAAATTTCGCGATCTGCAACTTTTGGATCTCCTGGTAGAGGTCTGAGTTTTGATCGGAGGATGACGACGATGGTCTTGGGAGATGTAGAAACTCAAATCGCACCTTTTTAGTGCTGTTTCATGAATCTCACGCCATTTTTTCCACCTTAAAAACACAGAAGACCACGTTTTTTTCAAAAGGCGGTGCCCTTTGAGAACCCCTAGCTCCTCCCCAACTTCACCTGGGGGGCTCAAATTTTTTTTGAGTAGTCTCCGATAGTGACCCAACAACCCCAGCGAATTTGGTCAAAATCTGAGGTATGTTTGGGGTCATATCAAAAAATAAAGTATATATTCAAATCCAGTGACCTCAAATTAATGAGAATCGATGTACGACACACTATTTGTATTTCTTTCACACGTTTTTTTCAAAATTGGGGATCAGAGAGGCACTGAAAGGTCGAATCCAAAAAATAGGTGAATATTCGATCTCAGTACTCTCAAACACCTAACAAATGACTTGTATTAGATATCCGGAGTGTAGTAGAACACCTTACGCTTGATCTCGCATTATTTCATAGATGTTAATTTTTTAGGTATTTTTGATTTTTGGCCGGCTAGAAAATTTCCTATTCCACTGTGCACCATTTTGACGAGCTTAAAAAACAAAAAAAACGCGTTTTTTTTCAAAATGAGGTGCTCTTTGGGAACCCCCAGCTCCCCTCCCCCTCCACTTAGGAAACTCAATATTTTTTTGAGGTAGCCTCCGATATTGACCCAACAACCCCACCAAGTTTGGTCAAAATCCGAGGTATTTTTTTGTTTTCGCGCGTCAAACTTACGATACTCCCGGTTTGATGTACTATGGTTTTCTCATTTCCATACTTCTCTGCTCGCTCTCGAGATTTTGATAAAAGTAAGATGAAAATTGAGCTCATCGACGCGTTTGGCATATTGGTAGATTGTTGAAAATGTCACTCTTTTTCAACTACCTACCTTATAGGTACGTTTTACCACACGGAATGTTGAAAATAGATACGATTATAGCGTCATTGGTACGATCGCACCGTCGACGTCGCGACGTCACCGTTTTATTCGCGCGCAAAAATTCGTCTAAAAATAGACCTATATACTTGCATATTTTGTCGACTGCTCGATATACCTAACCATGTAGGATACTTGCGAAAGATTTTGTAACGTCGTCGCGTCTCTTCGCCGAGATTGTAAAAGGAATGGAAAAGAAAAAGGACGAGCATGGAAAAAAATGTAAAATGGTACGTTTTCCCGAAAACAGCTGATCCGAGCAAACGAAAATGCTACAAATATACCTACATACCACGCGGAAAAAACGACGAATTCGTGTTTTTGAAATACCCTAATACTCGTTGTTTTTTTGCCTTTGTTAATTTTTTCGTTCGACGTCCTGCGAGTTTCATTATTTTCATCTTTTCTCCATTGATTGCGCCGGTAATAATCACTCGTCGATTGAATAGGACTGTAACTCTAACGTGTAATCGTAGTCGTTGGCTGAAAAAAAAAACTCGATTAATTTTCATATTTATGTATAGGTAAAAAGAAAAAATTCCGATTCCGCGGCACGAGCTACGGCGATTGCTTTCTCCCACGTAATTATATTTCCCGCGTCTATTTTCGGTCGCTACAGAAGCGGAAAAATAATATGGGAAAAAAATATGAAAGAAGAAAAAGCTAATTCATTCGGAATGTCGGGAGTTTTCAAGTGGTGTTACGTTGTCGCGCATTTTAGATTCATTTGTGCCTGCGAGAGGAAATTTTTCATTGGCAGGCGTGCTTTTTTCTCCTCACTACGGTTTGATGTTTATAAATTGAAGGCGCAGCGACCGGGAAAAATTTAATAAAATGTTTTTGTTAGATTGTCACAGCATCTGGTACTAGTCGGTATATTGTATAGGCGTGCTGTGTGTATAGGATGTGATATAAGTAGCAATAGCTCGACATGGCGTGCCACGTGATCTGATACGCGATGCGATGCGCGGAGTACGTCAGCGTCATATTTATCCTGCATGTCTATGTACACAAATCGTCATTTGTATCTGCTCGTATTTGTAGTGCCTCGATATTCGCTCGAATGATTCGTTGTTTACGGATCTTACGGATCCGGAATATCCGGGAAAATGAATTCTACGGATTTTATGGATCCGGAATATCCGCAGGCATCATAGCAGGTCACTTTTTTCCTCCCAAAGTCACTTTTTTCGCATTTTCAAGCAAAAATTCAACTTTTCACGTAAAAATTTCTATTTTTCAAAATTCTTCAAGAAAAAAATAAAAAGTTGATGATGATTTTTCAAAAAAAAAATTTCCCTCGGTTCGCTCGGGCAGTATTTCAATAATTATATTCATAAATTTGAAAAATTCCGTTTTTTTAAATCGGTAAAGTAATTGATTTTTGAGGCAATTCCACATTTGACAGAATAAATCAGTAATTTTGACTAAAATAAATTAATCAAACAATTGAAATATCACAGATTTTCAAATAAATTCATTTCACTGATTCAAAAAGGCACAGTTTTACGAAAATTGACTGATTTAGATTTAGAGAGTAGATACTATTAATTAATTATTTGTTCCAAAAAACTCATCATTTTTCAATTTTTCTTTGCTAAAATCTGTATAATTAAATTAATTATGCATATCTGCCTCCTAAAGTGCCACTAAAAAAAATAAGATTTTTAGATTACCTAATTTTTTCATTGGATTTTGACTCCCTCCTCACATTTTTTCTTGAATTCTCAGTCCTCTTTTTTTTAGCTATACTGGTGGTGAAATAAAAAACCAGAACTTTTTACGAATTCCGGAACATTTCTGGAAACTTTTCAACATTAGAATTCGGCAACACTGTGTGTTACAACCGTAATGAAAATTGAAATTATTATTTGTTTATAGTTTTGACGAAGGAATTTAATAAAATTATTCACGTCGTTTCAGTTTATCTTTAAAATGATTGCAGGACACTTCAAAAAAAAAAATTGCTCTCCATCTAAAAAATTGAATTTTTGGTTACATTTTGCTCATTTTTTGATTACTTTTTGGTTACTTCTTGTTCAAAAAGGTTACTAAAAGTTACTTAATTTTGATAGAATTTCGCTGATACCTGGAATGAAATTATTCACGCCGTTTCAGTTGATTTATCTTTGAAATGTTTACAGAAAAGTACAAAAAAATCCTCCCCCCCCAAAAAAAAACTGTGAAAAAATTTCCCCCGAAAAAATCGAATTTTTGGTTGCTTTTTGGCTTTTTTTTGGTCACTTTTTAGGCACTTTTTGGTCACTTTTTGCTCAAAAAAAGTCACTGAGTCACTTTTTTCTTCAAAATTTCGCTATGATGCCTGTATCCGGAAAAATTAACTCTACGGATTTTACGGATCCAGAATGTCGAAACAGTTATTTCTGGTTTTTATTTAAAAAACGATGAAAAATTACCATTTTTCAATTTTATAAATTCGTCGTTTCTGGTCGTTTCCCAAAAAACGGCAAAAAAACATTTTCCTATATTCCGAAACCGTCGCGTAATTTCCTGACGTTTTTCAAAAAAACGACAGTATTTACGTACCTAATTACTAAAAAATGTTGTTTCTGGGACTTTCTTCAATAACAATGAAAGTCGACCAGTTTGAAATGTTCCAAATTTTAAAATACTTAGTTATTTCTTCTTGTCGTTTTTTCAAAAACTATGAAAAACGATCATTTTTCAATTTTGTAAAACCGTCGTTTCTTGTCGTTTCTCAAAAAACGACGAAAAGCGATTATTTTTAAATATTCTAAATCTGCCGTTTCTTACAAAAATGACGAAAACGACTACTTTTCTACATTCTGAAATTGTCGTTTCTTGTAGTTTTTCGAAAAACGACAAAAAACCACAGTATAAGTACTTGATTACTCGAAAATAGTTGCTTCTGGTTATTTTTTCAAAAACGATGAAAGAAGACCAGTTTGAAATGTTATAGATTTGAAAATGGTTATTTATGGCCGTTTCTTCCAAAACGATGAAAAACGACTATTTTTTAATTTTGTAAAACCGTCGTTTCCTGTCGTTTCTCAAAAAACGATGAAAAACTACTAATTTCAAATATTCTTGATTAAAAAACGACAAAAACAATCACTTTTCTATATTCAGGCATCATAGCGGGTCGCTTTTTTGGGGCGTTTGTCACTTTTTCAACTTCAGTCCCTTTTGGTTACTTTTCACGTCTAATAGGTCACTTTGATTACTTTTTCTCCTCAAAAGTCACTTTTTCTTCGCACTTCCAGGCAAAAATTCAAATTTTCACGTAGAAATCGCCATTTTTCAAAATTCTTTAAGAAAAAAATTAAAAAATAGATTTTTTCTAGTTTGTTGTTTTGACGAAGGAATTTAATAAATGAGATTATTCGCGTTTTTTCAGTTGATTTATCTTTGAAATATTTGCAGATAACTACAAAAAAATATTCCCTGCCCCCCAACTAAAAAAAATTCCGTCCCCCCTCCGAAAATACTTGAATTTTTGGTTACTTTTTGGTCATTTTTCCATCACTTTTTGCTCAAAAAAAGTTGCTGAAAGTTACTTTTTTCTACAAAAATTTCGCTATGATGCCTGTATATTTTGAATCCGTCGTTTCCTGTGGTTTTAAAAAAACGTCTTGGTTACTCGAAAAAAGTAATTTCTGTTCGTTTCTTCAAAAACGATAAAACACTATTATTTTTCATTATTCTAAATCTGTCGTTTCCTGCAGTTTTTTTAAAAAACGTAAAACTCAATTATTACTTTTGTAAATCCGTACATTTCTTGTCGTTTCTTAAAAAACGACGAAAAAGACAGTACATACTTAATAGCTTCGAAATACAGGATGTCTATTGATCAAGCTAAGTCAAGCTGGTCAATATAATCCTAGCTTTCGATCAGGAGGTCAAGCTAGTCATGCAAAGTCAAACTGTTTGACTCAAAGTTCAAGTTTTTTTTTCAGAAATTGAAAACAATTTCCATTTACCTTTAATAAAAATAATTGAATTGAAAAAAGAGCCCATTGCGATATTTTTTTGGTATCATACTTCTTTGAATTTGTTCTTAAAAATTTTAATTCAAAAACTTCTTGTGATTTTTTATGAATTTGTTAGTATTTTTTTGTTTGAAGTTTTTTTTTTAAATTGATTTTTTGTTGTGGGGGGGGATGAAAAAGTAGAAAAAAGTCAAGCCAAGTCAAGCTTTTTGCTCCACAAATTTTGTTAGACATCCTATTTCCGCATCCGGAATGTCCGGAAAAATAAATTCTACGGATCCGGAATGTCCGGAAAACTTCCTAAAAATGTCAAACTTTTGATTTTTTTCTGGAATTTTCTGATTTTTAGGTTCGAAGCTCTTTTTAGGGCACTTCGAGAAAGGGGTGGTGGCCCGAATCCAAATGTTTCGGGTTCGCGGTTCAAGGATCGTGATAATCGGGTTCTGGTTTAGGGATCGGGTTCCGGGTTTAGAGTTTCAGGTTCGGGCCAGGAATCGGGATCTTCCGGGTTCGGGTTCGGTTTTTTTTAATAATTTGAAATGAAAAAAAATTGATTTTTGAACTAAAATGTATGTTTTTTTATTCACCCAAAAAAGAATATTTACCTTACCTTTTATTTTTTTACGAGTTTCAATCTTATGAATTTTCATAACAAATTTAATTTAGGGAAGTAAGGATTTCATTCTACCTTTTTTTTTTCATTCTTTTCAAAAAGAATAGGAATTTATCAATCAAATGAATAACGGCATTTCGAAAGACAAAATCTATAGTCGAAACCCAAGAAGAATTCAAATTAAATTCGTCTGTTTTTGTACACCTCAGCGTCTAATTTTACAAAAATAACTGATGAAGAATTGAAAAAAAAAAAACAATTTTCACCAAAATCGGTCGAAAAATTTCAAAAAAATATTCTACAGATTATCTCGGCAAAATTTCAAAATTTAAATGCTGAAATTTTACAGGACTTCTTTAAAATTTTTGGACATTTTTTTAAATACCTTTCAGAAGGAGGTTTTGAAAAAATTCATCAGTCATCAATTAACTACCATAAATAATTAATGAGATGATAAAATACAAAATTCGAATTTAATTGATCAGAAAAATAAAACAAACGGAATTATTCAACTTTTTTCAATTTTTTGAAAAAAATCATCAATTATCTACAATAAAAAATTAACGAGATGATAAAATACAAAATTCTAGTTGAACTGATCAGAAAAATAAAGGGAATTTTTTCAATTTATAAAAAATTAACAAAATAATCAAATTCAAAATTCGAATATATAAAGGTGGAAGTGTAATGTGCTCAGGAACCTGAAAACCCCGATTAATGATCCGGTTTGGGTTCGGGTTCGGAGTTTAGAGGTTCGGGCTTAGGATTCGGATTCGGGTTCCAGGTTTTCGGGTTCCGGTTCCGGTTCCGGTTTGGTTCGGGATTTGCCAAAATTATCGGGTTCTTCCGGGTTCCAGCTTCCGGGTTCGATTAATGCCACCACCCCTGCTTTGAGAGTATCTAGTAAATTTTTTCAAATTTTTCACGACAGTTTAAACTGAAATCAAAATCGAAAATAGAAATCTGTCGGGCATTCGGGGAAATAATTCAGCTCTCAAATCAATTTTTTGAATTCCTAATGAAATTTTATTTCAATATCCGGAATGAAATGAATTTTGAGAAACGTTTTTGAAGCTCTTCGCAGCGGGATGCAGTTATCAAACCAATTCTTTTGAATTTGTTGGTCAGTTTTCTACAAAAATCGAGAAAAAAACAGAAATGGTTTTGTGCAGCTTAACCCCTCATCAAACACAATATTTTTTTAAATTTTCAACATGTAGGTATAAGGTCATTGTTTTTGCAAATTTTCTCATCTGAACCTAGAAAATTCACCGTTGAATTTTTGAAATTGTGACATTTTCCATTATTTGGACTATTTTGAAATTCTTAAGAAGGATATGGAATATTGGCGAATAATTTTTCGGAACATTAATGGAAGGGGGAGGGGGTGAAGAAGGATTATATTACGTCTACGAGCCTGCGAAAAAATTAATCACCTCTTATCTTTAAATATCGAGTTTGTTGTATTCGAGCCCATTACTGAAGGTCGTTTCGGATGTTTTCTCCTTCAATCTTGAAATAAACCCGCAAGAAGCCTCGGACCGTATATACTTCGCAAGTATCCGCACGTAAATACTTATCACCGAACGCCTTGCCGCGTCCTCGCGTCGTCGCACGAATGGTGAAAAATCCACGAAGAAATCTCCCTAAATCATCGAGATTACGCTATAAATATCCATTTTTCGCATTAAACGCGGACATTAAAGACAATTTATTTGGTCAGTGCTTAATTAGATGAAGGAAACGGGCTCATTGAAATGGGCGAATTTCCGAAGGGATAAAAGATACGAAGCCGGTGTAAGCTTGAGCGAATGATGTTAACATCTGGGGCGCGAGTTTGACATACAAACGATGAAAGTTTTATAGTATTATCCATAATAGGAGAAGGAAGTGGAAGAAGAAGATGAAGAAGCAATAGTACGGTAGCAGAAAATGGTGGAAGGGAAGCGCAACAATGATTTATGGTTCTTATTTATGTTTCGATTTATGACTGAAAAAGTAACTTGTAAGCGCGAAAGGAAATGAGGTGCGGCGGCGTTGGCGCTAAAAACGCGTTGGGAAAATTTTCACCTCGAACAGGCTCGTTGCTGTGGCGCTAATATGAATTGCGAACTACCGTAGAAGCGTAATACGTCTACGTATACGTACCTTTTATTCGTGCCAAAGCAGCTTGATTAGGTAGGTGACTTTTTTTTCACGTTCTTTTTCGCTAGCTCTTATCGCGGATGCTTATATGGGGTGCCCTCTTTCGTCGAATTACGCGCGGATACCATTTGGGAGAGAATTATTATTCGGATTATCGTCGTTTTCGAATGGTATTAAATTGCGTGAAATATTACTCGACGCGACGATGGGATTTTCTTTCGGTTGGTAAATTTTTAACATGTGCTGTTGTCATTTTGATTGTTACCGGCTAAAGCTCATCCGATAAATAGTGCAAAAGCTACGCGGTACGAAGGGTACGGTTTAACGCTGAAAACTTGTACAGTGTGTCCGAAAATTCCGTTTCGTCGACATGCATCAAATTGATTTCTATGGGACGAGTATTGGAGTGGATCGAAAAAAAACATGAGATTGTGACAAAAATTAGTGAATGAGTTTTTTTTTTAAAGGGATCTCCCAACAAACGTTAAGCCCTTTCCTCAGCTCAAAGAAAGATGGAGCTAGGGGACTCTAAGTGGGAGTCATTTTTGAAAAAAAAACAGTAATGCTGTCTGCTGGAAACCTCAGTCACCCCTCCCATTGTCCCCTCTAAAAAGATGCGATTCGAGTTTCGGACTATTTCATACCAACTGGAACCATAAATGAAATCGGGTCTTTTGATTATGCTCAATTTTTTTTACGATTTCCCCTTGATGGTCTATTCACTTAACCACGATCATTTTCCCTCTAATTCTCAAGGAGACTGGGGGTAGGCATCTTATTTTTACGCAATTGCGATTTTTTTGCCAAATTACTCAACTTTGAAGGCGCATATCTCAAGATCACGCCCTCAAATTAAAGAGAACCGATATGCCACAAGTTATTTTTATTTCTTAATCTACATTCCTCAAATTTGAGGGGTGCTAGGAGGGCACTGAAGGGCAAATCCAAAAAAATAAGCAAATATTCGAACTCAGTGCCTTCAAAAACCTAACAAACGACAAGTCACTCGTTATTTTTAATTTCTTGAAATTTTGATCTTATCAAGGAGGCTATTAGGCGGTTCGTAAGGGTCGGATGAAAAAACTGAGTACATATTCGAGCTCAGTGCTTTTGAATAAGTAGAAATCGATTTGTTGCTTTACTTTTTCTTTTTTTTTTCAAAATTATGGACCCTTGCCCTCCCCCAAAGGTTAATGAGGAGATCCCATCTTTGAAATTTGTTGATTAAAAAAAGGAATGCAAATTAAGATAGAGTGAAAAATACTTGGTTTTTTCATCTTCCCTGAGGTTGACGAGGGAAGGGAATAGCTTTTAGCATATTTTTTATCGTGACACAATCGGGCGAATTCTTTTTACTTTTGATCCATCTTCGTTATAACTAGAGAAATCTGATTTTGCCATGAGTTGTGAAATTGCTGAGAGTGGTTATTCAAAGGACACTGAATGTTAATAGGGAAATCATCGCATGTTTCATAGACTACAAAAAAGCATTTGATTGTGTTAACCATGAGAAGTTGATGGAAATCCTGAAGAAATGCAATATCGATACTTAACAGAGACGTGCAAATACAGTATGTGCCGCTTATTATAATCACTTTGGGGCGGAGTTGTTTTTATGTTATCAAGCAAATTATTACAATAGACGAAGAATTTTAAAAACGTTATTTCATTAAAATTGCAAATAATGGTTTAAAAAAGTGAATTTTTGTCAAGAATAGAGCCACCTCTCAACTACGCCTCTTGAATGATTAAGAAATTTTTTCGAATTTTGATGAAAATTGTACAAGAATGTCAAAAACTATTAAAAACTATAAAAATAATGACAAAACATGTTAAAAAATGTGAAAATTGCATCAAAACTACTCAAAATGTGACCAAAATTGAATGAAATATCAAAAAATCACCTATTTTGATGTTATTTGAAGAATATTTTATGACATTAACCGAATTCATCATTACCCTCTATATGATACAGCCGGGAAGCATGAACCGGCAACATCGCAAAAATCGAGACTAGTGGTCCTATTTTAGCGTTGTGTTATGACGCGCGCAATATTTTTCCTTATATCTCAAAATTTTGAGTGAGCACATAGGTGTTTGAGACATGAAAAATTATCTACTTTTCACGGGCTACAACTTGGTTTTTGTTCCAAAGCTCTATCCTCACCTGATCAAAAGTTATAAAAGTTTGAAACTCAAAAAATTTCATGTTCGACTTTTCAAATTGAAATTACTCAAAATTTTGAGTGATCACATAGGTGTTTGAGACATGGAAAATGATCTACTCTTCACTGGCTACAACCACGTTTTTGTCCCAAAGCTCTAGCTCAAACCGATCAAAAGTTGCGAAAGCTCGAATTTGAGCTTTTTCAACTTTTGATCGGTTTGAGCTAGAGCTTTGGGACAAAAACGTGGTTGTAGCCAGTGAAGAGTAGATCATTTTCCATGTCTCAAACACCTATGTGCTCACTCAAAATTTTGAGTAATTTCAATTTGAAAAGTCGAACATGAAATTTTTTAAGCTTCAAACTTTTATAACTTTTGATCGGTTGAGGATAGAGCTTTGGAACAAAAACCACGTTGTAGCCCGTGAAAAGTAGATAATTTTTCATGCCTCAAACACCCATGTGCTCACTCAAAATTTTGAGATATAAGGAAAAATATCGCGCGCGCCATATAACGCAACACTAAAATAGGACTACTACTGCTGCATTGCCGGTCCGTGCTTCCCGGCTGTTTTATATAGAGGGTAATGAATTCATTCATGCTCAGTTATCACATTAAGCGGTATACTTTACATGTGAAAAGATAGAACCGTTCCGTCCCAGGCAGAGATGGGCTGATTCAGAATCACCGGTGTGAATCGTAAAGAATATCTGAATCGGATTTGCGACTCGATTCTTCAATTTGGTGAATATCAGTGAAAAAAGTGAATTTCGAGATTTAAAGTAAAATGGATATCTTGATCTGCGTAACATAAATCCGACATTAAATTCCACTCATACGATCATGTACATTTAAAAAAAAGAATCGCAAAAGAATCGCAAAAGAATCACAAATTAATCGCAGAAGAATCCGATTCTGAATCACGATCCTTTTCAGAAAAGAATCACATTTTAGGAATCTGATTCTTCAAAACTGATGAATCGGATATGCCTGAATCCGATTCTTTAAATCGCTGAATCGCCCCATCACTGGTCCCAGGCACTTTCTATGCCATTAAGCGAATTATGTTCAATAATAATAAGCAGCGAGTACTGTAATCCAAAATCTGCAAGTATTGGAGCTAAAGCACAAACATCAAGATCGGGAAGCAGTACTCAAAGAATAAAAGCAGCATAAGGAAAGGAGTGTGGCAAGGCTAGCCTCTCTCACCATAGCTGTTTAACGTGTATGCTAAAGAGATTATGAAAGAAACACCAATAGGAAAAATGGGATTGAAGATCAACGGGGAAAGAATAAATGAGATAAGCTATCCAAACAACAAGGTGATAATTGCTGAAACAAAAGCGCAGATGCAGAGGATGATTGACCGAATAATCAGCGCCGGACTGAAATATGGAATGAAAATCAATGCAGATAAGACTGAAACCATAAAGTTTACAAAAAATGATGATAGAGAGGTAAAGATCAAGATTGGAATGCAAGAAATAAGGAACGTAAACAAATTCTGGTGTAGACGTTTCGGAGCCTTCAGAAAATTTCATAATTTTCCAGCGCTGAAGAAGGACTCATAAAAATAGTCCTTTGTGAACTTTGGCTCCTGAAATCACAGAAAACTAATATTGGTGACCTACATATGTATATTGCCGGTTAAAGCAGTATTTGGCGAATCCACAACTTTTGAGTTCAAATCTACATTTTTGGGCTGACAATGTGGCGAAAACTTAAATTTTTTGTCAAAAATTATGAATTTGAACATAAAATTACGAATTTTGGACAATTCTCCAATAATTGATCAAGTAAGTCACCAATATTGGTAATCCGCGACTTTAGGTGTTTAAGTTCATATGGACAATTTTTAAGGGCTTTTCCCCAGCGCTGGGAAGTTCCAAAATTTTCTGGAGGCTCCGTAAACGTCGAAACCGCTTCCAATTGATTCTGGAGGTTGAAAATAGGGTATATAGCAAATTTCAGCTTTTTACGTTGATTAGATCAAATTTTCATATTTTGCAGGGTGATGGTGAGGTAATTTTCAAATTTTCAAAAATTCGCCAAAATTTGAGAAATGAACTTCAACATTTGAAATTTTTGATATGAGGTTTTTTTGTGAACTACTTTCATTAGGCTAAAAATTTTACTTTGAGTTGGGATACCTCCCTTGTTAGTAAAATCCCAGAATTGTCCTTTCTTTGAGAATTTTTAAAGAGATATGAATTTGCTCGAACAAATTGAGACTGCTTACTTGAACTATCATAATAAAAATTATCAGATTGTCGAGTCAAATTTGAATATATTGATTCTCTTGTGTGTGTTATTGACTAATTTGAACACATTCTTGGAATTTCGTTCCCTGCAACGCTTCCAACAGTCCATCTGCCCATTCAGTCACCTCCAAACTTAGCTCTCGAGTATGCCACCGGGCAAAAAATTTACCAGTTGCTTCTACGAAAGTCGACTTTTCGAGCACGCTGTACCTCGCTCACTATTGACAAACGGTTGGTTTTCGGTTGATTTTATGAATCATTGTTGACATTTCGCTGTCAAAAACTGTTGACCTTGAGTATTAGGTTTTGAAAAGAAATCGCGCGGGAGGAGAAAGAGAAAAAAGGTGTAATTGGAAAATACGAGAATGAGATTGTCGATTGCCTTTTCTTTCGTCGAATTTCATCGCATCGTTGCGTTCGAATGCGGAAATTCTTATAATCGAACGAGCCGCAGAATAATTGATTAAATTTCGATCAATTCTCGCGTATTTTAAGAATCGTCGCCGGGCCACTAAATACGAGTAATTAAACGCGTAGCAAGGTCGATATTTAAATACGTATAAAAGACGCGATAAGCTTTATTTAAGCAGAAAGAAGCGATCAAGTGTAAAATAGAAACTGTCAAATACAACTCTGGCTCCGACGGTGCGGTGGCGAATTTTCCAATTTCCCGTTTCGGAATTCGATTTTTAAAAAAAGAAAAAAACTTGTCGCTTGCGATATCTTTTCGCTTCTCATCTGCCTATTACGTATCGATAAGTTTTGCGAAACGATGCATTATAAAATAAGTACGTAGAATTCCAAACGGTGAGAAAAAAATCGTATCTTGAAAATTGTTCGACAAATTTACAAATCGGATTTTACGATTGCGGTAGAATTTTCACGATTGGTTTGCGTACTCGCATTAGTACGTTCGTGTCGTTTTGGTTGCGGTTACGAAATCTGTGCAGGCGAAGCTAGAAACTTCTCCGCGTATAGTACGATGGCAGGTACCATTTGAATTTCTAATACACGGTCGTATGTACTCGTATTCGTAGTGGGTAATGTAGGTATGTAGAATGCATAGAGGTATGTAATGTACACGGTATGTAAATGTATAAAACTCGACGTACGTACGGTTTATGGATAAGAGTAATTTCAGAGTGTAAAATATAGCGACCTATATATCGTGCTATTTCGCACACGCACGGGGTAATACCATCCTGATATAATATGAACTTGTCAAAAGATTTAATAAGTCGTGAAAAACGAATTTCCTCATTTACTTGTATTTTAAAGCCGGACGGTTGGGTGGCGGGGCGGGGCTCGATCCGGGGGTACGGTGCGGTACCATCTCCGGGCGTTGAATCTTTTTGCAACGCGCTGTAAATAGTGAAAATACCACTGGTACGCTATTTTCTGGCGTGATAACGTTTTAAAAACGCCCAAAGCGACGACTTTAATTTCCTTTCCTCGAAAGATAGCTTTTTTCCACTCTTTTGCGGTATATCCGACGAAAGTCGAACGTTTCGACCGACGAGAGAATCGATGTCCTCTGGCCACTTATACTCGAAAGTTTCACAATAAATGTAATTCGGTTTTGTTGCGGTGAACGACGTGCTGGTTAGGGGTAGCTGTGGACGGTGGAGGTGGACTTTCTCTTACGTCAATCCAATCAAGGTAGTTTATTTCGCCAAATTCGTCGAATTCATTCCGTGTAAACGAGCCGCCTGAAATCCAAAAACGAAGTTAACTGGAATTGCGAGCTCAAAATGTTGAAAATACGACTACGAAAATTCGCTGGCGGAGGAAAGATTGGCTGAAGTGAAAATCAGTCGACAATTCAACTTGAATTTGAGATATTGTACTTTTATTTCCTGGTCTCTCTCTTACGGATCAGTGAAAATTATCGAAAATCACTGGAAAACGACGATCGAAATTGTAGCACAGTAACAAATCAGTGAAAAAATCACTGGATTATCTTTGGAAAATCAGTGAAAATTTCACTGAAAATCAGTAAATTTCGGTGATTTTTTCCTGTGCTGCAATTCTGACTGTTTATCAGTGATTTTTTACTGATTCGAATTTTTTTTTGGAGTTGATGTACTGGAGGAGTTGAAAATCAGAAATTTTCGACTGAAATGAAATACGCAATTTTGCCATTATTGGGAAGGGGTGCACTTGCTTTTTCTCCCCTTCGATCCGGCTCTAATGATCAGCTTGTTTTGGCGAATGAGGAAGAGAAAAACTTTGAAAATAGTGAACATTTTATAATTTGAGGAATACTTAGAGTCTTCATTTTCTCTTACCTGAAAATTTTTCAAAATTGAACTGAAGTCATTGTGACTTTTTGTTAGAATTTTAAAAAATGGAAGTTGTGACCGATTGATAATAGCATGTAATAAAATATCAATAAGTTCCTAGAAATTTCACAAACCTCCATTTTTTTCAACTTTTTTCTACGTAATCATAATCAACGCTGATCGGTGATTCTGATCTATTTTTCAGTGCTGAGTTCGAAAACAATCTCAGTTTTTCTCCATCTCGTCAGCAGGGGTGCGGTGAGGGCATATTTTTGATGAGCAACTCATCGTTGAAAATTTTGGGGGGGCCTTATTAAATTGCCACGAATACATACAACTTTAATTAAAAAATAGATACAAATTTCAATTTCAAAGAAAAAAAAATACGAGTATAACTTGACAAAAATTCATTTAAAAAGACCTCCCTATAATCAGACCGACCCCCCCCCCCGAATAAGTTTTTCAAAAAAAAAATTTCCTCGCTTCGCTCGGGCCAACTCATCACACCAGTATACCTACAATTATTTAGTTACACTTCAGGCCTTTTCCTGAACTTTTTTATCAATTTTGGATTCAGTCCACAAAGTATACCAGCTCACACCATCCCACATCCCCATGAAGAAGAAAATAGAAAATATCTCGTTCAATGCTCAATAAAGAACACATAGCAATTGTTTGAAGTTTTAATATGATTTTTTATAAAAATTCTCGCACTCGCTTCGCTCGGACAATATTCATTCATTCATTTTTTTAAAAACTGATACCCATTTTTGCATCCCCACCCCTTTTTTTATAAACATACTAAAGCTTGAAAAAATGAGAGGGCGTGTTTGGAGAATTTGGGGGGCACTCATCGTTGACTCAGGGGGGGGTCACCGCACCCCTGCTCGTCAGGATTTCTTCCAATTCGAATTTTTTGTTGAAATTTTGTTTACACCTTTGAGTGAATTTCAAGTCACAATGTGGTCTTACGAAAAAAATGTATCGGACATGAATTGTGGAGCGTGAAATTTCGTATCAGTAGAGTTCGATTAGTTTTTTTTTCTAAAAAACCTTAATTTTCAAGACATTTTCAACAAGAAATAAAAGTTGAACTTTGAACTTTCGAATAAAATATCATGGCTTTGAGAAAAATTGAAAATATTTTTTAACGAGTTGTTTGTGACGTTTTGTTGAACTTGAGAAAACTTGAAGAAATGCTATTAGGGAATGTGGGGCAGGATGGACCAACCTTGACCAAATAATGTTCTGCCAAATCTATTCAAATTAGCCAAATTTTCTGATTTTTGCAACAAATTAAAGTTCAATCATTTACCTTTCATTTCGCTGAAAAAATTGTATTTTAGTAAATACCTCAACCAAACAGAATTTTTTTCACTTTTTTTGATGGGGCAAGATGCAAAAAGTAAAGACATGATGAAAAATCACGAATTTTTTGTCAAATTTACTCAAGTATATTCAAGGTGGATACCGCAGATTCAAATAAAAGTGTAATTTTTGGGAAGAGGAGTTCTAAAACTTTCGCATTCATAATTTTTGCTGCCTTAATTGATTTTCCGATTTTTTAGGCGAATTTTTCATATTTTTGATATTTTACCTGAAAATTAAAAACCATGTTTGCATCCTGCCCCATTTTCAATTTGCATCTATCCCCACTGACACTATTTTTCTTTAACGCAATGTACTGGGAAGAAAATATAGGGGAAAGTGCCAACGAAATACATCATTCGATAGGTAATTGGATGTAGATTAATAAAAAAAAAAAAACTGAATTTTCTTTTTCAAAACTTGAAAACATGATATTTTACAAAAATCAAATTTCAAGAATTTTACAAAAATCATGTAAAATCGCCTAATTTATAATAACTCATAGACAAACAATCCGTCAGGTCTGCAACTTTCTTCTGTTTTGTGTCAAAGTGATATCCAATTACCCATCCACTAATCACGTAGATAAAAAATGTTTCATCCACATCACAGGCGACAATAAGCCGATTTGCATCCAGTCCCACTTTCTTTTAACCAAAAAATGATGAAAGGTTCTAGTGTGGGGGGGGGGGGGGGGTCAATTTACCTCTGGTGGAACTTTGATAGAAAATAATTTTAGGGTATACATGAGTTAATTTTTATCTCACCCCTGGGGGTCTGGGGCCCCAAATACATGATTTCCAAGGAGTTTTCAACCAATTTTTTTCAAACTTGGCACGTAGGTAGAGGTAGTAGAGGAAAGTACCCTGAAATTTTTTCAGATTTTTTCGATCTTTATAATGACCTTTTTGACCTTGAAAATTTCAAATCGTCCTATGAAACACAATTTTGATACTGACTGAAATTTTGTTTTTTAAATCAAATTTCTCGATGTATTTCATACATCTCAGAATTTTTTCAGATCTTTTCAGGAGGTGGAATACCTTGTGAAAAGGCGAAAACCCATTTTTCCATAACGCTTTCCCAAAAGGTCATTTTTGGTCGACAATTTTTTTTTTTTGTTTAATTATACGCCAAAATACGTATTTGTACATCACTTTTCCGATTTTTTACTTCATTTTATTTCTTTTTCGTGACTTTTGTAATTTCAAGTGAGTAGGTAATAGGTATTGTACCATTAGTCCAGTGGCGGATTGAATTTTTTATACATAAACGGTAAATTATGATAGAGGCATGAAATTTGGTGTGGTAAACACGAACGCTATAAGAAATTTTTTAAGCCCGGGAGGTCATCACCAAACTCTTTGGCAGGGGGCGGGGGTCCGAAGGCGGGTTCAGCCCTCCATTTTTTGAAATTGAGCTATCGACCCTTTTTGGTGTCATTTCCATATGATTGAATCCCGCTGAGCTTAAAAATGTCATTACCTACTTTCAAAATCCTAAGGGGAGGGGTAACAATTTTGAAAAAAAATTAAAAAATATACTCATTCATCTGATATTTTAACTATTGAAAGTTATTTAGCTTTTGCTCTAAAATGAAACTTGTTTTATTTAGAAAGTACTGTGGTGAAAAAAAACTGAAGTCATTGTTGTTGTATCAGTTATGGGTAAAAATGGATGGTGGAGGGGTGTCAAAAAAAAGGAAAAAGTAAAGTCATTTTTTCAAAAAGGAAATTTGGTCGATGCTATGAACTCAACATTGAAAACAAAATTTTAATACTTGGACTTTTTTACGGTTGTCAGATTTGAAAACTTGATGAAAATTTCGTCATCTTGATCGGAGGGGTGCGAAATTCAGCCATATCTAAAACTAAGAATTTGAAGAAAAAAATCCAAAAAATCGTCATTTTCTGAAGAGTTTTTTTTAGCTCTTTTAAAATGATCCGGAAGTACGTACTTTAAATGTTTTCTTGTTTTAAATTTCTTCACACATGTCTCTGATCAGCTCTGCTTTCCCAAAATCACCATAAGCGTTTTGGTTGCTTTTTCGCTAAATCGCATCTGTTTGATTTATTCAATGACGGATATTTTCCTAAGGTACCTATAGATATGTAGATGTACGATTAGAATAGATGTGCGTAAAATATGGCAAGCTTTTGAATAGGAAAAATTCAATCTTGCTGATACGCAAAAAATTACACAATGTAGGAATTCCGTTGGCTGGGGTATCTTTGGTCGAGTGCCAGTGTAACCCTTATCATGCCATATGTCAAATATAATCATTCAAGCGGTCTGATCCGGTAAAAGAGGTCGTTTCGTTAGAAAAAATACCGAAAGAAGTTGGTATTCGGTTATACGGCGTCTAATCGACAATCAATTAGAAAGAAGAGTGAAAAAAAATAGGAACCCGTCTAGCCGCCGTTTTTGAAAATGTAAATTGTTTTCTAAACGGAGAATAATATCAGATATTCGGGTACCTAAACGAATCGAACTTTTGGGTTCGAGTACATCGAGTGAAAAAAAAAACACGACGTAAAATTTTACAAAATCTTTCCATTTTTTAATGCCGTATTACACGCAATAATGCGAAAAAGATAAAAAACAACTCGTTTATTACTTTAAAAAGCTCTCGGATGGTGGGATGCTCGAATATTTTTAAAACTTTACGCCGTCGAGTGTATCGCAGAAGCCGATATTTTTTAGTGCTTCGAGATCCCCCTTTTTTTATTTATCTGCGGAAAAAGCTTTTTTATGGGAATGTATTTGCGCGCTGTGAACTTTTGAAATTAATTTGAAAAGAAATTTCGAAGAGAGAGAGGAACAATTCGTTTTGATTTTTTTATTTGTGTGAAATAAAAATGGTAGGTATTTCGTCCATTTTCAAAGTTAATTTTACTCAATTTTCGTGAAAATTCATCATTGTGGTTCAACTCAGGCATCATAGCGGGTCAATTTTTTAGGATGTTTGTCACTTTTCACGTGTAAAAGGTCAGTTTGGTCACTTTTTCCCTCAAAAGTCACTTTTTTCGCATTTTCAAGGAAAAATTCAAATTTTTACGTAAAAATTGCTATTTTTCAAAATTCTTCAAGAAAAAAATTAAAAGTTGGTAATGATTTTTCAAAAAAATTTTGCTCTCGCTTCGCTCGGGCAATATTTTAATAATTCTTTCTAAATTTGAAAAAATTCTGTTTTTTTGAATCAGTAAAGTAATTGATTTTTGAGTCAATTCCCCATTTGACGGAATAAATCAATAATTTTGACTAAAATAAATCAAACAAACAATTGAAATATCACAGATTTTCAAATAAATTCGTTTCACTGATTCAAAAATGCACAGTTTTACGAAAATTGACTGATTTAGATTTAGAGAGTAGATGAGTAGATACCTAATACCTATATAGATCATAATATATTAATTCTTTGTTCCAAAAATCTCGTCATTTTTCATTTTTCTTCGCTCAAATCTGTATAATTAGTATATCTGCCTCCTTAAAGTGCCAATTAAAAAAAATAGATTTTTAGATTACTTACCTAATTTTTTCATTGAATTTTGCCCCGCTCCCCTCATTTTTTCTTGAATTCTCAGCCCTCTTTTTTTAGCTATAGTGGTGGTGAAATGAAAAACCGGAACTTCTTACGAATTCCGGAACATTTTTGGGAACTGTTCTTCGAAAAAATAATTTTTATTTACATTTTGCTCATTTACTGTTTGTTCGAAAAAAGTTACTAAAAGTTACTTAATTTTTATATATAGAATTTCGCTATGATACCTGGAATGAAATTATTCACGTCGTTTCAGTTGTATTAATTTATCTTTGAAATGTTTGCAGAAAACTACAAAAAATCTCCTCCCCCCCCCAAAAAAAAATAAACGGTAAAAAAATGTTACCCGAAAAAATTGAATTTTTGGTCACTTTTTAGTCACTTATTGCTCAAAAAAAGTCACTTTTTGGTTACTTTTTGCTGAAAAAAAGTTACTTTGTAGTTACTTTTTGCTCAAAAAGTCACTTTTTGCTCAATAAAAGTCACGTTTCAGTTACTTTTTGTCACTTTTCGCTCAAAAAAGTTACTTTTTTGTCACATTTTTGCTCGAAAAAAGTCACTTTTTACTCATTTTTGCTCAATAAAAGTCACTTTTTAGTCACTTTTTTCTCAATATAAGTCACTTTTTAGTTACTTTTTGCTGAAAAAGTTACTTTTTTGTCACTGTAAAAAATCTCCCCCCCCCCAAAAAAAAAACGGTAAAAACTGTTTCCCGAAAAATTGACTTTTTGGTCACTTTTTAGTCACTTATTGCTCAAAAAAATCACTTTTTAGTCACTTTTTGCTCAATAAAAGTCACGTTTTAGTTACTTTTTGCTGAAAAAAGTTACTTTTTTGTCACTTTTTGCTCAAAAAGTCACTTTTTAGTCACTTTGTGCTCACAAAAGTCACTTTTTAGTCACTTTTTTCTCATTAAAAGTCACGTTTTAGTTACTTTTTGCTGAAAAAAGTTACTTTTTTGTCACTTTTTGCTCAAAAAGTCACTTTTTAGTCACTTTGTGCTCACAAAAGTCACTTTTTAGTCACTTTTTTCTCATTAAAAGTCACTTTTTAGTCTTTTTGCTGAAAAAGTTACTTTTATGTCACAATTTCGCTATGATGCCTGCTTACTTATTGTAAAATTTTTCCAATTTTTAATTACTTTAGCGTTATTTTGATAATTTTTTCAAGTAATTATTCAAATTGTATTAGCTTTTTAATTTTTTGTTAGTAGCGAATGTTCGTTTGTTCAGTGCGTGGTGCGGGAGATGATGCTTTGATTAGAAATTCATAAGACAGATAGGTAGGTTTTCGAATTGAGTGTAAAATCTCACGCTCAAACACCGCTGGAAAACCGGTTCGAAAATTATGTAGAGTTAACACGCGTGCTAGCGTGCCAAACGTGCGACAGGTAAAAAGATGTTGGATTTTGGTTGTGGAAGCTCTTGATGTCTTGAAACGTGATCCATTCGGGGGAGGTGCGAATGCAAACTGACAATTGGGATTCGACCCTGGACGAACTCCTGGTAAGGCTGCATGAAAGTCGTTTATGCACGTGAATGTGAAAAAAATTGGGATATTCTCGAGAGTGGATTTTTATAGCCTAGTCCAGCGCAAGGTTTCAAAGCGATGCACGAAATATGTATTACGAATGTTTGACCGACTCGTGGGAACTATTTCGACCAATCGACGAAATTGAATTTTTATCCGCGTTATTATTTTTTTACCGCCAATGGGCCGATACCAGTACACATAGGTTGCTGCACAACCCTAAGGCAGTTGTCGATATGGTCAACCCCGCGAACTAGGTTTCGTTGTAGGTTCGTGTTACGCTATGTAGATCGCCGTTGGCTGGAAATATTGTCTCGCTGCATGCTTCCTCTATTCTACATGTGTAATGTACCTCTACCTATTCCTACGTGTACTACGTTTAATTACCACATTCCATGTATCTGTGTACTCGTATCCGATATACGCGTCCTGGTGTAGCGATTGTTGAAAGAAATTCCGTATTGTTCTGATGCCAGGCTTGTTTACATGTTTATGCGTATCAAATGGTCCCTTAGTATTTGCTGCGATGACGCAGATATTTCCAGTAGACTTTGGAACAACTAACAAGATTCTTCCGAATTAATTGATTCATCGTATTAAGATCGAATAGTTCACGATGAAGTTGTTTTCTTTCAATTTTCTCATTTTTAAATGCTAATCAGATCGACCTTGACTTGACGTACGAGTGGAAAGTTGGAATATCGAAGATATTCGAGTAATTAATTGCCAAACCATTAAGCATACGAGACAGATATGCAGATGGATCACGTCAGCCAAGTGGGTATAGATACTTGATTGATAATGGTCTAGGATGAAATTAAAGACTTCATTGAAAAAAAAATATCTACATAAAAAATATATATAAATAAGAAAAAGCTCTCAGAGAATCTATGAAAACAAAGAAAACCAAAACAAAACTGGAAAGGGGCCGAGTCGAAAAGAAAACATCAGAGAAGACAGTTTACTTCCTCTGTGACAAAATTGCATTTTTAGTCAAAAGAAGTAGTTTTGGGTCTAAACTTTTTCAAACGTGACGACTTTTTTGACCCCCTCTCCCAATAGCCCTATTTTGGGTTCATTCCTGGATCAAAATTTGATCAAAAATCGCGTTTTTAGCTTTCAAATAATCATCTATTCTTCTCAAGACTCCTTCAGTCTTTCTAGTTTTCTAATCACAAAAAATTGATAAAATAATAAAGCAAGTCTGGTCCCAAGAGGAGTTCATATTTTTACCTATACTCATTTTTTAACCAGTTGCTATTCGCCTTTGCAGTTCTGTTTTGAACTAGTTTACTGCCGCATTGAAACTTTCCGAAATGGAAATGAAAACAGACAACTTCGGCTTGAAAGTTGAAAATTGACCATAATTATCGAATCCAATACAAAATTTTGAACCATTTTGACGGATGATTCATTAGGTATTCTCGAATAAATGCATCGACTGTGATTAGGTGATGGTAAGACTCCAATTTTTAGGTACTCTCTAAATTTGAATCAGTCAAAAATGCCAAAATTGACTGATGAAATAGACAAAATTAAGTCACTGATAATCAGTCAAATTCCACTGATTCCCCTGTTAATCAGTGATATTTTACTCCCAATCAATGAAAAATTACCGATTCAATTAGTCAATTTTCATTATTGAATCAGTGAAAATTAATTGACTGATTGCAATCAGTAAATTTTTTCACTGATTTCAACAGTGACTCAATTCTGTCTGTTTAAATCAGTCAACTTTGTCTGATTCAAATATAGAGAGTACCATACGTTCAGGAACGTAAATAAAAGGAATATTTTTGTCTAGGAGCGTACCCAATGATTCACTTTCCCATTCGATTCATTTTCGGAGATGAAACTCTACCAAAGAAGGTCAAAATGAAAAATGATTTCAATTTTTGAATTTTTGGGCAAAATTTTAAACCATTTTTGCCAAGTTTGGCTTGAAATGATTTCAGAAATGCATATAAAATGTAATTGGAAAAAATTTTCTAGGTCAGTGCTGGACCAAACGGAAAACAAAGAGCAACCCTCCCCCCTCCCTATAATTTTAAAATTGAATTTTCAGTTAGAAAAATTTGGGTTGAGTCGAAAATTTTTCAACTCCGTTAAGACCACTCTTACCCCCTCCCTTGAATGGGCGGGGTGTCTGAAATGGAGTTAAATTATTCAAAAAAATACTTTTTTGGGAGGTGCATTTCGCCAGCCACCCACCACCACCTATTGTGCGGGGTGGGGGTCATTCGTTTTTGCTTCAAGTTCGGTCGCTTGTGCTTCACCCCTTCCAAAGTTACGGGGAAAAGTTTGTGGGGGGCGGCTGGAGAACCAGCAGCCCCCACCACCGTCGATCGGGTCGAAAATAGGGCCATTTGTGTGTGCTTCGGTTGTGTTTCACCCCTTCCAGAGATATTGTTGATAGTTTGTGAGGGGGGCTGGAGAAATGGTTTTTGGAAAAGGGGTTAGAAATGAAATTTTAGGGGAAAAAGTGCATGGAATCGTTAGAATTTCGTTTGTGTTTGTTTGTGCTTCGATCAAAAAAAGTGCAATCCTCTTCCCCTTCAAGTGGGGGGGGGAGGGGTCTTCTTAACGGAGTAAATTCCCCTGATAATCATTGAATAGTCTTCATTTGATACGTGTACTTACAAGCTATAACCATACGTTTTACGTAGGTAGTATTTTCTACATTTAAGGGGGAAAGATTCTGAAAATTTTTCAAAATGGTGACTGAAATTTTCAAATCTAAAATTTGTGATCATCGGCATGAAAAACTCGTAAAAATTTTTTCACCAGAAAATTATGGAAAATTTCAAGCAAAAAAATTCCTAACTTTACCAAAAATAGATAATCCAAGTAAAAAAATGGTAAAATTTTTTGAGCAAATAAATTTTGAAATTTTCGAGTGAACTTTTCTAGCAAAAAATTATAAAATTTCTTTAGTAAAAATAAATTAAAATTCATAGCATAGAAACGTACAAGTTATTCATCGATGGAAATTTTTTAAAGCAAATTTTCACGTAATTATTTAAAAAATTATCATTAATTTTTGGAATTTTTTTCGATGTTTATGTTGTTTTAATTACCGTTGAAAATTTTTTTTACACTTTTCCATTTTATCGCTATTTTTTCAGATTTTATTGAGATTTATTTAAGATTTCTCTCAACAATTTTTTTTATTTCGCGAAGATGGTATTTGACATGTTTTTAAAAAATTCCCATCGACATATTTTCCAAAAATGTGTACTGAATTTTTTTATTAAATTCAATTTTATACAAAGTTTGCACAAATTTTGTATGAAAAAAATCGAATTGGTCTGGCAAAACTCATTTCGCAACTTTAGACCATCCGACGCTTTCAAAAAAGGCTTTTTTAGTAAACTCATACACGATTTCTACTTAGGGCTTTAGGTAACTACAAGATAGTCTAGGAGGGTTCATCCCTCTTATCAGTCAGTCAGTCAGGGTTCATCTTCTGTTCTGTCTCCAGTTTCAAATTTCTAGCTCCTAGCTTTTATCTACCTATCTCAAAGGTCGTCTTACGTTCGGAAAAATCATGGTACGATTTGTGAAAATGATTTTCATCGCATAGGTCATCTCACCATCGAAAGCTTGAAAAAAGGTCGAGATGATTTGTATCCTCTTTTTCGATTTTTTGTCCCATCTCCCATGTCTCTTCTATAAAATCTATATAGCATAGGTTTGTCTCTACTCGACATTTCGGCAACACGTTTTTTCATTTGCCTATCTAAAAATTTAGTGACATCAATTTCAAGAACACTTTTTTGTTCGTAGATCGCTCGTTATCATATGTATGCATCATAAAATTCATTTCCAACGCGTATTTTGAAAACAAGAAGGATAAAAAACGAATCCACAAACGCTTCGTCATAAAAATAATGCAAAATGAGTAAATCGATCAGACACTCGAATTGTTTGATTCATTCGCTCATCACTTCCAAAAGACGTACCTACGCAGAACCCAAGAATGAACTTGAAATAAGACATCGTTAAGAAGATGACGATACAACTACACAAGTCGAGTTTACCTCTGTGAAAATTTAGGACATATTTCAAGTATATAAACTGCGAATAAAATACCGAACAACAAACGAGAAACAACCCGCGTTGTTGTGACACGACCCCCTGGCATTTCCAAATATGGAAATAGTCGATTATTAATTTAACGATTTTTTTTAGTAAACGTTGCCCAGCAATCCGTTCCGTAAGATATCTATGTATTATTTGAAATTCCAATCGTCAAACTGTATCGGATTGTTTTCTTTTTTTACGACGACACCAGTGGACGTGAACTTTGGCGAATTAACATCGGCGAGCATGCAGCTTTTTAGGAGAGAAACCAGTTCAACGCGAGTAAATTACGACTCGTGGTGTGCGGATTTTAGATATTAGAACGCCGAGTGTCTCGTGTCAGGGAATATTGTAGCTGGCGTGCATGTCGGTCGATTCGATACCAGTTGCCGAAACGGCCACCGCATTCGTTGTCGAGCTTTGATTGTCGCATCGCGTTGTCGTCGGCGAAATGCGTGTCAAAGAGTTTACGAATTTGCCTCGAGTTTTATTCGTACCGAAGCCAATTAAATTTCGCATTCGAGCATATACGTAAACTGGTTTCGAAGATTGTGGGCTCGCGATCCATGTGTGGGTATTCGAACACCTACTATATTTTTTAGGAAATTTTACCGGCCAGTTGCGAGGTTGTTTTCTCGCCGCACAGCTATTTTCCGATTTGGCTTAGCGAGATGATCAGATACCATAAGCGCACCTAAAAATTATGTAAGGGAGGGGCTCAGATTTTGAGAAAATGGGGGAGGGGTCAAATGTCAATGAAAAAATATAGTAACCTGTTATTTCAGTGGGACTGGAGTAATTAGGGTATTTTCAATAGGCAGATAATACTTACCTGCAGATTTGAGCAAAAAATTCAAAAATTACGAGATTTTCTGAATTTTTTGTCAAAATTAGTGATTTTTTTTGATAAGTGGAACATTGACTGAAAAATTGATACTTTTTGACCAAATAATCAGCGAAAAATTATTTTACTGATTAAAAAAGACGGAATTTCTGCAAATTCAACTGATTCACATTTAGAAAGTGGTATGTTTGTTAGAGTGGATCGAAAAAAAAAAACATATCTTGGATTTTGACCAAATTTGGTGAGCTGGTTTACTTTGAGTGGGAGACTTCACAAAAAAACTTTGAGCCCTCGAGGGCAAGAGGAGGGGAGCAGGAGGTGCTCAAAATACACCTCCTTTTGAAAAAAACACGGTTTTTTGCGTTTTTTAACCAATCAAAATTGTGTGAGAAGCCATTTGAGTTTCTACATCTCCCTAAACCATCGCCATCCTTCTCCGATCAAAACTCAGACTGCTACCAGGGGGTTGAAAAGTTGCAGATTTGCAATAATTCAATAATATGAAATTTTCACTAAGCTGGAATTATCTTTTTTCCATCGAGTAAGTGAACAAAAAAAAATTTCAACTACTGAAAGTGAATTTTGAAAAAAATGAAAATTTTATACACCAGTGCAGCCAACAGCAAATCATAAAATCCCAAAATACGGAATTTATATCGACTTTGAATTGATATTTTTTCCGCTGAAAATATTATGGTGTGTCAGTGCAGCCAGTTGCTAATTGTGATATTCTTATATTATGAACTAGAATGAATTATTTTTTCGTCAAGTGATTGAACCGATTTTTCCCCCAATCAATAGAAGTATGTTTTGAATTTGAAGAAATTTTTGATGACGTTTGAAAAAATTTGGGAATAAAAATTGGTCCAATCACCTGACGAAAAAATAATTCATTCTAGTTGATAATATCAGAATATCACAATTAGCAACTGGCTGCACTGACGTACAAAATTTTCAAAGAAAAATTTTAATTATTTTTTTGATGATTGAAAACGAAATTATTGTGAATTTTTCAACCGATAAAAAAATTAATTCGAGATCAACATAAATTCCATAGCGTAGCATGTCACGATTTGTAACTGGCTGCACTGACATACAAAATTTTCAAAAAAATTTTCGAAATATACTTTCAGTGATTGAAAAAAAACATAAATTTTCAGCTGAAAAAATATCAATTTTCAGCTGAAAAAATATCAATTCAAAGTCTATATAAATTCCGTATTTCGGGGTTTTATGATTTGCTGTTGGCTGCACTGCCGCACTGGTGTATAAAATTTTCATTTTTTTTTTCAAAATTCACTTTCAGTGGTTGAAAAAATTTTTTGTTCACTTACTCGATGAAAAAAAGATCATTCCAGCTTAGTGAAAATTTCATATTATTGAAATATTGCATATCTTCAACATTTCAACCCCCTGGTAGCAGTCTGAGTTTTGATCGGAGAAGGATGGCGATGGTTTAGGGAGATGTAGTAACTCAAATCGCATCTTTTAAGTGTTACGAAGGCTTCTCACACAATTTTGATTGACTAAAAAAACGCAAAAAACAGCGTTTTTTCAAAAGGAGGTGCACTTTGAGCACCTCCTGCTCCCCTCCCCTTGCCTCTCGGGGGCTCAAAATTTTTTTGTCAAGTCTCCCACTCAAAGTAAACCATCACCAAATTTGGTCAAAATCCAAGATATGTTTTTTTTTTTCGATCCACCGTAATGTTTATTCAAAAAATAGTTAATAAAACACTGCTCGATCGAAGCGAGGGCGAATTTTTTTTTAAAAGCATACTATTTTTTGACATTTTTATGATAAAAAGATCGCCTTGCCGAGCTTAAGGTGGGGCTCGAGCACCCTGAGCCCCCTCCTCATTCGGTGCGCTTATGTCAGATACTGGATATGATTGGATTTTATATTATAAATTGAATTTTATAATGGAGAGTACTTGGAAGAGGTATGTTCTAGGCGTAGGTACAGGTACATACCTAGACCTACTCTATCTAGGCAACCTGCCTATATTTTCCGTAGATTTACACGAAACTGGTATACGATGGAATGTCAAGTATGGGAAATTCCACTTTTCAATGTATCAAATCCGCTATTTTCGGGAGTACGGTTCATCGTGGATGGGGTTTTGACATGAGAACGAGGTGATTTATGATTTTTGCTGAAACACGTCGTGGGCCCGGGAGCCCGAGATGCGAGAGCTAATGAACGGCGCGCCGAAATACACGTCGTATTCATTCGGCGTTATTTTCGAAACGAAAAACGACCGAGAACGTATAATTTTTAAAAGGAATTCCAACCTACGCCTACGAATTGTTTCAACGATAAAGTCAATTTTTAAAGCGAATGGGGGAAAAAAGGACTAAAAGTACCTATCATTTTACTTCACGAAAAATTTATCAGCGTTAGTATATGTGAAGTCATATGTACTTATCGTATGTACACGTCTACGTAGTTATTTCTATCTACGGTAGTGGTAACTGGTTAGAAAAGAAACCAAATTTTTAAAAAAGAAAACAAAGAAAAAAACCATTAGCTGAGTTTAAAAGTAGGTATATTCTGTGATGAAGAAATCGCACGAATTAACGGTATCGATTGAAAAGCAAACGCATAGCACGGTATACGTACGTACGTCTTTTCGATTGAAGCACGATATGACATGTCACGAAGTGACCCTTTTAAATGGTCTTCAAAAAATTAAAGTCGGTAGAAGTCGCAGTCGACGAGTACCTTGCCTACTACCGTTCGCGTTCACCCTTTTCCCCGCTAGATGAGTGATTATGAACCCGAGTCATTAACCTGCAACCTGCTGCTTTTGACTAGATTATTTATTAGCTGCACTCTTCACAAAAGGCGAAGAATTATTAACTCTTTGTACACAATGAGTCGATCCGAAAATTATTATAGGTTTCTTTTTTTTATTCAGCAACGCTTAGCGCGTAGGTTGTTTCCAAGTGTTTTTTACGTGACTTTTTTTTTATTAACGAATAATCAAACTGGAAACCGAGTATTGTTCTTGAGCGTTTTCATATCCGCGTCTCCGTTTCCAAATTATCGACTCGTCTACACGGAAATGAAATATTGGGTCGATTGTCATTTCCAAGTGCCTGCAAGTTGATTCCTACGTTGGAATTTATGTATAGGTAATAGGTAGAGGTACGTGGATATTCGTCTCGCTTTTCAATACCTGAAACCACGATTGTGTTTGTAACCAAAGGGGTCCTGATTGTAAGAATTAAACAATGTATAATTATAATGGATTCATAGATTAACTTGATCTACGTTGGCGGTGGCGATATATTAAATTTTATGATTTTATAGTCTAGAGAAAATTTGTATCTGTTCTCTCCTTAAATTATTTTGCTCAAAAAATCTGGGATGTGGTCGCGATTTTTATTCAAGTTGAAACTCAGAATGATTGTATTTCGGTTCTAAAACACAATTTAGTGTGTTAAAAGTTGAAAGCCCAGTGCTCTCAGTCATATACCGGAGTTGAAAGGTCAAATGGGTCAATTTTCTTTTGTATTAGGGCGAATCGAAAAATAAAATCCAATTTTTAAATTTTACCTCCCAACAAAAATGCCGAAGTTTTGAGCCCAAAGGAAGATGGAATTAGAGGACTTTAAAATGAAGTCATTTTCGGATTCCCTGGACCCTGGACCCCTGATCTCGAAATGTGATATCACTTTTTGCACTTTGCTCTCTATATCTACAAGGGAGTTGAAGTTGCAGATCACGAATTAGAGGATTTTTTGATTTTTACCTAATTCAAATTCCTTACTCAAATCTTTCGCAATCATAACAAAAACTTCATTGAAAATTATTCTAGATTACCAAAAAAATGTTCAACCCAATTTTGAGACGTTTGAGTGAACAATCTGAATTTTGTAAAAATTGAAAAATTCTCCAATTCGCCATCTGCAATTTTGTAACCCATTAGTAGAGGCCAAGAAGTGGTATCTAATTTCACAGTCAATGATTCAAAGAGGTGTAGCAATGTGAATCATACCATGGAGGGAGGGAGTGGTTGAGGTTTTCAGCTAGTGGCACCACCCTGAAAACCAGTTGGGTTTTTTTTAAGTGACCTCACTTCAAAGTCTCTAGTTTACCTTTCAGCTTGGGTAAGTATTTAAGTGGGTCAACATTTTCTTGGGAGAGCTCTTAAAGGAAACAATTCACTAATTTTTGTCAAAATACATAATATAATCTTTCTTCAAATTTAAATTTATTTATTTCCAAAAATGAAATCACAGAATTATCCTGGCCCGCAATACCTATAATTGGGTATGTGGGTGAGGGGAGTATACAACAAAGAAGTATATGAAATATACAAAGGAAACGAAATGAATGTAAAGAAATAATAATAAAGACAAAACCAAAAATAAAATTGAAAAAATTATGGAATATAAGTAGAACATAAGCAACATAATCCAGTAACACTGATAGGCCGCAGGTGAGAGATTTTCAGTGGAACAGGTGGCGTATCCCAACACAATTGTTCCAACATCCACCAACAGAAATCTATATTATAGGTCACAAGTCACAACATACCTACTCAACAACAGGGCTGCGAGAACGATGAAATTTTGATTCCTATCCTCGTTCTTAGTCTTCTTAAGTTGTTCCCATTCTCGTTCTTATTCTTCAATAATATTTATTATTATTCTCCTTCTCATTCTTCAAAACTTATTCTCGTTCTCGTTCACATTCTTTCCACTTTTTTGTTCTTTTTGGTTCTTGGTTTTTTATTTTTCTCTCAACTCTGGTTTGGTTTAGGTTTAAATAAGTAAACGAAGTAATAAAACTTAAAACACATTATCTGTATCTTCAATTGGTTGAAAAGAAATATTGAAGAAAATATTGGGATTTTTCAAGTTTTACAATTTAATACAAGTTTGAAAAATTGAAACAATGGGAAATCATTGTTCTCATTCTCGTTCTTCTCTTACCATTCTTGTTCTTGTTCTCATTCTTCACTTATTGTTCTTTGTTCTCATTCTTGTTCTTTTAATGCTTTCAAAGTTGTTTTAGATCTATTTTTGGTTCTATGTTCTTTGTTCTCGTTTGTTTTCCCAGCCTTGGTCAACAACCTTTTAAATATGCAGGAACTCAAATTTTTATTTTCTGGTGGAAGGGAATTTCAGCATTCACTTTTAAACCAAAATTGACCAACTAATTGAATAATTTTTTTGAATCCTCATCCAACTTAGTAACAAGCTCATCATCATCTGAATTAACCAAAACAGTAGGTAAGTGTGATATTGTCCGCAATATTTGCGACGCAAAGCGTAATGGCTGACATCTAATGGACTTCCATGCAACTGCTAAAATGGTGCTGTTGGTCGAGTTTTAACCAACAGGAGTAGAGAATTTGATGGTAACATTTGGCCATGTTTTGGCATCAGCTGATTAATTCAGATTGGAGGAGTGGTAGTGTATCACTGCAGCATCATGTAGCGTCACAAAACGTTATAGGTTCTGCTCTTTTTACAATGGGTAGCCAGGTCTCGCATAAAACTTGTGGTTCAAAATTTAGAAAGGGATATATTCGGCTATCAAAATTAGACATTTTGGCTTGGGGTTTCAAAAATATGCGGCCACCTGAGCGCGTGACACAACTGGAACGGGTATATATACGTGAGTGGATGAAACTCTTTCCAAGGGGCGCTCGTCGCTACCGCTGTTAGCCGTTCTCTGTGTTTTCCTTTTAATATAATACTTACTTTTTCTCGTATTATTCAACTTTTTCTTTACTGTTTTCCCTGGCAATTTAAAGTATGTGAGATTGGCGAATATTTCGCTTCATCTTGTGTAGATAGAAAGTTCTATTGCAGACGTGTAAACTTTGCTTCGAACCCAGTAGAATTGTAGTTAAAGAATTTGTTGGTGAATTTTCGCTTCACAACAGTAGATAGAGTCTGTTGGCGATTTTTCACTTTACAGGCAAATAATTATAAAAATTATAAATAAATTCCATCTCAGTTGGCGTACTCCGCTTTACCAAGAGGAATTCCTAAAGTTTGCCTTTAGAAGTTGGCGAAATTTTCGCTTTACTTCCCTAAGGAACAGGTAGGGGCAAAAATCCTACATATAAAAATTATAATCTGTAAAAAGACCCTCCCGAATGTGGCATCGTGAATAGGGTGGGGCATTAACAATGCCCTTAAAGGTTTAAATCATCATAGTGGCAACCCAAATGACCCAGCACATTTGACTCCACCAAAAATTGTAACCCAATTAAATTTTACTTGTGAGAGCACGATGAGTGGGGAGAGAACCCATTTTAAATTTGAACATAAACGTGTCGTGTCTATCAAAAGAGCAAAGAATTTTAATTTTACACATTTATTCCAACTCCACTGGACATTTTTTTGATGGAGCTACCTAAAAGATGGTTTTTGCAACTGCTCCCCAAAATTTGGATAATTTAGGTGCCAGAATTATGGAAGAATTAACAGGCATTTTTTGAAAAAAAGAAGATAAATTTTCATTTATGGTTTGAATTTTGTCAGCATACGGTTTCATTGTTAATGCCTCACCCTGTAGAACTCAGAGGGCCCCTCAATATAAACCTCAGCAATTCATTGATACAAGATCAAAAACAGTAGAGGTCCACTTGGACTACAGGCTTCTCCTCAATCACACAGTCCCCAACTTGGACAGATTGAGATCTCCTATTCAGGTAGCCTACACAAGCAAAACTTCTTACTTGAGTGCATTCTATCGAACTGTTTTCTCATACTTATAACTTGGCTTCAAAGTGACTCCAAATATCTTCCATTATCGATTATGATTAAAATTTTTCTTCTTTGTTATTGCTGTTTTTTTATGAAATGTTTTGTTTATTTCTTGTAACATTAGGCATTTCATATTATTTTTTACAGAGACGGAGATGAAGACGATTTTGATACTGGAAATTTACCCCGGTCGGCCTCCATAGATAGCATCGTAGAAACTAAGCACTGCGTGAGTCTAGTCCGAAGGCTTCCATCTCCTTTACTGCATCGATGTCCAGCATCTCCTCCTCCCAGACCACACTCGCCAAATACAACCAGAAGAGTGAAAAGCAGAAGAGCAGTAGCCTGTAAGTAATTAAAAAATCATAAAATCACATATTTATGGGGAAATGCCTGCTCGGGCATGTGGTAGCGTGTGGTGGGAATATGCGTGCGTTCATTTTAACATATTGGTGGTGGTGGGGGAATGCTTCAAAACGCAGTCTCGTGTTGGACGTCGTATTAGCAGGTTGTGATGTAGGACGTTGTGGTCAGGAAGACTTGAATGTTGGTTATCGCACGTTGGTTTAAATACTTACTTACCTGCAATAGAAAAAGAATTTCGTCGTATTCGCGTTATCATCATCAAGACGCTACTTGAGACTTACATTTATGAGACAACGATGGCACTCGACTATAAACATCTACCTAATGCTTTCAACAAGCCGTTAATTTTGCACGGAGCGGCGGTAATTACGCGCCATTTATAAAGGCTTGTTAGTGGGCTTTAAAAAATGAACGTCTGGACGAGTGCAAGTTCAATTTAAATGTTTACACAAGACCGCGTGTGCGTAGACAAACAAGCGAGTACACCTTTTGTGAGTTAAGATTGACGTGTATTGCTCGAATGTGATGCGGTACGATGAGGAGGCGAAGCGTTGCGGTGAATTTGTGGCTATGGTGAGGTGCGGTGCCGTCTCCGTCGTCGACTTGTTTACCGATATGAAATATGGTAATGTGGGCCTCAATTCAAACATCAATTTATGGCCGACTGCCGAGCACCGAGTACCGAAGTGTAATTTAAAAGAGGAATTTCGTCGCTCGGTCGTCTAATAATTTTAAAAGCTTTGTGTATGTTGGTGTAGGTACTTGCAAAAGGGTATACGATTCGATTGGCGTTTGACGTGCTGTATCTATACTCGTACGTCCCGTAGTCGGTTCTCGGCTTCTTGGTCATACGTTTATCGTATGTTTCTGTATCGTTGAACAAGCTGTATAGACGTATGTATCGAGCTTGTTCTTTTGAGAAAAAAGTGCAGGAAATTAACCGATGACACGACGAATTCACTTTTTCAATCGATGCATTCGTGTAAGAAGATACTTGTGTTTTGGTTAGGGAAAAAAACGCCAAACCGAATATGCTCACGGAATTTTTTTCATCGAGAGTAGCTATTTTTTTTTTCTTTTCGGAGATATTTTAATCTCGTAGTGTAAATTTCTATATTGAAAAGGGTTGCAAGTACGAATGTTGAAATTGTAAGGACTTCAGTTATATTCTCCCAAGATCGTCAAATTGGATCCAAAAAGTCTGAAAATCCGAAATTAGGTTCGAATTTTGTTAATTGAGTGCAAAAGTGCTAGAAAACACGCCGGATAAGGAGTGAATTTGGTCCTTAGCGCGTTTGGGCCTCTAAACACCTCAATTACCTCAATTACCTCATTGCCCTGCAAAATATGAAATGAACATTTGATCTAATCAACGAGAAAAGCTGTAATTTGGTATATACCCTGTTTTTGATCTTCCGAATAGAATGAAAGCAGTTTTGAGACATTTCGTAGTCTCCAGAAAATTTTGAAATTTTCCAGCACTGGAGAAAAACGTAGAAAAATGGTCCATATTATGATTTTTAGCACCTGTAATCCCAGATTACCCATGTTGGTGACCTATTTGATGTATTAATGCACAATTTTTTGAAATTCGCGACTTCCAAGTTGAAATTTAATATTTTTTTGGGAGAAAATTTTTCTAAAAAAAATATGGAATTTTAACTTGGAAGCTATGAATTTTCGAAAATTGTGCTTTAATCGATCAAATACTTAGATCACCAACATGGGTAATCTGCAATTATAGGTGCTAAGAATCATATGGACCATTTTTCTACGCTTTTTTCCAGTGCTGGAAAATTCCAAAATTTTCTGTAGGTAGAAGTATGGTGTTTTGGCCCTGGAAAGGGATTTTGATGAAACCTACCCCAAAAGTTGAGTCATTATGAGAAAAAATTTTGACAAAAATTTTGGACGCCCAGAGCAAGTATTTTCGGGCGGGGGGGGCTATAATGTGTTTTTTAAACTTTATTTTTTCGTTTTTCGCCAAATGTAGAAAACAATTTCGTGTTTTTTAAAATTAAATCTAGAGTGTTAGAGGAACCCTAACTTTTTTTTCAAAATTTTTGACCCATTTTTCGTCGAGTTATGGCATTTTGAAAACTTTGAGCGGTCATTTTGAAAAGAAGTTTCAGAGGTACAGTCGCCATTTTTTTTAGAAAATGTGTTATTTAGTGTTGATTATACCACATACGTTTCAATGAGTTTAAGTTGGTGCAACATTGTCAAAATAAACAGTGATGCAAGCATCACAAACTTTCCGGACAGGTGTGAAAGAAAAATCAACGAAAGTATTACCTAGGTACCATAATTGTCTGAATTTTGCCCAAGAAAAAAATTAGCTTACTCTTTTATGTGTATTATATGCTCGCTGAGGAAAAATAGACGTTATCTTGAAAGAAAGAGGCAAAAATGCTGACTCGAGATATATTTGGTTCTCTCTAAATACGTCCTCCCATCGATAAGGAGAGAAATAATTGTTATCGCGTTTTAGATTACGATTACATGCAATGTAACGCGGTAAATGACCAAACTCAAAGATTTTTGGATTAAATGGCTCGTAAAAATTTTCTGGTGAACCTATCGATCTGAAATTTTGCCATAGCCTTCCTTTTTGCAAACCCCAACTCCTATTAAAATTTCAACGAAATATTTAAATCAGGACGGACGTAATCGTGTTCACAGACATTTTTTATCCCACATACATACATACATACATACGGAACATCACCTGGAAAATGGTCAAAACAAACTTGTACAAAGTCAGATTTTGTCTAAACTCAATACTGGCGAAAACGAATTTCGACCCGAAAACAATACTTTCCTTACAACGCTTCGCGCTGTCCGGAAAGTAAAAAATAAAAACTAACCACCGGTCAGTCGGAGCTCGAACGTTCATGTCAATTTCCCACGGCACTCTGGTGGAAAGTACAGTGCTCGCGGGCGTTATGTTTGACAAATGCCATTCTAATCCAGAGGCGGATTACATTTTTTCAAATATGAATGCAAATGGTGATAGAGGTATAAAATTTGGCATAACGAAGAAAGACACCATAAAATTTTTTTTGAGCCTGGTGAGTCATCGCCAAATCTTATTGGAGGGGGAGGGGGAAGATCCAGAGGGGGTTCGCCCTTTTTTTCCAAAATTGAGCAGTTAGTTTTTTTTCGTGTCATTTCTATACGATGGAATTCTGCTGAGTTCAAAAATGACATTACTTTTGAAATTAGAGGGAGAGAAGTTCCTCAACTTTCGTATTTTTCAACTTAAATTTTCGCATTTTTCTCGAATTAAACTATAAATAGGTAACATGTTATGATATCTATCTTGTCGAACCTGCCTACCTCTCAACCTACATTTTTTTTTACATTTTTCGAAATCCGCGGGTATATTACCTTACATAAATAATTGACTTCTTACAAATTCCCGTACCTCTAACGTAAGATGGGGGAGCTCAGATCAAAAAATGAAGCCAATATTCTAACTTGGTTACCTCAAAATGGTGAGGAACAATGTCTTTGAAAATTAAGCGAAATCAAAAGACATGACTTGATTTTTGGTTCGAGTAGATGTAGAATGGACGGTTAGCGTACGCGGTATTCTCAGTCGAAACCCAACACGATCTTCAAACATAGCGCGCGCGAGCATTGCACTTCCACCAGAGCGCCGTGGGAAATTGACATTAACGTTCGGGCTCCGAATGACCGGTGGTCAGTTTTTATTTTTTTTGACCAAGTTGCACCAACTCAAACTCGTTGAAACTTATGTGGTATAATCAACTCTAAATAACACATTTTCTAAAAAAAAATGGCGACTTTACCTCTGAAACTTCTTTCCAAAATGGCCGCTCAAAATTTTCAAAACGCCATAACTCGACGAAAAATGAGTCAAAAATTTTGAAAAAAACAATTTAGGGTTCCTCATCACTTTGGATTCAATTTAAAAAAACACGAAATTGTTTTCTACATTTGGCGAAAAACGAAAAAATAAAGTTTAAAAAACACATTTTGGCCCCTCTCCTCCCTCGAAAATACTTGCTCTGGGTGTCCAAAATTTTTGTCAAAATTTTTTCCCAAAATGACTCAACCTTAGGAGTAGGTTTCATCAAAATCCCTTTTCAGGGCCAACCAAAACACCATACTTATCCTGGCACCTAAAATGATGATTTTTTTTCGCCTCAAAATTTACATCGAGTAGGGATACCTCCTTTGTAAGTACCTATCAGTGTATCAACTGAAAGGAATTGAGAAATATGTCTTTCTTTGCAAAATTTTTTGTTCCCTATCGCTATTTTTCGAACCCCCATAAGCTTTTTTTCTTCATCCCCCCTCTCTCCTATCAATTTTTTATTCATCGAGGCCAGTCGAAAAAATGATAGCTGCTTCCTCGAAATTAATTGATTTTAAGCACGTGTTTTTCACATGAAGAACATTTAAAATTATCTATTTGAAAAAGGTACAACTTTTCATTCTGGTGATTTAGTAAACACCTTGTCTTCACTCTGCTAGGGTTTCAGTAGTAAAACAGTGTCGTTGATTTTATTGCGTTGGCGAATATTTTTTGCCTCGTTTTGAGCAAACCGAACATTTTGCTTCGTAATTTTTCATAACGCTAACGCCTACTTCATTTTAAAATAGGCAACAATAAGACATGCAAATTTACGTTGGCGAATAATTACGAAGAATTTTAAATTTCACTTTATAATGCATACTTTATCTGTTTCATCTTGTGAAAAACTTTACCAGAGCTATATTTAATACTTAGTAATTGGAGACAAAGTAATCGAGAAATATTTTATCAGTCTTTTGGTAGACGCAATTTTCGTTATTTGAAGAAAAATCTGAATGTTTCTTAATTGAGCGATGGCTTTTGTAATTTTCCGTGACAATTTTATAACTGAAAGTCGTACAGAATAAAGAGTAATAACTACTAAGTGTCTTATCTATACCTACCCTATGTATTTTTGCGGTGGGAAGTACGTATCTGTACTCGTAATGTGTATTTTCGTCTGATGTTAAATATGTACTTCTTACGCAGAAGTACCATACTTACGGTACATAGAAACGTACTTAATGATGTAATTGATATAGATGTAGATGCCTAGTATGGTACACAAGGATTGCGAATTTAAGTCTACACTTGAAGTATAAAAATGATGAATTTTTTTCGGGCAAAGTTTGTTTATTATTTTAAAAATTTCGACGGTGTTTCTTTCTGTTTTTTTTTTTTCATCAAACTTTTGCTTTGATGAAGAACACGTTGGAAAGCGGAATGGAAGCCATTAAATTCTGATTAATATCGCGGACGATTTCGGTACATGAAAAAAAAATTAACATCGCATTAAAAACTTTATCGCTTTGTTTTTAGAAAAAGTTGAAACTTTTCACCATCATCGAAATGATGGAAACTCTTCGCGCGAGAGTTTATTTTACGGCGGTACCGGTATAAGGCACAAGGCTACATTACTGTGCCACGGATATGTAACGTGCAATATGGGTTTTATTGCAGCTACGTTTTCACTGAAGGTACGACTATCGAATTTTCTACTATTTTTTTTTATTTGGGATATTTTTTCAACTTTTTCTCCCATTTGTATTTGAACTCGATTGAAAATTGTGAACTTTTAGTGCAATGAGCGAGGAATTTTTGTTGGCGAATTCGTTTTTTTGAATTTGGATAAATCGAATGCTAGAAATACTCGAATTATTGAGAATGTGAAAGAAAGTGGAGTAAATTAGCGAGTTTTACTTTGATGAATCACAGGTGGACTGAATACCGTAAGATGGGGTTACTTTGCTCCTAGGCAAGCAAAGTAACTCCATCTTACGATACGTATGTTTTGATGAATCTGATGATTACTCAACTATTATTGGATTCGTATGAATATCACGAGTCAGCTTAATTTGTACATGTACATTTTATCTATGTACTTTGGCACCGAAATTCATTTCTTTAATTTTTGATTTTGATGAGTAAATGTTATCGGTTGTATTTACTATTTACTACCAACTGGCAAGTTGACTTAATCGCAATTTGGCTCTCGTGATCATAACAAAATTCCATTCCATGTTTTCATTTTTTTACAGGAATAGGGTAAGATATTTTTCAAAATTTCGTCAATAAGGTGCATTAGGATAGATAACAAAATATATATCTTGGATTTTGACGGAAATTAACGAAGTTGTCTAACTTTGAGTGGGAGACCTCTCAAAAAAAATTTGAGACCCCTAGCTCAGAAGAGGACGAAGCCAGGGAATCTTGAAGTGTGGTTGATTTCGATAAAACACGACTTTTTCACTTTTAGGTAGTTCCACCAGCTGTGACTTCGAAATTAAATTCCACTTTTTGCTTTTTGGACTATTCCACACCAACTCGGACCAAAACTGAATTCGGTTCTTCAGATTTCGTTCAATTTTTTTTCACGAGTTCCCCTTGATGGTCTACCCACATAATCACAATTATTTCCCTTCTAACCCTCAAGGGGGCTGGGTCTGGTAATTTTTATGCAATTGCGATTTTCTGCAAAATTATCCAATTTTGAAGGCTCTTATCTCGAGATCGGCTGTACTTGGGAGAAAACTGTTTGCGGCGTTTGAAAGAGAATTGATAGGAGATTCAAAAACGATAATTACATCTACTTTGCTGATGAAAACTCAAATTGAGTATAGCCGGTTAAGTATGGTGTTTTGGCCTTGGAAACTGATCTGGACCGCTCCTATCCCAAAAGGTCATCCATGATGAGAAACTATCGTGACAAAAATTTTGGACCCCTGGCGCAATTATTTTGGGGAGGAGGGAGGGGCCAAAATGTGTTTTTTTTCTTTTTTTTCAATTTTTCGTCATTTTTTGACAAATTTAGATAGAAATTTCGCGTTTTTTTCAGATGGATTTTAGAGGGTCTAAAGAAGAAACCCAAAATAGGAAATTTTTTGGGGCAATTTTTCACCAAATTATGGCGTTTTGAAAATTTTGAGCCGCCATTTTGGAAAAATTGTCAAACCTACAATGGATTTTTTTTATCAAAAAAAGTGTTATTTATCCATAAATATACCATATAAATTTCAAAAATTTTGGAGTGGTGGAACATTGTGAAAAAAAGTTAAAACTGGCCCATCGCGTTGTAAAATACTCGAAATTCGCATATCTACTTACCTTACAAGTTATGGGAAATTTCACAAAAACGATTATTTTTATAAAATTATTTCATCCCAAGGTCAACAGTAAATTGTATCGAAGAACCCTTAATGCTTTTGGGGTAGGAGCGGTCCAGATCGGTTTCCAAGGCCAAAACACCATACTTAACCGGCTGAGTAAAAACGATGAAAGCTACCATTTAGAAATCTGAAAAATTACAGTTAGTTGCTCTCTTTACCTTTTTTTCAACCAACAAATTTTCAAAATGCAGGCATCATAGCGGGTCACTTTTTTCGACTTCAGTCACTTTTGGTTACTTTTCACGTCTAACAGGTCACTTTGGGTACTTTTTTCCCCTCACAAGTCAATTTTTCTTCGCAAAGCAAAAATTCAAATTTTCTAGTAGAAATTTCTATTTTTCAAAATTCTTCAATAAGAAAAAAAAAATTGATTTTTGCAAGTTTGTTTGTTGTTTTGACGAAGGAATTTAATAAATGAAATTATTCATGTCTTTTCAGTTGATTTATCTTTGAAATGTTTGCAGAAAACTACAAAAAATTGCCCCCCCCCCCAGAAAACTGTAAAAAAAAATTGAATTTTTAGTTCCTTTTGGTCACTTTTTGCTCAAAAAAAGTTACTGAAAGTTACTGTTTTTTTCAAAAATTTCGCTATGATGCCTGAAAATGGGATCGTCACACCCCTTAGGAGTACAGGGGTTCACAATTTTGACCAAAATTCAAAAAAGTCAAAAAAGTGAAGTAACAATCGATTTCTATTAATTCGAAGGTGCTGAGTTCAAATATGTACTCAGTCTCTCTTTTCATCCAATCCCTCTGAACCCCCTCATTAGCCCCCTTGATAAGGTCGAAATTCAATAAATGAAAAATAACGGGTGACCTTTCGTTTGTTAGGTTTTTGAGGGCACTGAGTTCGAATATTTGCTTATTTATTGGATTTGACCCTTCAATGCCCCTCTAGCCCCCCCCCCATTTTAGAAAAAACTATGTTGAGAAATGAAAATATCGTGTGGCATATCGATTTCTACTAATTCTAGGGTGCTAAACTCGATTATCAACTTACTTTCTCGATACGCTTCCTCTGTACCCACACTGACCCCAAAATTACCAAAAAAATGGAAAAAATGTATGTTTTTTTTAAATGGTTACTAGGGGGTACAAAAGGGTCGAATTCAAAAAATGAATAAATATTCGAACTCAGCCCCTTAAAAATCTAACAAACGACAGGTACAATTTTTTCCCTCAGGGTCCTCGATTTTCTCTGCATGGCCCTGAAAGAAAAATTTACATAAACTTAGCACTTCTACATTGTGTTCTTGCTGAATAGTGAATGAAAAGAATAATTCATTTCAAACTTGCACCTAGGATATGTAATTTTGATGCTCGTCGAATTTAATAATAAACGAACATTTTACCTGTTACCGCGATCACTAACGCAAAATAAATTATTTTCGCTTTTTCCTTAATTGGCAAATTTTCCAAATTTAGGTGATTTAAATTTTGCATGTAAACGAACGACTGATTCGTTGAAACGAACAAATCAACGAGATGGTATTATAAGTAATTACTGCAGAATTTTTTTTTTCGTGAAGAATGGTGAAGGAAATGTTCATGTTATTGGCCGGGGCTTGCAAAACACGTAGCTAAGGTCGACAATTAAATTCAGACACGGGCTGGGTAAATATTTGAAATTATTCATCAACGACGTGACGCGAAGTCTCCGCGTACTGATGCGATGTAGGTAACTTAATAAACGCGACGGAACACTTCGGTGTTGGTTGTAACGAGGCTGTCTCGTTTGCAGGAATTTTCTGCGCTTTCGAATGTTGATTCTAAGCTTGAAAATTTTTCTCAGAAACTTTTTCCCAAGGCTGTTTGAAAACGCATTGTTTTATCAAGAAGGATATTATACACCTAATGTTCGTCTTGGCGCGAATTTTCACCGACGAGTTGATACCGCGAATTTGAAGTTACGAAAATGAAGTCGAAAGTTATCTCGATCGATAAATGAGTCGTAAACACGGTCGGTTGTTGGAATTATCTGATTAATTGAAAATGGTGCGGTGAGGTGGTTCGGCTTGGCGCCTGTTGAGTTTTCAGCTCTGTTACTCGCCTCTGTGATAATTTCCCTGAAGTAAAGATGAAGAAAGCTTGGTGGTGTAAACAGGGATTTCTCGGGGAGGGGTTAGAACTTCCATTATTTTTTGGGAAATTTTGAGTTCAGCCCACGCTTCTTTTACACAAAATTTCCCTTTACTATAAAAATACTGAATTCAAAATTTGAACATGAAGTTCTTATACTTACGATTTACTTGGACGGTGGGGTCGAAAGTTTTTTTTGGGAGCCTTCATTCACACTGTCACTTCAAATAGTTCATAGAATTGTGATTTTGTTTATGCTCGAGTGAAGCTTTAAAAAAATTGATTTTTAATGCCCAAAAAAGGCAGTTTTCCATGTTTTGATGCTTTGAAAATCCCTATCCGATGTAATGGGGAGTGGGGGATGTGATATTTTGTACCTCGACTGTCAATTTGGGGGGGGGTACAACGTACCTCATATTTTAGAAAACGAGTTTATGAAAATTTTTGCCCTTAAAAACCAAAAATAATAACAAAACTTAAGTATTTTTTAATCAGTTTCAGGCACAGTGAAGTCAGACGGTGCAGAAACCATAGCCCTTCAAATTTCAAGATTATCTTAAAATTCAGGGCTGTAGATTTCTTAAAACTTATTCTTTTGAGTCCAAAATTCATCGAATCTACTTATGAACATTTTAGGTTTTAATGTTAAAATTATTAATTTGATAAATATGTTGGTCCATATGGCTATTCCATACTAAAACAGACCAAAAATGTAGTCGGGTCTTTCGATTTCGCTCGAATTTTTTTTACGAGTTCCCCTAGGTGGTCTATTCACAAAACCACGATCATTTCTTTCCTAACCCTCAAAGGGGCGGGGAGGCGGGCCTATAAATTTATATGCAATTGCGATTTTTGGCCAAATTATCCAATTTGGAGGCTCATTATCTCGAGATAAGTTGTACTTGGGCGAAAACTGTTTGCGAAGTCTGAAAGATAATTAATAGGAGATTCAAAAACGGTAATCTTATTTTGAAAAGTTCAAAGTTGAACTTTGGTGATGAAAGCTCACCTTTATACGATTTAAAAATCTGAAAAAATTACAGTTAGTAGTCTTTTTCCCCCTTTTTTCAACCAATAAATTTTCAAGATGGGATCTCTAGACCCCTGGGAGGTACAGGAGTCCACAATTTTGACCAAAATTCAAAAAAATTGAAAATGTGAAGTAACACATCGATTATTATTAATTCGAAGGCGCTGATTTCGAATATGTACTCAGTTTTTTTATTCGACCCCTCTGAACCCCCAATTAGCCTCCTAGGGCCAAAATTCAAAAAAATGAAAAATAACATGTGACCTGTCGTTTGTTAGGTTTTGTATGGCGCTGAGTTCGAAAATTTGCTAATTTTTTGAATTTGACCCTTTAGTACCCCTCTAGCCCCAATTTTTGGAAAAACTATGTCGAAAAGCGGAAATATCGTGTGGCATATCGATTCTAACTAATTTGAGGGAGTAAAATTCGAATATCGACTTACTTTTTGATCCGAACCCCTCCCCGTGCTCCAACTGACCTCTTCTACCAGTCTTAGGTGATCAATGCGGAATTTAATATTTCAAAAAATTACGGAGATGAGGTCGGATCATGAGTAATTCGATATTCGAATTTTACTCCCTCAAATTAGTTAGAATCGATATGCCAAACGATATTTTCGTTTCTCAACATAGTTTTTCCGAAAATTGAGGGCTAGCGGGGTACTAAAGGGTCAAATCCAACAAATAAGCAAATTTTCGAACTCAGCTCCCTCAAAAACATAACAAACGACAGGTCACACGTTATTTTTCATTTTTTTGAATTTTGGCCCTGTCAAGGGGGCTAATAGGAGAGTTCCGGGGGGTCAAATAAAAAAACTGAGTACATATTCGAAATCTGCGCCTTCGAATTAGTAGTAATCAATGTGTTACTTCACTTTTTCGATTTTTTTGAATTTTGGTCAAAATTGTGGACCTCTGTACCCCTCAGCGGTCTAGAGATCCCATCTTGAAAATTTATTGGTTGAAAAAAGGAGGAAAAGGACTACTCACTCAGGCATATTTCTTTGGTCTCTGTTTAGTGACTTGGTCACTTTTTTCATCACAAGTCACTAAAGTCACTTTTTTCATCAAAAAGCTCACTTTTAGTGACTTTTGGTCACTTTTTGTAACTTTCCCCGACCAAAAATTGAAAAAATTGAAAAAATCATTAAAACAATGAAAAAACGTTTTTTTTCATTGAAAAAAGTTTAATATAATTATTATTACATTTTGGTGGCATTATATGTAGTATTACGACCAAAAAGAAATAAGAATTATTTTGACAAGTCTCGAACATTTTTTGGCCAGAAGCTTGGAAAAATTGGTAAAAATTGAGAATGATTGAGAAATTTTTTTTCTTTTGATCCATGAAGCATCGAAGTTTAAGAAAAAATGGTCACTTTTCGGTCACCTTTACATTCATGAAGTCACTTTTGTGGTCACTTTTTCATTTTCAAAAGGTCCTTAAAATCACTTTTTTTTGGAAATTTTGGAGAAATATGCCTGCTTACTGTAATTTTTTCAGATTTTTAAATGATAGCTTTGATTTTTTGCTCTTACCATGAAAGTTGAACTTTAAATTATCTCCTTGACCAATTTTAATAAGAATTAATTTATTTAATATAATAATTAATTAAATTTATAATTTAAATTATAAATTTAATTTAATTTTTATTTTTATTTTAATAATTAATTTTGGAACTTTTCAAAATGTGATTACCGTTTTCGAATTTCCTCTTAATTATATTTCAGATCCAGCAAACAGTTTTTTCCCAAGAACAACCTATCTCGAGATATCAGCCTTCAAAGGTGGGTAATCTGGCTAAAAATTGCAATTGCATAAAAATTTCGAGGCCCGCCTCCCCGCCACCTTGAGGGTTAGAAAAGAAATGATTGTGGTTTTGTGAATAGACCATCAAGGGGCAAAGGTGGAAAGGTGGGACAGTCCCTTTCAAATTTTGAAACCTTTACGTATTCTGGAGGGGTAGGTACCTGCAATTTAAAACATTTTAAAATAATGGTAGGTGAATTGTTGGTGTACTGTGGAAACTAAAATCATTCATGTACATATATTTGTATTACTATTGTTAACTAAATCAGTTTTTTCAATCAGGTACATAGTTACAAATGTAATAATAATTTTAAAAAAATTCTCAACTTCATGGGTGATTTTGACCACAGCCCCCCCTCCCTGGCTACGCCACTGCGAGAGCTAGAGATCTTAAGCTGCTTTAATTAGCAGGGTCATTTGTTGAAAACCGGACTGCTTTCGATTTAGGATAATTACGGTTATTCTTGCATTTGATACACACGAAATCGAGTCAATTTAACGTAGAATTTTTGCAACTCCAACGCGTAATCGGTAATTTTACTCGGGGTGTACGAAGTACCTACTACGTACGAACTACTGCAGACGAATTATACAGTACATGGAAGAACCGGAACACGCTTTGAATATAATTACGGTAGATCCCCGCACTTGGTTCTTTTCCCAATTAAGTTCCTGAAAGGTATACGCGATACCTGGCGCGGATTAGCGATGCTCTGGGTGTCAGCAGGCGGAGATCGCGGGACTCGGGAGTACCACTAAAACGTGGGTACGACGACGGTCGACGGTGGTGATTTTATCAGTTGTCGATCGTATATTATAGGTTCTACTTGTAAGGTCGTTTGTCTTGCTTACATCGTCGAAGCCATAGGTAAAGAGAAATATTATTCGTACGCAAATGCGTGTACCTGTACGTCTATAATACTCGTAGTTTTTTCAACTCTCTCGGAGCGGTGCGGCGCGGCGCGACGACTCGATAACATGTAATCAAGATGGTAGTTCTGGTAGCTTTTCAAAAGAAAACCTGAATTAGAAGTGTGTTACAATGAATAACCTATACCTTCCTAAAGAATTCCCTGTACGGAGAAATATACCTGTGCATTTGTGTGAGTGTACGAAGAGAGTAGAATGCGGTGATTTAGGCCTACGTAAATTCTAGTTGCCAAGGACGATAAGTAAATCTGTTATTGTTTTGACCGGATCGGAGCAGAGCGCCGGCGACGCGGCGTGGCGCGGTGTGTTGAAGTACGATCGAAACTATATCGGAACAAAAATTCCACTATTTGGGAACCTGCGATCTGGCAACCAGAAGGGGAAATACTATAGTTGGTAACTACTCTTCATTTCTCATCGTGCAGTTCGGATAGATGAAACATTCACCTGAAGGGTGTATCCTGCAAGGTCGACAACGCTCTTACCTTTTACCAATAGAGTCATCCGCGTTATGCATTTTTTTTTATCGTAATCAAACGATTTATGCACGGAAGAAGTTCCCTGGTAATTTTTGTAATGGCTCAAGTGATATTGACGCAGTGTTGAATTAATACACTGCATTGAATTATAATTTTTATCACTTGATCGGTATCCGAGGACGTTGCCAAAAAGAAGACTTAAGAAATATAATCGTATCACCTTCCACCTCATCAAAAATCTAGAAAAATGTTCTTTTTGAAGATTTTTTTATTTGGATTATTCGAGAGGCTGATTACATGGGAAATTGGGAAGTGCAAACATTTTTAAAATGAATTTTCAACTTTGAAAAATTTGCAAGGGAAAAAATCAAAAGTTTTTCGCTTCGTCTGTTTATTTTTCTAATTTGAAAGGTTGTACAAAAAAAACCAGTTGGGACAAAACTCACTCAAGAAATTCAAATTAAGTACTTTTAATTTTATCCCAGTTACTGTTACAGATTTCAATGGGGGGGGGGGTGGAAATGATGTTGGTCACTATTTTGAAAATGATCTACTTGTGATGCGTTGAAAACTTAAAAATTTCATTCGTTAGATTTCTAATTCGGGGAATGAAAGGGTTAAAAACTTCAAAAAAATGACTATTCGATTTAATGACATTTTGTTAGCCCTGAAAGGTGGTGAAGTATCAAAAACTCACAAAAATGTAAAATATTGATTTGATACTTACTCCAACCAATAAAGTATTTTTAGAGGGCAAACCCAAACATATAGGTGGTAACAGTGATTTTTTTGCTGAATATCATCGAAAATGGTCCACAATCAACATTAAAGCCCCCCAAAATCAGTTTTTGGCTTTTATTTCATTTCCTTTGCATTTTTATTAGAAAATACATCACAGACATTTTATTTTACATCAAAGTCCCTACAGAATGAGCTATTAACCATTTTCGTAACTTTAATAGGAGTGGAGTAGTGCGAGTAGTGGCGTCTTAAAAAATGGGGTTTGGTAGTCAACTTGGAATTTAGTGATAAAATGATCATAAATCAACATATTCGAATTTTAGTGTAGGCAAATTAGAAAAAAAATAACATTTCTGGCCAGCAACGCTTGTATTGCGGAAAACTGTCGAAAGAGGTCCCCTGAGTAACCTCTAAAAGTTACCCCCCTCGACCCTTGCTAATTTTTTATAGGGGTTCCACCCCCTTCCCCTCTAAAAACGGGGTTTTGCTTCTATCTCCTTCGGATTTGATTTTACGGTAAAAATAGTTCAGTACTTTTTTGTTCTACAGCCAATTTCCAACATTTTTTGTGAGAACAATTTTTTTGTACAACAATGAACAGAGGAGATAGAGAGTCCTGCAGGAAGGGGTTATGGGGAAAATATTATCATTTAATAACGTGATAATAGGTATAAAATCGTACTAAACTGTATGTTTTGGCCATGAAAATAGTAGTATCGTGTAAATTGGTGATATTAATACCCACTTGACCCCCCCCCTCCTTTCTATGTGCTCACCCCACCATACCCATTTGTTCTTATTTAGCAGTGGCAATATGATTGAGGGGTGAGGTGGGATGGACATGTAGGAGGGGAAATAGGTTCAAAAAGGTATCTTGACCCTCTCCTCCTCCTACGAGTCCATCCTAGCTACACCCCTCAATCATATTGTCACTGCTAAATAAAAACAAATGGGTATGGTTTCATCATCATCATCATGAGGTTTCAGTTGTGAACGACCATACTGCCCTAATGAGTTCACACCACCAGTCCCAGTCCTGTGCTTCTTTCGCAGCACTAACCACTGATCCCATCATTCCCATCACCCATCTGTGCTCTTTTGCTGTCTGACCACCCAGTTGGAGATCTTCCTCTCCCTCTTCTGCCAAGTGCCTTACCAAAAAGGATGTCTTTCTCAAGGTTGCCATCCTCTCTTCTCATAATATGGCCAAAATACCCTAGCTTGCATCTCTCACATAGAACACTTAGCCTAAGTAGCTCGTCCAGTTTGTTGATGATGGATACATTCGTTTGTCTTACAGTCCAGGGTATCGGGTGCTCGATTAATTCTGCCCCCCCCCCCCTGATACTTTTTAGGTCAAAAATTGTAAGTTGGCAACACTTCGTTTGATTTGTTTAATTGAACCGTGTTAAATCAAAAGAGACCAAACGACAAATTTGAGAGTGCTGAGATTTTAACGTATTTCTCACTGGGAACACAAAATAAGCTTCTGAACACACAATTTACTGATAGATTAATGTTACCAGAGTTCATATTTCTCATACTTATTATCTCTTCTTCAACTTTTTCAGAAGTTATCGTACTTTCAAGTTTGTTTTTTTGTGAAATTTTTGATGTCGCTTGGTCTCTTTTGATTTAACACCATTCAATTGAAAGAAGTATTGCCAACTTATGATTTTTGACATAAGAAGTATCGGAGGGGGGGGGGGGTCATAATTAATCGAGCACCCGGTATCTTCAGCATTCTCTGCCAGACCCACATTTCAAAGGCATAAATTCTTCTTCTGTGTTCTACCTTCATCGCCCATGTCTCTGCCGCATAGGTAAACACAGAGAAGATAAGTGGTCATATTAACCTCTTCCTTGTCCCTCTGGAGATGTTCCTACTACATGTGACGTTCCGTAGTCTAGTCATTGCTGTCTTCCCTAGTCTGATTTGGCACCGTATCCCCGCCGATGAGCCACCTTTGGATTCTATTGTGGAGCCCAAATATACGAAAGTGTTGACTTTTTCATACTCGCTTAGGGCTGTGGAGATTGGAAGACTTTCTGCCCAATCTACTACCATGACTTAACTATTTTTACCGAAAAGTCAAATCCAAAAGAGATGGAAAGCAAACCCCCATTTTTAGGGGGTTGGAACCCTCATAAAAAAATTAGCAAGGGGTCTGGAGGTGGTAACTTTTAGGGGTTACTCAGGGGACCTCTCTTGACAGTTTTCCGCAATAAAAGCTTTGCTGGCGAAAAATGTTGTTTTTTGTCTAATTTGCCTACACAATTTCTGCCGGCCTATATTGAAATTTGTAGTAACGACCTATCTGCACATCCCACCTCGCCCCCTCGATAAAAAGCCCTCCCCTACTACTCAGATTGTTACTTGAAATTGGCCATGAAATGATCGTTAATCAACACAATTACAGTAGTGAGGGCTTACATGGGACCGAGGTGTGACACGCCAAAAAAAATTTCAGGGGTGTAGAGCTTCACAAAAAACTTCCACAACCAAAATTTCAGCCCCTAAAGTTGACTAGGGGTGAGTTGTGGGGGTTTTAATTTCGAAAAATTGGTTAATATACACCGAAAAAGTTACAAAAAACTAAATAACTCGCTCCCTTATGGCACTTTGAAGACCAATTTTATACCACGAACTACCCTCAGTATAGGTCATCTGGGGATGGGTTAGTCCCCTGAATACGCGTGTAACACCTCGGGGGGGGGGGGATTTTCACTCGTACCTTCCTTAGTGAGAAATAAAAATAATTATTGACGTATCGAAAAGACCTATAAAGTCAGTAAATATGAGTGAAAAACTACGGTCTCATCTGCTTCGTGATGGCAGACATCGCCCAGCACAGAAGCTGAGAATCTACTCGTATGGAATAAGGAAAAGAAGAGCGTAGGAAAAAAACTCCACCTCGGGTACTCGTAAAAATTAACCTAGTTTCGTGGTACACACGTCGTGTTGAAAGTTGCACAGTTGTAAGGGAAATACATACTTTACGATTATACGCCGATCTAGGATGTCAATATAATTAATGCTTGTTCGAGATAGCGGCCGCGTATATATTAAGCGTATGTACGATACGAGTAAGCGTGTGTATAGAGACGTACTACGCGGTATAATTAATCGACGTATTCGTTTACCAGAGTATGTATATGTATGTATGTAGTGTACATCTACGACATATGTATAGGGCGTATGGAGACTTAGAGTCACAGAGGTACACTTACACTTACAAACCTAGTACTAGAAAACTAGATGGTTAGTATATTCGCACCGTATACGAGTACTACTCCCAGTGCATACAACTACACGTATCTACGTTTAGGATTGTGGCGTATGTGTGGATCTTTTGCTGGTTTTTTTTTGCGCCTTCTTTCTTTTTCTGCAAAGCTGCAGACACATCGTAGACAGCGCCACAGCCAGACCAAACGAAATACCAGCAATAAGTCAGCGAACTTCTTAAAAGTTGTATGTATTTTGCTGTATACAACAATAAGGTCAATTGACTTGTCCGCTTCGTGTATCTGTAGTCTGTACTCGTATGTTATCTATCGTACTTCGTACACCACGAGCAAACAATAATAATAGCGAAAAAAAAAACTAGTCGCGCCATAGGTTCCTCATTGTCGATAATAACAATTTCGCTGTTGAAAAAATTTATCGCTTTTGCACCATCTTTTACTTTTAGCTCGAATAATTATCGCGATTTTAATAGCCTTTCTCCATTCTGAGAAGTGTCTGATACTTGTACACGTCGCACCACTACACCAACGACCTTCTCTATTATTATATTATATGTTCGAGTATATTGATTAATTAGGTATTTGAAAATCTATCGTATATATAAAGTCTCTGTCTATGTATAGATAGTTTAGGTACGCTCACGCTGGCTGTTGAAAGTTATTGTTGTGGTATGTACGTTAAGGTGGAGTGGAAAAATGAACAATTTTTCGATTTTGCCTATTTTTCTCGATATACGAGTAGTACAGACGCAAACTGTAAATTTTTCAAAAAAAATGGCTTTTAGTGAAAGAAGCATGAGAGTTGGCATGATGAACAATAAGACCAAATAAAAATTTCTGAGAAGGGAAGTTATTCAAAATTCACCATAGGGGGTGCGTGTGGGGTGGTTTTTTGAGGCTTCAGCCCCCCCATGTGGTAAGGTTGAGCAAAGTCGGCGTTCTTAGGGTCGATTTCATGTATTTCGACCTTCCTGAACACGAATATGCCATTACTTTTGAAATCCGATAACTAGAAGTGGTCCAAATTTCAAATTAAAAACTCTCCTATTTACCAATATTTATGAAAAATACTCGGAAAACACAATTTTCGGCCCCTACACCTCACACAACGGTCAGGAACGAATTTTTTCAATGCGGGATTCGGTTAGTAGAGGTCAACCCCGATGTATAGAGTCACATTCGAGCTTCCTAAGTCTTCAAGGGAAGGAATAGGAGGTGCCACAATATTCTCAATTTTAATGATTTTTAGAGTTTTTTACTGCGTTTTTGAATTTTTTGGTCCCTGTACGTATAGTACAGACATTTTAGGTTTTGATTTTGACCCAAAAAAAATTAGCAGGAAGGGGAAGTTTCGTATATAAGCTCAGTAAGGTATGTATTTTAATATTCCCGAACTTCCCCAAGATCGGTGAATATTTTGACCCCTTTTTGGGGGGGGGGGTGAGGGGGTTCAAATTTTGGTTTTTCGTCTATAACTTTCGAAATTACGCACTAATGAAAAAATAGTTGAAACAAAAATTATAGAGCATAAAAAAAGGAACAATTTTGTTATTTACAATTTTTTCCTAGGACGTCATGAGAGGGAGCTAGGGTCCTCGAAAAAAATCAGTATTAAAAATTTCCCATTACCAGAAAAAATCACCAAAAATCGGGGTAATCGACTTTTAGGAGCGGTTCTTCATAGTACATCCTATTACTATGTAGAATAAGAAAAATGTACAACCGACCCCTTATCTCAAAGTAGGGGGGTGGACCCTCCGAAGGAAAAGTCGCATTTTCCCCCAAGCATAGCTCAGCTGCAGTGCAAAATTCGAAAAGTTGGTTCAAACAAACGTTATAGAGCATTAAAAGACGAACATTTTACTTTTTTTTACGTGGCCTTGGAAGCGAGCTATCGCAAAAAGAAAAAAAATTGGCGTTCGAAATTTTTTCATTAGGTACCTCAATAGAGTACGAGGTTGTAAGCCTGGTAAATTTAAAATCTAGCGAACCAATGGTCGAACAAATGTGGTTCTGAGGTTTTCGTGGGCGCTGAACTCGATTTTCATGATAATTTGACCCCTAGGAGAGTTTATTGAGTTGATGAAAAATTTTCCAACGTCGCACTGCTTTTTTTCTGTTTGCAATAGCTCGCCCCCAAGATCACGTAGAATGAAAGTAAAAAAAGTAAAATGTTCGTCTTTTAATGCTCTACAACGTTTGTTTGAACCAATTTTTCGAATTTTACACTGCAACTGAGCTACGATTGGAGGAAAATTCGACTTTTTCTTCGGAGGGTCCACCCCCCCTACTTTGAGATAAGGGGTCGGTTGTACATTTTTCTTATTCTACATAGTAATAGGATGTACTATGCAAAAGAACCGCTCCTAAAAGTCGATTAACCCGATTTTTGGTGATTTTTTCTGGTAATGGGAAATTTTTAATATTGATTTTTTTTCGAGGACCCTAGCTCCCTCCCATGACGTTCTAGGAAAAAATTGTAAATAACAAAATTGTTCGTTTTTTTATGCTCTATAATTTTTGTTTCAACTTTTTTTTTGTAAATACGTAATTTTGAAAGTTATAGTCGAAAAACGAAAATTTGAACCCCCTCATCCCTCAAAAATGGGTCAAAATATTCACCGATCTTAGGGAAGTTCGGGAATATTAAAATACATACCTTACTGAGCTTATATACGAAACTTCCTCTTCCTGCTAACTTTTTTGGCGTTAGGGCCTTATTTTAGCTAAAATGTCTGTACTAGTAGTGTAAAGGATTTTGAACCATTGAGAATTGCAGATATGTAAAGTAGATACTTCGCCTCATAAAGCTAGGCATCTGTGAGTGCGCCCAGATTCGCGGTTGAGGAGGCAGGGGGTTCAAAATTTCGTTAAATTTGTAGATTTTTTGCATAACTCATGCACTGTTTGCTGACATATACCTTTTAAAATATTTGAAACCTTACATTCGATATGATGTTCAAATTTCCATATCTAATGAATCACGTTGTAATCAAACCCTTGCCCCTCTTCAGCAGGAGGAGACGTGAGAGGGTGAGTAGTTTCACAAAGAAACGTCGTATCCGAAATTTCGAGTGCTGAAGTACATTTCTCGAATTTTGGCGAATTTTTGAAATTTCTAAATCGCCCTAAAAAATGTGAAAATTTAATCTAATCAATGTAAAAAGCTGAAATTTGATATACCCCTTATTTTCAACCTGCCGAATCGATTGGAAGCGGTTTCGTAACGTTTCGAAGCCATCAGAAAATTTTGGAATTTTCCAGCACTGGAGAAAATCTCATAAAAATTGCCCATATGAACTTCATCACCTATGGGTGATTTTAGTAGGGGTTTTCGCGCTGATCACTGGACAAATAGTGAAAAAATTCCAGCATGTTAGAATTTTTTACATTTAATATTTTTTACTTATTAAAAATTTATTTTACAATTTTCTAATAACTTTTGACACTTGAAATGAATTTTTTGGGAAAAGGAAGGGCCCTACAAAAAAAAATTAATGGAACAAAATATATAAAGTGTAAAATTTCATTTCTGTGAAGTCCAATTAGCTTTTTCCTATGAAGTTTAGTTTTCAAGATATTTCAGCCGAAATTTGAATATTCAACTTTCATCTTTTATTGAGATCATCTCGAAAGCTAAAATTTCTAGAAAAGATTAGACTTGAGGTTTTACAATTTTTGTTCTATTCATTTTTTTCGTGAGACCCTTCCAGTGCTCATGAAATTGACTTCGGGGTGTGAAAAAATTTTCAGCACAAAATTCAAATTGGACTGATGGAAAAAAAATGAAATAATATTCGAACTCAGCACTAAAATACTAGAAAGTAGATCAGAATCACCTATCAGGATTGATTGAGCAGACAAAAGTTGAAAAAAATTAGTAGCGCAAAAATCTCGTAGTGGGTCTGGATTTTTGGTTTGAGGTCATTTGACCCCTTCAATTTTTTTTTGGAATCCGTGTTTTTTCCATAGTAAAAAAAAAGAACTTTGAGATTTTGAACAAAACGGTTGCTCAAATCATGTGAATATGATGAAGTATTCTGATCTACTGGACGTGAATCTGATAATCGTTTCTTCTCTTGAAATTTGTAGTTATAAAAGGGTACCCCCGGTCAAGATAGGTGAATCACCCTAAGAGCTACTTTTTGAAACTAACCATCAGACATTATTAATGACTCCAAAAAATAATTTTAGGGCGCATTTTCCACCTCCCTCCTCATTCCGTTTCACCCCCACTCCCTAAATATCGTTTTTTCTTCAAAAAGTCACATTTTGGAACCTGATGAACCAAAAATTTTGAAATTCATGTGGTATACTCGGGAAGTGGTAACCAACTTTTGAGAATTTTTTCAGAATTTTTTTGCTCCGCCTTCTAGCCAAACCCCCACTTAGAAACCTTAAAATCGCTCTAATTTCAAAACTGAAATACATGTACATTTTTTCTTTTTGGTACAAATATGTTCCTAATACCTTGGTACAATATAATGCAATTTTTTCAGATTTTTTGGTTTGGGAGAACAGGCGAAAAATTGCGATTTTCTATTCAAAAATACCCATTTCGTCATTTATGCAATCAAAAAGTTTAACGGGGAGAAGTAACAAACTTTTGAGAATTTTTTCAGATTTTTTTGCAATGCATTCTAGCCAAAAACCTACCCTCAATCTTTCATAATTTTCTCGTTTTTCGCCAAATACATGTAAAAATTTTGCGGTTTCTTAGATAACTTTTAAATATATTTTAGAGGATCCCTAGAAAATTTTTTTCAAAATTTTTGGGCAATTTTTTGCTGAGTTATGCCTCTTTGAAAATTTTGGACCCCTTTTGTAATGGAGGGTTAAAGGGGCGATGGAATTTTTTTCCTCAAAATGAGGGTCATTTATCCATAAGTACACCACAAAAAAACTCAAAATAGGGGGAGGGGCTAAAACGGGGTTCTGAAAGTTCAGGTCTTTCGAATATGATTTTATATCGATTTTAATGTCATTTTTAAAATTTTTGTGGTAAATTTTTGGTTCATTAGGTTCCAAAATGTGATTTATTGGAAAAAAACACGATATTTTGGGAGTAGGGGTAGAGTGAGGTGGGGGGGGTGGAAAATGCGCCCTAAAATTATTTTTTGAAGTCATTAATAATGTCTGATGGTTAGTGTCAAAATGTAGCTCTTAGGCCGATTCACCTATCTTGACCGGGATACCCTTTTAATCCAAAATCTTGGGCAAAAATATCGCGTTAAATGAAAAACATTTTCAAGAGTAAAAACCAACATCAAATTCGTGTTCAACAAGTCAGATTACCTATACATGATTTGAATGACCATTTTGCTCAAAATTCATTTTTTTTAACTCAAGAAACATCGATTTAGAATTTTTCAAAAAAAAAATTAAGAGAGTTAAATGAACTCAAATCTAAAAACCAAACATACCACAAAATTCGCTGGTCAAATCCCATCTTTTTAGTACTATTGAGTTAAAAAATACTTGATAGAGATTTTGAGCCCCAAAGGGTTGAGTTGGGGGAACTAAACATTTTACAAAGAATTGGCAAAATCAAAGAGTTTTTTTCCATTCCACCCAATGTATGGTTTCCCTTGATTCTACTCCTTCTGAAAGGTCCAAAATCAGTGCCAACTCACAAATAAATTTTTGACCCCTAAGGGTGGTTTCTATATCCAGGCTCACCGTCAACTAAGGCCCCGTTTGCCCCTCTACCTTTTGTTTGCACTTCCAGTCGCATCATTTCCTCCAATGATAGTAGGTAACGGAAATTTATCAACCCCCTGTAGTAAAAAATCGCTAGATACTAAGACGTAGGTCTACGTACCTACTACCCACTACCTAGCTACCTATAAGAGTAGGTACATCTAGCTGCTGAAATTATTGCTCGTTACGATATTTAGAAAGATCCGCTTTACCGACTCGTCTTCCTAATTTAAATTGCCAAGTCGTCTGAACGAATAAAATTATAAGTACTTTTCGTTGTAATTTAATTTTTTATAAGAATTTTTTGTAACGAATTACGCGCATTTGGAGCCTGATGCTCGCCCGTGTCGTCGCGTCGCCTTCGCGTCGTTGCTAATAAAGCTGTATAAAAAAAGTTAAACGTTAATGAAAATAATTTCTCGTAAACTTTAATCAGGAAAAACTGAACGGCGAACATTTGCGCGTGATTTAGTATTTTCTCAAACACGAACAACTGACTGTACGCGACTCCCTTATACATACATCATGCTTGACAACAGAGGTATATATTCCCCTTTCTTCTTCGAAGCCTTTTCGACGATAGAATAAGTGTAAATTCAACGGCATACAGATGTCGACGATAGAAAATTTCACCTATTGTACGAAGAAAATATACGTATTATGGAACATTGTCCATGTACATCCACCTACCTATCTACCTACGTACGTCTCAACTTACCTTTACACATCCTCGTGTGTCGTAGAATTGCGTAGAAAAGAGAATTTTCATTGGTACCCTTCGTTTTTATTTTATTATGTCGACTTGTTCGCTGAAATGAGCAATGGCTCATTTGATCCTATTTTATTCGAATTACATTAAGCTCAGTTTCCTTTTGATTGGAATACAATTTTCTACGTCTTGGAAAGCATTTTGTTGGCTTGTTTCATTTTCTGCGCTTCGAGCCAAACCATAGATGTAAAAAATACATATGGTACTACTTCATCTATCAGGCTGCTAATTTTATTATTTTGGTTCTACATATCATTGTTATTACTGGTGAAGAGAATGGGGCAGGAGTGTGTTGACCAGAAATAAAATTTGGTCAAAAATCTGGAAGGAGGAGGAAAATGAGAAATTTTTCTATTTGAGCGGGTCTAGTCTCTCATCTCCCCTCCTCCACCTTCTGTCGTTTCGTTTCTAATCGTAGAATACGGATTTTTGATGAACATTTCTTCTAAAAAAAAAAAACTTTAAGGGGGGAAGAGAAACGCGTTTGAAATCATTTGCTTCCAAGAACGAAACAAGGAGGGATATTCTAGTCATGCGAATCATTTTGAAAAAATCACCTATTCAAAAATAATCGTAATATTTCCAAAAAAATAGGCATTATTAAAAATTCGAAAAATATTTTTTAAAATGTGACCAGTACAGGGACAGGGTACCCAAAGTCGGAAGACTGAATTTTGTGTTAGAGCCAAAAAACGAAAAGTGGGCAATTTTTCAAAAACATTTTTTTTAGCATTTTCAAGTAGTTCAGACCTTTACGCATCTGTTACCAAAGTTTCACTTCGAATACCCTATTAGAACATGTCTAAATGACGTTCAAACCGACTGAAGAAAAGGTACCTACTACCTAAGTACCTACCTAAAGTCGGAACGTTAAAAAAATCGATGTGCTCTGCAAAATGCGGTTCATGAAATGTGTTAACTTTTTGGAGACTTGTCAGTCTAAACGTAAAAAATGTCAAAAATCTCAAAATCGTCTTCCCTTCCTCAAAAATGAGCTGTACTTTTTGTAATTTACTTAATAATAAAATAATACCCAGATTAAATTTCTTGTTGTAATGCAGTTTTCTTCAAAATTGAAACGCATTGAAATAGTAAATTTTTTCTTTTTCCTCTTTCCGTAAGTAATTTTCGACATCAAAAACGAATTCCTCGTGAAATTTTAGTACCATAAAGTACCTTTGGCAGCTTTTTTGATAATTTATAAGTGCATGAAAAACAGGATTTCTTTTTGTAAAGAATTTTTTTTCAAAATTAAACGCATCAAAATGGTGAATTTTTCATTTTTCTCTTCTCTTAAAGTAATTTTCGACTTCAGAAACGACTTCCTCGTAAAATTTTAGTACAGAAAAGTAGTTTTGGCAGCTTTTTTGATGATTGACACATAAAAAACAGGAGGCTCATTCTATGTCAACTCGACCAGGTTTTGACCTTGGGTCTTCCGATTTCGCTCAAAATTTTTTTACGAGTTCTCCTCGATGGTCTAATGAAGGAATCACCGTCATTCCGATCCTAATCCTTCAGGGGGCGGGGGGTGGCCCTTGTAATTTTCGTATAATTAGGATTTTTTGCGAAATTGCTTAACTTTGAAGGAGCATATCTCGAGATTGGTTAGGTCTAAGATAGATCTGTTCATGCTGTTTTGTAGAGAATTGAAGGGAGATTCAAAATTGATAATCACTTTTTGAAAAGTTCAAAGTTGAGCTTTTGTGATGAAAGCTCAACTTTCATGATAAGTACAAAAGATGAAGGGCCCATTAAAAAATCTGAAAAAATTACTATAAAGAGAACTTTTAATCTATTATTCAACTAATTACTTTTCAAGATGGGATCTCAATACCCCTGGGGGCACAGGGGTCCTAAATTTTGGTCAAAAATCAAAAAAATGGAAAAAGTGAAGTAATATATCGATTTCTACTAATTTGAAGGCGCTGAGTTCGAATTTGAGCTTCCATCACAAAAGCTCAACTTTGAACTTTTCAAAAAGTGATTATCAATTTTGAATCTCCCTTCAATTCTCTCTTGAGATATGCTCCTTCAAAGTTAAGCAATTTCGCAAAAAATCCCAATTATACGAAAATTACAAGGGCCACCCCCCGCCCCCCTGAAGGATTAGGATCGGAATGACGGTGATTCCTTCATTAGACCATCGAGGAGAACTCGTAAAAAAAATTTGAGCGAAATCGGAAGACCCAAGGTCAAAACCTGGTCGAGTTGACATAGAATGAGCCAGGAGTAGAAACTTTGAACGTGTTTTTCTCAGAATTTTGTTTTTTTTTGGAATTCAAGAATTTCCCAACTTCAAATGTTTCAAATGTCTCTATCTCGGCGAAAAATCAATCTTAGATGCTCATCAAGGTCTCAATATGTCTGTTATGGTCTCCATTATCATTTTAGCTAAAAAAAAAAACTCATTTTTGAAAATTCCGACTTTAGGTACCTTTTCCCTGCGCGGGTCACGAATAAAATTTTAGTCATGAAAATCTGACTGGCCAATCCAGTAGATACCCTGAAAAAATAATGGTGAATATGAAAACATTTGAAGATCCACATTTCAAAACGGGCTTAGTCCATACAACAGTATATGAGAAAAAGGACTTAAATGTACTGAAAAATAGATTACACCTAAGTCCCTTTTCTCATATACACTTGCATGGACTAAGCCCGCTTTGGAATTCGGGTCTTCATTTGTTAGTGGGTAACATAGAATTTTGTAAAAAATTTCTATTTTGAATTAAGACTGATTTTTCTGTAATTTCAACTATTCGTTAACACTATTTGTGGTTCTCACTCCATTTTGGTCTCTTCACGCAATTCCGACCATTTTTGGATCGATTTAAGACAATTTTTTTTTTGAAATTTTGGCCATTAGTCAATTACATTCTGCAACTCGATAACAATAAAATGTTGAGTAAATTTCATTTAATATTTTATTCGGAAATTTTTTTTTATGAAAAGCATTAAAAAAGGTACACTTTTTTCTTGCTTGAAATACATTTCTTCAAAAAAATATCTCGATCAATTCACTTGACCAGTATTTTTTTGTACCTACTTTCATCATTAAAAAATTCGTCTTAAATCAGTTCAAGTTCAGGAACAAATCTATTTTTTTGACACAAGGCATAGGTCGACATTTTTAAGCTTTTGAAATGCTGTTTGAAGTTTGATGGATGATTTTTATAGTATTTTTTGCGCTGATCACGAGAAAAATAGTGAAAAAATTCCACCACCCCAGGATATTTCACAATTTGAAATTTTTTCTGAACATTTTTCTACACTCTTTGATAAATTTTAACACTCAACGTCAATTTTCTGAGCAAAGGAACGGTTCAACAAAAAAAATGAATGGAATGTAAATTGTAGAGCATAAAATTTATTTTTTGTAGAATTCAATTAGTTTTTTTTAGGAGGCGTGGCTTTTGAGATTATCAATTCAGAAAAAGTTGAACTTTCAACTAAAATATCTCGAAAGCTAAGTCTACTATAAAAAACTAATTGAACTCTGCAGAAAAGAAATTTTATGCTCTAATTGCTCTACAATTTACATTTCATTCATTTTTTTTTTGTTGAACCCTTCCTTTACTCAAAAAATTGACTTTCTAGTGTCATAAATTATTAAAAAGTGTAAAAAAATGTTCAACATAAATTTCAAATTGCGAAAAATTCTCAATTGATGGAATTTTTTCACTATTTTTCTCGTGATCAGCGCGAAAAAATGCTATAAAAATCGACCATTAAATTTCAAACAGCATTTTCTATGTCGACCTGTGATAATCAATCAATTTTGCTGTGAAAACTCAAAAAAGAGAATACGGTTTTTTCGAGGGATTTTTGGGAGTTGAAATTTAGGGGAGTAATAGTGTGAGAAAATAAAGGAGAAACTTGTTAAATGGGTACTCGTCCTCGATTCTCTGTAAATTTTCATAAAGGTGAAAATCATTGAAAATTCTTTGAATTATTCATCATGGTGTTTACTCTCTCAATTATAAATCAGTGAAAATTACCAAAAATCACTGAGAAACAGTCAGAATTGCAGCACAGGAGAAAATCAGTGAAATTTTTTTCACTGAAAACAAATCAGTGAAAGAAAATCACTGGAAATCAGTGAAAATTCACTGAAAACTCATAGTGATATTTATGAAGTTCACTGAAAAATCTGTGAAATTCTTTGAATAATCAGTGAAAAATTACTGAAAATCAGTGAATTTCACTGATTCGGAATAAGAGAGTACTAGCAAGAAAAGAAATGAAAGAAAAAAAAATAGAAAATAGCAAGAATTTCATTTTAGTAGCAAGAAAACCAAAAAATAGCAAGAATTTCAATGATTCTATACAGAAAAATCCAGAATTTTCTACATTTTTATATTTCCTCGAATTTTTTAATCGAAAGATAAAAAGAACGAGGTTCTTTTTTTGGCAAATTTGAAGTAAGAAAAATGTCCAGAAAAATCCAGAAAATATCAAAAATTTCCATTTTTAGATCCAGTAGACACCATGTTCATTCAAAATCATGACTTTTTTAGATGCTCTTTGAAAATTTCTTGACATTTTAATGAATTTTACGCAGTTTTGAGAAAAACTTCCGAACCACTACTCGATTTTCGTAGAATTTTATCGTTTTTTATCGCATTTTTCATGCATCATTCTTCGTGAAAATCATCTCATTTTCAAAAAATGTTACGAAACTGATCCAATCGTTGTGACGACCAGGCGGGCAATTTTTGCTGACTCATTGACGAGTGACGACAGACGACAGAGCCCTTGATCCGTCGCTCGTATCGTCGTCGATCGTCGATGCACTTGACGAGAAAAAGAAGACCGATCGCGACTCGGCGCATCGGTTGCATTGTCGTCACTCGGACACGTAGTAGCCGGGGCTCGGCGCGGCGGGGTCAACTCGACAGCAGCAGTCATAGCGGTAATAAGATCATCTTAAATGGTTACTACACCCGGTTTGTGACCGTGATAATACGTGTTAACCAATGAGAAGCTCGCGCTGCCAGCCTCCTACTACTTATCTTCAAACGCTAGATTTTTTAACCGTGACTTGGAAAACAGCTGATAGCCATTCGCTGCGGCTGCGGCATGCAGAAGGCGCACTCCACAGCGAGAGGAAAAAAAACAAGTTCTATGAAACAATTGCACCACGAATAAGTTCTCTAATCGAAGGTTAATATTCGCGTTCCAGTGCGAAAAGATCGGCGTGGTTTTTTTTTGTTTCAAGCACGTGAATTTGTTTGTTGTCGTGCGTGTCGTGTGCTTTAAAAAAGCTCGTAAAGTGGCCCTCGTCGATGTATGTACTTTTACCAATCTCGTGTAAATATTATTTTGAAATCCGGCGTACGTACAAGTGATCGTGGTGTTTTTAAAGTGTTATTGTGCGGTGTGATTTTGGGTATTATGCGTACCACTCGTATATTGGTTGTTTCGAAAAAGTATTCGTGTCGAGTGGAATGAGTTTACAAGTGACCGATAAAATGTAAGTACGTAGGACGTTATCGCGATCGACGTTTCGTAGATTGGTTCATTTTTCCGGCAGGGAAATTCCAAAATTCTGGTATTTGAGAATAACTTTCACATTACCCCTATATTCCGTTTGACGACTCTCTTTTTCGATCGAATCGATTCCTAACATGCTTATTCAAGTATCCATCGTGTAAGATACCTACGTAATCCATCAAATATATACGTATATTTTTCTATTCGTGACTAAAGATAACGTGATCTCGCCGATGTTCGGATTTAGGTTTTTTTCCTACCTCCAAAGGTCAAAATCTTTCGAATAGTTTTTCAATATTGAGGTAAAATCGACTGCTACGTAACAGTGTTGAAAATTCTTTCTGCGTAACTCTAACTATAGGTATCATAGCATTATTAGCATTCGTAATTCCAGTCTGGTTCGAATAATAATTTCGTATTAGTAAAGACGATGCGGTAATTTTAATAGACAGTTATTTGTTTTCTCATCTGCTCTTAATGGATGCTTCAGATTCTAATAACAACAATATCAGAATTCAAATGAAGGACGTATTCCTAGTTGGAGAACTGGTGTAAAGATAATTATGGGGATAAGTAGATGGTGTGAAACTCTCAATATCATTCTGTATTTTCGTAATTTTATTGCAGTGTAGTTTTTTTTTCAAAAAGTAAAGCATAATTGGAAACTGACAAGTTTGGTGAAAAATGAAAATCGCATGGTATCTGCTTTCCGAAGACCCTGGAAAGGTCGGGGAGTTTTGGAATTTTCATCCTGAAGTCATGGAATTTTCTAACGACGAACTATTGGAAAACGAATTATTTTATTTCTAAAAATCGCTTTGGCCCAGTTGAAAATCTCGCCTCCCACTTAGAACTAAAATGTTGGGAAAATGAGGGGTATATTTGTGAAATATGAAAATTTGACCTTATCAACAAAAAACGCTGAAATTTGGTATTTACCCTATTTTTGACTTTTCGAATTGATCGAAAGCAGTTTCGAGACGTTTCGGGGCCTCCAGCAAATTTTGGAATTTTCCAGCAGAAAAGTTCATAAAAATGGCCCATATGAACTTCAGCACCTAAAATCGCGGATTACCGATATTGGTGACCTAGGTACTTGATCGATTGAAGCAGAATTTTCCAAAATTCGCAACTTTGTGTTCAAATCCATATTTTTTGGCTGAAAATTAAATTTTTTCTAAGTAAAGAGTTAGCCAAAAAATATGGATTTGAACTCAAAGTTGCGAATTTCGAAAAATTTTGCTATAATCGATCAAATAGATCATCAAAATGGGTTAACCGCGATTATAGATGCTGAAATTCATATAAACCATTTTCATTGGCCTTTCTTCAGTTCACAGTGGACTGAATGAGCAAAATGCCTGTTCATCAAGTTTCATTCTCAAAAAGAGACCCTAAGAAGAGAATAAAGGTCATATCCTATACTATTTTTTCACGCTGAATTCAAATTTTTCAAAAATTTATCTCTCAGCCTTCAAAGGGAGGCGGAGCCGACACCAAATGTGCCAAAAATTGGAAAAAAATTCGACATGGTATGAAATTTTAGGGTTTTTTGGGGTCGAGGATGTCGAATTTGTGGTTATTTTTTCACTCAATTCTCAAGGATGGACTGTACCAACACCAAATATGAAAAAAATTGAAAAAAATCAACATGGTATGGAATTCTAGGTTTTTTGGGTCAAAGATTTTGAATTTGGGGTCATTTTAAGTTTTTTCACAAAATTTCGGACCCCAATCCCCCTTCCTTTCAAAGTGAAGGAAATTTTCTGTTCTTTGGTACAAAGTTACATCTCGTAGAGGAGTACTTATGATAATTTTTTCAACAAATTCGGTGCACTCCTTCATGTTTTTTTGGCTATTTGAAGTTTTCAATCGTAAAAAAACACGATATTAGCAAAGAGCGACAACCTTGCAAAAATTGTTGAAAATGTTTTTTTTATGTAGAATTTTGCTGTGTATTTGGTTTTGGCCATTCCTTTGAACTATGGGCCCGAAAATCGCAAAAACCGTATAGAAATGTGGTCAATTTTGCAGATTTTTCGAACATCTAACGTTTCATATGGAAAGAAATGATCAAATGAAAAAACTAATCTCGTATTCGTGTTCAGCAGGCCAAAATACCCTGATAAACACTTTTTTCACAATCGTTTTACTGGAAGTTTCGAAATTTATTTTTTTAGTCGTGAAAAATCAGTGAAAAAATGAATTTGTTTAAAAATTTAAAGTTGGCAACACTGTGTCTGAACGATTTACAGAGAAATTAAATAAAAAAATTGAATTATAGGAGTGAAAAATTACTCCCAAATAATTTGTATATTATTCGTTACAATTTTTTCATCATTGTTGACATTGTTTGACCGCTAAATTGACCCCTGGGGCAAAAAAGGGCAAAAAAACTGAAATTCATCGTTTTACACACACTTCGATACATAATTTCACGCGATTACTCAAAGTTGCAAATTTCAGAGATCAAATAGATCACCAATATTGGTTATCCGCGATTATAGGTACTAAAGTTCAAGGTTCCGAAGCGTCTCGAGACCACTTCCAAATTCCTATCAATTTGGCAAATCGAAAATAGGTGTATACCAAATTTTAGTTTTTTTCGTTGATTAGATCAAATTTTCATATTTTGCAGTGCGATGATTTAATTCTGAAATTTCAAAAATTCGCCAAAATTCGAGAAATGAACTTCAGCAATTGAAATTTTGGATATGGGGTTGTTTGATGATGTACTTCTGATTTTTTTTGTTTGAGCTCAAAATTTAACTTTGAGTGGGGATGTCTCACTTTGTCAGACAACTTTTCGCCGACAAATTATTGGAAGCCCTCCCTTCTCTCTCCCTCCCCCTGGACTTAGAAAGTTTGGCAAATCGTTTCATCATTTTTTTTTTCTAATTTCAGTGACTTCTTGAAAAAATTTTCCCCAACAAAAGTTCTAGAATAACCCCTCTTCCTGGCCCAGAGAAATATCCATCTTTCTCTGATAACTGGAATTATTATGAGAAAATTGTGAAATTTCAGCTTCTGAAGGTCTTTTTTCACAAAGATTTTCTAGCTGGTTCTCTTTTACGGGAACAAATCAGAGAAATTCAGATACTTACTATTTGAAGCATTTGATGTCATTCTTTTCTGGGAGGGTGTAAACAAGAGAATTGTGAAAAAAAAATCAGCCCGAATAGAGTCCGAATTTTTTTTCTCCGGACTGTAGTTTGTTTCATTTTTTTGAAATTTTTTATAATTTTACTTTAGAATAGAGTTTTTTTCATTTTGAAATTTATTTTCATGACCGGAGGGAAGGTTTCTGAAAACGTTGTCAAAAGCATTAATTAAAAAAAAAATCTGTTAAACCCCATGTACCCTTCAAACCATTCTCCTGTACAAGTTCAAGTTGTACATCACGTAAAAAATTTCCCTCTCGCATGCTTCATAATAATACAATTATGCAAACTTCTGGAAACCCTGGAAAAGTCAGGGAAAATAATTTCTGAGAAATATTGGACACCGTGAAATCGCGAAATCAAAAAGAGAGTAAATTTTGCAGCGGAATTTTTTAAATGTTGTAACTTTTCCGATGAATAATTGGCAACCGGTTATGAATCATTGAACCGGTTCCAGAATTATATTTCGTTTGAACCACTTCAATCGTACGTACTTCTAATCAATGCCATGATATGTGTAATCTGTCTCTCATTTTTTTGGGGGAATACCGAGTTTTAATTTTTTTTGCATAGCCTGGTTTATTTTAATCTTGAGGTCGATGTCTGTATTAGCAAATTCCACTTTGTAGAAAGATTTTTCACCCTTTTGAAATTACTCCGATTTCGTATTATCACCGAATTAAAACTGTTTTTTATTTCGCAGTTGATATTCTAAAACCTTGATTACAGAGTTTTAATTTTTATCGAGGATATTTAGTTGGATCTTTGAGGAAGTGTCCGTAAAAACAAACAAATAGATTGATGATGGGGCGATTTTAGAGTGAGGAAGTTGAGCAGCAATGATAACAGGTTTAAAAATGGTTGAAATATTGAAATACCTTAATTTCATTAGTAAGGTTAAAATACTTACTTACGTATAATTAACCTACGTGTTGGTAGTATTGCTCGTAAAAGTACTCGTAATTACTCTTCTTGTACTTCTTCGGTAGCCTTGATGCATTACATACGAACGTTGATTTCGTAAGTGTCCTTATTCCTCGCGAGATACGTACGTAATTTTTCATCGTTCGTCGTCGTTCGAAGGAATACAGACTACACGCCGACGCCGCCTTTGTAATTTAACGTGGTGAAAATTTTTTGCCCGATGTGCTTTTAGGGTATAAATTTAAGCTATCGCCAGCGTAGTGGGTATTTGTTTTTGCGACGTGTTTGGAAGAGTCTGAAAAAAAACAAACTGGCAGAACAGGCAGAGATAAGGTGAATCTGGAAATACCCTACACGTGTTGGAAATACGAGACTTAAGGGACTGCAGCAGCCAGCAGACATTGTATAAGTATAAGGTACCAATACGTGGGGAAGATTCCAGCACTGCGGTGTACGTGGATAATACGTACACATAGTATCGCATCGATTACCGCTATTTCTCGTTTTGGTGCGCTAATGTTGCTCGATTAAAAATGACGACGACAATTTTATACGATATACAATGCTACTGTACGTCGAGACCCGGGTTAAATTGAAATTTCGTATTTTACGAGTACAGTAGCAACGTCTGGAGCGCCGTATCGGGTTAAAAATCAAATAAAACCAAGGATTTTATGTCGAGCAGAGCGAAGGAAGACTGGTAGTGTTGGAGGGACGGGCGGCGGTAGATTTAAATTCAGCTCATTTCGCATGCACAAAAGTGCGTGATTAGTTGACTCGCGATGCTTGAAATCGTTCTCGAGGTTTTCGCCGTAACGACCGGAATTCGATACTTCGTTTCGTTCTCTCGACTGTTTTGGTGTTTCGTTTTTCGAGGAATTACGCTAAGAAAAGAAAAATGAAAGTGTTTCCATCACGTGGTGTAATTTTCCGAACAATTGTGGCGAAATTGAGGGGTAGAAGGTCTTGGGTGAAATTGGGAAAATGCATTTCGAGTTGATATATTGCACTGACATCTTTTTATAATATACGTCCAAGTCAGCCTAGATGCAAATATCATGTGATGCTTTTTGAATCAATTCTCTTTTAATTATGAAAATTTACAAATGAACTCTGAGTAGAGGGACGAAAAAGTTGAGATTTCCAAGATAGGTCGAAAAGTATTTACTAGGGAGGTATCTCAACTCGAAGTAAAATTTTAAGCTCAAACAAAGATAAATCGGAAGTACGTCATAAAAGAACTCCATATCCAAAATTTCAGGTGCTGAAGTTCATTTCTCGAATTTTGGCGAATTTTTGAAATTTCAAAATTACCTAATCGCATTAAAAAATATAAAAATTTGACCCAATCAACGAAAAAAGCTGAAATTTGATTTATATTTTATAATTTTTTTGATCTCTCGAATCGAATAGAAGTAGTTTCAACATGTTTTGGAGCCTTCATCAAATTTTGGAATTCTCCAGCCCTGGAGAAAAGGCCATAAAAATAGCTTATATGAACTTCAGCACCTAAAATCGTGGATTACCAATGTTGATGACTACACAATCGATTGAAGCAGAATTTTCTGAAATTCATTCTGTTGAGTTCAAATCCGTATTTTTTGGCTGACAATTTTCCTGGAAAAAATGTAATTTCGTACCAAAAAATAATAATTTGAACTTGAAGTTGCGAATTTCGGAAAATTATGCTTTAATCAATCAAGTAGATCATCAATATTGTTAATCTGCGATTTTAGTGCTGAAGTTCATGTGTATGGAGCATTTTTATGGGCTTATCTTCAGTGCTAGAAAATTCTAAAATTTGTTGCAGGCTCCGAAACGTCTTTGAACCGCTTCCAATCGATTTGGGAAGTAAAAAATAGGGTATATACCAAATTTCAGCGTTTTTCGTTAATTAAATCAAATTTTCATATTTTGCAAGGCGATAAGGTAATTTCGAAAATTCAAAAATTCGCCAAAATTCGAGAAATGAAGTTCTGCACCCGCCTGAAATTTTGGATGTGAGATTCTTTTATGATATAATGTACTTTCGATTTATTGTTGTTTGGGCTCAAAATTTTACTTTGAGTTGGAATATCTCCCTTGTTGGTAAAGAAGTCGAAATTTTCGCCCAAAAATTCGCAAACACTCGAATTTATTAGAACGAAAGTAGAAATTCGTGTCAGCTTCGATGAAAAATGTAAGAAATTTTGAAAACATACGTTTTGAAAAATTTTCACTCTCGGTTCTTTCAAGCTCAATTCAATAATTACGTTAGGAAAAAGGATTTTAAAAAATTTGAAAAACGCTGAAAAATGTATTTTTTTGGATCACTTGAAAAAATGATCTGCGTAATTTAGAAAAGTCTACAAAAAATTTTTTTGAAGATGATGGTAGATTATTTTTCCCGAGTTTTTATATGGACGAGGAAAAAGGTCAAGGAGGGAGGAGTAAGAAATTTTAATTCCGAACATTGTAGGAAACGTTTGGAAATTTGATTTCTGTATTTTGGTTGACATCTTAATCCTTCTTCAACCCAAGGTTTTTGGGACACTATGTCCAAATTGTCAAACTGCTTTTTTGGCACATTATGTCCAAATTATGGGATTTTGGGACACGTTGTCCAAAATTGGGGTTTTTGGAACGCTCTCATGTTCAAATTGAAGTATTTTGAGATTCCTATTTCGTTCAAATTGACGTTTTTGAGACATTGGGGATCTATATCCAAATTAAGAGGGGTTTTTGGTCACCATGTTAAAATTGCCCGATCTTTTTTTTTTTGGTGGGTATACTTAACGTCCGAATTAAGATTTTTTGGGACAATAAGTTCAAAGTGAGTGGTTTTGGGACACTATGTCCAAACAGAAGTTCTTTTGTTCAATGGATCCGAAATATTTTTTTGGATACTTACATCATCTAAATTGAGGATATTTTAGACAGTTTTCGAGGGTGCTAAGCTCGATTATCAACTTACTTTTTCGATTTGTCTTCACCGCCATCTTCAGGTTTTTTGTGAAACACTTTTTTGTAACGTACTGTTTTCTTCAGTAAAAATATGAAAAAAAAAGACTTTTTGGTACTCTCATTCTGAATCAGTGAAAAGTCACTGATAAATAGTCAGAATTGCAGCACAGGAAAAAATCAGCAAAATTCACTGATTTTTAGCGAATTTTCGCTGATTTTTCTAAGATTTTCACTAATTTTCTGCTAATTTCATAAATTTCACTGACGTCAGTGAATTAAACTGATTTTTCAGTAATTTTTCTCATTGATTTATTTTCATTGAAAATTTGTTCACTGATTTTCTCCTGTGCTGCAATTCTGACAGCTTTTCGGTGATTTTCGATCATTTTCACTGATTTATAAATGAGAGAGTAAGGGTCTCTCTACATTACATTGTGAAAATGGCCCTTGACCCAAATTAGACCCAAAGTGGTTCTAAATGTTTGCCTCGATGTAAAAACCTCCCCACAAAAATTTTTGACCCCTCACCACCACCCCTTCCTGAGAAATTTCCCCCTAAATGTCGAAAATTCAATTTAACTTTTCTCAGGATGGGGTGGATGAAAAATTTTGAAATGTTCACAGATAATAGACCTTATGTAGGTGTATTTGTGGAAATTTTTTCAAATTTTTTAAATGATAATTTTCTTTGTTTTTTTGCCCTTTAAAATTTTCAAAAAAAAAATATCATGATTTTTATTTGGGGGGGGGGGGGGGGGGGGTACCGTGGCCGATATTATATATTGGTGACGGGCATACTTTGACTTCACGTTTCAATTTTTTTGACCAACTTGCACTCACTTTTGGATTTTGAAAAAAATATATGTAATGTTATACCTGAGGGTATGTACTACCAAATTATGGAAACAAATTCAGCCATGTTACACCCCCCCCTCCCCCCCCCCAAAAAAAATTGATGATTTTTTGAAAATTTTAAAGTGCAAAAAACTAAGAAAATATCATTTGAAAAGTTTGAAAAAATGTCCACAAATACACCTACATAAGGTCTACTATCTGTGAAAATTTCAAAATTTTTCATCCATCCCATCCTGAGAAAAGTTTAATTGAATTTTCGACATTTAGGGGACAATTTCTCAGGAAAGGGTGGGGTGGGGAATCAAAAATTTTTGTGGGGAGTTTTTACATCGAGGCAAACATTTAGGATCACTTTGAGTCTAATTTGGGTCAAGGGCCATTTTCACATGTAATGTGGAGAGACCCTTTAATTTTTGACATGGATATGTCTTAGGGCTGGGGGGTAAAATTTGAAAAGCGTTACGTAACGCTAGGATGGTTACGTAACGCTGGGATGGTTACGTAACGTAACGTTTTTAGGTCCAGACATAATGACATTATGTTGTACTTGAAAAACTTGGAAAAAATCTATTTTAGATGAGGAAATGATGATATGTTATATTAAGTAGTTCATGTAACATTTTTGTGCAGCATTTATGAATCAAGACATAATGATATTATATTAGACTTGAAAAAAGATGGGGAAAAATTGTAATATTGATTTAATGACATTATATTGGACTTGAAATAACTTGAGACAGAAAGATAGATGATAGTAGATAAGATAAGAAAATCCGAGAAAAGATTAGAAAAGTTGAGAAAAGATAAATGAGATGTGAAAAGATAAAATGAGAAAATAAAAGAGGAGAAAAGGTAGGTAAGATAGATAGATTAGATAAAGAGATTAGATAGATAGATAAAATAACAATATTAATTTCATTTAAATTATAATTTTGACATGGATATGTCTTTAGGCCTGGGGGTGAAATTTTGAAATCACATAATGACATTATGTTAGACTTGAAAAACTTGGAAAAAATCTTATTTCAGAGGAGGAAATGATGATATGTTATATTAAGTAGTTAGCGTAACATTTTTGTGTAACATTTTCAAATTGAGTCGGTCGAAAATTCGGTCGAAAAGTCAGTTCGAAATCAGAAAGATGGTCGGAAAGATGTCGAAAAGTTGATTGAAAAGTTGAGTTGAAAAGATAGTTGGAAATCAGAAAGATAGTTGGAAAGCTGTCGAAAGGTCGGTTGAAAAGACGGTCGAAAGGTCAGTCAAGAAGTTGATCAAAAAGTCAATCTGAAAGTTGGTCAAAAAATCAGAAAGGTAGTTAGAAATTCGATCAGAAATTTGATCGGAAATTTGATTTGATCGGTTTGATCGGTAATTCGATCGGAAATAGACGGATTATTAGACGGAAAGTGAGATGGAAAGTTAGATGGAGCGTTATATAGAGTTTTAGATTATGACATAATGACATTATGTTAGACTGGAAGAAGTTAGATGGAGCATTATATGGAGCGTTAGACAGTATCATTTTTAAATCAAGACATAACAACATTATGTTAGACTCAAAGAAGTTAGATGGAGCGTTAGATGGAATGTTAGATGGAAAGTTGGACAGAATGTTGGGAAAGATTGCCGGAAAATGATTGTCTGAGAGATAGTAGTTGGGAAGATATGCGCTAGTTTGGTAGAGGCACAGCACTAGAAGCTGAGTATATGGTGCATCCCTTTCCTTGATGGTAATCAAGTGTCTTCAGACCTGTGTAATAGCAGTAACACAGTAACACAGTAACTAAATGAAGCTGCCATACCTTAAGGGCATTGAAAGAAGTACATCCCATGTTGAATATAAGTTGATGAACATCCTGAAGAATTATATTAAATTTGAGAGTATGGTATATCTTACTGACATATCCATGTTCTAATATTTTTGCTTTAAAGCAAAAAACGCGTTCATTTTTTCTTTACTTTTGTCCATTTTTATGGGGCTAGGAAGGCGCTGAGGGGCAGTACCCAAAAAAATAAATGAATATTCGGACTCAGCGATCTTGAAAACGTAACAAACAATATTTTTTGAAATTTTAGTCATGTGGGGGTGGGGGGGGGGGGGTCAGAAGGATTGGATCAAAAATGTAAGCCAATATTCAAACTCGACATCTTCAAATTAATAAGAATCGATATCACTTTTTTTCATTTTATTGGATTTTGACCAAAATTGAGGACCCCTGTGCCCCCTAGGGGTGTTTAGATCCCATATTGTAAAAGTTCTTCTCGCTGTGATTTTTTGAGATTTTTGAAAAGTTGTTTTGAACTCTTATGCTCATTACGAAAAATTGAGCACTTATCTCAAAAGCTCAACTTTGAGGTTTTAAAATTTCAAACACTGGCTTTTAATCTTTTTTCAGTTCTCTATAAAACTCCACAAACCGATTCATCTTGGACCTAACAATTTCGAAATATGAGCCTTTTCTCAAAAATTCCCAAATGTACGAAAATTACGTGGACGACCACCACTCCTCTGAAGGATTAGGATAAAAATGACGGCGATTTCTTCATTATACCATCGAGAGGAGCATGTAAAAAATTTTGAGCAAAATCGGAAGACCTAAGGTGAAAACCTTGGTGATATGATGTGGAATGAGCCTGTTCCTTTTTCTCGTATTTGCTATTGCTACTCAAAAGTCTATTCGCTATTGCATTCTTTTTAGTAGGGTCTGTAAGAAGGTGGCTTATATGAATATTGGTTCTTGCCTAAATCATAAGCTATACCTAAAAAACAAAACAAATATTATGTAGATAGGCAATAGGCACTTCATTCGGCAAATAATGCTGCCGGCTACACGATCACGTTATAATCGTACCTATATATCATTAAGGCGCTTGGCGTGGGTACTTGAAGGAGTTGTAAGCGCACGTATCGAATTTTAAACACTATACGTGTAGTTCGCATTCGCATATAGCACGCTGTTCACTATTAGGTTACTATTCGAGTAAAAGTTATGCCTACAGAAGGTGGAGTAACGCTGCCGGTGCAGTGGCGGTTTTTCGAACGTACTTTTCGGTACTTTTCAACAGGTAGGTATATAACTACAGTATACTGCTGACTTTGAAGTGGTAACGCAATCACGTAGGTAGTTTTCAGTTCATGGTCAACGCACCAACGCAACTTATTACCAAAATTTACCCTCCCTCTGTGCCGTCTCCAACTCGGACGCCGAAGACGTCCGAGTTGATAAATACTCTGGTCGTACTTTTCTCGACGAAACAATCGACCGATAGGTACATATTTGAAAGTTGGCGTAGTTTTAATCGCGAGAATTAAATATAGAACGTGGAGTTGCACTTTAGGTATTAGGTGTGCTGGGAAAATGGGAGTTAGGGACTGACTAACCGTAAGACTAAAAGCAACGTCGCCGGAGTAAATTAATTTTGAACCAATCTTCGAACAGTTCTGTATCGAATTATTATTCGAACTTGGTCGATATTTCGGATCGGAATTCTCATGTACGATATACGTGTTTGAACCCTCTGTATAGAGCTAGAAATATGGCTGGTTCGTGGTCTTCGTAAGTCTACGTGTAGCTAGCTACGAGTACGTTGAGCAATCGCCAGTGTAGCGACGCGACCGAAACAAGTCGAAAATTCAAATTACCTGCTGGTATTTCATCGATAGAAACAGGTAGAGGTACTACCTGGTAATCATGAACAATGATATGTCACATGCCAAGAATACTGGTTGTCGAAAAGTTAGGACTGAAGTTGGAAGGTAAGTTGTGCTCGAACGAGCGTCTACAAATTTCACAATTAATCGTAGCGTCGCGACGAATAAGTTATATGCTTACTTAACACGGGATGTGGGACGTGTGGATGGAAACAGTGGCGTTTCGAGGTCTTCCTTGATGAAGGTATCGCATGTAAATGTAATACGATCGCCCGTTTGGAAAACAAATAATTACTTTATTGTTTTGCTGCTCTTTGATCGCGTCGAGCTCAACCCTCGCGCGTTCGTACTTTACGTACAAGTCGCGTTTGATTGGATTCATTATCGAGATTTTTATCGCGTCTGTCGTTTGGAAATTTACTCGAATTCGAACTTGCGTCGCCGTTGCGATGCGATTCATTTTTAACCATTTATAGGCCGATGTTTTTACTCGAGTAATTTTAACCCGTCGTAATTGTTTTACGATGCGGCCTTTTGAAATTTACATTTTTCAATCGTTCGCGTGTGATGATTGATTTTACTATTTAACGCAGTCGAGTTATCTGCGCGGTTTTTAGTATTTTATTATTGTGGCAGTGGAGAAATTGTAGGGTTGGAGAGTGTTCGATTGAAGTTGTAATTTTCTATTTTTTTCGTGCCAAATGTTTTCCTGTTTTGTAGTTCGTTTTTCTATCGAGAATTATTGGAAGGGTGAGAGGGGTAGGTTTTTGAAAAGGGAAGGTGCTGGCATTCGAGTATCATATCATTATTGTGTTTTGGCTCGGGGAAACCTCGAAGTTGTGGGAAGAAGGAGAACTTTGAATTAAAAATGGGAAAAAATGTTTTTTTTTTTTCAAAAATGTTTATAATTGTAAACGTTTTTACGCAAAAATATAGTCCAGGAAATTATAGCAAAATTTTATACGCGAACTTCGGAATCGTTGGGGGAAAGCTGAATTTTACATTATTTGTGCATAATATCCTACCAAACATACTCCTAAAAGTTGCACCCCCAACACGCCGGCTACCCCCGCAAGAGGTCAATAACCTTTGCGAATATACGTTTTTTGACTGTAGCGCCGAAAGGAAGGGTCGGAGAGGGAAAAGTGGTGAAATAAAAAATGTTCTACGTGAAATTTCCTATAAACTTGACCAGTTCAGTTGTTCTCAAAATTGTGATATTCAACTTACAGTGGGGGTGAAACTTTCTCAACTTGAAATTTTTTTTTAAATTATGATTTTTTTTTGTAATTTGAAGTTAAGATGGGCTCAAAAATATGCTGTGAAAAGTTGCATCCAGCATTTTGTGAGCCATCCCCGTATGAGGTCAATAACCCCTGCGGATATACGTTTTTTGACTGTAGCGCCAAAAGGAAGGGTCGGAGAGGGAAAAGTGGTGAAATAAAAAATGTTCTACGTGAAATTTCCTATAAACCTTGACCAGTTCAGTTGTTCTCAAAATTGCGATATTCAACTTACAGTGGGGGTTAAACTTTTCCAACTTGGAAAAAATTTGAAAAAATTGGTAATTTTATTTGTTCATACGGGGGTGGCTCATAAGTTGCCGGATGCAACTTTTGATAGTATATTTTTGAGCCCATTCTAATTTTAAATTACACATAAAATTAACAATTTTTTGAAATTTTTTGAAATTTGGAAAAGTTTAACTCCCACTGTAAGTTGAATATCGCAATTTTGAGAACAACTGAACTGGACAAGTTTATAGGAAATTTCACGTAGAACATTTTTTATTTCACCACTTTTCCCTCTCCGACCCTTCCCCTCGGCGCTACAGTCAAAAAACGCATTTCCCCAGAGGTTATTGACCTCATACGGGGGTGGCTCACAAGTTGCCGGATGCAACTTTTCACAGCATATTTTTGAGCCCATCCTAACTTCAAATTACAAAAAAATCATCATTTTAAAAAAAAAATTTCAAGTTGAAAAAGTTTAACCCCCACTGTAAGTTGAATATCGCAATTTTGAGAACAACTGAACCGGTCAAGTTTGTAGGAAATTTCACGTAGAACATTTTTTATTTCACCACTTTTCCCTCTCCGACCCTTCCTTTCGGCGCTACAGTCAAAAAACGTATATTCGCCAAGGTTATTGACCTCTTGCGGGGGTAGCCGGCGAGTTGGGGGTGCAACTTTTAGGAGTTTGTTTGGTAGGCTATTATGTACAAATAATGTAAAATTCAGCTTTCCCCCAACGATTCCGAGGTTCGCGTAAAAATTTTGCTATAATTCCTGGACTAATATGTACCATTATGACATTCATTTTTCATCGTCACTCTATTTTTCAGGGGTTCTAAAAAGTCTCGTTTTTCACGTTTTTTCAATAGGCATATTCAGTGAATAATTGAAAAAATTCTTTGAAATGATGTTAGTATGAGTATTTCAACTCGTTAAAACCATCGGAGGCTATTTTCCGTCCAGACCATTTTTTTTAAAAATTGGAAAAATTAAAGAAAATTGACGTTGATGATCTTTAGGTTAAAATTTTCAAACTAACATAATTTCAAGGAATTTTTTTCGATTTTTTTACCGACTTTATTAATACTGAAAACTCTTGAAAAAAGTGATAATTTGAAAAAAAAAAAAGTGAAAAAAGGGGATGAAGATGAAAAATGGATGACAATGGTATTTTTGAACATGGTCAGATTTTAAGGTCTGGTGGGGATGTAGAGTCAGAAGGTGAAATTTTCCTCACGTCGCGTCGCGTCATTTTAAGGTCTGGCCATAACTTTCTAGCTAAACGATAGTCCTTAATAGACACGATTTTATATAAGTGAGATGTCCCATAACGTTATCGACATCTTTCTTGATAATTCTTCTCGCAATTCAAGTTGAACTAGTGTATGAAGATTGTCGATCCTCGAAATGAAAAGAAGTGCAAGTTTACACATTTACAAGTTGCCATTATTTTCGAAAGTTGAATGGAGGAAGGTACAGATCAGAAGTTCCCCTTCCTCACTTGGCTTTAAAATCTAATCATGTCAATGTTCCGATGTTCCAAAAATATTTTGATTTTAAAATGTATCAAATAAAATTTTTTAGGGGTCCTTAAAAAAACGTATTTTCGTGTATTCTAAATATCCATAAAAAACGCAATTTTTTTTCAAATGATGTTGAAATGAATACTTTCACCCATAAAAGTCATCGGCTCGGCTGCCCTGTCATGTTAAGCCATTTTTTTTCAAAATGAAGATGATGCATGGTTGTATGTTTTTTTCACATATTGAGAAAATTCTAAAAAATTCTGCCTATGATTTTCAATCAGGAATTTCAAGAATTTTTTTTGCAATTTGAAAAAACATGAAAAACGTGATTTTCTTAGGCTTCTTCCCCGGAAATTTGGATACTATTGGAATTTTTGGATATTCTGAAACCACTTCTTGAAAATTTATATTTTTTTCAAATTTTCAAAATTTGCTTAGCATAGATTTTGAAATTGAATGTTTAAGGGTAAGAGTGGAGTCGGGGGGAGGGAATTTTTTCATAAGATCTTTTGGGTTTCTAGCGACTCTTGCATTCAGCTTTTGAAAAAAAAAAAGGAGCAAAATGATTATTCTTTTCTCGTTAGCAGCCAACTTTAATGAATTCGTACTTGCTTATTGAAGGAACTAAAAAACATTGAAAATTTATGAATTTCGTAATACCTTCAATTTTGATCTTGGATAATGTACGCAATCACGCATATTCAACTAATTTTGTTGAATTTTGGTAATGTGCATCGCATAAGATTACCCCTTCAGTTCTGAGGATCGGCAAATCTTCATTTATGTGTTCAGTTCGGATTGCTAGATTACCGAGAAAAATGTTAGAAAGCTTCCACGGAACACTCAATATATTACAGGTGATGGTTGACGGGTATATTATTGCTTGTTAGAAAATTAACACCGGTCAGTTGGGCGTCCATTTACATGATAAAACTGGTATAAAGCACGCAAGCTGTCATATTTACGACAATCTGACTCGATAGCCCAGTAGAAATGTACTTTGAAAAAGGACATTCATATTAATCGCAATTTTATCACTTAAAAAGCTTCCAGGTGACTCCTTATAAAAGATAAATTGTTTTGCACCAATTTCGCTTAAATTCATGGGAAGGGTTATTTAGGTGTAGAAATTCTTCCAAAAAATGTCAACCCCTAAGACCTTGGAGGCTGAGCCATCGCTTCCCGAAATTGACCATTTTTGGCTGAAATGACGATAAAACGAGTTGTTTGATTATTAAACCATCCTAAAATTTTATATTTCAAAAATTTAGTACATAAACATAAATGTACAATGTACGAACATGAGGGTGGAGCGCGAAAAAAAACATTCCTCGGATTTTAACCAAACTCGGTAGGGTTGTTGGGTCACTATCGAAGACTACTCAAAAAAAAATTGAGCTTCTCAGGTGGAAGTGGGGAGGAGCTAGGGGTCCCCAAAGAGCACCTACTTTTGAAAAAAACGCGGTTTTTTGTGATTCTAGGCAAGTAAAAATGGCGTGAGATTCATAAAACAGCACTAAAAAGGTGCGATTTCAGTTTCTACATCTCCCTGAACTGTTACCACCCTTCTCGGATCAAAGCTCTTTCCGCTACCAGGGGGTCGAATAGTTGCAGATCGCGAAATTCAAATATTGTGAAATTTTCGCTGGCTCCGAGTTATTTATTTTTGCCTTGGGTAATTTTACCTTCTTTTTCAAAATGAATTTTTGAAGATAATTTTCAAAATTTTCTCGATCAGTGTAGCCAATTGCAAATTGTGAAAGTCAAATTATTGGAATTCGCGTTTATCTGATCATGTTGTATGTTACTATATCTTATCCCTGGAAAAATTCACAATTTTTTTTTATTTTTTCATTAATCAGAAACAAATTGAGGAGAAAATTTTTCGTACCAGTGCGGTCACTTGTAAACCACAAAACCCCTGATTTTTTATTATGAAAAAATGAATTTTGAGACTTGCAGCAAAATTATCGCGAATAGGTTGTTAATCGGGGTATTTTGACCTGCTGAACACGAATATAAGATTGGTTTTTTCATTTGGCAATTTCTTCTCTGAAAATTAGTCATTTTCAAGTTGAAATTTCGCATCTCGAACAAAAAATGACGAGTTTCAGGGAAGAAATGGCCAAATGAAAAAACCAATCCCATATTCGTGTACAGCAGGTCATAATACCCCGATAAACACCCTTCTTGCGATAATTTTGCTTTCAAGTCTCAAAATTCATTTTTTCAATGAAAATCAGGAAAAAAAGTGAATTTTATGACTTTACGAATCCCTCTTTAGTTTCTTGATCTGGTATTACCTATCCGCATAAAAACGCCCAAAAATGTGCTAAAATAACGTCATTTCTGTATCGTTTGCGAAATTTTCAGCACTTAGTCAATATGTGAAATTTTTGCTGACCCTGAATTAATTTTTTTTGCACCGGATAATTACTTTACCTTTTTTCTTCTTTTAATTTTTGAAGAAAATTTTTGAGAATTTCCTCGAACTGGCGAATTGCGAATTGTGATATTCAAATTTATATTTGACTAGATAATTGGAAATTTTGACTAAAAATGAACAATCAATTTTCTAGGTACAACCCTCAAAAAAATTCGAAATCGGGACTGCACTGGTACAAAAAATTTTCTCCTCAGTTTGTTTCTTATTATTGAAAAAACAAAAAAAAATGTGAATTTTTCCAGGGATAAGATATAGTAAGATACAACATGATCAGGTCAACGTGCAGAGTGTCTAACAACTCCTGTTCGTCCTGTTTGTACTGTTTTGGGCTGAGTGGTCCTGTTTGTCCTGTTTTTGTACTGTTTTGGGGCTTTTTCAGTGAAAAGTCCTGTTTTGTAACAATTTTGAAATTCCACCCGCCAAAATAGAAAAAAAATTTCAATAAATGATCGTACCTAATTGAAAAAAAATTTTAAAAAATTAAAAAATAGCTAATTTTTTTGGAACTTTTTTTTTATGATTACTATATCTAATGTTCGTTCTTGTTTTTTATATACAAGATAAGATTTGTTTTTATTCTATCTTCCTTGTCCTTGAATTTTTAAAATAAATTTTTTGCTCATTTCTAACAATTATTGAAAAAATTCGTTTCATTTTTTTTTTTGCCAGAATAGGATTTTTTTGGGGGGAGAGGGTACAAAATCGATCAGAACCGATTTTTTAAAGGTCCTGTTGAAGGTCCTGTTTGTCCTGTTTTGGGGTTTTGAAATTTTGTTAGACACCCTGACGTGAATAACAATAATTTGACTTTCACAATTTGCAATTGGCTACACTGATCGAGAAAATTTTGAAAATTATCTTCAAAAATTTATTTTGAAAAAGAAGGTAAAATTACCCAGCACAAAAATAAATAACTCGGATGCAGTCAAAATTTCACAATATTTGAATTTCGTAATCTGCAATTTTACGACCCCTTGGTAGCAGAAAGCTTTGATCCGAGAAGGGTGGCAACGGTTCAAAATGTTGTAGAAACTCAAATCGCACCTTTTTAGTGCTGTTTCATGAATCTCACGCCATTTTTACTTGCCTAGAATCACAAAAAACCGCGTTTTTTCAAAAGTAGGTGCCCTTTGGGGACCCCTAGCAACTCCCCTCCCCACTTCCACCTGGAGGGGGCTCAAATTTTTTTGGGTAGTCTCCGATAGTGACCCAACAACCCTACCGAGTTTGGTCAAAATCCGAGGTATGTTTTTTTTCGCGCTCCACCCTAATCTACATACATATTATAATGACGAACCTGAATGAAAAAGTTGATGGGATAGTCGGGTACACCATTTCAAAATGTATACAAAAAATACCAAAGTTTTGAATTATTTTATAATCGAATCGAAAAATTGTCGTTTCGGCCAAAAATTTTCCACTTTAGGAAGCCATGGCTCAGCCTTGGGGTTCGTGGAATATTAAATTTCAAATTTTGAGTAAGGTTTGCATCAAAAATGTTATTCATTTAATTAAAAAATTATTATTGAACTTTTTTCATGAAGGAAACGTAATTTTGGTCGGGAGGTCCCTTTTCTCATTCCTGTGCCAAAATAGGGGGAAATTCAAAAATTTGCAATTTCAGGGTGCACGAATCCCATATTTAGTACAGACATTTTAGGTTTTGACCCAAAAAAAATTAGCAGGAAGGGGAAGTTTCGTATATAAGCGCAGTAAAGTATGTATTTTAATATTCCCGAACTTCCCTAAAATCGGTGAATATTTTGACCCCCTTTTGGGGGTGAGGGGGTTCAAATTTTCGTTTTTCGGCTATAACTTTCAAAATTACGAATTTACGAAAAAATTGTTGAAACAAAAATTGTAGAGAATAAAAAAACAAACAATTTTGTTATATACAATTTTTTCCTAGGACGTCATGGGAGGGAGCTAGGGTCTTTAGAAAAAACTCAATTTTGAAAATTTCCCATTCCCAGAAAAATCATCAAAAATCGGGTTAATCGACTTTTAGGAGCGGCTATTTTGCATAGTACATCCTATTACAATGTAGAATAAGAAAAATGTATAACCGACCCCTTATCTCAAAGTGGGGGGGTGGACCCTCCGTAGAAAAAGTCGTATTTTCCCCCAAGCGTAGCTCAACTGCAGTGCAAAATTTGAAAAATTGGTTCAAACAAACGTTGTAGAGCATCAAAAGACGAACATTTTACTTTTTTTACTTTTTTTCTACGTGGTCTTGGAGGCGAGCTATGGCGAAAATGAAAAAAATCGGCATTCGGAAATTTTTCATTAACTCAATGTAATAACCATGGGTAAATCTGGTAAATTTAAAATCTAGCGAACCAATGGTCGAACAAGTGGAGTTCTGAGGTTTTCATGAGCGCTGAACTTGATTTTTATAATAATTTTGATCCTGGGACCCAAATTGGGCCCCAAAAGGAGAGTTTATTTAGTCGATGAAAAATTTTCCAACGTCGCGTTGCTTTTTTCTTTTTGCAATAGCTCGCCTCCAAGACCACGTAGAAAAAAAGTAAAAAAAGTAAAATGTTCGTCTTTTGATGCTCTACAACGTTTGTTTGAACCAATTTTTCAAATTTTGCACTGCAGCTGAGCTACGCTTGGGGGAAAATACGACTTTTTCTACGGAGGGTCCACCCCCCCACTTTGAGATAAGGGGTCGGTTATACATTTTTCTTATTCTACATTGTAATAGGATGTACTATGCAAAATAGCCGCTCCTAAAAGTCGATTAACCCGATTTTTGATGATTTTTTCTGGGAATGGGAAATTTTCAAAATTGAGTTTTTTCTGAAGACCCTAGCTCCCTCTCATGACGTCCTAGGAAAAAATTGTATATAACAAAATTGTTTGTTTTTTTATTCTCTACAATTTTTGTTTCAACAATTTTTTCGTAAATTCGTAATTTTGAAAGTTATAGCCGAAAAACGAAAATTTGAACCCCCTCACCCCCCAAAAGGGGGTCAAAATATTCACCGATTTTAGGGAAGTTCAGGAATATTAAAATACATACTTTACTGAGCTTATATACGAAACTTCCCCTTCCTGCTAATTTTTTTTGGGTTAGGGCCTTATTTTAGCTAAAATGTCTGTACTAATTAGGTATTTGATGAAAAAATCGTTTTTCAACTTTCCTATCGGAATTGAAACGTAATTTTGGTTGGGAGGTCCTTTTTCGGTCATTTTTTGGTCGAGAGGTCCCTTTTCTCATTCGCGATCGAAAAATCAATTTTTAGGTATAAAACCATCTTCAGACGATTTTTAGGGGTATTTAACATGGATTAAGCCAAAAAAGTGAAAAACGATTTTTTGGTCGAGAGGTTCCCTTTCCTATTCGTCATCACATACAAGGTGACTTAAAATTTCTGGAACGCGAAAATTGCTTCGTAAAAAAAATAATAAGGTCTATCGAATAATGAAAACCCATTCACGACATAGCTGAAGCTCCATTCCCTTTAAAAAATATAAATTCATCCCTCATTGATTACGAATCTTTGAAAAATTTTGGACTTATTCGATTTTTGTGATTTTCAAAAAAAAGAATATCAAAACTCAAAATTTTGAAAATTTTAAAAATCGAGATATTTAAAAACCAACAGTTGCATATGATAGAGTTTGGGATAAGGATAAAAAAACCATTGCATGCAAATTTTGCGTAATCAAAAATTTGAAGGGGCAAACATTTACAAAAAGAATCAAGTTTTCGTGAAATTGGCAACACTGTCTCCCCCACTCAACCCTTTTCAGATATTTTGAGTACAGCGTTGACGTTGCCCCTTGCCGACCTACACGTAGGCAACCCTTCGTTCAGATCAACGCAAGGCAATGTATGGGGCGATTTCTCTCTAAATTACAAAAAAACGTTGCGTTCCGGAACTTTTGGGTCACCCTGTATATGGAAACTTTTTAACCGATAAAATTGCGATAAACATGCATATCTTTTTTAATCACTTTTTCGATGCTACATTATTTCTTCTGGGCTACTGAAATTTGAAAAATCTTACAATGAACTATCACGTCAACTGATACGTAAAAAGATACCACTGGCGAAAGTACAAAATAAAAGAAAAAAGGAAAAAAGAAGACCTAAACATTAAAGATGATTCAATTTTCGCGCCTTTTGAAGAGGCGGCTGCGGCTGCCGATGGTGCGAGCGAATCGCGCGAATAACGACGGCGTATATACGCGTGTTAAATTGACAGGATACGCGGCGCGCGCGGTATCGGAGTTGTGAAAATACGCCGCTCGCCACGCCGCTCCGTATTATTTACAATACGATGAAGAAAAAGGTCGCGGTCGTAAAAAAAAAAAGAAGAAACAATCAAAAGAAACGACCAGACGAAGAGTAAAAATACGCGTAAAAACGAACCTACGAACGAATAAGAGCAGAAGGCAGAAGGAGAAAGTCGATGAAGACGTACCTAACGTACACGTATTTTACGCGGGCGATAAACGGCACTCGTTTGCGCCACGAAAGTTGCAGAATTGGCGTTGGCGCTATTGCTGACTTTGACTTGACGCTGTGTAGTTGTCCGGGTCGCTAGCGCCAACAGCCGTATCGCTTATGGTGTATTGTTCGAGTCGTAGCCATTCGAGCTGTACAGGGAGAAGCCAGAAAGACGAAAAGTATTAAATCAAAGGTGCTAATACGCCGAGCTTTGGCTGCAGCGTAAAAAGTTTTAAGACTATGTAAAGTTGGGGCGTTTGAAAGGCAACTTTATAATTAAATTTGGCCGAAGGAGCGGCGTGGCGCTGTGTGACGCGATCGCGCTGCAGCGTTTTCTAAGATGCTGATACATATACGGTTAATCTAGCGTGAAATTCGAACGATGGTTACGAAACTAGTTTATAAACACTGTATGTCTGTGTACCTACATGCGATGAAGATGAGAACGAGAGAGAGCGAGGGAGAGGTTCGTAAATCTCGCAAATGATTTTCGCTGTTATAATGCTTATGGCGTGTTCGTTAAATTTTGCCCGCAGCGTGGCAAGCTGCAGATACCTTTCGTAGTTTCGTAGTACCTACGTGTACGTATAAGTTGGTAGAGGTATCTACCTATACCTACCTATACATATGTATTACGTATTAAGCATTTATGTATCAAAGCTTGGGAATGGAGAAAATATAGGTACCAAGTTTAACGAAATGTGCAACGTATCATCAACACATATACCTAACTGATAATTGCTTGAATTTGAGCTTGAGCTAGACTCTCGTATTTTACATGCTGACGCGAATATGTATTCTGAGCCCAGAAATTAAAACCTCTTATCGAAATTTAAAACTTGTGAAAAGGAAGTATGAATTCATTCAAATGGGTATACAGGGTATTCCATGAATCGACTGTCAAACAATATTTTTGGGGGCATAACCGGGTACCACTAAAAAAAAACTTGAGATGAACATTAGGGTGGATCGAAAAAAAAGTAACTTGGATTTTGACCAAATTTGGTGGGGTGGTTTACTTTGAGTGGGAGACTTCACAAAAAAGTTTTGAGCCCCCGAGAGGCAAGGGAAAGGGAGCAGGAGGTGCTCATAGTGCACCTCCTTTTAAAAAAACGGTTTTTTTTGCGTTTTTTAGCCAATCGAAATTGTGTGAGAAACCTTCGTAGCACTTAAAAGATGCGATTCGAGTGTCTACATCTCCTTAAACCATCGCCATCCTTCTCCGATCAAAACTCTGACTGCTACCTGGGGATTGAAAAGTTGCAGATTGCAATAATTCAATAATATGAAATTTTCACCAAGCTGGGATGATTTTTTTTTTCATCGAGTACCGAAGTGAACAAAAAAATTGTTCAACCACTGAAAGTGAATTTTGAAAAAAAATTCATAAAATTCCAAAATACGGAATTTATATTGACTTTGATTTGATTATTTTTTTGCTTGAAAATATTATGTATTTTTTTTCTTCAATCACTGAAAGTAAATTTTGAAAAAAAAATTCTGTGCAGCCAGTTACAAATCGTGACATGCTACACAATGGAATTTACGTTGACCTCGAATTAATTTTTTTATCTTTTGAAAAATTCACAATAATTTTGTTTTCAATCATTATTAGAAATAAAAAATTGGAAATTTTCCTTTGAAAATTTTGTACGTCAGTGCAGCCAGTTACTAATTGTGATATTCCGATGTCTACAAATTAAAAAAAAATACTTCTATTGATTGGGAGAGAAAATTGGTCCCAATACTTGAAAAAATGATGCATTCGAGTTCATAATATCAGAATATCACAATTAGCAACTGGCTGCACTGACGTACAAAATTTTCAAAGAAAAATCTCAAATTTTTTATTTCTAATGATTGAAAACAAAATTATTTTGAATTTTTCAAACGATAAAAAAATTAATTCGAGATCAGCGTAAATTCCATTTTGTCGCATGTCACGATTTGTAACTGGCTGAACTGACATACAAAATTTTCAAAATTTACTTTCAGTGATTGGAGAAAAAATATATATAATATTTTCAGGTGAAAAATTAATCAATTCAAAGTCTATATTATAAATTCCGTATTTTGGAATTTCATGATTTGCTGTTGGCTGCACTGATGTACAAAATTTTCATTTTTTTCAAAATTCACTTTCAGTGGTTGAAAAAATTTTTTATTCACTTACTTACTCGATGAAAAAAAAAAATCATTCCAGCTTGGTGAAAATTTCATATTATTGAAATATTGCAATCTGCAACTTTTCAACCCCCTGGTAGCAGTCAGAATTTTGATCGGAGGAGGACGGCGATGGTTCAGGGAGATGTAGAAACTCGAATCGCATCTTTTAAGTCCTACGAAGGCTTCTCACACAATTTTGATTGGCTAAAAAACGCAAAAAACCGTGTTTTTTTCAAAAGGAGGTGCACTTGGAGCACCTCCTGCTCCCCTCTCCTTGCCTCTCGGGGCTCAAAATTTTTTGTGAAGTCTCCCGCTCAAAGTAAATCACCCCACTAAATTTGGTCAAAATCCAAGATATGTTTTTTTTTCGATCCACCCTAATGAACATGTTGCCTATTTTGAAAATTGAAGGGACAAATGCTCCTTCTAAAAAAATCACGTCAAAATTTTTTCAAACATGGAGTACTTTGAAAGCTGAGAAAATTCTTTTTTGCCTATCTTTAAACTTGAAGGGGCTACAACAGAAATTGTTCAAAAAAATCCTCAAAGAATTAACTGATCCCCGGAATGGATATTACGTTGAAAACTGAAGAAATTTTGTTCTGTACACTTTTTGCCTAACATCGAAAATGAATGGGCTAAAGGTCATTAAAAATGAGAAAATTTGAAAATTTTTTGAAGCCCATTTATTTTGAGTGACCCGTAGCCCCTTCATTTTCGATGTTAGGCAAAAAGTCTACAAAACAAAATTTCTTTAGTTTTCAACGTACTATCCATCCCCTTGATCAGTTAATTTTTTGAGAATTTTTTTGAACAATTTCTTTTGTACCCCCTTCAATTTTAAGATAGGCGAAAAGTCATAAAGTGAAAATTTGCTCAGTTTTCAAAGTACTATCTATCCATTCCCATGGTTGAAAAAATTTTTTGACGTGATTTTTTTAGAAGCAGCATTTGTCCCTTCAATTTTCAAAATAGGCAACATGTTCATCTCAAGTTTTTTTTTGTGGTACCCGGTTATATCCAAAAAAAATGTGTTTGGCAGACGATTCATGGAACACCCTGTAGTACAAGCAAATTATGATTAAGGGTATAAAAATTTTGTTGGTGCATTCTCAATGTTCTAATAGTTTGGCTAGGGTAAAAAAAAAAAATGATTTTATACCGCAATTGGAAGGACGTGTAGTGTTTGGAAAAATTAAAAATCGCAATTTTGTGTTAATTATTTTTGGCAAAAATTGGGTGTTTTACGCTACATCAATTTCACGATTGAGAGAATTCTCTACTTCCAATCGTAAAACTAATCGAAAACTCGTATTTAGAAGGTTTAAATTATGTATATAAATGGTTTCATACCAAGGATTGGCTCGAGGTATTGGGTTGGGAAAATGAGAAATTGCGAATTCAAGTCGATTTTAGCGAAAATCGGTTGTTTTTCACTACCAAAAAGCGACGATCAAGAAGGTGTTTCACTTCCTATCGTGAAACCAATAACAAATTGGAACCCAGAAGATTCGAATTACATTAAAAACTGGCTTACCACTCCACTTCATCCTAATTACTCGTCTCAAGATGAAAAAAATCGTAATTAGATATAGGTACCTACCTCTTTTTCCTCAAAATTTGCCACTTTTTGCGACACGAATTGAATGATTGTGCAAATTCTACACTTTTTATCGGAAAACTAATCACAGATTCGAGTTCAGGAGGGTCGAATTATATGAAAATGACACCAACTTTACCCAACTCCTTCATGTGGAAAAATAGGGGCAAATCCCCCCCCCAACTTCCCCCTCCTTTCCTAAGGGGAATTTCTGATGGGTCCACTTCTCGAAAATTTCCTTTTGGGTCATACTAAAATTAAAACCACATTTCAACTCGTGTTCAAAAAGTGCAGTTTTGCCCGAACTAACCGCAGGGACTAATAGGGTAATTTGTCAAAAAATCGCAATTGCATGAAAATTACGAAGCCCATCCCCCAGCTCCCCTGAGGCTTAGAAGGGAAATGATCGTGGTTATGTGAATAAATCATCAAGGAAAACTCGTAAAAAAAATTGAGGGAAATCGGAAGACCCGGCTTCATTTTTGGTTAGAGTCGATATGTTTTGAAGAATTATTAAAATTTTCAAAAATCAAACAATTATCAGAAAATTGTCCAAAATCTCCGAGTTTTGCAAATTCCTTTTAAAAAAATTTTATTTTTGAAAAATTGTTCTAGTTTTAAAAAATTATTGTTCTAGTTTTAGAAAATTGTTCTAGTTTTAGAAAATTGTTCTAGTTTTAAAAGATTATCTAATTTTCAGAAAACTATCAAAGTTATGAAAAATTATTTAATTTTAAGAAAATCGTGGAAATAAGGTTGAAAAAATTGTCCAAGTATTAGGAAATTCTTCAACTTTTTGAAGAATCGGTCAATTTTTAAAAAATGGTCTAACTTTTGGAAAATTGTGCAAGAAAAATTTTCAATTTTTGCTCATTGTTCACAAGTTTTGGGTTCATCCAAACACCCTACCTTTTCAATTATAAATCAGTGAAAATTATCGAAAATCACTGAAAAACAGCCAGAATTACAGCACAGGAGAAAATCAGTAAACATTTTTTTACTAAAAACAAATCAGTGAAAAAAATCGTTGAAAATCAGTGAATATTCACTGAAAAGTGAAAGGTCAGTAAAATTTGTGAAATTTTCTGAAAAATAGTGAATTTTTACAGATTCAGAATGGAAAAAGATTAGTAACCCGGTATGCAAAAAAAGCAGACAAATACTGCAACTTTCTGCTCTTTTCTGCTCTTGTCTGCTCTTGTCTGCTCCTTTCTGCTCTTGTCTGCTCCTTTCTGCTCTTTTTTCTGCTATTGTCTGCTCTTGTCTGCTCCCGATGCGCAACGGGGGGTGAAAAAAAGTCGCTTAACGAGCAACAGGTAGTCAAAAAAGGTCGTTCATCGCGCAACGGGGGTCCAAAAGAGCAGACAAATGAGAATTTCTGCTCTTTTCTGCCCATTTGTCTGCTTTTTTTGCATACCGGGAAAGCTACTCAAGTCGTATGGATCCGTCAATGTTGATCCGACATCGTTCGTTTAGTCCTGTTGTATTAGAATTGAACTTCGAGAAAATTCTGAACCTTTTTCGTGTTTTTTCTTTATAGTGGTCTACTAATAAACATACTAAATGTCCGCTCCTAGAGGCATCCGCTACCCCCTTCCTCTTGAAGAGGAGCAAATGCTCGGTGAAGTTCGATTTTCTTTGAAAATCTTCTCAAATAAGTTTCCTGGTGGAAAAGTGGAAAAATAATCGTTCCTATTTATTTAACCATAAATTAAGTATTTCTTATCAGGAAAGTTCAATTTTTAACCCCCTCCCCCATCCCTACTTCTTTGACCAAAAATTGAGAATGAAAAATACCTTACTTTTCAAATAGTTACAGTAGGTAATTTTTGAAATGAATGAAACTGTCACGCTGAATTTTTTTTGTACACACTTGTAAAGTTTCCCGAAAAAATGTATAGAAAAATTTCAGCTTTTATTAATGACAAGCGAAGTTAGGAAGTTACCTATTAAATATTAAATTTAAAATGAGCGTAACAGAATGCCAATAACTCGCTACCAAATCAACTTGATTGTTTAGCCATTTTTCAATTTTGAAACTTGTTCGAGAAGATATTCGCAGAAAACCGAGTTTCAATGAGTGGTATCGACCCCCCTCCTCCCCCGTAACGGACATTTTAGTACCTATGTTTATTAGTAAACCATTATAAACAAGAAACGCGAAAGAAAAATCGGCTAATTTTTTTTCGGACTACGACATTTTTTTTCTTATTTAACTGGACTACTTCTCGATTCTCGAGTACACCGTAGCGTAGGTACCGAAAAACAAAGGCAATACGTTTCTGCATCCTGCAGTTGTATACAATTTCTCAAAAACTTTAAAACTGATTCCGGTAGTAATCAATTTTTCGAGCATTTATAGCGAAGGCGAGCAGTCGTACGGTAAATTAAACGCTGGGATTTGGAAAATTGCCCCAAACCGTGTGTAATGTAGCGAAGAAATGTACTTTTTCTACGAAACAATCGTTGTTTCAGATGTAATTACCGCTAAATGTGGTTTTCGGTCGAATCGCCCTGTAAGCGCTTAAGGTTTCGGAAAATTTTTCGACGTAACTCCGAAGTCTATAATTATTTCAAATGATTTACCATACTCACCCAGTCATTGTGCGGTCTTTCTGTACACGCAGAAGTCGCGCCCGCGACGATTGTTATTTTAATGTAATTAAAATATCGTAAAATTTTCACTCGACGGTGAATAGTCGATGAGGTAGATGTTCTCAAGAAAATGCGTACGGTATCCGAGTAATGTAGGTAGGTAACTAGGTGCATTATGTATGTGTGTGTTGTATTTCTGTATAAATGTATGGTACTTGCGTTGGCAAATTTAATTGCGGAAGTTCCGTGAGAAAGCAGGTATTTAGGTAATTCGAATACCTACCTACGTATGTTTTTTTCTCCATAGGCATGCACTTAATGGTTTCATTGGTCGCGTACCTCTCTATATACGAGTACCTACTTTAGTCTAAAGCCAAGCAGTAACGGAACTCGGGCAAATTATATAAAAATTAATACACCGAACCTCAATTACCCACTCGATGAAATCTCGAATCTGCGTTCGTGCAGATGTTATAATTACATAATTCGCGTCGTAAATCAAAATTGTAATAAAACGCCGAACATGCGGCGCGGCATCTACAGTAAGAGCAGAGAGTAAATTACATTTGGTAGTATTTAAAGTATCGCATCGGCAGCGTCGAGCTATTTAATAAATGGATATCTATTTTAAAAAATTATAGTTGCTCGAGATCTGGCGTATCTGTAGCTATAGTGTGCACTTATTTATACAGTATGACACAGAAGTCTTGGTCACCTGAAACATTTTTCAATATCTCAGAACTGAAATGAGATACCAAAACGGTTCAAACGACGTGTTCCTGGCAACGAGGACATTGAAGATCGATTATCGAACTTTCAGTCCTACCAATAGGGTGTCCACAAATTGAGAAACCGGTTTGGGTAAAAAAATGGGGGTCCGGATTTTTAACTGAAATAGAGTCTACACACTGACGCGATTAAAATATGGTATATTTTTTTGAAACCGGTTCGCCAGTTTCGAACCAGTTGTCAATAATATCCAAAAAATTGGTGATATGAAAAAAAAGTTTGAAACAAAAGTTGTAGAAAATTAAAAAACAATCATTTTTCGTTCCATAATTTTTTTCCCCATCTTGGAATGAAAAGAAGTTATAATGCAAAAAACTCGAATTTTATCATTTTGAAGCCATAACTTTTTAGTCAGGTCTCAATCGTACAAAAAATGCTTCCGCGCGAAATTCCTGTTAAAATCAAAGAAATTAAGCCCGTATGCCCTTTTCCCCCTCTCCCTTTCCTCAGGGTCCACCCATAACATTTCAAACCCATGTATTGCCTTATCTATGAGTCGTGGTGAAAAAATTTTCAAACAAAAGTTGTTCCTCAGCACCTAATGTATATTTTCATTTCTTATCAAAATCCATTTTGGAGCAACTCCTGTCCCCCGAATTTGAAAATAAACAGTTTTCAGAAAACTTCAAAATCATGTTTTCTTCATTTTAAGCGAAAAGTTTCAAAGATGCGGTAAAATTTGTAACCACAAAAAGTATTCAGAATTGAATTTCCTTTCCAATGAGCTTCATAACGACCATTTTGACTAACTTTTTCCGACAGGGTGGATCTCTCACTGTCCCTCTTATCTCAAAAGTTGAACCCACGAAAAAAAAAATTGAACGATTTTTGTTCTTCGATATCTAATGCATAATTTCATTTATTATCGGATTCCATTTTGGAGCAAATTTTGTTCGTGGGCCCAACTTTTGCGAAAAAGAGGAAGGGGGAAAGGTCCACTCTATCGGGAAAAGTTGGTGAAAATGGTCGTTATAGGGCTCATTGGAAAGGAAATTCAATTCTGAATACTTTTTGTGATTACAAATTTTGTCGTATCTCCGAAACTATTCGTTTGAAATGAAGAAAACGTGATTTTGAGGTTTCCTCAAAAACATGTTTTGTTTCCAAATTTGGGGGGCAGGAGTGGCTCCAAAATGGATTTTGATGAGAAATGAAAATGTACATTAGGTGTTGAGGAACAACTTTTGTCGGAAAATTTTTTCACCACGACCCATAGATAAGGCAATAGATGCGTTTGAAATGTTGGGGGTGGACCCTGGAGAAAGGGGGAGGGGGTAAAAAGGGCATACGGGCTTAATTTCTTTGTTTCAGTGTCCAAAACAAAAATCAATCATAAAATCAATTTTAACAGAAATATCGCGCGGATGTACGATTGAGACCTGACCAGTGGCGTAGCCATGGGGGGGGGACTGGGGCGATCGCCCCCATGGCCTTTTTTTAAAAAAAATTTTGAACAAAAAAACGTCTTTTTTGAACATTACAAATTCAATTTTTTCAAAGCTTCGCCCTCGCTTCGCTCGGGCATGAACAAAGTCATAATTATATCAACTAATTGAGGCAATATTGCAAAAAAAATCCCCCCTTTTAACCCCTTCCCCTAAAATCTTCTAGTTATCCAAGTCTTCATACCCTCTTTGTACCCTTCTGAAATATAAGCTTCCAATGCCACTGCATAAATTTGCCATTATTTTTGGTTTTCAAGGTCAAAATAATTGGCATGGAAGTTGTTTGCTCTAAAATTTAAGTATTTTTCTGTAACTTGTGCCGAGGGAGGGAGGGAGGGCTAAACTTGAAATTTTTTAAAAATTTACTTAAAATTTCTCAAAAAAATTTGAAAGCTCTGACCTCTCCTCCCCCCCTCCCCAATGAGACTGGCCACGCAACTGAAAATATGTAGTGAAAAAATACTTGCTATGTTTCAAAACAACCACAGAAAATTTGACACAAAATCTCGTTCTTGCCCCCCCCCCCCCCCCCCCTCTTGACAAAATCCTGTCTACTCCACTGGACCTGACTATTTCTTCCTTCCTAGATGGAAAAAAATTACAGAATGTAAAATGTTCAGTTTTTAATTCTCTATAACTTTTATTTCGCACTTTTTTTGATAACTGGTTATCAACTTGAAAAAAACACGTAAGAAACTTGGAAAAATTGAGTCAATCTTACACCGGTTTCAAAAAAGTGGAGATATTTAAAAAAGTGTGAAATAAAAGTTGTGGAGAATTGAAAACTGAACATTTCACGTTCTGTAATTTTTTTCATCTAGCAATGGAGAAAAGTTATAGGTTGAAAAAGAAAAAATTATACTTTGAACCTTTTGTACGACAACTTTTATTTCAACTTTTTTTCATATCTCCACTTTTTCAAATATTATTGACAACAGGTTCGAAACTGCTGAACCGGTTTCAAAAAAACATACTACATTTTAATCGTGTCAGTGTGTAGACTTAATTTCAATAAGAAAATCGGACGCCCCCCCATTTTTTGACCCAAACCGGTTTCTCAATATGTGGACACCCTGTAGGTGGGACTGAAAGTTTGATTATGAATCTTCAATATTCTCGTCGCCAGGAACACATTGTCGTTTGAATCGTCTTGATATCTCTTTTCAGTTCTGAGATATTGAGAAGTGTTTGAAGTGGACAAGACTTCTGTGTCATACTGTATACCTACACAATAAAAAGCATAGAAGAAATGTATAAGCGCGATGGTATCATAAAACACCATCTCGTACAAATTTTCTGGACCCGAAAATACGGCAAAAGCACCTATTTCCAGATTATTACATTGTAATGGAAGATAATGCGCTGCGGCGTGGATTTACGATAATAGAGGCGGTTTTTAGATCGGCGTAATTTCTTAATAAAAATCGAGTCTGCTCTCTGCTGTGGCGGTTGTTCAGAATGAAAGCGTGAAGAGGACGAGGTAAAACGTACGTCTGTCGGGGATAATTTTTCATTTGAAGTGGTACTGGAAAATTTAATTTTGACAAGCAGCGGTTTCCTCGTTTCTACGACGTGATATACGTCTTTAATTATTTCCGTAATTAATTGTAATTTTAAGGGAAAATGGAAAAGTTCATGATTCTTTTATAAGGTGTTTAGGTATAAGTTTGCTGTACTTTACGGGTATTATGTTCAAGCGGTGTTTTATAAATTGCGGAAATTTTCTACTGAATCGCGTTCTAATTTTAATTTGCAACGAGGGTTCGGTCTGTGTTTTGTTTATATTTACCGTGGATTTTTTTGTTCCGCAAATTAAACGTGTAGGTACCTACGTAGTTTACCTGCATACATAGACATACATTATATTGTATGCAGATAGAGTATACCTACGTTTAACGAGTCCTTCCATCGAATATGCTCATGTCATGTCATGTCCTAGGATTTCCAATAACACCAACCAACCTTATTTTAATTATGTACTATAAAGTCAATGAGATGAGCTCCTAAATCATTTTGACGCAATTGGTATTTCGACGATCCAAGTTCAAATTTATGCCAAGTTCAAATTTTTTCATCCTCTTAATTTTTTTTTTGAAGTTTCACTAATTCTATGTTTTTTAAACTGTATCCAGCTTTAAAATTTTTCTTCGGTAAAATTGTTTTAATTCAAATTTTTTCAAGGGGGTATAACAGGATATGTAGGTATGGTGTTTTGGCCCTGGAAAGGGATTTTGATAAAACCTACCCCAAAAGTTGAGTCATTACGAGAAAAAATTCTCACAAAAATTTTGGACCCCTAGCCGAAAATTTGAGTTGAAAAATCCGAAATTTGAGGAACTTCTCACCCTTTAATTTCAAAAGTAATGTCATTTTTGAACTCAGCAGAAGTCCATTGTATAGAAATGATGCAAAAAAAAACCAATTGCTCAATTTTGAAAAATGAAAGGGCTGAACCTCCTCTGGATCTTCCCCCTCCCCATCCAATGAGATTTGGCGATAACTCACCCGGCTCAAAAAAAATGTATGGTGTGCTTCTTCGCTGTGCCAAATTTTATACCTCTATCACCATTTGCATTCATATTTGAAAAAATGTAATCCGCCTCTGGATTAGAATGGCATTTGTCAAAAATAGCGCGTGCGAGCACTGTACTTTCCACCAGAGCTCCGTGGGAAATTGACATGAACGTTCGGGCTCCGAATGACCAGTCGTCAGTTTTTATTTTTTTTGACAATGTTGCACCAACTCAAACTCATTGAAACGTATGTGGAGGTATGTGGTATAATCAACACTAAATAACACATTTTCTAAAAAAAAAAATGGTGACTGTACCTCTGAAACTTCTTTCCAAAATGGCCGCTCAAAGTTTTTAAAACGCCCATAACTCGACAAAAAATGGGTCAAAAATTTTGAAGAAAATTTTCAGGGTTGCTCCACCCTCTAGATTTAATTTTAAAAAAACACTAAATTTTTATTTACATTTGACGAAAAACGAAAAAATGAAGTTTAAAAAACACATCTGGGGGTCCAACATTTTTGTCAGAATTTCTTCTCATCATGACTCAACTTTTAGGGTAGGTTTCATCAAAATCCCTTTCCAGGGCCAAAACACCATACTTATCCTGCTATACCCTTTATCCAACTTTGATTTTTTAATTTCATATTTTTATTATTTACTTTTTGAAATTTCTTCTCATTCCTTATCAATTTGGAAAAAAATTGAAAAGAAATTTCGAAACAGTTTTAATTTGGAAAAAAATTTCAATACTGAGATTTTTTCCAACAGTAAAACTTTATTAGATTTAAATAATTATTCTTAACGCCATTTCTCCAAATTTAATATTTTTAATTTTTTTCAACTTCTTATTTCTTAAATTTTTTTCTCAACACAGGAATTTTTTCCAACAATTTCAAAATCTTTCTTCAAATTTTTTTCAACTTTGGATTTAAAAAAAATTTAGCTCCATGTTTTTCAGGATTGTTTCCAACTCAATAATTTATTGGAAGAAAATTTTAAAAATGTGAATATGAAATTGAGAAAAAATGTTGAAAATCAAAATTAAAGTTTAAATTGTTGGACAAAGATTTTATATTGAAAATTTCTTTTAAAATTCAGAATTGAGGAGTCGTTTTCCAAAACGCATTCAGTCAAAAAGTGAAATTTCGAAAAAAAAAACAGTAGAACAATACCTTACACATTGTTTTACTGTTGTTTTCCAAAGTTTCATTTTTTAACTGGATGCATTTTGGAAAACGACTCTTTATTGAAAGAAATTGAAAATTTTTTGAGTTGAAAAAATTTGAACTTGGAATAAATTTAGATTTGGGTCGTCGAAATCTCATTTCAGTTGAAATGATTTAGGAGCTGGTGTTAATGCGCGTAATTGAGAACACTAATAGTAATTGTAAAAATAATAAGATTTGAAAGGGTTCTAAGAAGAGCAGAAGCACAAATTTGAAACGTTTGAAGTTTTTGTATGAATTCGGTATGATTATAATGTCTAAATAGAGCGACAATTGGATATTTTTGATTCAAAAATAAAAAAGTTTTGACGTGTTATCATTTGAGACAGCCATGTTCTCCATTTTCCATGAATTTGTGGATAAAACCCCTGAAATTTTTAAACTAATTTTTTTATCACTAAAATAAGACGTTTGACTTTTTTAAAGTTGATTTTTTTGAAACAAAATTTTGCACAGATTTTTTTAAATCGTCATCGTTGTAAAAATATTTTGATAGCATATTAGGCATTTGAAATCTATTAAAATGACAATGGAACTTCAACTTTTCAAACATAAATTTCAAATTTCCAACAATAAACAAAGTGATGCTAACAAAATAATCAAGTGCTCCCAATCACCATTAAATTAGAAAATCGTATATTCAATTGAAAATACGATTTATTAAAATTCTAATACAATCGTAAATAAAAATAATACTCAACGATGTTTTCTAGCTTATTTATGGCTTAGGTATCAAATGATTATTTCTTCAAAATATAAAATTTTCCTTTTAATTTGAATGTTGAAAAAATTACAACATGGTATATCATGTTAAATTTTTAGGTACGAAAATTTGTTTTTGTGTTTTTTTTTTGTAACAAATTTGAAGTGAATTAATGATACTTATAATTCTTTTTTGAGGTGTCCAATGCTACAATTCTACCCCACAATTTATTTTGTGAGAACCTCTTGACTCTTGATAACTATTTCCAAGTGTTCTCAATTAGGCTCATTGACCTTACAGAATCAGATTCTCAATAATTTATAAAAATCATACCTCTACTCTCTCTTTATCGATTTTATTGTTAGGCTGGTTTTTCACTAATTGAGTGGTAATTTGAAATGGATCAATCTTTTAAAACAAAAAATATCGCAGATAGTGTACGAAGTTGATTTAGATATGAATCTTACAGTTCGTTGGTACGAGGAGTTTCGAGTTGTTGGAAAAGTTGTACTTTATCAGTGTCATCGTTTAAATTACTTTGTGCTTGCGGCGTGCTTACTACTTAGTTTGGTATTTTACGAGTGAGCTTTTTTCTCCCAAGAAGTTTATTTTTCCTAGACGATAATTAATTTGACAAAAGAAATTTGGAAAGTTTTCAATCGTGAATACCGTCGTTGTTGCTAGTTTTTTTTTGTCTAAAAGTTGCTTGAAATTGTTATCCGAATGTTTAAAATCTTCTGCTTTAAACTTCGGTTAGCTTAGCTTGCGTTTTGATCGCATCTAATGGTGCGGATCAGTGAAATGCCGAGTACTTTAAAAGCTATTGTTCTTTGTTAGATTAGAATTCAAAGCTCAATTGCAAAATAAGTAATACTTAATACCAATGAGATATAACTTTGTGTAGAAAAGAAACCTGTGGAATGTTGGAAACTAAAAAGATACTGTCGAACCTCTAATCAGTTTTCTCACTGTATATAATATAATTTCTGTTTATATGGTACTGGCAGTAGTGAAATTAATTATTAAATCTTCGATAAAATAACTAATTAATTATTAAAATTGAAAAAAAAAATTAATTATTTTATTATTTTTTTAAATCGTTCCATCAATCTTAAACAAAAACTGGATAGTAAATGAAGTAAAAAAATGTAAAATATTATTTTCCTCCTTTTTTTGGTGCATTGTAAAATCACGCAGGCATTTAATTTTCTTTGGTATTTTTCAATTATCCAGTTTGCGTTCATCACAGTGTCATTTTCATATCAAAGTATTCGTTAGTTGTTTACATCATAGATAACATACATTCTATTGTTTGGATTCTGTAGTTTGATGGTTTTTAATTAATTTCTTTGTAATTTTGCTTGTTTTCCCGTCTAATTCGCGATTATTTGTAGTGATTTTCAGTAGTATTTCGTGTAACATATCTGATTTTCTGCTTAGTACTGAAAATGTCCGATTATGCGTGTGTTTTCGAGTATTCGAAACGTATTCTGAAAAATGTTGCTTTCATTCTAATCCTTTTGTTTGATTAATTCCAATATCAAGAATGCTATCGTCACACTCTAAAATACGCACCAACAAGGATGACTCAATCTGCAACACATCTAAGGTATCATCTACCTCAAACATAAACTCCTTGAAGAAACTTTTTGAAAGCAATTTCAAACTGAGTAATCCGTTTAAATCAAAGTCTAAAGCCACCGGCTCTGTATTAAATGCTGGAATCAAAGCTCAAGACACTGACATATTCACATTTGGTAAATCTGGTAAAAAGCTTGGTGATTTGTCAACTAATTCAAAGGAGAATCGATGGGTTGATGATGTACCTCAACAATCGAAATCAGATTCGAGTAACGGAAGTTATTTGAATTGTAATATACCGAATTGCTGTTGCAAAACGTTTTTTCGTGAGTACAACAATACTCCGTTTAGGTACCGCCATGTACCTAAAACACCTCTGAAAGAACGTAGCTCCGAGTTTAATCGTATCACTACTCCAAATTCAACCCTGTCCACACGGTCTACTGTGTTACGAAACTCAAATGGTAATTTGGAGAATAGAAATAAATTTTACAACATCAATTATCAGTTTTATAAACCAAAAACTATAGAACTGAATTTAAGTAGTTTTGAGCCGACGTTGAAAAATGACTCTAATCAAATTTCAAAACCTAATAACAACATAACGTTTCCAACTCCGAATTATGCCAGCGATAAACATCTTCCTGGTAGCTTGGCAGCCAAGGAAAATGACAGTTTCGACGAAGATTCGTTAAATATCGACGAAAAATCAGACGACGAACAAAATAAATTATTCAACGGATCCAATCGACGTGGTAATTACCTCAAAGCAGATTCAGGTGGCTTGGATGGAAGTAAACTCTCCCGAAGTAATTTTCCTTTGAAATATAGGGTACCAAAGTTTAAGAATATCGCTTTGCGTGAGAATTCTCACCCTTACGCCGTGAAAAAGCAAAGACTTACGGTGAAGAGTGTCAAAAACAGAAATATGAGAAACGTAAAAAGACGCCAGAAGATGTTGGACCGGTCTCAAACTTTCAACGGTTACGATAACTTTGCGTATAGACTAAGTATCAGCGAACTAAATGTACCTAAAAGTGGTATCCTTGTGCCGGAGAAAGTACCCAAACCTCCGGCGCCACTCAAAACTCATCAGAATGCCAGAGATGTCTTGGAAAAAGAACCTGCCACCTCATTTCGAGCTGATAATCGTATCACAAGCTATAACTGGCCGGTGACTAGTTTTTATATTGATAAACCCGCGAACGATGTTGAATTCAAGGCTAAGTATTCCAGCACGAGTAACCTGAGCTGTAAATCGGATACGAAATCAGTGAATAATTTTATTGCTAAGAAGAGTAATTTGAAGAGGCATTGTTCGTTGGGATATCTACAAGACGAATTGTACGAGTATAATTTTACTAGACGTAGACGTTCGTTGGATTTTTCTTTCAACAGTGAGTTAAAATTTCCAACAAGTAGGATTGTCGCATTGTTTAAAATCTATTCTGACATACGCTTCGCTATTATGATGCTTGTTTAGGTGACTGCTTCGCTTGCTTGTAAGGTTTTGTTTGTTTAATTTTGTTTATTTTAGCTTTTTTTTCTAAGCAAAAAAGGCTGGTAATTTTAGCGTCAGTTTGATATGAATTTGATCGTTGTTCAAATATTTGGAACAAAATCACAATGGTTTTATAAATTTTGCAATACTAGTAAAATGGAATGATCTAGGATCAAACCTCTTGTTGAACTGACTTGAAATAATTCATTATTGATTTAGTTGCTTTTTATGTTAGTAGTATCGAATGGTGTGGAATATTTATTTGAGTTTAGAATTTTGATTTTGATTTGCTTACCTGTGTGTTTATTTTTTGCGTTTTTATTTTTTGTTTTTGTAGAAGTATCAGCCTCATGTGGTATTCGAAACATACCCGAAGTAAATAATAAAGTTGTTAAACAAAGGAAATTCCAAAATTTGGACATACATGCTCATGGTGAGTACTGCAGCCTAGTGCCAAGTAGATTCTTGTTTTTAACTTATAAGGTTATCAAACAATCATTCTAGTACACTCCAACTAGATTTTGGCTATTGTTTTTTGATTTTGCTTAAAAATGCTGTCGGCGTATTTTTGAATTTTTTTCATGTAAATTTTCTGCCAAAAAATATGGATTTGAACTCGAAGTTACAAATTTCAGAAAATTGTGGTTTAATCGATCGAATAGGTCGTCATTGCGAGTAATCCACGTTAAGTATTGGTGCTAAAATTTATATTGGCCATCTTTTGAGGATTTTTCCAGTGCTGGAAAATCCCATAACTTCCTGGAGACTCCGGAACGTCTGGGTCTATCTATTCTCATACGGAATGAAATGACCGAACTGTGCGCGATCTCGTTTATTTTTTTGTCATTCATTTATCACCTTCTCCGCTCTCCGCTACTTTGATCATCTCAGGGTACCTTTTTTTCAAAATTTTAATTTTTTCAGCTTTTGAAATTTTTTTCTCATAATATCAATTTTCTCAACTTCCAATAAATTTTTTCCCCCACTAAACTTTCTTCCTCGAAATTTTTTTTAGCTCCCAAGATTTTTTTTCAATTACTTCGATTTTCATTCTTGCTAATTTTTTTTCATTTAGGTACTAAATTTATCTAAATTTTCAACTGTAAAATCCTATTCTTTGAGCTTAAAATTTTTAAAAACTACATTTTTTCGAATTTTTCTCACATTTAAATTTAAAAAAAAAGTTTTTCAACCCAATTTTTTTTCAATTTTTTGATTCTAAAAATTTCAGAGCTGGAAAATAATTTGAGAAAAACATATGAGCTAAAAAAATAGAATTTTGAGAAAAAAATTCCCAAAACTGTAAATATTGAATTTCTGAGAAAAAATTTTAAAAGAAAAAAAAATTTGAGAAAAAATTTGTAGAGTTGAAAAATGGAAACAGAAATACAAGAGTTGAAAAATGTTTATATGTACCTGAAAAAAATTAGGAAAAAATTTCAGAGTTGGTAGAAATTTTATTCTAGATGAAAAAATTTTAGAGTTGAAAAATATCTGGAGGAAAGGGAATTAAGAATATTGAAACTATTCTTAGAATCAAAAAAAAATTAAGTTGCGATTTGAAAGAGCGATTTTTGTATCAAAAATTGGGTAATGGGTATATACCAAATTTCAATTTTTTTCGTAGATAAAATCAAATTGTCTTATTTTGTAGGGCGATGGGGTAATTTTTGAAATTTCAAAAATTCGAGAAATGAACTTCAGTACCTATTTGAAATTGTAGATATGCAGATGTACTTCCCATTGATTTTTGTTTCAGCTCAAAATTTTAAATAATTATATCATACTTATACATAACACAGGTCGATATTTTTAAGCTTTTGAAATGCTGTTTGAAATTTGAGGGATAATTTTTATACTTAGTATTTTTCACACTGATCACGAAAAAAGTTGTGAAAAAATTCAATCACCCAAAGATTTTTTATAATTTTAATGTTTTGTTGAAAAAAATTTTACACTTTTTGATAACTTGACACTCGAAGTACATTTTCTGAGGCTTAAATTTTCCAGAAAATCTGTTTTTTTTTTTGTAATTAACATATTTTCAACATTTCTCATTTAATTGTAACAATAGAAATATCAAAGGTCGGAAAATCGGCAATTTTTTTCTGCGTGATTGATTCTGGTTGGTGATTCTGACCTACTTTTCAAGTGCTGAGTTTGAATATGATTTCAGTTTTTATCCAGAACGTTAGCATTTTTTATATGTACTCAATTGGAATTTTTTGTTGAAAATTGGTTTTACATTTTTTGATTCAACTTTTAACCCTTAGAGTCGATTTTTTGAGCACAGAAATGGTTTAACGAAAAAAATTAATAGAGCATAAATTGTGAAGCGTAAAATTTCTTTCTATAGAGTTCAATTCGATTTTTCTGAGGAGGCTTAGTTTTTGAAATAGTATTTTCAATTTTAAAAAAGTTGAACTTTCAAACTGAAATATCTCCAAAGCAAAGCATCTTAAGAAAAAACTAATTAGATTCTACTTGAAGGGAATTTTACGCTTTACAATTTATGTTCTATTCATTTTTTTCGTTGAACCCTTCCTTTGTTCAGAAAATTGACTGTAAAAGTCAAAAGTTATCAAAAACTGTAAAAAAAAAAAATGTGCAACAAAGAATTCAAATTGTGAAAAATCCTTGGATGATAGAATTTTTTCACTATTTTTCTCGTGATATGTAGAATGACGTCCCCCCCCCCCCCTTCTAGTCCTCGGGTTCAAAGATCACCGAGTGAAAATCACTGGCCATTAGGAATCATAGTAAGGTGGATTCGCTGTATTTTTAATAAATTTTTGGATTGTTTGAAAATGTAAGCCTTCAAAATTGATTATTTAGAGAGAGAATCACAAAATGAAAAAATTTCTTTTCCTCGCCTATAATAGGGGTTGAAAAAAAAATGATGGTTGTTTTGTGTGCTGTAGATTAATCCAAGGCTGTAAAAAAAAATGAGCAAAATTAAAAAATCAAGGGTCAATAGCGGGTTGAAATATGATGGAATGACCCCAAACAATTTAACTCGCCAGTCGTAGAGCCTACGCCAATTCGAATATAATTGTCGTATTGTAAATAGCTCAAAGAGATGTATTAAAAACAATACTAATTTCGAATTATATTTAAGAGATTCTAATTGAAATTAATCAATTTCGATTGGCAATTGGTTTCTGGTTAATTATACGTCGGTACGATGGTCTTTTTGCACGTGACAACATTTGCAGTAGTGGAAAAAATGAAATGTACCCCTATCAAGAGATCAATTGCGTATGTGTGTGCAGATAACAGAAATTGTGTGTATGTTTATATTTTTTTATACGGTAGACAGGGTAAGAGCCTGAGAGTGATATTATTTTCAATTAAGCACTATTGAATTGTTATTGCAATGAGAATGACGACTGTTGATTGTTTACATGAGTGATTCGAGTTAAGGACTATACCGCAAGGTGGTTACGTGTCTCTGTTTATACGGTAGTACGGTAATTGACTGGTGAACGAGTTGGCATGGTGGTGGGTATTTGGCGTGTGGCAGCAACAGTCATTCATCGTACCACCGAAAGGATCGGATAAATTGTAATGAGTAAATTGGCCGGAATCCAATGTACGCGCATTGAATTTTTTTCCTGCCCAAATCAAACTAGTGCTTTGTATTTGGTTCTCGTACATTGTGTATTGTTCGACCTGAGTACGACGAGCACGTGTCCGTGGTACGAATAATGCTCTCGATTCGTGATGATCGGTTCGCGGTTCAATGAATAAAGTGTGTTGTGCCTGGTGTAAAGTTTCCACCGGTGTCGGCTATTGAGATTGAATTAATTTTCGTCAAAAATCGGATACGATTACGAAACGAAAATTTTCCATTCGGAGTGCCCATACCCTTAGCTTATCATGTTCGGATCTTGAATGGGGAATGCTGTTGATCAGATGTGGTAATGGGTTTTCTTATTTTTACTGGTTTTTTTTTGTGTGCTAAAATTTTAAATGGATTTTTTTAAATGCGTTTTTTCATATGCGTTGGGCTCCTTATAATTATGTTGTGATTCGAATAATCTTATCAAAAGTGTAAAAGTTAAGGGTATGCTCTACCTTGTTATCAGTAAAAATTGAAAAATTTAGGATCGGGATATCTTAAGAATTATTGAATAAAATGATCTGAAAATGTAATATGTGCTTCGGAACAACATTATCTTTGGAGAACTTTTGAGATATTTTCAAAATTTTTCTTCAATTTAAAAAAAATAATTTTTAAAAATCACCAAAAATACTTTGGACAAAAAATGGTGTTGTTGTTTGTCCAATTTTTTCCAAACATTTCTTTTTTTTCAAAAATTGAAGAGAAATTTTGAAAATATCTCAAAATCCTCCAAAGATAATAATTGTTCCGAAGCACATATTAAATTTTCAGACCATTTTATTCAATAATGCTCAAGATATCCCGATTCCAAATTTTTTCAACTGATAACAAGCTAGAGCATACCCTTAAATGATTTTTTTTCAACTCTTGATAAAGTTTTGTAGGTGGTATCATGACTTGGAAATCGTATTTCGTTCGAATACGTAGGTACACAAATTACTTACAAGGGGTAATTTTTTTGTAGGGAAACGCGTGTGACAACCCCTCCCCCCTCCTTCAAAAAAAAATTCAATTGCATGGAAGAGTCTGGAAAATTGGAAAACTTCAGGGAAAACTTTTTTGAAAAATAGGGGCAACCATGGCTATGATTTTGATAAGTTATTTTTTGATGGGATGGGGACATCAATATGAGATTTTTAGAAATGAAAAAATCACAATTTAAAAAAAAAATTTATAAACGAAGCCGACGAGAATATGGGAGGGTACACATTACGTCCTTCTCCAGGAAATTTAACATTCACGTAATTCTGCATTTTTTGGTGGAATTTGACAAAAGAGTATGGCCGAATAAGGGATGAATTTGGCAAGTGGTGTATATTGCCTAGAAAAAATTTTCCACAAAATTTTGGTCCCTACCCTCTCCTTCGAAGTTATGGCCATTTTATTTTATTATTTTCAAGAATTTTTAATTTCAACGGAAGTGAACGGAATTTTCTGCTCTTTGGCACAAATCTCTGATAATTTTTTCAACAATCTTGGTGTACTCCTTCACGTTTTTTCGGCTATTTAAAGATTCAATTGTAAAAAACACCTGCGACCACCCTGGAAAAATTATTAAAAAATACGTTTTGTATGTAGAATTTTGCTGTGCATTTGGTTTTGGTCATTTATTTGACCAAAGAGCCGAAAATGCCGAAAAATCGTTCAAAAATGTTATTTTGTAGCAGATTTTTCAAATTTTGAACGTTTTATATAAAAAGAAATGACAATGAAAAAACCAATCTCTTATTATTTGCGTTCAGCAAGTCAAAATACGCCGTTAAAAGTACTTCTCGCGATAGTTTTGCCGTAAGTTTGAAAATTCACTTTTACACTGATTTTCATGACGAAAAAAGTGAATTTTGAGACTTCAAGTAAAACGGTCGAAAAAAATGTGTTTATCGGGGGATTTTGAAGTGTTTAGGAGCTCAAAAGCATCAGGGGCCAAATTCACCCCTTATCCGCCCAAACGCTGTCAGAAAATTTGGAAAATTTCTAACTTGCATTTTCGGTAAAATTTCGAAATTCGAAGAATTCAAATTATGTTTTTCAACTTTCTAAATTTTTAAGGACGAATGGAGAAATAAGATGGAAAATATCTCGCCAAAGGTCTTGCAAAAATTTTGCTTTTTAATTCGAAGATTTTGACTCCTTTTGAGGGTGCTGAGCTCGATTATCAATTTATTTTCTCGGCCTGGCTCCACTGTGACCGTTTTTAATTTTTTTCGTAAAACACTTATTGTAATTGGGGGAGGCAAATCGAGAAAGTAAGTTGATAATCGTGCTTAGAACCCTCAAATTAGTAGGAATCGATATGCCACTCGTGGTTTTAGTTTTTTTTCTATTCTCCAATTTTTTAAGAGCTACTCTCTCATTCTAAATCAGTGAAAAATCACTGATAAATAGTCAGAATTGCAGCATAGAAAAAATTAGCAAAATTCTCTGATTTTCAGCGAATTTTCGCGATTTTTCAAAAAATTTCATTGCTTTTTCAGCAAATTTTATAAATTTTACTGACTTTTCAGTGAATTTTCACTGATTTTCCAGTGATTTTTCTCACTGATTCATTTTCACTGATTTTCTCTTATGCTGCAATTCTGAGACTGTTTCTTAGTGATTTTCGATAATTTTCACTGATTTATAATTGAGAAAGTAGAGAGGCATTGAGGGGTGGTATCTTAAAAATAAATGAATATTCGGACTCAGCGAACTTGAAAACTTAACAAACGATACCACGCCCGTCATTTTCAGTTTTTTAGTTTTTGGTCATGTTAATGGGTGAGGGAGGGGGGTAGATGGGGTTGGGTCAAAAAAGTAAGCCGATATTCAAACTCAACGTCGTTAAATTGGTAAGAATCGATATGCCACTTCACTTTTTCCATTTTTTTTGATTTTGACAAAAACTGAGGACCCCTGTGTCCCCTTGGATTGTTTAGATCCCACATTGTAAAGTAATTAGTTAAAAAACTTATGAAAAGTGCTCCTCCTTGCGATTTTTTCAGATTTTTATATTGTATAGCTTTGAATTTTTGTACTCATCGCGAAAAATTAAATTTTCATCTCAAAAGTTCAACTTTGAGCTCTTAAAATTTTAATCACTGATTTCGAATCTCCTTGTTCATCTTCGATCTAACCGATCTCGAAATATGAGTCCTTTAAAGTTGAACCGTTTTACATGAAATTGCAATTGTACGAAAATTACGCCCCCCCCCCACCTCATTGAAGTATTAGGATCGAAATGACGATGATTACTTGATTGGAGTATGGGAGCAACCCGTAAATTTTTTTCAGAAAAATCGGAAAACCTAAGGTCAAAATCCTTGGCAATTTGACGTGGAATGAGGCTGAAGATTCATTTTTCAAACGAATTCACGTAGATTTCGTATTTTTGGTTTACAGTTTTCGTTATTTCTTTTTAATATTCCAAGATTCCGGGGATTTTTATTTCCGCTGTCCGAACGTACTAATTTTCGGCAGCATAATGATTCTTAAAAATAGGAAGTACTAGCGCATAATTTTAGTCCCGGAAGAATGTTTGGCAGGCTGGGCAACGTGACTGAAATCACGACACCAATCATCGGACAGTGTATTTATACCGAATATACGATTCTGAACTCTAAATTTCACTCTTTGTCTGTTACGTTGCACGTGAAATTTTCCTCGACGAGTTACGAGGTGAAGAAAATTATGGCTGGAGGTGCTGTGGTCGCTGTAGCACCGTTGTAAGCGATGATTCATTAATCAAAATAAGTACGCTGTAAAAATTCGAAGATATTTTTGTGTAAATTCCACGACGACGTCGTATATTCGACGACGACACGTCATTTATTTAATAAATTTTCCGGTTTTATTGGGTTTCGTTTCGGTTCGATGATACGGCGCGCCGCGTCAGCAAAGGTAACGGTTGCTACAGAATTCGGTATGATTTGTCCGCCAGAATGGGGAAAAAAATGAAGTAGCTCGAAGTGAAATGGTATTTTAGGATACACAAGTAATACAAATATTACGCAGAGTGTAATATTACGATGACGCATTAATGAATTAATTTTCATTTGAAATACTTTCTCCATTTATGGATAAACGGTCGGCTGGCTTGGCTCGAGTCAAGATTGATGTCGATTCTTTTACGGGGCTCGATGGCTCGAGTCGGGTATCTGCGTTCTTTATTTATTGGCGGGATTTATGAGGTATTCGTTTGAACGAAACGGTAGAGAGGAAAGAAGCTGGAAAGAAAAACGTGATACCGAACGCATCATCGTAGTAATTTCATTATTTTTGTTTCATAATCAGTCCCAGTCCGGCTATGGATTATGGTCTCGTAGTACCTTGCCGGCCGCATAAACTCACTAGCTTCTAGTTAATTTTGCCGCAAATGGGATTTCGACGATCTAAGTTTAAATTTATTCTAATTTTAAAATACAAATTTTCTTTGATTCAAATTTTTTTAAACTGTTCTCAATTTTAAAAAACCAATTTTTAAATTTAAATTTTCTCAGAAATTTTTCAACTTGAATTTTTTTCAATTTCGTATTTTTATTACTTTTTAAAATTTCTTTCAATTATTCACTTATTGAGTTTGGAAAAAATTTTAATAAACATGAAGTTGAAATTTTTTTAAATTCGAAAATAAAAAAAAATTGAGAAATTTTCAATTGAATAGGGTGTTGAACACCCGGTATTCTAGATAATTTTTAATGATTACAGTGGGTTTCCTGGAAAATTCAGAAAATTTTGTAAAAATCCAATAGAAGGATAAATCATCTAGAGAAGTGTTTATTTGCTTATTTTATTATAAATTTTTCGAAAAATTTCACCCTCGCTTCGCTCGAGCCAGATTGTATGTCTCTTCATAGTCGGGTCTCAATCGTACAAAAAAAGGCTTCCGCGCAAAATTCCTGTTAAAATTGATTTTATGATTGATTTTTGTTCTGGACACTAAAACAAAGAAATTAAGCCCGTATGCTCTTTTTTCCCCTCTCCCTTTCCCCAGGGTTCACCACCCAACATTTCAAACGCGTGTATTGTCCTATCTATGGGTCGTAATGGAAAAATGTTCAAACAAAAGTTGTTCCTCAGTACCTAATGTACATTTTCATTTCTCATCAAAATCCATATTGGAGCAACTCCTGCCCCCCCCCCCAAATTGGAAAATAAAACAGTTTTGAGAAAACTTCAAAATCACGTTTTCTTCATTTTAAGCGAAAAGTTTCAAAGATACGACAAAATTTTGTAACCACAAAAAGTAGTCAGAATTGAGTTTCCTTTCGAATGAGCTTTATCACGACCATTTTCACCAACTTTTCTCGACAGGGTGGATCTCTCCCCCTTCCCCTTATCTCAAAAGTTGGACCCACGAAAAAAAAATTGAACGATTTTTGTTCTTCGATATCTAATACATAATTTCATTTATTATCGGAATTCATTTTGGAAGCAAGTTTTGGTCATGGGTCCAACTTTGTGAAAACGAGGAAGGGGAGAGGTCCATTCTGTCGGTAAAAGTTTGTGAAAATGGTCGTGATAGAGTTCATTGAAAAGGAAATTCAATTCTGAATACTTTTTGTGATAACAAATTTTGTCGTATCTCCAAAACTATTCCTTTAAAATGAAGAAAACGTGATTTTGAGGTTTTCTCAAAAACATGTTTTGTTTCCAAATTTGGGGGACAGGAGTTGCTCCAAAATGGATTTTGATAAGAAATGAAAATGTACATTAGGTGCTAAGGAACAACTTTTGTTTGAAAATTTTTTCATTACGACCCATAGATAAGGCGATACACACGCTTGAAATGTTGAGGGGGTGGATTCTGGGGAAAGTGGGAGGGGATAAAAAGGGCATACTGGCTTAATTTCTTTGTTTTAGTGTCCAGAACAAGAATCAATCATAAAATCAATTTTACCAGGAATAGCGCGCGGATGTACGATTGAGACCTGAGTATCACTGATTTTTTAATTCATCATTTTTTGTTGATCGTGATGCACAAAAAAACGATTTTTAAATGCATGTTTTTGTCGATCAAGTTATAAATTTAAAAATTCCCTCGCTACGCTCGGGGATAATTTACATTTTCTTTCTACAGAATTAATTTAAAATCAATTTTTTTTCAAAACGTATTTTTTAATGATATGCGATGAGAAAAAAATGTCATGATCGCCTTGACCAAAATGTTGAAAAAAAGGGTAGGAATGAATGAGCAGAATTCAACATTATTGGTCACATTTTGAAAAATTTCAGTGAGGGAAAATAATGAATTTTCAACTGTTTTGAGTATTTTTTCGCAAAAATGTTCTCCCTTGCTTGTCTCGGGCTTAAACGTCCATTTCACCCGCCCCGCCCATTTGAGATAGGGGGTGGGAGTGGGGTCAATCGTTTGTGCTAGGTTTGTGCTGGTTTGTGCTGGCATTAGTTTCGTTTGTGCTCATTCCCTTTCCCTGAAAATGAATATAGGTCAGGGTGGGGCGGGTGAAATGGTGCCCCGCCCATTCAAGATAGAGGGTCGGGAGTGAGGTCAATCGTTTGTGCTAGGTTTGTGCTGGTTTGTGCTGGCATTATTTTCGTTTGTGCTCCCTCCCTTTTATGGGCGGGGCAGTTGAAATGATGCCCCGCCCATTCAAGATAGAGGGGTGGGAGTGAGGTCAATCGTTTGTGCTAGGTTTGTGCTGGTTTGTGCTGATATTATTTTCGTTTGTGCTCCCTCCCTTCTGTGGGCGGGGCGTCTGAAATGCTTTCTGAAAAACCTTGAAGATAAAACTTTAAAAAAATTATAACAGTACCAATCGTTTGTGCTACTCACGGAGAGGTTTGTGCTGCTTTTACATTTTGAAAAAATTTACATTCTGACCCTTTTTTTGATTTTCACAGATGTTCTATACCCTGGGCGGGGCGCTTGAAATGGTGCCCCGCCCATTTGTGATTGAGGGACGAGTGTGGGGTCAATCGATTGTGCTAGGTTTGTGCTCGTTTGTGCTGGCATTATTTTCGTTTGTGCTCGCTTCCTTTCTCTAAAAATGGATATAGGTCAAGGGCGGGGCGCCTGAAATGGTGCTACGTCAATTCAAGATTAAGGGGTGATTGTGAGCTCAATCGATTGTGCTAGGTTTGTGCTCGTTTGTGCTGACAATATTTTCGTTTGTGCTCTCTCCCCTCTATGGGCGGGGCATCTGAAATGGTACCCCGCCCATTCGAGATTGGGGGACGAGTGTGGGGTCAATCGATTGTGCTAGGTTTGTGCTCGTTTGTGCTGACAATATTTTCGTTTGTGCTCTCTCCCTTCTATGGGCGGGGCAATTGAAATGGTGCCCCGCCCATTCAAAATTGTGGGGCGAGCGCGAGGTCAATCGATTGTGCTAGGTTTGTGCTCGTTTGTGCTGGCATTATTTTCGTTTGTGCTCACTCCCTTTCCCTAAAAATGAATATAGGTCATGGGGGGACGGGTGTGGGGTCAATCGATTGTGCTAGGTTTGTGCTCGTTTGTGCTGACATTATTTTCGTTTGTGCTCCCGGCCTTCCAAGGTGGAGCGTCAGAAATGCTTTCTGAGAACCCTCGGAAATGAATCTTGATGAAAATGGTTTGCAGTGAGTGGCGAGCATTTTTTTTTCAAAGTCCACTTGATTTTGCACTCTGCATTATTTTCAAACTGGTTTTTTCCATTTTTTAAACTTCAAAATTTTTTCAACGCAAATTTTTGAAGTTCAAAATTTTTTAAACTTCTACATTTTTTTTCAACGAAAATTTTCAAACTCTGAATTTTTTCTGTAAATTTTTCGAACTTTAAATTTTTCCAATGTAAATTTTCAAATTCTGAATTTTTCTCCTGTAAAATCTTCCCTCTAAATTTTTTAAACTTCAACACTTCTACGTAAATCGGAATCTTCTTCAGGAATATTCTGAAAAATACAATTGAAAATTATTTTTCACAACTACATTGAAAATAATGAAATACACAATTTAAAAAAAATAATAAATGTCTTTATTGTATGTTTCATTATTTTATTTTCGATGTTGTTAAAAATAATTTTCAATCGTATTTTTCAGAATATTCCTGAAGAAGTCTCCGATTTACGTTTCAGAAGTTTTGAAGTTGGAAAAATTTACAGGAAAAAAAGTTGATAGGTAGTTTGAAAATTTGCGTTGAAAAAATATAAAAGTATGAAAAATTTTGAGAAAAAAATTTCAAACTTGAAAAAGTTACGTTGAAAAAATTTTGAAGTTTGAAAAATGGAAAAAACCAGTATGAAAATAATGCAGAGTGCAAAATCAAGTGGACTTTGAAAAAAAAATGCTCGCCACTCACTGCAAACCATTTTCATCAAGATTCATTTCCGAGGGTTCTCAGAAAGCATTTCTGACGCTCCACCTTGGAAGGCCGGGAGCACAAACGAAAATAATGTCAGCACAAACGAGCACAAACCTAGCACAATCGATTGACCCCACACCCGTCCCCCAATTTTGAAAGGGCGGGGCACCATTTCAGATGCCTCGCCCAGAGGAGGGAGGGGGCACAAACGAAAATATTGTCAGCACAAACGAGCACAAACCTAGCACAATCGATTGACCCCACACTCGTCCCTCAATCACAAATGGGCGGGGCACCATTTCAAGCGCCCCGCCCAGGGTATAGAACATCTGTGAAAATCAAAAAAAGGGTCAGAATGTAAATTTTTTCAAAATGTAAAAGCAGCACAAACCTCTCCGTGAGTAGCACAAACGATTGGTACTGTTATAATTTTTTTAAAGTTTTATCTTCAAGGTTTTTCAGAAAGCATTTCAGACGCCCCGCCCACAGAAGGGAGGGAGCACAAACGAAAATAATATCAGCACAAACCAGCACAAACCTAGCACAAACGATTGACCTCACTCCCACCCCTCTATCTTGAATGGGCGGGGCATCATTTCAACTGCCCCGCCCATAAAAGGGAGGGAGCACAAACGAAAATAATGCCAGCACAAACCAGCACAAACCTAGCACAAACGATTGACCTCACTCCCGACCCTCTATCTTGAATGGGCGGGGCACCATTTCACCCGCCCCACCCTGACCTATATTCATTTTCAGGGAAAGGGAATGAGCACAAACGAAACTAATGCCAGCACAAACCAGCACAAACCTAGCACAAACGATTGACCCCACTCCCACCCCCTATCACAAATGGGCGGGGCGGGTGAAATGGACGTCGGGCTTAACACATTCGTATTATTATATCTCATAAAATCAAATTATATTTTACCCCTCATCGATTTTTTATTTACTGGGACAAGCCAAAAAGATTGCAGGGGCTTTCGTGGAAGTTATGAATTTATGGCATGTGTGTTTTTTTTTTGGAGGGGTGAAAATTTGTTTGAATTTTAGGCCTGGAAAATACCGTTCTTTCAAGTTCTCAAGTTTTTGTGCCATGGAGGGTGTTCAATTGTTCATTGTGATTTTTTTTTTAAATTGTAGGTAAGTACATATTTGTTTGAAGTTTTTCGTAAAAATTGATTTTTTGGGAGGGAGGGAGGGAGGGAGGGAGGGAGGGAGGGTGATTAATTGGCCCATGAAAAAACCGAAAAAGTCATGAAAAAAGGTCAAGCTAAGTCAAACTTTTTTCTCAACAAATTTTGTTAGGCACCCTGTTGAAAAAATTGTACAGTTGAAAAAAATTGAAGAATTTTAACAATTGAAAGATAATTTCTCAATTTCAATTTTCGAGCCACAAGTAATTTTTAGAAATATGAAGTTGAAAAAAATTTGAAAGAATCAAAATTGGAAAATTTTTCAATAGTGAAGTTTTTTTAATTTTGAAATTGTTTCTGCTGTAAAATTTTTTTAAATTTAAATTTTCCCAAGTTTTCCAACTTTGATTTCTTTAAATTTTTGTCAACTTTTCATTATTTAAAATAGCTTCAAACTCAAAAATTTTTTCTATCTTTAAATTGAAAAAAAAATTGTAATGTGTTTTTAAGAATTTCTTCCAAATTAATAATTGGAAAAAATGAAAAAAGTAAGTTAAAAAAAATTTTACTGTTGGAAAAAGTTCTGGATACAAATTTTGTCAAAAATCTAGAACTATAAAAAATTTGGAATTAAAAATTGAAATAAATTTGAACTTAGATCGTCGAAATCCCATTTGCGGCAAAATTAATTAAGAGCCAGTGAATTCGAGATGATGTGATAATGAGGATGAGGAACGAAGCGCGGCAGATTATTTCAGCATTTAATCATAAACCGGTTCTCTGTGTATGCGTACTACGCTATACAATAATTATCATGCGTAGGTTAGGTACTCGTACTATTTACGTATACTACGTAGACATAAAGCGCGCCTTATTCGAAACGATGAATTAATTTTCTCTTACACAGAACAGAGCAATGATTAATAACGAGTTAACAAGAGAGTAATTGCGTCAATGATTACTTATTTGTTTTTGTCTTATAGCGATTCTGTTTCTCATTTAGTGCGGTTATTTCTCTTTTGCGAACAATGCTACGTACACATAACTACAAAGGTAGTTAGTTACTTAGTTATATGTAAGGTACTGGCACGAGTTAGGTATTTATATTGTCGATGAAGTTAATGCATTGTATGGCTGAAAGCTTTGGCAGATCGTTTTTTAGAACCGGTTCGCGGTTCGCGCCGTTCATGACCCAAGTATTATAAAATTACGAATAATATCACACAATGAAAGGGTGTGCCGAAGAGCGGAGGGTAAGACGAATCGAGACGAAGAAAATTTATCTAACAAATTGGCGCGAAATTTGTTTTTCATTCAAGTTCGCATTTAGCCAATTTAGTGTTTTGACGTTTTAAAAGAGACTTGAACACGTGGTAGAGACGTTTTTTGCTCGCTGTTAAGTTGATTTTGTTTTTCGGTCGGTTGTTTTCATTTTACCTCGGTTTGATGATAGAGATGCGGAAATGACGGTACTGTGTTTATGGTTGAGTTGAACAGGTGTTTTTTTTTACTCATTTTATTTTTAAGGTGTTACGACAAAAGAACTAGTTAATGTGTACGGTATTTGGTGCACTTGTACCATCGTATTAGGTAGTTTTAAAATAGAATTCGATCGGTTTACTAACTCGAAGGTTTTATAATTTTGTGTTCGCAGCTCTGTTCGCTGCCGTCGAGCATGGTTACGTAGAGAAAACCAAAAGCATTTTGGAATCTTCCGAAGTCGATGTAAACAGGTATGAATTTATATAGTTTTTTCACGTTTGTTTTTCTCCGAGATCCTCGAGGGAGTACAGGCTGTCCATTTTGTGGGCAACCTGGAAAAATCGGGAAATTTTTGAAGTGTTTTTCTCCCTTATTCGCTGTAAGATTCGTATTGGTTTTTTTTGTCACCTAAAGTGACGTTTGTTCTTTTATTCAATTTTAGAGTCACTCGAGTCAATTTTTTTCAAATTCCAAAAGCAAGTTTATTTTCACGAGAGAAAATAAACTAAATTGGTGAAATTTCACCCTAAAATTTAGGAAATGGACTAAAATTTTCGTTCTTGCTTCGCCCTGGCTAAATTGTTTTTGTTTTACATTATTTTTGAATTTTGAATGTGCTTCAATTAGGTATTTTGCATCAATGAAAATCTCATAAAATTTTTCCAGTATGATAGCTGTAAGGGAACCTGGGGCATGATGCACCACCCTAGACCAAATGGTCTGCCAAATCTATTCAAATTGGTCAAATAATCTAGTTTCTGCAGCAAATTGAAGTTCAAGCATTTTCCTTTCATTTCGTTGAAAAATCTCTTTTTCGTGCATACCTCCACTCTACAGAATTACAGAATTTTTTAAAATTTTTTTGCAAGATGCAAACAATAAAGACGTGATGGTAAATCATGATTTTTTCTCAAATTTACTCAAGTACATTCGAGGTGGATAGCACAGATTTAAATAAAAGCGTAATTTTTGGAAAGAGGAATTCTGAAAACTCCGTAATCTAAATTTCAGCTGCTTTTGTGATTTTCCGATTTTTTGAGCAAATTTTTGATTTCATCTGAAAATGGAAGCAAAAATGTAATATTTTTTATTCTGAAAAAAAAAACACATGATATCAATTGAAGCATGTTTAGTGCTATATGTGACCTTTTCAAGAAATTTGTATTTAAAAACAATGTTTGCAACATTCAATTCGTTGGGCAGTTAGAATGAGAATTGTCAACAAAAATTAATTTTTTTTTTCATGAATCAGGCAAAGCTGAAAATGTATTTTAAGAAGTTGAAAAATCAACAATATTCGATCATAACTGATAGTGAATGTGGTACGAGTACTTGTCATCCTCTCAAACCAAAATGATTCTTGATGATTGAAAATTTTTCGAGGTCAATTGGACTCTAGTTCGTAGTTCAGGAAGTTGGAAGAGGGTTTAAAAAAGTGACATGGATTTGACCCTAGACTCCTGCGAGTTTTACCTATTCAGATCATGAATGTTTTCTAGATATTTTTTATCAAAATGTCAGATATCAATTTCTCTGTCAGGGTGTCTATACCGGTCGCGAAAGTCGCGAAAGTCGCGAAAAAGTCGCGAAATTGACCCAAAATTCGTCAAAGGTCGCGAATTTTTCCGAAATTACTTCAATTTTTTCGCCTTTTACAAAACAGAAAAAGTAAAGAAATTTCACCTTTTTGAACATTTTTTCTAAAAATTTTCGCCCTCGCTTCGCTCGGGCTCATAAGTTTTTTAAACCTTCTTCCCTTCTATTTCAGACAATTTAATATTTTGAAGCGGAAAAATATGTTCTTGTGGGATACTAACGTAAGTAGCGATCACGATTGGGAATTTCAAAGGAAATATTGTGTCCATTCTCAGGAAAATCTAAAAAAATTGGAGAATTTTGGAATTTTCTAAGGAATGTTTTAAAGAAGAAAATCATTTGAAAATATGTATTTTTTTGGTGTTTTTTAAATAAATTCTTCGAAAAAATTTCGCCCTCGCTTCGCTCGGGCCAAATAATCACATCATTATATTAGTAATCTGCTAATATTTCAGACTTCCCATGAATTTATTTCTCAATAATCATTTAACAATTTTATCCGTTCTAACATGATTTTTCGTAAAAATTTTCACCCTCGCTTCGCTCAGGCAGTAACTACTTCTCTTCTTTACTATAAAATAACTTTCACTTTTGGAAAATTTTTGTGAAAAATAGTTTTTTTTTCAAAATTAAAAACGTATTTTCTTCCGCGTATGAAATTTTTTCTATAATATATATATTTTTTTTTGGTGGGGGGGGGGGACTGAGAGGTAGGTAGATACTAGATACCTTGAAAAAAGGTTGCGAAAAAGTCGCGAAATTTGATTTTGAAAAATTGGTAGACACCCTGTCTGTTGAAATAGTTCGACCCCAGAATCGGAATCAACGACCTCAGGTTAATCGAAATCAACCCTTTTTTTGAGTATTTTGCGGTTCGAGCACCTAAAAATCAAATTGTTGAGGCGAAAATTGACCAAACCTTCAATAAAATGACTCGGACCCGGAAAAGAATCCCGAATTTGGAATCAACGACCTCAAATTGTTCATATTTTACCCCTATTTTTGAATTTTTTTTCACCTTTAAGAAAGACTGAAACAACCAAATAGGTATTTTCAAAACAAGAAGGTTTAGTAAGTAAGGGAAAAAGACATGGCATATTCGAGACCAGCGACCTCAAGTTAGTTGAGAACGATTTTTATTTTTTGAAAAACTTGCCCCATAATTGCCCAAAAACAGCACTTTTATGGCAAAATTAGGCCATATCTTCGAAACAAAGGCTCGATGCTGAAATTGGACACCGAATTCGAAATCAGCACCTCAAATTAGTCCAACTCGACTTCTATTTTGAGTTTTAACAGTAATAAAAGTAGCTAAATAAATCAAATGATTAAATTTTCAAACAAGTAGGTATGGGGAAAAATGTGATTTTTCGCCTATACATTTTCTTCTCAAAATTGCCAACTTTTTTCTTTAGAGCAATTTTTGAAGCATTTCTGGTGGCGAAATACTGAAAATAGGAGTCGAATATTATGAAATTGAGGTCGCTGATTCTGAATCCGGTGTCAATTTCCGGCGTTGAAGCTTTGTTTCTGAGGTATTGCATATTTTTCCTTCAAAAATGCTGATTCTGGAAAATCGCCGATAGCTGGCCAAAAATTAATGGCATATGAGAGGCCAACGACCTCAAATTAGTCAAAAAATATTTCTTTTTTGTGCATTTTGCATTTCAATAGCCCAAAAATCACATTTTTAAGGATAAATTAGACATACTTCCAAAACAAAAGCTCTGAACTGAGAATGGACAACGGATTCGGAATCAGCGACCTCAAATTCATGATATTCGACTCCTATTTTGAGTTTTAGTTGTTTTAAAAATACCTAAAATAATTAAATGAGTAAATTTTCAAACAAGTAGGTATAAGAAAAAAAGGACAATTTTTCGCGTATACATTTTCTTTCCAAAATCGTCAACTTTTTTCTTTAGAGCAATTTTTGAAGTATTTTTCGAAGCGAAATACTCCAAATAGGAGTCGAATTTCATTCCGGAAATGCTAATTCTGGCCAATCGCCGATAGCTGGATAAGTTTTTCTTCTGAAAACAGCCAATTTTTTTCCACATAAAATTTTTAAAACCATTGATGGATTCAAGATCGCTGATTTCGAATCTGACGTCCATTTATGGCGCCGGATCTTCGTTCTTGAGATATCGTTGATTTTATTTTCGAAAAAATTATTAAGCTGTCCAAAATCGTATAAAAATTGGTAAAAATATTGTTGGTGAGTGGATTTGAGGTCAAAAATTACGAATATATCGATGGTATCTTGAATTATAGTCGGTACAACGAAAGAAGGCACTTTTCCCCTAGGTACTCGAATCGTAACGCGGAAACCAACGACGCGCGTTGATTTCAAATTTCGTCCAATCACAACACAACGTTTTCAAATTTTGTGGTGGGAGAACGTAGGGGAAAAGTGCCTTCTTTCGTTGTACCGACTATAGTCAGTTTTTTTGGATTAGAAAAACGCAGAAAAATCGTTTTTTTTTCTGCCTACCTTAGGTATGTAAGATTTCTCTACTTTCAGCTACTGGGTGCTCGATTAATTCTGGCTCCCCCCCCCCCCCCCATTTGTAAACAGAAAGGAAATTTTTTATTTTTTTTTCAATTTAATTTTTATAATTTTGCATATTTAATTCATTTTGATTTACAATAATAGTACCTATATATTGAAATAAATTAAAATGCAAAAAATTGAATTCAGAAAAAACTTATTTCATCTTTGTCTACAAACCGGGGAAAGCCAGAATTAATCGAGCACTCGGTTTTTGGATCAATTTTCAAAAGTAAATTCTCAGACTAAATTGAAGTTGCTGATTCCAAATCCGGAAATCTTTTTCCAGCCTTTGATCTTGTTTTGGATTTTTCGAACATTTTGGCCTCGGAATGGCGATTTCAACAAATTGACCAAATTTTTATTTTGGACTAATTTATTTTTAACGGAGAAAATTGGTGCGAAATTTGGTCACCTTTTTCTCTTAGTTTAGGTCACCAAATCACTTTTTTTCATCAGAATAAAATACGATCCCTGCGCACAATTCATACCTTATTTAATATTTTATTTGATTACAAAATTGATTTTAACGAATTATTTTTATATTGTTTGCAGCGTGAACAGCGATGGTCTTTCTCCGTTGGATGTGGCGGTACTGAGTAACAATAAACCTTTGGTGAAGGTTTTAGTGACATATGGTGCTCAAGAAGGAAGAAAATGTAAGTATATATCGATATTCTGTACTTGATTGGTCTATCACTTCTCAAAATAGGTACTGATTTATTTTAATTTTACACGACTTTTCATACCGTGCTCAATCTGTGTTCCGAATCAAAGATATTTTTGTGTGTGTGCAGTTTACAGCGCAGATGACATGCGAAACCATTTGTATCATTTGCTGCATGAGGCCGAACGTCGAGTCCAAGAACTAGGCAGCTCTCTCAGACTGAACATCGAATCGGACGGATCGTCTTTATCTTCGTCTTCGAGTAATATTCCATCCATAACGGTGGGCGACAGCAGCAGCGGTGGCGGCAGTGGATCTCAAAATAAAACATATACGATATGGGAACGTCGAGCCAAAGGACTGAAACGAATGCTAATGGGATTCGAGCAAATAAGTAAGTTGTCACGAAGCTGGGTCTGCAAAATCGACGTTAGGTATTAATTTTGATTTGTTATTTGGTTGATCTCAGGACCACCCGATCCTCCGGTTACCGTCAACGTTGAAGTTACTAGCGTGTCTTCGCTTGTAGTGTACTTTCAAGAAAGCGAAAATAAAAATTCGTCTATAACTACTAAATTTAGAGGTACTATCGTAGCTTCCAGTTTGTTAAAAGGTCTCTGTGAGATTTATAAATGAAATTTAACAATTACGATAATTGTTCGCAGTGCAATGGAGCACCGATAAGGAATTTTGCTCGCTTTGTGGACATTACGAAGTCGCAGATACCAGACAAATGAGATATCATATTAGTAATCTACGTAAAGGTCAATCGTATTACGTGAGAGTAGCCAGTGGTAACATTAAAGGATACAGCGCATATAAATTATCAACTCCGTTATTCATTGTGCCATCGAGTAAGTCCTTCATAAAATGGTTCTCTTATTTTGACGTATTCGATGTTGTAATAAGTTGACTTATGTAAAGATCCCGATCATTGATGATTTTTTGCTCCGCAGGCTGGCAAGATGTCTCCGAAAAAGATATCAGATTTTCGTCCGGTATGAAAGAAACGTTTGACGATATTTTTGGTAATGTGGTTGTGCAGCATCCGTATTTGAAGAGTAATGTTGAATTATATGGCCAGAGCGGTGAATTATTAGTAAATCAGCAGCAGCGTCGAAAAAAGACTACCATTAAGCAATTGTTCACCGCGGCATCGAAATTCCAAAAACATCTTAGAAGGTTGGTGCCAGATTAAAAAATTTGCTGGTCTTCGGTCTTGAAATTTTCTGCTTTTTTAGTTGAAAGACTCGTTTTTTTCAAATTTGAAACCCTATCACTAGTAGAAATCAACTATCTGTGGAATATGTTTTGAATTTTAACGACAATGAATTACCCAGGTCGACATTTTTAAGCTTTTGAAATCCTGTTTGAAGTTTGATGAGTGATTTTTATTGTATTTTTCACGATGATCACGACAAAGGTAGTAAACAAATTCCAACACCCAAGGATTTTTCACGATTTGAATTTTTGCTTAATTTTTTTCACACTTTTTGATATCTTTTGACACTCAACGTCGATTTTCTGAGCAAAGGAAGGGTTCAACGAAAAAAATTAGTAGAACGTAAATTGTAGAGGGTAAAATTTTCTATCTGTGGAGTTTAATTAGTTTTTTCTTAAGATGCTTTGCTTTGGAGATATTTTAGTTTGAAAAATGAAAGTTCAGCCTATTTTTTTATTGAAAATAGATATTGTAAAAAAATAATCTTAGAAAAAAACGTATTGCTACAGAAAGAAAATTTTACGCTCTACAATTTATGTTCTATTCATTTTTTATTTTTTTTTGGAGGCTGGATTTTCCCAGCAAATCGATTTTTTGTGATGCATCACATTTTCAACTCTTTTCATTTCCAAAAATAGAAATATCGAAGTCCGGCAAATTAACAATTTTTTTGTGTGTAACGGATTCTGACTGATGATTCTGGTCTACTTTTTAGTGCTGAGTTCGAATATAACTTCAGTTTTGCTCCATCGCGTCTCGATTTTTTATTTTTGAGTGAATTTTTTTGTTGAAAATTTGTTTTACATTTTTTGATACAACTTTCGACTCTTGGAGTCGATTGAGGTGTAGGTACTTATTTTTGTTACATTATTTTTTTTAATTGTTATTTTGACAGGTTTTTACCAATAGGGGGAGGGGGTGACAATATACTTTGGTATTTTGAAAAAATCCTGCTGTGGGTTCTGCTTTCTAGTTTTGTGATGTTGTTTTAAACCGTGGTATTAATGTTTCTCGTGAAATGGATAATTTAGGGGGGGGGGGGGTTAAAATTTTTTAGTTGAATGCACAGCGAAGAGGAGTTATTTGTTATTTTCAAGTAGTAAAAAAATAGAAAAAAAAATCGATCCAAAGAAATTTGAAAAAATTGGGAAATTGGTTTACAATCATCTGTATTTCTCAAAAATGATAAACTTGATATACTGGAATAAAAAATGCCCACAGTTCATGAAGGATAAAAATACATGTTTTTGGAAATTGAGAAAAAGGTAGCAATTAAACATGGAAAAACATTTCAGAAACCACATGGCCTATGACATTCAGGTTTTTACAGTTCAATTCAGGAACATCCCAACTATGTTTTAACAGGAGGGTTGGGGGAAATTCCAACTTTATCCCAAAAACTTCATAAATTTATTCAAAATCAGCACAGTATCATGTAAATAAATTCAACATAAAAACACAAAAAAATTGACACTTTTAAAAATCCTTCTGTAAAATTATGAAGAAAACTCTCCTGAACACAATAAAAAAAAAATAGAAAGAAAATTGGTCGAATAGTTTTGAAGAAAATTGGATAAAACATGAAAAACTAACTTTACGGGAAAGAGCTTTTAAAAGAAAAAATTTCAATTTCCAAAAAATTGAGCTTTTTAAGAATGAAAAACACCTTTCATGATTTTTTCCAAATTTTACCATATTTTCTCGTACGGTGTGTAAATCACAAGTCCATAGATTCAGAAAACATGGAAACTTCATATTTGGGCGATCTCCAATTTTGCTGTATTGAATTGAGTGAAAATTCGATTTTTATCTATCGTTACTAAAAATTTAAAAATGAATGCTCAGAGTTGTGTAGAATTGTGGGCCAAAAGTAAGGCAGTATTTAATAAAATTCAATTTCACCAAAGTCGTAATTTTTTTTAGGAAGCCACTTTGTCGAAAACCCCATTTGAAACCATTTATTTTTGGAATTTCCAATTTTTATTGATGATAGGTTGACTTAAATTGAGATAATTGTCGATTTTAATATTCATTTGTGCATAGTGAATTACTCTGAGCATTTTTTTAAAAATTTTTCCACCCTCACAAACCTACCCCCACCCTTAAAATGAATATTGTATATTTTTTACATATTTGAGGATTGATTATTTCTGATTTTGTATTCAAAAAGATGTAAAGTTTAAGAAAAGTTTAGGAATTTTTTTCTTCCTTTCTCTTTTTTGTTTTTTGTTCTAATAAACTTTTTTTCCATGTAGTGATTTTTGAGACAGAGAGTTTTTGAAGGCTTCTGCATGTTCTTCTCCTTATTTTATTTGTTTTTTAAATTTTGCATGAAATGATTTTTTTTAGGGGCGTGTATTTGTCATGTTTGCTATATCATGAAGATAAAGTATTGGTTACAAACGAAGATTTCTTGCCCGTCATCGAAGTTGATGAGACGTATCCGAAAAAAATACATAATGACTTTCATTGGTTTTTTAAGGTCTGAATGTCGATTATTGCTAACATATGCATATTTTCAACGTCAGAACAATATGTCAACATGCATGATTTTTTGTTGTTCAGGTTGTGTTCAGTTGGAGCGATTTAAAATGGTTGAAAACAGACATGGAAAAATCTCAGAACAGTTCGGCAGTATTTCGAATCAAATTATTACAAGCTGCAGTTCATATGCAGGTGAAAACCTATTCAATCTATCATGTTTTATTTATGCAATATGTATTAATTGCTAAATTTTTTGATTATTTCAACCAGACTGCCCTCAGTATACAAGAGTTGGGAAAATTATACCATAAATTAGTGAGAGACGCCGAAGGAACGATAGTTATCTCTGTGATAAATTATATTCATTCTCCGAAATCCGTTTCTGTATTAAATTTAAGATGGTTGCCGTTGGCCAAGCTAACAAAACGTACGAATATCGTTAATGTTGCCGAATCAAATGTTGCCGATATTTTAATGTCGTCTATACCGGTATGTATATTTTAACAATGAATTCTGTAGACTGTGATTGACAGATTTGAATGGAAATACTTGGAATGATTGTGTTAATATTTAATTTGTTTAGGATCAAATTACATATCACCAAGTTAGCAGTATAAAGTTGCCGAGAGGATTATATTTGAGTTACCTGAAAATGAGAAGTTCGGTAGATTCTCTTCAAGTTCTAGTTCCGTCCAGAGCGCCGAATATTCCGCCTCATTGTAAAATTAGAGACAATCCGCATGTGACTGCGTTAGTATTTACTTTGTGTTATTATGTTCATACCTATGTTTACTTCAGCTGTATTGTGAAAAAAAGCGAAAATTGTTTGAAGTGGGTTTCCAATGACATCTTGATAATTTCAATTGAAAAACAAATCATTTTTGTCCAAAATGGGGGGGGGGTTCTTTTTTGAGCAAATTTAAAGCAAGGGAAAAGATGCAAATAGTAAAAAAAAAGTCCAGAAAATAGCCAGAATTTCCATTTTTCATCCCAGCAGACACCTGAAATAATTACTGATCTAAGTTTATTTTCGGGGGGACCATTAAATAAATTTTTCATTTCGTTTCTCTTCACATCCCAACGTTAATTCTAATTTTAATGTACTGATTAGTTTCAACAATTAATTGCATTATTTGTCTATGTGAACAGTGAAGAATGGGAATGGTTGGTGAAAAAGGAAAACCTGAGAGAAAGTTTGACCAACGCTACTCATCTGCAAAGACTATTTATCGAACAAATCGCTGTTACCGCTAGAAGACTGTTTACATATATGGAAGTGTCCGAAGAAGAAGCTGCTAATCATAGGTTTGTGTTTGAAATTTTCAAGTAATCCGGCGCAATTCCCGCAGCTAATGAATGAACAACAATTTTTGCATTCTTAGGTTATATGACGCTGAAGTAATCGAAGTTAGCAAAGACGTCAGCTTAATAATGGTAGTACCTCCGGCAGAAGCGGCGTGTTCAATGCCGGGTCAACGGGAATTACTGCTTCAGAGATCCGATCTGCTTCCTTTAACCGTTCAAGTATTCGAAATGGTCCATTTCGGCACCTATCAATTGGATTTGATCTCAACGTATTCCAGATTAAGTTGTATTATAGAGATGGATATAGATTTAGCGCAGCATAGTTTGAGAAAGGTATTTGTTTCATTACTGAGAAGGGAGGTGTCCCAACTCGAATTGAAATTTTGAGTTGAAACAAGAATAAGTTGACAGTGCATCATAAAAGAACCCCATATCCAGAATTTCAGGAGCTGAAGTTCATTCCTCGAATCTTGGTGAATTTTTGAAATTTCTAAATTATCTCATCACCCTGCAGAGTATGAAAATTTGATCTAATCAACAAAAAAAAAAACAAATCAATTGGAAGCGGTCTCGAGTCGTTTTAGAGAAACCATAAATTATTAAAAATTTTCCAGTGCTGGAGAAAATGTCATGAAAATGGTCCATAATTATGAACTTCAACACCTATAATCGCGGATTACTGACATTGGTGACCTGTTTGATAGATTTGAGCACAATTTTCCGAAATTCTCAACTTTCAGTTCAAATTCATATTTTTGGACAGGATATTTTTCTGGAAAAAATTTTAAAATACGCCCATTGTGCACGCATCAAAGTAAAAAGCCAAAAGTTGGTGGATACTCTATTTTTGATCTGGCGAATTGGTTGGAAGCGGTTTCGAGACGTTTTGGAGCCTCCAGAAAATTGTGGTAGTCTCCAACTTTCTGGTTTTTACCTCAATGCTTGCGCAGTGAGCGTATTTGTAAATTTTTTCCAGAAAAATTTCCTGCCTAAAAATGTGAATTTGAACTCAGAGTTACGATTTTTGGAAAATTGTGCTTTAATTGATCAAATAGGTCACCAATATGAGTAATCCGCGATTATATGAGCTGAAGTTCATGTGGACAATTGAACCTGTCACAGCAAAAAGGACATAATAGAAAAAATGGTGTTTTTGGGAAATCATGATTGAAGTTTGAGTATACTTTTTTTAATACTAAATTAAGGAATTGAGCTGGGGAAAAAATTTTACCTTAAAATTTCATCTTTTTGCTACAAGAAAACAGCTCGCCCATCACTTGACATCTTTTCTATTTTTTTCTATATTGAAAACAAAAGGTTGAGTTATATGTCCTTTTTATTGTGACAAAATTTCATTTCGATCCTTCTATATTTGAAAATAAAAAAAAATCTTCATACAAAAGTTGAAGAGAATGAAAAAAGGAACATTTTTGTGAAAAAAAAATCAAATGATCTCTTCAGGAAGCGGATATATCGCACTTTGAAAAATGACGACTTTTTTTCATTTTCTTGGTTACAAAAAAATGCTAAAAATACATTTTGGGCGAATTTTATAATTTTTTCAAATATATGACAAAAAATTAACTAAAAAAGGCACTTCATTAAAACTAAAATTTTACAATCATCTGCACAGTGAAAAAATTAAACATAACACAAATTCTTGAAAATCAAACATGTAATGTAGGTATCGAAATTGCGAACTTCACATTTTAAAAACGCCATAACTCTTCAAGGAAAACATATTGGAAAGTGGGAGGGGGCTCATTAGATAGAGAAAACTTCAGAGAATAGGAATTGCTTGTCGCATCAAAAAGGGCATATGCTGAGTTATGCCTTTTTCGTTGTGACACATTCAATTGTAATAGCCTTTTCTTCAGTGCTGGAAAATTCCAAAATTCTCTGGCGGCTCTGAAAGGTCTCGGGACCTCTTCCAATGGATTCAGCAGGTCAAAAATAGGGTATGGTAAGTATATTTACCAAATCCAGTTTTTTTCGTCGATTAGATCAAATTTTCATATTTTTCAGGGGGAGGATGGTACCTAATTTAAAATTCGCCAAAATTTGAGGAATGAACTTCAGCGCTTGAAATTTTTAATATGGTGTTCCTTTATGATGTACTTTCAATTTATTTTTGTTTGGGCTCAAAATTTTATTTTGAGTCGGGATACCTCCCTTGTGAGGTAAAATAATGATCTCTTGTCTTATTCATTCATTTTTAACGCAGGCTTTCAGCGCATCGGAGGTTAGTTCGGCCAAAAGTAAGTTGACTGAATTGGAAAATTTACATTCTCAACTAAACACGTCTTGGAAACGAAGTCGATGGTTACTAGATGCCATATCATATGCTCGAGATCGATTATCACTTTCGCCCACCAATATGCGCCATTTGTTGCATGTTCATCCAAAACGTACTCTTCCTTCAAACGAATCTCATTGTGTAAGTAACCATTGAATCGTGTAGTGGACTGATTAACGTTACCGAATTATTAAATCTCACGTGATCTTTTCGCAGTATTTACAACCACCTGATCCGAAAACCGCCAAGTCACGAGGTAGCTGGCCCGGTGTAGGAGTTGGTCGTCATCTAGGAAGAATGCCCAACGAAATCAGCCGCAGTGAACAGCACTTGACCTGCGATACCATACAGAATACTCAATCTTCAATAAAGCTGCCAAACAAACCGCCTTCTCCGGTCGAAGTCATTGCTACGGATAGCGAAAGTAAGCCTTTGTTGGTTACAACTTCAAACATCACCTCTCTTATCGTTCAAATTTGAACAGAATGAAATAACAGAAATGTTTTCCTGTTTCAGGCGGTATTGATACAGTAGGTACCTCCAGAAGTGAAGATACACTGACCAATTTGACCGTCGATCAATCGGCGTCTAAATGTGATCAAAATACACCGTAAGTATTCTCAATTTGCCCAACACAGGCATCATAGCAGGTCACTTTTTTAGGGTGTTTGTCACTTTTTTCATCCAAAGGTCACTAAAAGTTACTTTTTTCCTTCGAAAGTCACTTTTTTCAAAATTTCAAGCAAAAATTTAAATTTTCTCTTAAAAATCGATATTTTTCCAAATTCTTTGAGAAAAAATAAAAAGTTGATAATAATTTTTCAGAAAAATTTTGCCCTCGCTTCGCTCGGGCAGTATTTCAATAATTATATTTCTAAATTTGAAAAAATTCTGTTTTTTTAAATCAGTAAAGTAATTGATTTTTGAGTAAATTCCCTATTTGACAGAATAAATCAATAATTTTGACTAAAATAAATGAGTAAATCAAACAATTGAAATATCACAGATTTTCAGATAAATTCAACTCACTGATTCAAAAAGGCACAGTTTTACGAAAATTGATTTAGATTTAGAGAGTAGATACCTGAAATGATTGCAGGACACTTCAAAAAAAATTGCCCCCCCCCCCCCCCATCTAAAAAATTGAATTTTGATTTCAGTTGATTTATCTTTGAAATGTTTGCAAAAAAGTACAAAAAAATCCCGCCCCCCTCCCCTTGAAAAAATCGAATTTTTGGTTACTTTTTCGCCAAAAAAAGCCACTAAAATCACTTTTTTTTCTTCGAAATTTAGCTATGATGCCTGACAACAAGACTTTTTCTGGAGTAGTAAATGGTTTATTTTCTATTACAGATTAACAGCAGAAAACAGCTCATCGGGTAGTTTGCATTCGGTATCTTTGGACGAACTACTCACACCGCCGAAAATAGCTGATATCGAGGAAGAAAATGATGACGGGGTTCGAGTTCCTATTCCAAGTACAGCTGTTCTTCAAGTAGGTTTTGAATGGCTGTCTAGAGTCAAATATTTATACCATTTCACCGATAAATTATTAATTCGGTGGATGAAACCTTTGACTTTGAGGAAAAAAAGAACTAAAAAGACTGTACCTGTCACAGGAATCAAAAAGTCAGAAATATTCGCCAAAATGATTTTATCTGTTTCGAAAATGTCATAGCAAAAGAGAAACGTTGAAATTATTTTCAAAACCTGGCAATAATGAATTACAAACGGAGGAAATCCGGCTTTAGAAATGATTTACGATACACGTGTATTTCATTTTTCGTACCTATCATTTATTTTAATACGTTAATCCTTTTCCGCAGGTCCACGCCGCTTACGCTACCAGTCTGGATAATCTAAACGTCAACTTCAAATTCCAAGTGAATGCCAAAACGACGGCTCGTGAAATCGTCGAGCTTTTCATCAAACAAACCAATATGTCGGCTTTGCTGAAAGGTCGCGAGGCTCTCGTGTATGCCGAAGAAGACGCCAGCAATTTCTGCCTAGTATCGGTGATTGGAGCTCGCGAACGTTGCCTGCGAGACGACTTCAAACCGGTTCAACTCCAGTCACCCTGGAATTCGGGAAGACTTTATGTTCGACGTAAAAGCAACGTATTAGCTGCCATTGAATGCGATTCCAAACAATCGTCTTACGTTTAAATATTGTCGTCGATGAGTTAATTTCGTCCCACCGCCATTGCCTCCCCGCTCATTACCCATTCCCCATCCTAGTTCCCAATATGTACCCTTCCTCGCGTATTTGTGCATTTTACGTTTATTTATGTGTGTGTAATGTGTCTATGTTCTGTGTTCGTCCGAATGTGAATTCATTTGTCTCTATGCTATCTCATATCTGTAGTCCCTCCGCAATATGGTATCAATAAATAGGTACTAAGTAGGTAGCCGGTACCTACTCTGTAGCACATCCAATTGAAAATGATGGTCGCGACTCGGGTGCGTCAGCTCGCTTTCAAGCTTTCCTCGCGAAGGTAACACCAAAAAAATGACCGGAAATGTGTACCTGAGTTCGATAACGCGACTGCCGCAAAATTGACATTTTTATTTATTTTTCAGTTAGCTTCGTCGTAATTGGTTTTTTGGTATCGTCGAGGAAAAGCGCTCGGCGATGGTGCGTCGTATTTCGATATTACCGACGCCGTCAAAATTTTATATTTTTATGGTATTACGCGATCGAACGGTGTAAAATTTTGTCGAGATTTGAGATCGTCGTCGATTGATTATCTGCGCTCTGCGAACGATAAATTTTTGTCGCCTTCATACGCTTCAGCTTCGGTGAGTCCAAAATGAGATTTATTACTACTACTACTCTTGCCAAAAGTAAATACCTAGCCGAAGTTTCAATGTTCGTTGCTAGAGTATTGAAATTTTTTACTTGTCCCATTCCCCTTCATGACCCTTAAATTATTCTAGCGACTGGATTATAATTTACAATATAGGTATAGATCGTTTTAAAAATTTTAATGTATTTTACCAGTGTTATGTATAGTATTATTTTATTTTACGTACGATTTTTTTTAGCCATTTCATTTATATATTGAATGTGTATTTGAAAAAAAAATTAATAAAAGAAAAAAAAGATAAACAAAGTTGAAAAATAAATGATGTTATGATTGACGTCCTAGTGGATTTTCTTTTTTTAGGACCATCGAAAGAAGAGCAATGCAAGATGGATTTTGTCGCGTTGGGATATCGTAGAAGATCGCTAAAGGTAATATTCAGCTTCTGGATCATTCTTTTCTGGACTGATTAGGATTCTATTGAAGTTTCCAATTCCAGTGTCTATGTCCTGAAAATCTTGTCAAGTTTTATAATTTGAAATTGATGTTGTCATGCATTTTAGCCATTTTAGAAATTGAAGAGGTATATTTCAATTTTTTTTCTCGAATGGATAAAAAAATAGGCATCAACTTTGCAGCTAGTTAATTACTAATTTTCATTTCAATTATAAATCCCTATATATTGCGGTACTTGGTAATTTCTGAGAAACCCTAACGTGTACTTGAGCTTTCTAAAACGTCACTTGATCAGCGACGAGGAAAATCTGGTTGTGAAAGTAGGTATTGTCTATTCCTACACATGTAATTAATTTGATAAAACGAAAACTTATCGTGACATCTTGCGAGAAAATATTCATTTTAGTTAGGAATTGAAAGAATTTATACTTTTAATTATCGTTGCCATGGTAACTGTGTAACGGCCCCCGACGAAACAAAAGCAAGAAAATAGGTACGCGTATGCTAGAAAAATCTCGTCCTCGTCTCGTATTTACCCAAGCTGGTAATTAAAAACGTATTTATTCGGGGTTTGTCAATTAATATCCTTTAGTTATTATGTTTCAAACTAAAAGCAATTTTGCGAGTTTATGGCAGTATGAAATGTAGGTGTGGATGTGGAAACTATAGAAGTTGTAGTTCCTCGTTTTAAAATTTTTATTTTTCATACCGATCGCCGCATCGCCATCATTTTATGCCATTTTTCGACTTTTAACCCAAGAAATGAAAAACTACAGTCCGGGCTATTTCAAAGATTAGTTCGGCTCCTCCAATTTTTTTCAACATTTTTTGATCAACCAAGTTTCCCTTATCAAATTTTTAATTTTTTTACCTTGCAAGTTGTATATTTTTCCAGGGTGTCCCGTGAATCGTCTGTCAATCGAATTGAGGATTGAAAAAAGAGGACGGACAGGGTTAAAAAAAATCAATTTTAACATGTTTTTTTGGGTTGAGGTAAATTTTTATTTTTTTTGCAGCAGATTTTTAAACATTTAGACATACCTATAGCTTGGTAGGGACTCGTAGCATTTTCGTGCTCCCACAGCACAACAACTTTCAAACCTACTTATCATAGAAATATACCTATCTTGTGATTTTAATGGATTTCAAAACTGTAAATAATCAAAATAGGAGTCGAATTAGACTAATTTGAGGACGCTGATTCCGAATCCGGTGTCCTTTTCCGGCGTCGAGCTTTTTTTTCGGTGATATGACCAATTTTGGCCTCGAAAATTCGATTTTGGGGAAATCGAACCGCAAATTATTCCAAAAAGAGGCCGTTATCGACCAGTTTTAGGTCGCTGATTACGAATATGGCATTGGAGTTTACCCATGTATGAGCCATTTGTCAAAATTGTAATTTTGTAGTGAAAAATGGACATATTTCGAAAACAAATGCTCGAGTGCGAAATCAGACTCCGGATTCGGAATTAGCGTCCTCGAATTAGTCATAAATGACTACTCTATGGCTTAATTTGCTTCAAAAATGGCTGAAATCAATATTTTTATGGAATTTATAGTTTGGTAGGTATTCGTAGAATTTTCATGCTCCCACAGCTCAGCAACTTTTCAACCTACTTATAATAAAAATATACCTATCTTGTGATTTTAATGGTTTTTAAAACGGTAAATAATCAAAATAGGAGTCGAATAAGACTAATTTGAGGTCGCTGATTCCGAATCCGGTGTCCTTTTTCGGCGTCGAGCTTTTTTTTTCGGCGATATGGCCAATTTTGGCCTCGAAAATTCGATTTTGGGGCAATTGAACCGCGAATTACTCTAAAGAGTGACCGTTATCGAGTAATTTCTGGTTGCTGATTTCGAATATGGCATTGGCGTTTACCCAGTTACGAGCGATTTGTCAAAATTGGTAATTTTGTAAAGAAAAATGGCCATATTTCGAAAACGAATGCTCGAATGCGAAATCAGGCTCCGGATTCGGAATCAGCGACCTCGAATTCGTCTTATTTGACTTCTCTTTGGTTTATTTAGCTTTAAAAATGGTTAAAATCGTTATTTTTGTGAGATGTAGGAACCTATTGACATTTTGTCCAACTTTTAAAAACAGAAATTCTAAAGGAAAGACATAATATTTATTATTATTGAGCTTGGTACCAAAATATGAAAAAATTTCGAAAAATCGTTACGAAATCTGTTAGACCTGTAGAAAATTAAAAAAGTAGTGGACACATATTCGAGTAGATCGATGCCATGAAACAAGTTTTTTTTTCAGTTCAACGAGAATTTAAAAAAAATAATCCCTTTGCTACTCAATGACGAATGGTTGGCCCGGGGGGGGGGGCTCTTCAAATTCTTAAAGGGAAAGAATGGCATCTGCGGTGTGGTGTTTGCATTTCCAGTGGTTCTTTTTCTCTTCCCCTAAGAATTCCTTTTGGTCCGGTTTGTTTCGTACTCTGCCCTTCTGTGCCTATCTAAGAAATAAACCTGGTTTCACCATTGAGCCTTACCCTTGCTCAAATACTCAGTTACTTTTAATATCTAATTACAAATATATTTAAAAAGAATTTCCAAAAATGGCATTAACAGATGTTTTTACCTAAAAAGTCACTGATGCCCCCTTTTTCCCTTTGCTTAATTTCCTGAGGCACCTACTTAGAAAAATCTTTTGCTGTAAAAAATCGAGGAACTGTTTCTTTTTAATTTTCCTTGAAAAAGAGTGACGACGATTTTTCGTCTGCACTCCTCTTGTTATTTTTCAAAAATAACGGGAACGCGTTATAATTTTTTTTCTCCTAAATGGAAGTGGGTAGGGTTGAGCCAGGGGAGGCGAAATTTTTTTCAGATCCGAACCCAATTTTTCATTTTACTCCCGCTGTGTCCCCATTCAACTCCCGAATAAATCGCAGAACGATCTACCTACTCTCGTACACGTTTTCGAAAAAAATACCATTTTTAATCAATCGCCTCACTCTAGAAAAGGACTCGATCATTTTTCCTTTCATGTACCTGCCATCGAAAGATAAATTCCCTTTTTCAGCTTCCAACCTATAAAGACATCTGCTTTTAGGGTAAATGTTTACCTATCATTACCATCGTTTATTTATTTTTATGTAATATTTTTGGGAATACGCTTCCCTTCTTTTCTTTCTCTCTCTAGTCCCTAGCCCACGCCACGAATATCACTTTCTGTTTTATTATGCAGCACCAAATTACGGTACGGTACCATAAATCATATCAGTCATTCAATGTAAATACAAAGAAATTGAGTAAACAAAAAGGCAAAGCGTATAAAACTTGAAATACGACAAGTAGAATTGAATTGGTATTCTGGATACCTATATCAACATAAACTACCTATAATTTGTTTATAAAGTGATACCAAGCGCCTCTCGCCATTTAATCAAGATGGTAATAACGAAAGCGTGTTCATGTCCGAGGGAAGAGTAATCGCGTGCAAAATGGAATAACCGGTATGAAAAATTAATTACCGTGCTATTGGAACACTATTATTACGATGCGAAATTAAATATGGTGACAGTAAGGCGGAAATTTAATACTTGATAGGTTTTTATTAAATTCAAGTTATGAGTATTTACCATTGTATCTACCCTCGCACGGTCGCGACTTACAATTAGTTCATCAATGTGTGTTTGTGTTGAAAAAAAGAGTATTAGGTACATGATTTTTGTAGTATTATGTGTTTATGTCTATGCCTAACGAAGGTATCCCAACTCGAAGTAAAATTTTGAGCCCAAACAAAAAAAAATTGGAAGTCTATCATAACAGGACCTCGTACCCAAAATTTCAGGTGCTGAAGTTCATTTCTCGATTTTTGACGAATTTTTGAAATTTTAAAATTACCTCATCATCCTAAAAAATAAGAAAACTTCATCTAATCAACGAAAAAAGGTAAAATTTGGTATATACCCGATTTTCGACCTCCTAAATCGATTAAAAGCGGTTTCGAGACGTTTCGGAGCCACCAGAAAATTTTGGAATTTTCCAGCGCCGCTGGAGAAAAATCCATAATAATGGCCCATATGTACTTCAGTACCTATAATCGCGGATTATTCATATTGGTGACCTATTTGATCGATTATAACACAATTTTCCAAAATTCGTAACTTTGAATTCAAATTCGCATTTTTGGGCAAGAAATTTTTCTGGAAAAAATTTTAAAATTCGCCTAAGGCGCATACATTGAGGTGAAAAGTTGAAACTTGGTGGATACCCTATTTTTGACCTCCTGAATCGATTGGAAGCGGTTTTGAGACGTTCCGGAGTCATCGGAAAATTTTGGAATTTTCCAGCGCTGGAGAAAAGCTCATAAAAATGGCCCATATGCACTTCAGCACCTATAATCGCCGATTATCCATATTGGTGACCTATTTGATCGATTAAAACACAATTTTCCAAAATTCGTAACTTTGAGTTCAAATTTGCATTTTTTGGCAAAAATTTTCGAATTTTTCAATTTTTTCAGAAAAATTTCTTGCTCAAAAACGTGAATTTGAACTCAAAGTTACGAATTTTGGAAAATTGTGTTATAATCGATCAAATAGGTCACCAATATGGATAATCCGCGATCATAGGTGCTGAAGTACATATGGACCTTTCTCCGGCGCTGGAAAATTCCAAAATTTTCTGGTGGCTCCGAAACGTTTCGAAACTGCTTCCAATCGATTTGGGAGGTCGAAAATAGGGTATATACCAAATTTCAGTTTTTTTCGTTGATTAGATGAAGTTTTCCTATTTTTTAGGGAAATTTTGAAATTTCAAAAATTCGCCAAAAATCGAGAAATAAACTTCAGCACCTGAAATTTTGGGTACGAGGTCCTATTATGATGTACTTCCGATTTTTTTTATTTGGGCTCAAAATTTAACTTTGAGTTGGGATACCTCCCTTGTAAGGATATGTCTTGATTTGAATCAAAATTTCGAATTTTGGAGGTGTTACCACCCCCCCCCCCCCCGGTTCATTTTCCTAAAAAAGAAAAAAAAAGGAGAAATTATGTAAACTTTTCAAGCATGTACCTATTATGTAAAAATCTGAAAATATGGCCAATTTTAATTTTTAAGGATGAACTGTGGACTCGAGGAATCACTCTAAAGGGGTTCAGGGGCTCTCAAATTGGGTAAAAATACACTGTTTGATTTGAGCCCCTTTCCTCACCGAAACCTCCTTAGGATGACCGCTCTAGTTCAAAGTTCATCCCTGAAAATCAAAATCGAGCCATTTTTTGAGATCTTGAAGTATTACCTATGCAGATATTAAAAACCTTACTTTGTTTAACCAAAAAAAAATTGTGTTGAATTTGGACCCAGCGCATGGCCCAAATCGAAGTAAGGATTAAAACATTAGGAATCTCAGTTTTAGAGGAAAATAAACCACATCCTATCAGTGAGACAACCAATATTCGAAAAAAATTTTACCTTTTAATACGAAACGCTTTAAATGTACTTACCTGTAGATAGACTGGTTGATTTTTACCACTTATTTTTCAATACCTAATCATTCATGTTTTATGGATATCTACTGTTCCTTGCCCCTATTTCAATATAAAAATCCATACCTTTTCCAAACCGCATAAAAAGCTTCAAATGATTATTCGCTCAGAGAGGAAAAAAAACAGCCTCGTCGAAAATTCCTTTAGGAGTAATTGAAAAAGCACATTTTCATTACGTTATTGACACCTCGTAATTAAAATTTCCTCCATTCGTAGAAATCGAGGAAATTGTTAGCTGTTTTGCGAGGACGTGCCTTTGTAGGGTGAAATTACGACGACGACGTACCTATAATTGAATTTTATCGATGTTTTTCGAGTGCTATTAATTTTTATTTCCCGTGTGTTTTCAGAAATACTGCCTACGGAAAAGCTGTCTCGTTAACAAAATGCAGTGAAAGTTATATCGGCGGTTATGTATCGAGAAAATTGTAGGTAGGTTGTATAAATATTCACTAGACGGCCCAAAGGATGTTTACGTTTAATCAAATTTACGGCATTCGTGGATTAAATGGGGTGTTATCAAGTAATAGATATTCAGCTGAAGTTGGTAAAAAAATATGCAAAAAATCAACTAGTAGGTACAAAACTTTCGGTAGGGTTTCCTCGTGATTTTAGTAGGCCTGCCTATAAGGCGGTGTAGGGTGTCTGGTGAGTGATCTACCGTACTTCATTTTTGGATATAACTACCTATACTTGGAGTAAAAATACATACTATAGAGTGCTATTCTAAATCGGGCGGTTTACCGCACTAAAATCCAACTCCCACGAAGAAAACTAGATTGTGTTACTGTCAAAATTCAACATAATATTAGGTTTACTTTAGATAGGTACCCGAACCGGGTTATTTGACTAGCTATCTTCAGTCTAAGGGACTTTCGTTTTTTCCAACAAGCTCTCTTTTTTTACACGTGTTCATTTGGATCCATTATGTTGAAAAAATTCTTAAGTTTTGGAAATTTCTATAATTTTTAAAATGAATCGTCCATGTTTTTGAAAAATTGTATTGGTACCTATTTAAAAAAATTACTAACTTTTGGGAAAAGTTCAGATTTTTGGAAAGTTGTCCATTTAAAAAAAAGAGCTAAGTTTCAAAAAAAATGTTGATTTTTGATAAATTGCACAGGTCGACATTTTCCAAACTTTTGAAATGCTGTTTGAGGTTTGATGGGTGATTTTTATAGTATTTTTCGCGCTGATCACGAAAAAAGCAGTGAAATAAATCCATTACCAAAGGATTTTTCACAATTTAAATTTTTCGTTTAACGGGTTTTCTACTTTTTTTGATAACTTTGACACTTCAAGTCGATTTTCTGAGAAAAGGAAGGGTTCTACGAAAAAAATAATAGAACATTAATTGTAGAGCGTCAAAGTTCCTATCTGTAGAGTGTAATTAGTTTTTTCTTAGGAGGCTTAGCTTTCAAGATATTTCAGCTCAAATTTCAGAATATCAAGAACTAAGCCTCTTAAGAAAAAACTAATCGAACTCTACGTGTAGGAAATTTGACGCTCTACAATTTACGTTCTATTCATTTTTTTCGTAGAACCCTTTCTTTCCCCAGAAAATCGTCTTGATGGGTCAAAAGTTACATAGAAAAATGTAAAACAAATTTTCAACAAAATGTCCTTCAGTCATGAAAAATCCTGGCGTAATCGAGAAAAACTGTAGTAATATTTTAACTCGGCACTAAAAAATGGATTAGAATCACTTACCAGCGAAATTTGAGTGATGGAGAAATTTTAAAACCAGCGCTACATTTCAAACTAAAGACATACTTAGTGATTAAAACAAGAAAAATAAAATGCTGTTTTTAAATTTAATGGATAATTATTATATTATTTTTCACGCTGATCACGAGAAAAATGGCAAAAAAATTCCAGGACTTCAAAATTTTTCATAATTGGAAGATTTTTCGTTGAAAATTTGTGTTACACTTTTTAATGTAATTTTTGACCCTTGAAGTCGATTTTCTGGGGAAAGAAAGGGTCCTACGAAAAAAATGACTAAAACATAAATTGTAGAGAGTCAAATTTCCTACTCGTGAAGTCAAATTAGTTTTTTCTTTAGAGGCTTAGTTTTTGAGATATTTTCAATTTTTTTAAAAAGTTGAACTTTGAACTAAAATATTTCGAAAGCTAAGCCTCCCAAGAAAAAACGAATTGAACTTTACATATAGGAAATTTGACGCTCTACAATTTATGTTCCATTCATTTTTTTCGTATAACCCTTTCTTTTCTCAGAAAATCGACTTGAAGTGTCGAAAGTTATAAAAAAAATTGAAAACCCGTTAAACGAATAATTCAAATTGTGGAAAATCCTTGGGTGATGGAATTTTTTCACTATTTTTCTCGTGATCAACCCAAAAAATACTATGAAAATCACCCATCAAACCTCAAACAGCATTTTCCATGTCGACCTGTGTTATCAATATAGAAAGTGACAGACTAAAATAATGCAACTAGGGCTATTGCTGATATTGATGGTTTAATTTGAAATTTCATAAAAATTAAGAATTTTTGAATAGGAGAGGAAGTAGGTAAATTGAGCAGAAATATATATTCGCATAAGTGAATATTCAACGAGAAATTTTCTAGAATTTTGCATCATTTAGATTGAATTTCTATTTTCCAATAATGAAATAACTTGCTCAACCTTCTGATTTTCAGGGAAGTAGTAACAAATTTTTCGACAATCTTACTAAAATTTAATCGAGCTTGAATATGTGATAAGCTAGAAATCAATTTGATTCATATTTTTAGCAGACCTTCATTAAATTTAAATCGTTCATCGATCACTAAATTTTTTTCAAAGGTCGGGTAAAGATCTGCGTCTTCTTAGTGATGTTTCAGGTAATTGTAGCATTTTTTATCAAATGAATTGTTTAATTTTTTGGCTAATTGCAGGGCTTGGATTTTATGTTCACGGATCTGTCGAAGATGTGGATTTATCCAATTCCAACTACGATATAGATGTACCTGGTAAGTTTCTGTTCAGTTTATTTTTATTATATTGGTACTACCTATCGATCCCAAAAAATTTATAAACCATCTAGTCCAGGTATTTTAGGAGTTGACCCCCAAAAATTAAAGCCTGATTTTTTTTCGCGTTTTACGTTCGTAATGGTCCACTACACAACATACTAAAATGGACACCCCCACAACCCTCCGCTACCCCCAGGGGAGGAGTAAACGTCCGCTGAAAACCGGTTTTTCGTGAATATCTCTTCAAATAAGCCTCAAATTTGAAAATTAGTTATGAACAATCTTGTTCTACGCGTAATTTCCTATCGAAAGGGTTTTTTTCTTTTTCAAAAACACTCACTTCCTTGACCAAAAATTAAGGGTAAAAAACACCTATTTTTCAACAATTTGCAGCATTTTTGGAAAAAATCGAAACTTTTGGGAATATCTCCTCAAAAAAGCCTCAAAATGAAAAAATGGTTATGAACAATCATGTTCTACGTGTAATTTCCTATCAGACAGGTTCGTTTTTTTTTCGAAAACACCCGCTTCTTTGTCCAAAAATTAAGGGTGAAAACGCCTATTTTTCCAATATTTACAGTATTTTTGGAAATGATGGAAATACGAGGCTGAAAATATCGGTTTTGAATCCTTACGACGCAAAGAAATGTTTCGTATCACCAATAATCAGCAATAACATCGCGTTTATAGTACTTTTTCTTTCCACAACTTCGATTTTTTAAATGCAATATTCAATTTCAATAACTTCCTTTACCTATAATTAACGGTAGAAGTTGAAATTTTGGCGGTGACTTTTTTTGAAATACCCTACCAGCATGTATAAAAAAAATACTAATTTTTGGTACTTTTCGCTTCGTATTTCCATAATTTCCAAAAATACTGTGAATATTAGAAAAATAGGCGTTTTTAACCCTTAATATTTTTGGACAAAGAAGCGGATGTTTTCGAAAAAAATGAACCTGTTTGATAGGAAATTACACGTAGAACATGATTGTTCATAACCATTTTTCCATTTTGAGGCTTTTTTGAGGAGATATTCTCAAAAGTTTCGATTTTTTCCAAAAATGCTGTAAATTGTTGAAAAATAGGTGATTTCTACCCTTGATTTTTGATCAAGGAAGTGAGTGTTTTTGAAAAAGAAAAAAACCCTTCCGATAGAAAATCACGCGTCGAACAAGATTGTTCATAACTACTTTTCAATTTTGAGGCTTATTTGAGGAGATATTCACGAAAAACCGGTTTTCAGCGGACGTTTACCCCTCCCCTGGGGGTAGCGGAGGGTTGTGGAGGTGTCCACTTTAGTATGTTGTGTAGTGGACCATTACGAACGTAAAACGTGAAAAAAAAACAGGCTTTAATTTTTGGGGGTGTGGTACATTTTTTCTCTTATTTGCCTGGACTAATCAGTTTTTAAACATATTTTTAAATCAAAACAAGCATTATGTTCAATGTTTATAAGCCTGAAATAATTTTCTGTATTTTATAGATACTTCAGAATTTCTAAGTGAAGAAAAACGTGTCATAAATGATTTTTCAGATCCATCATACCGTAAACGTTACAAAATCGAATTAGAATCGTACATGTCTCGTACAGTTCACTATTGCGTAAGTACATACAAAAACAATGATTTCGACTAATTAATGTATGATATACATACATTTTTTTTGATTAGATACTATTTTACAGTTCATACATTTTTTCGATTGTGCGATGAGTTCAATTGAGACTGCTCTGGAAGATCTTTATAATTCTAACACCTTATCCTTCATTAGTAAAATAAACGAAAGTATTCCGTATCCCCACGACTATGTAACCATAAATGCTTCGCGTGATCGATGGCTCGACGAAGTGGATGCTCTGAAATCTGTCGCGAAAGGAAAAAAACAGAAGGGAAACCGTAGTAATATACCCCCGACTCAGAAAATAAGATCCGATTTCGCGCAATACTTTAAACTTGTTTCAAATAGAATGCTCCCCTGCAGTAATCTGACGTACATGACATCTTTGCGAAATAACCTCCAACTTATTCGCTCGGCATATCCGAAAAAGTATCCTGACGATGAAACCATCTACACAAGATTCGCCGCTAGTTGTGCCAGGTCATTCCGTATTGCCTATAGCATTCGTCACGATATGATGAACGAATTTTATCAAGATTGTGAAATTATTCCCGAGAAATATTTTGCCGTTCGATTAATTGATAAAATAAACACTTGGTATTTGACTCCTGAAGACGTTCTGTTCATAAATATGTTACCACCCCCTCAAAACTTGCAACAAGCACGTCGTAGGCCGATTAAATATATATCATTCAGAAACAAACTGAACGATGAAGTTTTAATTCCCTATGAAGATTCCAAGGCTTGCTGGAAGACTTTTCGCTCTTAATAAACATTCAAAATCCTGACAATTTTATAGGTACCTACCGTTTCTTCTGCAAATGTTTTTATCTCCGAATTGAGTTACATTTTCCTGTATCTAATGTCTCCTGTTGCACTCAGTTTCATTGAGTCATTATCGAGTAAAAAAAGTGGTTTCTCATGCGTTGAATTTTTTTTAAAACTCTCTGATATAACTGGGTAATAGGTACTAAAAAAACCGGATGAAAATGCTGCCGATCTTGAAAATTGAAGGGACAAACGTTTCCCAAAAAATCAAGTAAAAATTTATTTCAACCATGGGAATGGATAGTACTTTGAAAACTGAACAAATTTTGTTTTGAAGATTTTTTGCTCAACATTAAAAATAAAAGAGCTACGAGTCATTCAAAATTGAAAAAATTGGAAAATTTTTTGAAGCCTATTTATTTTGAATAATTCGTAGCCCTTTCATATTTGATGTTGAGCAAAAAGTCTCCTGAATAAAAATTTTTCTGTTTCCAACGTACTGTTCATTTCCCTGATCAGTTATTTTTTTACAATTTTTTTAAACAAAATTTTTGTAGCCCCTGGGCTATTTCATATTAACTCGAACCAAAAATGGAGTTGGATTTTCCGGTTTCGCTCAAATTTATTTTACGAGTCTCCTTAATGGTCTATTCACGTAACCACGATTATTTCCCTTCTAACCCACAAGGGAACTAAGGAGTGGGTCTGGTTATCTTTATACAATTGCGATTTTCTGCCAAATTACCCAACTTTGGAGGCTTATATGTAGAGCTGTCAAAAATATGCACTTTTTTCACTGAAATATGCGCATATATATGCATTCTTAGATGCCTGAAATATGCTAAAAATATGCATTTTTACCCAAAATATGCGAAATATGCATATCCAATATGGGTATCAAAAAAAAGGTTTTTTAAACCTCTATAACTTTGTACCATTGTCGAAACTGTTGAACGCAGTGTTGCTTCACCACTAAGCTGAAAAGAACATTTTTGAAAACATAGGAAGCTTGAAAAATGAATATTAAATACCTACTTACGTCAAAAAATCAAATTTATTGTCAAAAGCAAAATTTTTTTAATTTTTTTCTCTCAAAAATGTTTTTTTTAATTTTTTTTGAAAAATTTTTACAGTTTTGTAATTTTAGCAAAAAAAAAATAAGCCAAAAATGGAAATTTTTGAAAAAATAATGAAAAAAAAGTAAAATATGCCAAAAATTGAAAAAATAGTCGAAATATGCACAAATATGCACTTTTGGTGTTAAAATATGCAAAAATATGCATTTTTGGTCGAAATATGCGAAATATGCAAAATGAAGTTGGGTTTTTCTTACTCAGAATCTTATGAAACACA